>CAMAPE010000031.1:15352500-15992500 GCA_945859875.1 Cuscuta europaea | reverse complement strand
CTGTTCCCCGAATCCGACTCCTCCTTCTGCAATAGCTTGGCTCCACAGTGCTATAGGCAAACGCATCAATAGCTGGTTGGCCACGCCGGAAGGGATGGTGTCTTGGAGGAGCAACTGCTAAGGACTATGGAGTATGGGGAGTATAAAATGCAGAAGGAGATCTATGAGAAACTCTCCAAGGCTCTGCTTGATTTTAGCCATAAGAAGTACAAACTCCCTAAGCCCATGCAGCATCCGGAACTTGTTCATGGCCAAATCATCGAGTATTCTCTGACCACTCAGCGGCAGCCAGCAGAGGCTGGAACTGGAGAGGAAGTGGATTAGGAGAAGAAGAAGAAGAAGAAGAAGAAGAAGAAGAGAAAGAGGAAGGAATAGGTCCCCCCCCCCTTTATTCTTTTATGCAGATTTGGTTGTTAAGCCTTTGCTGTAACTGCAAGCACTTGAACACATTTTGTATATTCTCTGTATGAAATGCCCTTTTCTTGCAATTTTGTGTTCGCTGTACTTTGCATATCTGTTTGTATGCTGCACAGGTTTTGTTGAGTGGGGATGGGCCATAGGTGGCCTGTCCTCGTTTTGTTCCGAGCTTAGCATGTGTTTGCTAAGTTGCAGCAGTGTTCCCAGCATAGGTTGC
This sequence comes from Cuscuta europaea, assembly GCA_945859875.1. NCBI lineage: Eukaryota > Viridiplantae > Streptophyta > Magnoliopsida > Solanales > Convolvulaceae > Cuscuta > Cuscuta europaea. The sequence continues at coordinate 15,991,866 of CAMAPE010000031.1, read as the reverse complement.
ATAGTCAGCCTTGCCTGGAATCAGGCGTGATAAGTTCCTTGCTATTTTCACAGTAGCATGGAACTTGCCTTTGTTTTGTCTGCAATCATGGATTTTCACATGTCCATGTTGCTCTTTGTCGTGTGTTTGTACAGCTATGGACTTTTAGAGTTCCATCAGCAATGATTGCTGGTCATTGGAGCTTTCACTAGAGCTTTCAGCCGTATCTCTGTTCCGGAGCTTTTGGGTGTGTAGTTGTTTTGCAGTTGGGAGCTCGCTTGTCTGGTCCCCTGTTGCTTAACACAAAGCTTTTGGGACTAATTTTTCCTTAGGAAAACAGTTTCAAAATTTTCCTTTGGTTTGCTTTTATCATAATGTAAAGGTGACATTTGTGTTAAACAGGTGAGGTGTCTTTATCATCCAAATTCCTCCACTATTCACAGGGCTGAGGTCGTGCTATTCAAGAGCACTTGCCCAATTTGTAATGAAAATGTTTTGGCAGAACTGCAACAGTTGCTTCACTTGCTGTGAATGACTATTGCAGAGAGATTTTTTTTTTGCAAAATATCCCAAAAAGCTGTAATATATAAACAGAACTTGGTTAATTAGTCCTGAGAGGTCTGCTAGGCTTGAGAAGTGGGCCCGACAGTTGTGATCCAGCTGCGAGATCCTCAGATGAACTCGGTTGGAAATTGCAGTGACGCATTGTGTGCAACCGGACTTTAATTCCAGACTGTTTGGCGTTGCGCCAACAATTCGGAGGACGACCTCCTTCCAGACCTTGAGATATGGACTAGAGCTCGACTGTGCGGGATTCGTACGAGAGCTCGGCGTGGTCGGAAGCGAGGGGTGCATGCAGTCGGATTTTAATTCCAGACTGTGGCGTTGTGCCATCAATTTACAAATATTCCTCCTTCCAGACCGCGAGATATGGATTAGAGCTCGGCTATGCGGGATTCGTACGAGAGCCCGACGTGGTCGGAAGCGAGAGATGCTCTCAAGGTCAGGACCGTCAAGTAATGTAGCCTCGTGGCAAGTACCACAACTTTAGGGAGGATCATCCCCACACTCGCTCGGTAAGTGTGAAGACTTACTCCTCAAGGAGTGGACCGTCATGTAGTCCAACCCTTCAACTTTGCCTCTATCTCCCCCCGCCTTCAATGCTAAAAGGGGAGATTGTAAGGAATATTTGTAATTAGATTTTGATGATGCTATATTAATTAGGACTTTAGAGTACCCCTCTTTAGATTTAATGTATTAGTTTTTTCCTTGTAAAGTTCTTTAGTATAATCGACTGGCAGAAGGCCTCCAGAGCAGAAGACCTCCTGACAGAGGACCTTTGGTTCTCTGCTTCAGAACAGAAGACCTCGGGGTCTCTGTTAGCTCTTACTCTGACAGAAACCCTCCTGGTTCTCTGTTGGACATTTCTTTAACAGAAACCCTCAAGAGTCTCTGGTAACCTTCTCCAACAGAAGTGCTCAAGACATTCTCTGATCAACTCTCTGCTGAAGACACCAGAAGGCCTGACACTTAGAAGAATTTCACCAAGTCGGTAAACCAACTGAAAGATTCCTTCAACGGCTAGGAGTCTTGAACGGAAAAGCTACAGTGCACGCATTAAATGCTCATTTAATGCCTCCTGTACTCTGTAGAGTAATTGCAGATGATTGGCCGCAATGTCAGGATAACTTTATCCCAAAATAGTAACCCGCCAACTTTACCGGGTCCTACTGGTCAAGTCAACTGATCGCTCATTTAATGCAGTTGTCCTCCTACTCCTCCAACGGGAAGACAACCTCAGTATAAAAGATACACTACGAAGAACAACCGGATAACTTTGCCAAGATAACCTTGCTACTTTTGCTAACCATTGCTACAAACAAGATATTCAAACTCTGAAAAGCAAAAAAGCCTCCTTGAGATTCAAACTCATTATCTTCTACAAGAGAAGACAGAAGTTGGAAAAATACTCTTTCCAACCCAAGCAAAGTTCCAAGTGTTCTTCAACTCTTCAAGCTCATCACATACAAATCCTTTGTAACGAAGCTAGTTGGAGGAACCCCAGTTTCAACAGAAACTCTTCTTGCTACAAGAAGGACGTCCAAATAACTGGAGTAGTGAAGTGGTGATACTTCAAGGAAACTCAGTGAAAGGACCAGTGTTAAAGGAAGCCAGGCAGTGCATCCCAGGACACATCTAGACTTGAAGAAGACGTGGAGAGCTTCTTAAGTGCTAGGACTAAGGCTTTGTAACCGGCAGTTTTTACAGCTTAGTGGAACAGTGGACTAGAGGAACAAGTTGTTCCTTGAACCACTATAAAAATCCCTGGTGTCGTTTACTTACTGCTTTAAATACTCGCACTTAGATAGAACTGTCTAACTCCTTGGACTTGGTATCTGTGTTCAGCAGAACTTGTTCTACGAGTTAACAGAAGGCCTTCTGCCTTTGCTTCTCTGAGGCTAACAGAACCCCCTGCCAGAACCCCATCCGCTGCCAGTCTGTTCTTTCAACAGAACAGGCTATTCTGTAAATCTGGTACTTAGTTTAAAAAGCTAAAAACCAATACAGTCTATTCACCCCCCCCTCTAGACTGTATCCAGTATAACCGGGACCAACAGGTGGTATCAGAGCCTCCTTGTTCTAATAATCTCTTAGGTTATTTGTTGAACAAAGATCCACTTGTTTTTCTGTTTTACCTCATTTCTATCTGATATAATGGATCACTCCTTGTCCAAGAATCTTATGTTTTCAGATCTTAAGTTTGATAACTGGAGGATCCGGATGAAAGCACATCTCTGTGCCCTGCATGATGAGATGTGGGAAGTTCTAGACATTGGCCCCTTCACAAGCTTCCAGAAGGTCAATCCTCAACATGCCATAGACAACACCAGACCCCAGATGATCAGTAAAGCCAAGTCAGAATGGACCACTGAAGAGAGGAGAAAGTACAACCTAGACAATATTGACAAGGACATCCTCTACAAGTCCATTGATGATAGGTACTTCAACAGAATCAAGAAGTGCAAGACTGCTAAGGAAATCTGGGATACTCTTGAGCTCATTGGAGCTGGTGATGAGCAAGAGAAGGACAACAAACTAACCATAGCCAACAAGAAGTTTGATGACTTCAAACTTCTCCCTGGTGAAAGCATCTCCAAGATGTATGACAGGCTCCTCACTCTCACTGGAGAGATCTCTGAGCTTGGCAAGGAACTCACCACCAAGGAGATCAACCTGAAGGTGTTGAGGGGACTGCCCTCAACATGGAAGATGAAGGTGGTTGCTGTCCAAGCCAGCAAGGATGTAAAGACTTATCCCACTGATAAGCTCATTTCAGATCTCAAAGCTCATGAGTTTGAGATGATTGAAGAGAAGGAAGATGTACCAGAAGAGAGGACCACTACAGCCCTCACTGCCAGCACATCTAAGGTAAATGATTTTGACCCTTCAGTACTTTTATCTGATGAATATATGGCTGCCTTTGCCAGGAGATTCAAAAAGTTTATGAAGAATCCCAAAGATGGAAGGAGTCCATCTTTCAACAGAAAGCCATACCAGAAGGTCAAATCAACAGAAAGCAGTGGAGAGCTTCTCTGTTACAACTGCAGACAACCTGGTCACTTCAAGGCTGACTGTCCCCATCCAAGAGTGTCCAAGAAGCAAGGACAAGATGGAGAAAAGAAGAAGTACGAGGATAACTCCAGAAGGAGAAAGGCACTTGTGACAGAACAGCTAGAGAAAGACCCTCTGTCAGAAACAGAATCCAGTTCTGACTCAGATTCTGATGAGGCCTTCTGTTGCCTTGATACTGAGACAGAAGACCTTTGCCTGATGGCTCATTCTGATGATGAGGTAACCTCTACTTCTGAATCTAGTTTTTCTTCGGTAGGCTTAGCTTTTGATTCTGATTCAATGTCAGAATTTTGGGAAGAGTTTAAGGCCATACAAGCCACTTATTCTTCTGTAACAGAAGAAAACAGTAAGTTGAAAGCTGAAATTCTTGACTTAAAGAAGGAGGCTGAGATCAAAATCAATCTTCTAATTAAGGAAAGAGATCAACTGGAGACTGAAAATGTTTCTCTTCTCAAGAGAATAAGAGAAATAGAGCCTCTCGAGATTAAGTACAAAGCTTACCAGAAGGCCCAGTCTTCCATGGAAAAGATTGTGCTTGATCAACAGATTGGCAATGGTTTTGGTCTTGGTTATGGCTCAACAGAATCAGGTGAACCTTCTGTAATGCCTAGCACCAGAGTTGCTAAGGCAGATAAGGTTATAGAGCCACTGATTTCTAGCCCCATCTGTCAAGCTGGTGTATCTGGCACCAAGGTTGTTCATTAGGAAGTCAGACCAGAAAAGGGTAAGATAAAGGTTCAACAGAAACCCTTTTTGAAAAATAATGAACCTGGCAGAAAACCTAACAACAGAAAAGGTTTTCAAGATAACAAAAATAAAAGACCATTCATTGACAGACAACCTCATGTCAATCTTGCCAGAAATGATCACCAGAAGGGCAAATATCAAGAGAAAGTTAACTTCAGGCAGAAGAGGTTGGCTGGTCAACTTCAGAAGCCCAAGGTTAACCGTCCCTCTGCTCTTAATAGTATATGGGACTTCTTTCCAACGAAGAAAGCTATGCAAAAGTATGTAAACAGGAAGCATGACCCTCACAAGCATCTGCCCAAAGTGAATCACACTTCAGTTTACTATAACTACCAGGTGGACAATGGGTACCATCCACCAAGGTTTCACCTGATGAGACCAAAATGGTACCAACTACCCAGACTCCATGACCCCCCAGGACCCAGCATTGCTTGGGTACCTAAATCTTTCTTTTGATATTGCAGGAACTGTGTGCTGGAGCCATCTCTGAACAAGAATTGTTTATTGATAGTGGATGCTCCAGACACATGACTGGTGACAGAAGTTGCCTAACAGAGTTCCAGAAATGCAAAGGACCTAGAGTTACCTTTGGAGGTAATGACAAAGAAGGTCAAACAAAAGGAAGAGGAAAGCTGATCAGGAACCAGATAATCATTGATGATGTCTCATATGTCAAAGGACTGAAGTTCAACTTGTTGAGTGCTAGCCAATTCTGTGACAAAGGCTACACTGTTGAATTCACAAAGGACTTCTGCTATGTGAAGCATGAGACAACAAAGGAAGTGGTTCTTACAGCATCAAAGAAGAAGAATATCTATGTAGTTGATTGGAACACTGCAAAAGATGGAGTTTGCCTGATAGCCAAAGGAGATTCAAAACTGAGCTGGGACTGGCACAAAAAGCTCAACCATTTGAATTTCAAAACAATCAACAAACTGGCCAGAGAACACATTGTAGAAGGGCTACCATACATTGTGTACAAGAAGGAGACCCTCTGCAGTGCATGTCAGAAAGGCAAACAAGTGAAGAATTCCTTCAAACCCATTGCTGGAGATCTTTCTACAAGCCCTCTAAATCTGATTCACATGAATTTATTTGGACCTGTTGAGACTCCAAGCGTTGGTGGCAAGAAATATACCCTAGTCATGGTTGATGACTACTCCAGATATACATGGACTGTTTTTCTATCAAAGAAAAATGAAACTCTTCAGAAGTTGCCATCTCTGTTAAAGCAACTTCAGACTGAGAAGAACTTGAAAGTGAAGACAATCAGATCAGACAGAGGAACTGAATTTGTCAACCAAGTCATAAAGGACTTCTGTGATCAGAATGGAACTTTTCATCAACTTTCTGCCACCAGAACCCCTCAACAGAATGGCGTAGCAGAAAGAAGGAACAAAACTTTAAAAGAAGCTGCAAGCACAATGATTGCAGAATCTGGATTGCCTATGAGATATTGGGCTGAAGCAATCAACACTGCATGCTATACTCAGAACAGAAGCATGATCAACAAGAATCACCAGAAGACCCCTTATGAACTCTGGAAGGGAAGAAAACCAAACATCAGCTACTTTCATGTATTTGGATGCAAGTGCTACATTATTAACAATGGAAAGGAACATCTGAAAGTATTTCAAGAAAAGGCTGATGAAGGAGTCTTTATAGGCTATTCAAACACCAGTAAAGCCTATAGAGTACTCAACAGAAGGACCCTACATGTTGAAGAATCCATACATGTGAAGTTTGATGAAAGCATCTCTGTTAAAGAGATAACAGAGATTCTCAAGGAAGTCAGCATAGAAGACAGAACACCAGAACCAACAGAAGAGGTGGTAGACAACCCTGCATTTCCTACACCTACACCAAACCCCCTTCTGTTGAATGAAGATGAAGACTCTGAAGATGAGGAACCAGAGAGACCAAGACAGCAGCTGACAGAACCTGACCTAACATGGTTAAGAGATCATCCTCCTAACCAAGTGATTGGTCAAATCAGAAGTGGAGTTCAAACCAGATCCACATCAAGAAGAGAAGAAATGCTTGCCTGCTATATATCTCAGATGGAACCTATGACAGTTGAAGAAGCTATTGCAGACTCAGATTGGATCAATGCTATGCAAGAAGAGCTCACTCAGTTTGAAAGGAACAAAGTATGGGAACTTGTTCCTAGGCCAAAGCACCAGAATGTCATTGGAACCAAATGGGTATTCAAGAATAAAGCAGATGAAGATGGCAACATTGTAAGGAACAAAGCAAGGCTAGTAGCTAAAGGATATTGTCAAGAAGAAGGAATAGATTTTGATGAGACCTTTGCACCAGTTGCCAGACTTGAAGCCATCAGAATTTTTCTAGCCTATGCTGCCTACAACAACATCAAGGTCTACCAGATGGATGTCAAGAGTGCATTTCTGAATGGAGATCTTGAAGAGGAAGTTTATGTGGAACAACCACCAGGTTTTGTCATTCCTACTCAATCTTCTTGTGTCTACAAGCTTAAAAAGGCCCTCTATGGTCTTAAGCAAGCTCCCAGAGCCTGGTATGACACATTGTCCCTTTTCCTGGTGAACCATTGGTTTACTAAAGGAAAGGTTGACAAAACTCTATTTCAAATCTCTGTTGCTAACCATATTCTGTTAGTACAAATTTATGTTGATGATATTATATTTGGAAGTACTAATCCAGAACTATGCAAGAAATTTTCTCAAGTGATGCAGAGTCAATTTGAAATGAGTATGATGGGAGAACTCAGTTACTTCCTAGGACTTCAAGTCAAACAAGTTCCAGAAGGGATCTTTATCAATCAAGGGAAGTACACCAGAGATCTAATCAAGAAGTTTGGAGTGGAAGGCAAATCATCAGTGAAGATTCCCATGAACACTTCACAAGGAATTGGTCCAGATGATGAAGGAAAGGATGTAGATGCAACAACATATAGAGGAATCATAGGATCTCTGTTGTATCTAACTGCAAGCAGACCAGACATCTCATTCTCTGTTGGAATCTGTGCCAGATACCAATCAAAGCCCAAGGAAAGCCATCTAAGTGCTGCAAAGAGAATCATCAGATACATCAAAGGAAATCCAAATGCAGGCCTATGGTATCCAAAGGGAGGTAACTTTGAACTAATTGGTTATTCTGACTCAGATTTTGCAGGTTGCAGACTAGACAGAAAGAGCACCTCTGGTCACTACCAATTGCTAGGAGGAAGGCTTGTTTCCTGGTTTAGCAAGAAGCAGAACTCCATCTCAACAAGTACAGCTGAGGCTGAGTACATTGCAGCTGGGAGTTGTTGTGCTCAGCTACTCTGGATGAAGCAACAACTGAAAGACTATGGAATTCAAGCAAAGGAGATCAAGCTGTTGTGTGACAACACCAGTGCCATTGCTATCACTCAGAATCCAGTTCTTCATTCCAGGACAAAGCAAATTGAGATCAGACATCACTTCATCAGAGATCATGTTGAAAAGAAGCACATCTGCATGGAAAATGTGCCAACATAAGACCAGCTTGCAGATATCCTGACAAAGCCTCTTCCTGAGGCTAGGTTCAACAAACTGAGAGAGGAATTGGGAATGATGGATGAGATTCCACGGGAAAGATGAAAAGGAAGGCCCTCTGTTGCTCATTTACTGTTGACAGAATTCCTGTAGCAGAACCCCTTCTGTTAACCCCTTCTGTCAACCTCTTCTGATCCCTACCCTGACAGAACACCTCAGCAACAGAAACCCCCCTTTCTTACCACTTGTTGGTCCCGGTTATACTGGATACAGTCTAGAGGGGGGGTGAATAGACTGTATTGGTTTTTAGCTTTTTAAACTAAGTACCAGATTTACAGAATAGCCTGTTCTGTTGAAAGAACAGACTGGCAGCGGATGGGGTTCTGGCAGGGAGTTCTGTTAGCCTCAGAGAAGCAAAGGCAGAAGGCCTTCTGTTAACTCGTAGAACAAGTTCTGCTGAACACAGATACCAAGTCCAAGGAGTTATACAGTTCTATCTAAGTGCAAGTATTAAAAGCAGTAAGTAAACGACACCAGGGATTTTTATAGTGGTTCAAGGAACAACTCGTTCCTCTAATCCACTGTTCCACTAAGCTGTAAAAACTGCCGTTTACAAAGCTTTAGTCCTAGCACTTAAGAAGCACTCCACGTCTTCTTCAAGCCTAGATGTGTCCTGGGATGCAATGTCTGGCTTCCTTTAACACTGGTCCTTTCACTGAGTTTCCTTGAAGTATCACCACTTCACTACTCCAGTTATTTGGACGTTCTTCTTGTAGCAAGAAGAGTTTCTGTTGAAACAGGGGTTCCTCCAACTAGCTTTGTTACAAAATATTTGTATGTGATGAGCTTGAAGAGTTGAAGAACACTTGGAACTTTGCTTGAGTTGGAAAGAGTAATTTTCCAACTTCTGCCTTCTCTTGTAGAAGATAATGAGTTTGAATCTCAAGGAGGCTTTTTGCTTTTCAGAGTTTGAATATCTTGTATGAAGAGTTGTAGCAAAGGTTAGCAAAAGTTGCAAAGTTGTCCGGTTGTTCTTCGTAGTGTATCTTTTTATACTGAAGTTGTCTTCCCGTTGGAGGAGTAGGAGGACAACTGCATTTAATGCGCGAGCAGTTGACTTGACCAGTAGGACCCGGTAAAGTTGGCGGGTTACTATTTTGGGATAAAGTAATCCTGACATTGCGGCCAATCATCTGCAATTACTCCACGGAGCATGGGGAGCATTAAATGAGCATTTAATGCGAGCACTGTAGCTTTTCCGTTTCATACTCCTAGCCGTTGAAGGAATCTTTAAGTTGACTTCCCGGCTTTGTGGATTTCTTCCAAGTGTAAGACCTTCTGGTGACATTGGCAGAGAACTGATTCAGAGAAGATCTTGAGCACTTCTGTTGAAAGTAGCTTACAGAGGATCAGTAGGGTTTCTGTCAAGCTGAAGGGTAACAGAGACCCTGAGGTTTTCTGTTCCTAGACAGAGAACCAAAATCTTCTGTCTGGAGGACTTCTGGTAGAGAGGCCTTCTGGTAGTCGATTATGCTAAGAACTTTACAAGGGAAAATTCTAATACATAATTTCTAAAAGGGGTACTCTAAAGTCCTAATTAATATAGCATCATCAAAATCTAAATACAATTATTCCTTACAATTTCCCCCCTTTTTGATGATGCCAAAACCCTTTAACTATTTCCAGAGAAGTGCCTTCACCATAAAAAATTTAAAGTTTAAAACTTTTCATTAAAATCTTGGTGGGCAACTTGGCATAGGAAAATAGTAAGAGTACGATACATTCAGATAGCAGTTCAAAAAGAAATAAGTACAAAATGAAATAGTAAGCAACAAAGAGTAAAGAAGCAAAGAGACTTTAGAAGGAGCAGAGATAAGCTTTTATTAGATCAAGAGTATTAAGAGAAGTTTTAAGGAATTACAGATTTTCCCTTTCAGCTTCAGCTCTGGTTCTGCGATCTTGTTCTTTCAGATTTTTCAGTTCAGCATTTACTTCTTCTCTTATGCCAGCCAGATTTCATGGTGCTTGACATGAGGCCCAAATGGGAGATAGCTTGCAATTTAGATAATGAAGTACTCCTTCATGTACATCCTTGCCTTGGAGTACTCTCTTGTGGAACCAGTATTCAGCCTCTTCCAAGGAGCCACCATGTCTGACCCTTATAAGACCATCTCTGTCAAGATAGAGATTCTGTCTTTGAGTTGGGGTCATCTTCTGTTGAATTTCTTCAAACTGTGCTCTATCAATCTTTTGGGAGCCTCCAAGTCTCCACTCAGTTAGGCTCAAGGGTTTCTTCTTCTTGGTAGAACCTCTGCGAGGAGAAGAAGGTCTTGAAGTACCAGCTTCTCTCTTCTTCTGTTGGGAGGCCTGGAAGTAAGGGGTTGGATCAATACCAGATGAGGGCCCAGCAGTTGGCCTAGGGGGCAATTTCTTCTGTTGGGGGTCCTTTTCCTTTTCCCCCTTTTTGGCATCATCCAGGTCAGAGATCATCATGGCAATCTTCTGGAACTCTGTTGCCTGGGAGATGGCTATCTGCTCAAGAGTTTCTGGCAAGGTCTGCGTGACAGAGGTCAGACCTTCTATTAAGTTCTGTTGACGATCAAGAGCAGACTTGATGTCCTGAGAGCCAGCTTCAAGTAGTATCAGCTTCTGATACCTTTCTTGATCCTTCTTGATCAGGGTGGCCACTTGATCTTTGTGATCATTATTCAAGAGTTGTAGCTGCATAAACTTCTCAGCAGATTGGTCTTCATACCATTGTACAATGTCAAGGGATTCTGTTATATCCTTGAGTTGTTTATTCTGCTTATTGAGAATCTGAGACTGGGAGTAGAGAACAGAGTGGACACCATCCACTTCTCTGGCAACAGCATTAAGCTTTGCAGATGATGATTCCATGAAGGTGACCAGTGTCTGGGTCAGAGCTTCAACCTTCTCTGAGATATGCTGAAGTCCAGCCTCAAGATGATTGTGAACAAAGGTGAGATGTTCATGGTGCTTGGTGTTGATTTCAGCCAATTGATCCATTCCATCAAGCATTTTACCACCAAATCCTCAGCTGCAGTGACAAACTGATTGAAGGAGATTTGGGGCTTATCTTCTTTGGGTTCTGTGTTCCCAGGCATACCTAGACCTCTTGATTTAGGCATAGGAGGCCTTCTGGGTTGTTCTTCATGCTGAGGAGGGGTCTTCCTCCTTTTGGAAGTTTCATCAGCAGCAATGGAGGATGTAAGAAATCCATCATTGTCACTGGAAGAGGATGGCACCCTGAAGATAGGTTTCCTGATGGGGGTAGAAGCCACAGAGTGTTGAGGGGAGATAGGAGTGGCTGCATCTTGTGGTGTAGGTTGTGGAGAAGCAGTTCTGGATTTCTTGATGGAGGGGTTTTCTTGTTGATGTGTGGGAGCATTCTGTTGTTGTGAAGGAGAGGGTGGAGGTGATGGTGATCTGGATCTGATTGAGGGTTGGGATTTGCAGGGAGATGGATTTTTGGTTTTGGGTGAAGAGGTATTCTGTTGGGGTGAAGGTGTAGGGGAGATGACTTGTTGGTGTTGGTATGGGATAATTTGTCCTTGAGGGGATGATGATTTGTTCTTTGGAGGAGAGAACGGTTTGCAGGGTGAAGGAGAAAAAGATTTGGGGGTGGAGGGTTTCTGGTGTGAAGGAGTTTTCTGTGCAGAGACGGTTTTCTGTGAGGGTGAGGGGGATTTCTGTTGGGGTTGGGGAGAAGAGTTTTTAGGAGAGGGAGGGGGAGAAGGAATGATTGGGGGAATTACCTCTAGTATTGTTTCGGTGAACAAAGAGTCTCTCCATTCTTTGACAAGTCTTTCCATGACCAGAGGTAGATCATTGGCAGTAGAGGGTTCACCTTCTCCATGGGCACTGTGACGAAATTTGATCATTGACTCCTTCCTCTTCTTCTAGATTAACCAAGCATCAAAGTCATTCATCTCATGCTCTTGAAGAGCCTTCACATGGTCTTCTGGTGAGTTTCTGACCAGAGGTGCTTTTCCTTGAAGTTTCTCCTTCTTCTTCTGTAGGACAGAAAGAAGAAAATCCTTGTGTAGGCAGGACTCCACATCTTCTGTGTCAGCCCATCTGAGTACTTCTTCTTCTTCAGAGATGAAGTAGGACAAGTTCTTGAGGAGCTCAGTGAGAGGTACCACTCTCCACTTTCTCCATGCCAGAACCCTGATGAATTTCCTATCAGGGCTTGAAGTACTGCTTCCTTCTTGGTGTTCTGGTGAAGGAACCACCATAGGTTGATCATTTGCAGAGGCAGGAGGAGAAGAATGTGGTTCCCCCTGAGAAGTGGCATTCTGCACCACTGCTTCTTCTTCTGAGTCACTTGACTCAAAGATGATCCTCTTGCCGTGCCAAGCATTTCTGTTGGCTGGTGCAGATGTGACAGAGTCCTCCAGCTTCTCCTGTGCTGCAGGTGCCAAAATTTTGGTCTTCTTTTGAATGGGGGAGGCAGAAGGTGTGCTTGCAGAAGAGATAGGTGAAGGTGCCTTTCTCTTAAGGACAGATTTCTTTGCCACCAACTTGTGGACTTTGACAGGTGTGGTCTTCTTCTTGGGAACCTTCTTGACCACCTTCTTCACCAAAGGCATTTCTTCTTCAGAGTCAGAAGGGGTAGGAGGTTTCTGTTGCTTCTTTGAAACTTTCTTTGGTTGAACAACCTTCTGTTGTTGCCTTTCTCTGTTGAACTCAAGGGTTCTGAGTCTCTTCTGCTCTGCCTTGAGAGCAACCTTCCTGTCACTTGAAGTGTTGAGGAAGAGCAACTTGGTGTAGTCGGCCTCAATGGGGTTTCTCAGCCCTATTCTTGCCTTGAGCAAGATTTCAGAGATTAGGAGACCATAACCCATGGGGGTCCTGAACAGACCGGTCTCCTTGTCTTTCTTCTTGATGAATTCAACAAGGGATTTGACAATTACCTGTCCCCAGTTGATGTTCATCCCATGATGAACTGCAAAGACAGCCTTTGCATTTAGTGCATTCATGTCATCTGTGGAGGTGCTCTTGCTCCAGACACACCTATGCAGGATGTTGACCAATTTCTCATAGTCACCTAGAAGCAGATTTTTCTTCATGTAAAGCTTTGGAACTCTACCAACTTCAGGTCGGCAGTAGAGTTGGACAAAGTTGTCCACAGTGACGTTGACACTGTCCAGAGTGAGGAAACCTTCAGTTTCTTCTTCTTGTGGGTCCTCTACCACGCTAAAGAGAGCGTTAAGGTCTGCAGGAGTGAGGGTAATGTCTTCACCATTGACATTAGACCGAATGGTCTCCCCTTCGTATGTAGCGTTGAGATAGAACTCTGCTACGTCCCTTGTACTGTAGGATTCAAAGTGATAACCTACCACTTTGTTCAGTTGGGAGTCCTCCATTCCCTTGATGATCTTCATCATCGTTTCATGGTTTGAAGCTAGTTCAGGTAGTGCGGAGAGGTCGCAGTTCATCCCGGTGTAAATGTTTGAAACAAGGGTGTTGATTTCCTCCTTGGTGAGGTCGTTGATGTTGATGAAAGCCATTTGATCAGAGAAAAATAGCAGAAAGCTTGAGAGCTATGGAGGTTTGTAAGTTTGAAAGTAATGAGAGCAGTAGCGGTTTAGGTTTGCGAAAGGGGAATTTATGGGTTTGGGTTAGTGGACGTTTGGAATTAATTTATGGTTCCAAGAAACCAATAAATGTAAAAAGGGGCGGAGTAAATAATCGGGGGCGCAGTAAATATTATACGGCTTGATACCGTTTTAAGGGTAAAAGAGTAAAAGACCTGTAATAATTTACTAGGACACCCGGTTTTCAGGAAATTTCTAAGTCCACAACCTTGTGAGGGTTTTTCTGTAGAAGGGAGGTTTTCTGGTGCTGAGGGGTTCTGCCATGGTAGGGACCAGAAGAGGTTGACAGAGGGGGGGTAAACAGAAGGGGTTCTGCTACAGGTAATCTGTCAACAACAAAAGAGCAACAGAGGGCCTTCCTTTTCAACTTTCCCTTGGAATCTCATCCATCATTCCCAATTCCTCTCTCAGTTTGTTGAACCTAGCCTCAGGAAGAGGCTTTGTCAGGATATCTGCAAGTTGGTCTTCTGTTGGCACATGTTCCATGCAGATGTGCTTCTTTTCAACATGATCTCTGATGAAGTGATGTCTGATCTCAATGTGCTTTGTTCTGGAATGAAGAACTGGATTCTGAGTGATAGCAATGGCACTGGTGTTGTCACACAACAACTTGATCTCCTTTGCTTGAATTCCATAGTCTTTCAGTTGTTGCTTCATCCAGAGTAGCTGAGCACAGCAACTCCCAGCTGCTATGTACTCTGCCTCAGCTGTACTTGTTGAGATGGAGTTCTGCTTCTTGCTAAACCAGGAAACAAGCCTTCCTCCTAGCAATTGGCAGTGACCAGAAGTGCTCTTTCTGTCTAGTCTGCAACCTGCAAAATCTGAGTCAGAATAACCAATTAGTTCAAAGTTACCTCTCTTTGGATACCATAGGCCTGCATTTGGATTTCCTTTGATGTATCTGATGATTCTCTTTGCAGCACTTAGATGGCTTTCCTTGGGCTTTGATTGGTATCTGGCACAGATTCCAACAGAGAATGAGATGTCTGGTTTGCTTGCAGTTAGATACAACAGAGATCCTATGATTCCTCTATATGTTGTTGCATCTACATCCTTCCCTTCATCATCTGGACCAATTCCTTGTGAAGTGTTCATGGGAATCTTCACTGATGATTTGCCTTCCACTCCAAACTTCTTGATTAGATCTCTGGTGTACTTCCCTTGATTGATAAAGATCCCTTCTGGAACTTGTTTGACTTGAAGTCCTAGGAAGTAACTGAGTTCTCCCATCATACTCATTTCAAATTGACTCTGCATCACTTGAGAAAATTTCTTGCACAGTTCTGGATTAGTACTTCCAAATATAATGTCATCAACATATATTTGTACTAACAGAATATGATTAGCGACAGAGATTTGAAATAGAGTTTTGTCAACCTTTCCTTTAGTAAACCCATGGTTCACCAGGAAAAGGGACAATGTGTCATACCAGGCTCTGGGAGCTTGCTTAAGACCATAAAGGGCCTTTTTAAGCTTGTAGACACAAGAAGATTGAGTAGGAATGACAAAACCTGGTGGTTGTTCCACATAAACTTCCTCTTCAAGATCTCCATTCAGAAATGCACTCTTGACATCCATCTGGTAGACCTTGATGTTGTTGTAGGCAGCATAGGCTAGAAAGATTCTGATGGCTTCAAGTCTGGCAACTGGTGCAAAGGTCTCATCAAAATCTATTCCTTCTTCTTGACAATATCCTTTAGCTACTAGCCTTGCTTTATTCCTTACAATGTTGCCATCTTCATCTGCTTTGTTCTTGAATACCCATTTGGTTCCAATGACATTCTGGTGCTTTGGCCTAGGAACAAGTTCCCATACTTTGTTCCTTTCAAACTGAGTGAGCTCTTCTTGCATAGCATTGATCCAATCTGAGTTTGCAAGAGCTTCCTCAACTGTCATAGGTTCCATCTGAGATATATAGTGTTGGTCCCGTTAGTAATGGGAACAGTCTAGAGGGGAGGGGGTGAATAGACTGTTCAGGAATTTAAACTTTTTTCTATGTCAAGTCTGACTTATCAGAGATGGTCAAAATCTGGTGACACAGATGGTCAAGTTCTGATGGCAAAACTAGACCAGGCAGCGGATAAGTTTCTGTCCGGGTAGCCTCTAGAAGAAAGCTAAGGCAAAATGCCTTTCTGATAACTCTGAAGGGAGATCTGCTGGACACAGATTTCAACCTAAAGAGTTAGTCAGTAGAATCTTAAGTGCAGAAAGTAAAAGCTGAAAGTAAATGACACCGGGGTTTTTATAGTGGTTCAAGGAACAACTCGTTCCTCTAGTCCACTGTTCCACTAAGCTTGCAAAAACGACAGTTTACAACGCCTTAGTCCCTAGAACTTAAGAAGCACTCCTCGTCTTCTTCAAGTCTAGTTGCCACCCGGGATGCAGTCCTGCTTCCTGATGGCTGGTCTCGTTTCACTGAGTCTCTTGAAGTATCTCCACTTCACTTACTCCAGTTAATTTGAGACGTCCCTTCTTTTTCAAGAAGTGTTTGATATAGAATCAGTTTTCTCCAACGTTGCTTCTTCACAAAAGATGAGTATATGAAGCTCTCGAAGTGTTGAAGAACTGAGTAACTTTGCCTTTGCTAGTTGGATGAAGGATAGGAATGTTTATCTTCCAACTGTGGCCTTTTCTTGTTAGAATGGAGTTTTTGATCTCAAGAAAGTTGTTTACGCAAATTTTTCTTGACAAGGGTTATGGCAAAGTTATCTTCTTTGTTCTTCAGAGTGTATCTTATATACTGGGAGCGGTCTTCCCGTTGGAGTGTAGAAGACAGCTTCATTAAATGCATGTACTGTTGACTTGACCGTTTGGTCCTCCGACTTGCTATTTTGGGGGCGTAAAGATATTCGCATGGTCAATCATCAGCTTTAAATATCTCTTCGTACGTACAACATTAAATGTGCATTTAATGCGTGTACAGTGCCATGCTTCCGTTGAAAGGTTCGTAACTGTTAGGGGATTTCCCGTTAGTTTAACGACCGTTGGAAGGGCTTCCGGAATCTGATGATACTTAGCAGAGTCTCAAGAGGTTCTCTGGTCCAGTCTCTGAAGTCCGTCTCTGGTGCCAACTCTTGTCTATTCCTGATAACCAGTTTCTGATGGCTTCTCTAGTGAGCAACTCTGGGAGCAACTCTGGTAGAGGCAAGATGGAACTCTGGCAGGCAGACTAAGCTAAAACTTACAAAAGAAATTCTAATACACAATTTCTAATGGGGTACTTTCAAATTCTAATTAACCTAGCATCATCAAAATCTAAATACATTTATTCCTTACATATAGCAGGCAAGCATTGCTTCTCTCCTTGATGTGGATCTGGTTTGAACTCCACTTTTGATTTGACCAATCACTTGGTTAGGAGGATGGTCTCTTAACCATGTTAGGTCTGGTTCTGTCAGCTGCTGTCTTGGTCTCTCTGGTTCCTCATCTTCAGAGTCTTCATCTTCATTCAACAGAAGGGGGTTTGGTGCAAGTGTTGGAAATGCAGGGTTGTCTGCCACCTCTTCTGTTGGTTCTGGTGTTCTGTCTTCTATGCTGACTTCCTTGAGAATCTCTGTTACCTCTTTAACAGAGATACTTTCATCAAACTTCACATGTATGGATTCTTCAACATGTAGGGTCCTTCTGTTGAGTACTCTATAGGCTTTACTGGTGTTTGAATAGTCTATAAAGACTCCTTCATCAGCTTTTTCTTGAAATACTTTCAGATGCTCCTTTCCATTGTTGAGAATGTAGCACTTGCATCCAAATACATGAAAGTAGCTGATGTTAGGTTTTCTTCCTTTCCAGAGTTCATAAGGGGTCTTCTGGTGATTCTTGTTGATCATGCTTCTGTTCTGAGTATAGCATGCCGTGTTGATTGCTTCAGCCCAATATCTCATAGGCAATCCAGATTCTGCAATCATCGTTCTTGCAGCTTCTTTTAACGTTCTGTTCCTTCTTTCTGCTACGCCATTCTGTTGAGGGGTTCTGGCGGCAGAAAGTTGATGAAAAGTTCCATTCTGATCACAGAAGTCCTTTATGACTTGGTTGACAAATTCAGTTCCTCTGTCTGATCTGATTGTCTTCACTTTCAAGTTCTTCTCAGTCTGAAGTTGCTTTAACAGAGATGGCAACTTCTGAAGAGTTTCATTTTTCTTTGTCAGAAAAACAGTCCATGTGTATCTGGAGTAGTCATCAACCATGACTAGGGTGTGTTTCTTGCCACCAACGCTTGGAGTCTCAACAGGTCCAAATAAATCCATGTGAATCAGATTTAGAGGACTTGTAGAAAGATTTCCAGCAATGGGTTTGAAGGAATTCTTCACTTGTTTGCCTTTCTGACATGCACTGCAGAGGGTCTCCTTCTTGTACACAATGTCTGGTAACCCTTCTACAATGTGTTCTCTGGCCAGTTTGTTGATTGTTTTGAAGTTCAAATGGTTGAGCTTTTTGTGCCAGTCCCAGCTCAGTTTTGAATCTCCTTTGGCTATCAGGCAAACTCCATCTTTTGCAGTGTTCCAATCAACTACATAGATGTTCTTCTTCCTTGATGCTGTAAGAACCACTTCCTTTGTTGTCTCATGCTTCACATAGCAGAAGTCCTTTGTGAATTCAACAGTGTAGCCTTTGTCACAGAATTGGCTAGCACTCAGCAAGTTGAACTTCAGTCCTTTGACATATGAGACATCATCAATGATTATCTGGTTCTTGATCAGCTTTTCTCTTCCTTTTGTTTGACCTTCTTTGTCATTACCTCCAAAGGTAACTCTAGGTCCTTTGCATTTCTGGAACTCTATTAGGCAACTTCTGTCACCTGTCATGTGCCTGGAGCATCCACTATCAATAAACCATTCTTGTTCAGAGATGGCTCCAGCACACAGTTCCTGCAATATCAAAAGAAAGATTTAGGTACCCAAGCAATGCTGGGTCCTGGGGGGTCATGGAGTCTCGGTAGTTGGTACCATTTTGGTCTCATCAAGTGAAACCTTGGTGGGTGGTACCCATTGTCCACCTGGTAGTTATAGTAAACTGAAGTGTGATTCACTTTGGGCAGATGCTTGTGAGGGTCATGCTTCCTGTTTACATACTTTTGCATAGCTTTCTTTGTTGGAAAGAAGTCCCATATACTATCAAGAGCAGAGGGACGGTTAACCTTGGGCTTCTGAAGTTGACCAGCCAACCTCTTCTGCCTGAAGTTAACTCTCTCTTGATATTTGCCCTTCTGGTGATCATTTCTGGCACGATTGACATGAGGTTGTCTGTCAATGAATGGTCTTTTATTTTTGTTATTTTGAAAACCTCTTCTGTTGTTAGGTTTTCTGCCAGGTTCATTATTTTTCAAAAAGGGTTTCTGTTGAACCTTTATCTTACCCTTTTCTGGTCTGACTTCCTCATGAACAACCTTGGTGCTAGATACACCAGCTTGACAGATGGGGCTAGAAATCAGTGGCTCTATGACCTTATCTGCCTTAGCAATTCTGGTGCTAGGCATTACAGAAGGCTCACCTGATTCTGTTGAGCCATAACCAAGACCAAAACCAGTGCCAATCTGTTGATCAAGCACAATCTTTTCCATGGAAGACTGGGCCTTCTGGTAAGCTTTGTACTTAATCTCGAGAGGCTCTATTTCTCTTATTCTCTTAAGAAGAGAAACATTTTCAGTCTCCATTTGATCTCTTTCCTCAATTAGAAGATTGATTTTGATCTCAACCACCTTCTTTAAGTCAAGAATTTCAGCTTTTAACTTACTGTTTTCTTCTGTTACAGAGGAATAAGTGGCTTGTATGGCCTTAAACGCTTCCCAAAATTCTGACATTGAATCAGAATCAAAAGCTAAACCTACCGAAGAAAAACTAGATTCAGAAGTAGAGGTTACCTCATCATCAGAATGAGCCATCAGGCAAAGGTCTTCTGTCTCAGTATCCAGGCAACAGAAGGCCTCATCAGAATCTGAGTCAGAACTGGATTCTGTTTCTGACAGAGGGTCTTTCTCCAGCTGTTCTGTCACAAGTGCCTTTCTTCTTCTGGAGTTGTCCTCGTACTTCTTCTTTTCTCCATCCTGTCCTTGCTTCTTGGACACTCTAGGATGGGGACAATCAGCCTTGAAGTGACCAGGTTGTCTGCAGTTGTAACAGAGAAGCTCTCCACTGCTTTCTGTTGATTTGACCTTCTGGTATGGCTTTCTGTTGAAGGATGGACTCCTTCCATCTTTGGGATTCTTCATAAACTTTTTGAATCTCCTGGCAAAGGCAGTCATATATTCATCAGATAAAAGTACTGAAGGGTCAAAATCATTTACCTTAGATGTGCTGCCAGTGAGGGCTGTAGTGGTCCTCTCTTCTGGTACATCTTCCTTCTCTTCAATCATTTCAAACTCATGAGCTTTGAGATCTGAAATGAGCTTCTCAGTGGGATAAGTCTTCACATCCTTGCTGGCTTGGACAGCAACTACCTTCATCTTCCATGCTGAGGGCAGTCCCCTCAACACCTTCAGGTTGATCTCCTTGGTTGTGAGATCCTTGCCAAGCTCAGAGATCTCTCCAGTGAGAGTGAGGAGCCTGTCATACATCTTGGAGATGCTTTCACCAGGGAGAAGTTTGAAGTCATCAAACTTCTTGTTGGCTATGGTTAGTTTGTTGTCCTTCTCTTGCTCATCACCAGCTCCAATGAGCTCAAGAGTATCCCAGATTTCCTTAGCAGTCTTGCACTTCTTGATTCTGTTGAAGTACCTATCATCAATGGACTGGTAGAGGATGTCCTTGGCAATATTGTCTAGGTTTTACTTTCTCCTCTCTTCAGTGGTCCATTCTGACTTGGCTTTGCTGATCATCTGGGGTCTGGTGTTGTCTATGGCATGTTCAGGATTGACCTTCTGGAAGCTTGTGAAGGGGCCAATGTCTAGAACTTCCCACATCTCATCATGCAGGGCACAGAGATGTGCTTTCATCCGGATCCTCCAGTCATCAAACTTAAGATCTGAAAACATAAGATTCTTGGACAAGGAGTGATCCATTATATCAGATAGAAATGAGGTAAAACAGAAAAACAAGTGGATCTTTGTTCAACAAATAACCTAAGAGATTATTAGAACAAGGAGGCTCTGATACCACTTGTTGGTCCCGGTTATACTGGATACAGTCTAGAGGGGGGGTGAATAGACTGTATTGGTTTTTAGCTTTTTAAACTAAGTACCAGATTTACAGAATAGCCTGTTCTGTTGAAAGAACAGACTGGCAGCGGATGGGGTTCTGGCAGGAAGTTCTGTTAGCCTCAGAGAAGCAAAGGCAGAAGGCCTTCTGTTAACTCGTAGAACAAGTTCTGCTGAACACAGATACCAAGTCCAAGGAGTTATACAGTTCTATCTAAGTGCAAGTATTAAAAGCAGTAAGTAAACGACACCAGGGATTTTTATAGTGGTTCAAGGAACAACTCGTTCCTCTAATCCACTGTTCCACTAAGCTGTAAAAACTGCCGTTTACAAAGCTTTAGTCCTAGCACTTAAGAAACACTCCACGTCTTCTTCAAGCCTAGATGTGTCCTGGGATGCAATGTCTGGCTTCCTTTAACACTGGTCCTTTCACTGAGTTTCCTTGAAGTATCACCACTTCACTACTCCAGTTATTTGGACGTTCTTCTTGTAGCAAGAAGAGTTTCTGTTGAAACAGGGGTTCCTCCAACTAGCTTTGTTACAAAATATTTGTATGTGATGAGCTTGAAGAGTTGAAGAACACTTGGAACTTTGCTTGAGTTGGAAAGAGTAATTTTCCAACTTCTGCCTTCTCTTGTAGAAGATAATGAGTTTGAATCTCAAGGAGGCTTTTTGCTTTTCAGAGTTTGAATATCTTGTATGAAGAGTTGTAGCAAAGGTTAGCAAAAGTTGCAAAGTTGTCCGGTTGTTCTTCGTAGTGTATCTTTTTATACTGAAGTTGTCTTCCCGTTGGAGGAGTAGGAGGACAACTGCATTTAATGCGCGAGCAGTTGACTTGACCAGTAGGACCCGGTAAAGTTGGCGGGTTACTATTTTGGGATAAAGTAATCCTGACATTGCGGCCAATCATCTGCAATTACTCCACGGAGCATGGGGAGCATTAAATGAGCATTTAATGCGAGCACTGTAGCTTTTCCGTTTCATACTCCTAGCCGTTGAAGGAATCTTTAAGTTGACTTCCCGGCTTTGTGGATTTCTTCCAAGTGTAAGACCTTCTGGTGACATTGGCAGAGAACTGATTCAGAGAAGATCTTGAGCACTTCTGTTGAAAGTAGCTTACAGAGGATCAGTAGGGTTTCTGTCAAGCTGAAGGGTAACAGAGACCCTGAGGTTTTCTGTTCCTAGACAGAGAACCAAAATCTTCTGTCTGGAGGACTTCTGGTAGAGAGGCCTTCTGGTAGTCGATTATGCTAAGAACTTTACAAGGGAAAATTCTAATACATAATTTCTAAAAGGGGTACTCTAAAGTCCTAATTAATATAGCATCATCAAAATCTAAATACAATTATTCCTTACAAGTACAGCTGAGGCTGAGTACATTGCAGCTGGGAGTTGCTGTGCTCAGCTACTCTGGATGAAGCAACAACTGAAAGACTATGGAATTCAAGCAAAGGAGATCAAGCTGTTTTGTGACAACACCAGTGCCATTGCTATCACTCAGAATCCAGTTCTTCATTCCAGGACAAAGCACATTGAGATCAGACATCACTTCATCAGAGATCATGTTGAAAAGAAGCACATCTGCATGGAACATGTGCCAACAGAAGACCAGCTTGCAGATATCCTGACAAAGCCTCTTCCTGAGGCTAGGTTCAACAAACTGAGAGAGGAATTTGGAATGATGGATGAGATTCCACGGGAAAGATGAAAAGGAAGGCCCTCTATTGCTCATTTACTGTTGACAGAATTCCTGTAGCAGAACCCCTTCTGTTAACCCCTTCTGTCAACCTCTTCTGATCCCTACCCTGGCAGAACACCTCAGCAACAGAAACCCCCCTTCTTACAGAAAAACCCTCTCTTGTCTAACAGAAGGTGGTGGACTTAGAAAATCTTGTAAACCGGGTGACCTAGTAAATTATTAAAGGTCTTTTACCCTTTTACCCTTAAAACGGTATCAAGCCGTATAAAATTTACTACGCCCCTGTTTATTTACTGCGCCCCTTTTTACATTTATTGGTATCTTGGAACCGTAAATTATCTCAAACGTCACTAACCCATATCCATAAAACCCCCTTTCGCAAACCTAAACCGTTACTGCTCTCATAACTCTCAAGCTTTTGAACTCTTATCTCTCCAAAAATTCTCTAACCGCAGTAAACTCCATGGCTTTCTTCAGCTTCTCCGATCTCTCAAAGGAACAAAAGGCAACCCTCCTGAAGAATGTATTGACTGGCATGAGATGCGAACTGGAAGTACTACCCAGGTTCGCAGAGAAAAAGGAGCTGATGACCTCCATTGTTGATGGACTGTCTCAATGTCAACTGAGCAAGGTCATCTCTCATGGTTATGAAGCCTACAGCAACGTGGACACCGTTTAGTTCTATCTCAACGCATCCTTCAAGGATGAAATCATCTCCTCCGTCGTCCAAGGAGAAGAGGTGTTGATTGATGCTGACGTCATCAACAACATCTTCAACATTCAGCAAGAGGAAGGAAGGGACTCTCTACTCGATTTGGAAGATACTGACATCCCTCTGCCAGAATTCAAGAAGAAGTTCTGCAGAAAAGGGGAAGAAGTAGAGAAGGTCAACATCAAAAAGAACTTGCTCAAGAGGGAATTTGAGCTGCTCATAAACATCTTCCACAAATGTTTATGGTGCAAATACACCTCCACAGATGATGTCACAACTGCCAATGCAAAGGCCCTCTATGCAGTGCATCATGGGGTAAATATCAATTGGGGACAAGTCATGGTGAAGTCCCTGATTGAAGTAATCAAGAAGAAGAACCCAAAAACTAGCCTCTACTCTGGGAAGCTAGGACATGGACTACTGATTTCAGAAGTGCTCCTCAAACAAGGAGTACACTTGAGGAAGGCTTCAGCCTTGGATCACACCAAGGTAATCTTCTTAACTGCTTCTCCAAATAGGGAGAAAGCCATAAAGGCTGAAATGAAGAGACAGCTTCAACTTGAGGCTAAAAGACAACAGGGAGAGAAGGTACAGAAACCTCTCTCTGTAGCCCCTTCTGCTGAGAAGAAGAAGAAGAAGAAGACCGAAAGGGAAGCACCTGTTGCCCCTCCTAAGGCCGGACAGAAGAGGAAGAGGACCACAAAACCCAAGAAGAAGGTTTCTAAACCTGTGGTTTCTGCATCTGAAGGAGTGGCAGACACTCAGGGGGAACCAGAGATCCCCACCTCTGCTGCATCTCCTGAACAGAACAGGGTGTCTACTTCAACAGAACACCCCAGTCCTGTCAAAGATGGGTATCTGTCCTTGCTAGACAGACAGTTTACCCGGGTTCTTGAATGGAGAAGGTGGAGAATGGGACCCCTCTCCAAAATAATCCAGTATTTTGACAATTATGAGCCAGAAGAGGAAGCCATTCTGAACTGGGTTGGGACTGATGATGTCTCAAAGTGCTTTGCCCTCAACTTCCTTCACTCTGTTCTTGAGAAGAAGAAGGCGAGCTACAAGGGAAAGGCCATTCTTATCTCCTCACCCTCAGAGGAGGCTGTCAAACCTCTAGAAGAGGAAGAAATTGAAGCCTTTGAGAAATGGCTGTTCACAAAAATGGCTACAGACTCTGTACAGCCCCATCTCAACCCAGGAGAGCCCTCTGTACCCAAGACAGAAGGGCAAGCAATGATGGAGCATATCAAGGAGAGGAGGACTTCTTTGCTCAAGGAGAACATCATTGAGGTAATCTCTCCAACCCCCTCTGTTTATATCCCAACAGAACCCCTCATTCCCTCACCTCCTTCCAGCACCAGAACCCCTCCACCAGAACACCCTCAACCTAAATCACCTAAACAGAAAACCCCTACCCCTCCTCAATCACCCAAACAAAAAATTGCATCTCCCTGCAGAGCAATTGTTCCATTCAGAAACCGTTCACCTTCACCTCCACCATCTCCTCCTCAACAGAATGCCTCACCTGTTCAATCTTCACCCCAGCACCAGAACCCCTCACCCCAACAGATCTCCTCTTCATCCTCTGAATCTGAACATCAATCCCCTCCTCCAGCATCTTCTCCTCCACAACAACCTGCAGAGAACCTTAAACCTGTATGGTTTCTGAGAGACTCAGACCCTACAACTGTCTCTCCCATCTCTGCACCAAAAGGTTACTCTAGGGATTCTGTTGCCCCCAATCCTTCCCTCAGAAAGAAGAAGAAGATAGTACGCAACAGAAAACCTATCTACTCTCCTTATGAAATTTCCTCTGACATGGATGGATTCATGATCAGCAAATCCTACAAGGCCACATCCAAGAGACAGAAGACCCCTCCTCTGACTCAACTGGAACATGAACAGCTTGTCCATTCTCTATCATCTGTCCAAGAACATCATCCTTTGCCTAAGGGAAGAGGTCTAGAGATGCCTCAAGCTGATGGACAACAGAACAACATCCCCTTCAACAAATTTGTTGAATCTGCTGAAGAATTTGGAGGACAGATCCTCCAAGGCATGAACAAACTGATTGAGATCAATGACAAACACTATGGGCACCTTGCTCATGTGAATGACAATCTAAACTCAAGTATGCAGTACATCTCTGATCGTTTTGAGAACCTCACTGGAACTCTCAACAACTTCATAGCCTCATCATCTGCCAGAACAGATGTCCTGACAGCAGAAGTGGTAGGCATCCACAACACTCTCTCTATCTTTCAGCAGACTCTCCTGAGTCAAGGACATGCTATTCACAATATCTCAGAGCATCTTGAAGCTCTGAAGGAATCCGATGCCAGGACAGAGAGGCACTTGACTTCTATTGAGGCAATGTGCAACGTTCATCAAGAACAGGCTCAAGCACTTCTGTCTACTAACAGAGATCGTTATCAGAAGATGGTGCTCCTTGAAGCCAATAACAAGGACATCTTCTCTGCCATACAGAAGCAGCAAGGTCTCATTGAAGGCCTTACCTCTGTCACCCAGACTCTACCAGAGGCCCTGGAGCAGATAGCCTCCACTCAGGCCTCAGAATTTCAGAAAATCAGCTTGATGATAGAAGACCTGAATGATGCCAAAAAGGGGGAAGAGGACTCTCAACAGACCAGGCCTAGGTCTCACAGAACTCCTACCAGGCCACCCTCCTCTGATGAACCTGCAGTAGATCCGGCTCCCTACTTTGAAGCTGCTCTACAAAAGAAGAGAGCAGCAGGTATACCTAGACCCCCATCTCCAGTAAAGAAGAGCACCAAGAAGAAGAAAATTTTCAACTTTACTGAATGGAGATTGGGTGGTTCTGAGAAAATTGACAGAGCTCAATTTGAAGAGATGAAGGCCAAAATGACTCCTACCCAACAACAGCACCTCTATCTGGACAAAGATGGTGTTGTCAGAGTTAGGTATGAGGGATCACTGGAAGAAGCAGAAGAATGGTATAAGAAGAACATTGTCCCAGGAAAGACTATTCATGAAGGTGTTCTCAACTATTTGGACTGCAAGCTTTCTCCAATATGGGCATCTTATCAAAGGTCTGGCACTCTGTTCAAAATCAGAGCTGAAATAAATGAAGAACTGCTCAGGCTTCAAAGACTAGAGGAAGAAGCTCTACAGGCAGCTAATCTGGAGAATGTGTAAGGTTTAAACTCTGTAATATCTATCTAATAACATCACATCTCTGCCTTCTTACTTTGAAGTGCTTTTCCTCAAATTCTTGTCTTTTTGCCTTCTGCTTGTGTTTGCTTATTTCTGTTATATTCTGCTATCTGAATGTATCGTACTCTTACTATTTTCCTATGCCAAGTTGCCCACCAAGATTTTAATGGAAGTTTTTGAACTTAATCTTTTTTATGGTGAAGGAACTTCTCTGGAAATAGTTAAAGGGTTTTGGCATCATCAAAAAGGGGGAAATTGTAAGGAATAATTGTATTTAGATTTTGATGATGCTAGTTTAATTAGGACTTTAGAGTACCCCTTTAGAAATTATGTATTAGAATTTTCCTTTGTAAAGTTCTTAGAGTAATCGACTTGACAGAAGACCTTCAAGAGCAGAAGGGCTTCAAGAGCAGAAGGACTTCAAGAGCAGAAGTGCCTCGTAAGGCTTTATTGTAACAGAGGACCTTTGGTTCTCTGCTCCAGAACAGAAGACCTCAGGGTCTCTGTTGGCCTTCACTCTGACAGAAACCCTTCTGGGTCTCTGTTGGATATTCTCTCAACAGAAGTGCTCCAGACCTCCTCTGTTCTACTCTCAGATAAAGACACCAGAAGGTCTGACACTTAGAAGAATTTCAAAGAACCGGGAAGTCAACTAAAAGATTCCTTCAACGGCTAGGAGTATGAAACGGAAAAGCTACAGTGCACGCATTAAATGCTCATTTAATGCACCCCATGCTACGTAGAGTAATTGCAAATGATTGGCCGCAATGTCAGGAATACTTTATCCCAAAATAGTAACCCGCCAACTTTACCGGGCTCTACTAGTCAAGTCAACTGATCGCTCATTTAATGCAGTTGTCCTCCTACTCCTCCAACGGGAAGACAACCTCAGTATAAAAGATACACTACGAAGAACAACCGGATAACTTTGCCAAGATAACCTTGCTACTTTTGCTAACCATTGCTACAAACAAGATATTCAAACTCTGAAAAGCAAAAAAGCCTCCTTGAGATTCAAACTCATTATCTTCTACAAGAGAAGGCAGAAGTTGGAAAAATACTCTTTCCAACCCAAGCAAAGTTCCAAGTGTTCTTCAACTCTTCAAGCTCATCACATACAAATCCTTTGTAACGAAGCTAGTTGGAGGAACCCCAGTTTCAACAGAAACTCTTCTTGCTACAAGAAGGACGTCCAAATAACTGGAGTAGTGAAGTGGTGATACTTCAAGGAAACTCAGTGAAAGGACCAGTGTTAAAGGAAGCCAGGCAGTGCATCCCAGGACAGATCTAGACTTGAAGAAGACGTGGAGAGCTTCTTAAGTGCTAGGACTAAGGCTTTGTAAACGGCAGTTTTTACAGCTTAGTGGAACATTGGACTAGAGGAACAAGTTGTTCCTTGAACCACTATAAAAATCCCTGGTGTCGTTTACTTACTGCTTTAAATACTCGCACTTAGATAGAACTGTCTAACTCTTTGGACTTGGTATCTGTGTTCAGCAGAACTTGTTCTACGAGTTAACAGAAGGCCTTCTGCCTTTGCTTCTCTGAGGCTAACAGAACCCCCTGCCAGAACCCCATCCGCTGCCAGTCTGTTCTTTCAACAGAACAGGCTATTCTGTAAATCTGGTACTTAGTTTAAAAAGCTAAAAACCAATACAATCTATTCACCCCCCTCTAGACTGTATCCAGTATAACCGGGACCAACAGTGTCCACATTGACAGACAACCTTATGATAACCGTGCCAGAAATGACCACCAGAAGGGTAGACATCAAGAGAGAGTTAACTTTAGGCAGAAGAGGTTGGCTGGTCAACTTCAGAATCCCAAAGCTAACCGTCCCTCTGCTCTTGGTAGTATATGGGACTTCTTTCCAACAAAGAAAGCTATGCAAAAATACGTAAACAGGAAGCGTGACCCTCACAAGCATCTGCCCAAAGTGAATCACATTTCAGTTTACTATAACTACCAGGTGGACAATGGGTACCATCCACTAAGGTTTCACCTGATGAGACCAAAATGGTACCAACTACCCAGACTCCATGACCCCCCAGGACCCAACATTGCTTGGGTACCTAAACCTTTCTTTTGATCTTGCAGGAACTGTGTGCTGGAGCTATCTCAGAGCAAGAATGGTTTCTTGATAGTGGATGCTTCAGGCACATGACAGGTGACAGAAGTTGCCTAAAAGAGTTCCAGAAATGCAAAGGACCTAGAGTTACCTTTGGAGGTAATGACAAAGAAGGTCAAAGAAAAGGAAGAGGGAAGCTGATCAAGAACCAGATAGTCATTGATGATGTCTCTTATGTCAAAGGTCTGAAGTTCAACTTGCTGAGTGCTAGCCAATTCTGTGACAAAGGCTACACTGTTGAATTTCCAAAGGACTTCTGCCATGTGAAACATGAGACAACAAACGAAGTGGTTCTTACAGCATCAAGGAAGAAGAACATCTATGTGGTTGATTGGAAAACTGCAAAGGATGGAGTTTGCCTGATAGCCAAGGGAGATTCAAAACTAAGCTGGGACTGGCACAAGAAGCTTAGCCATTTGAACTTCAAAACAATCAACAAAATGACAAGAGAACACATTGTTGATGGACTGCCAGACATAGTTTACAAGAAAGAGTCCCTCTGCAGTGCATGCCAGAAGGGAAAGCAACAGAAGAACTCTTTCAAACCCATTGCTGGAGATCTTTCTACAAGTTCTTTAAATCTGATCCACATGGATTTATTTGGACCTGTTGAGACTCCAAGTGTTGGTGGAAAGAAATACACCCTAGTCATGGTTGATGACTACTCCAGATATACATGAACAATCTTTCTGACAAAGAAGAATGAAACTCTTCAGAAGTTGCCATCTCTGTTAAAGCAACTTCAAACTGAGAAGAACTTGAAGGTTAAGACAATCAGGTCTGACAGAGGAACTGAATTTGTCAACCAAGTCATAAAAGACTTCTGTGATCAAAATGGAACCTTTCATCAACTCTCTGCCGCCAGAACCCCTCAACAGAATGGCGTAGCAGAAAGGAGGAATAGAACATTAAAAGAAGCTGCAAGGACAATGATAGCAGAATCTGGACTACCTATGAGATACTGGGCTGAAGCAATCAACACTGCATTCTATACCCAGAACAGAAGCATGATCAACAAGAATCACCAGAAGACCCCTTATGAACTTTGGAAAGGAAGAAAACCTAACATCAGTTACTTTCATGTATTTGGGTGCAAATGCTACATCCTTAACAATGGAAAGGAGCATCTGAAAGTCTTTCAAGAGAAAGCTGATGAAGGTATCTTTATAGGCTATTCAAACAACAGTAAAGCCTATAGAGTACTCAACAGAAGGACTCTACATGTTGAAGAGTCTATACATGTGAAGTTTGATGATAACACCTCTGTTAAAGAAGTAACAGAGACCCTCAAAGAAGTCAACATAGAAGACAGAACACCTGAACCAACAGAAGAGGTAGCAGATAACCCTACATTTCCAACACCTGCACCAAACCCCCTTCTGTTGAATGAAGATGAAGATTCAGAAGATGAAGAACCAGAGAGACCCAGACAGCAACTGACAGAACCTGATCTGACATGGTTAAGTGACCATCCCCCTAACCAAGTAATTGGACATATCAGAAGTGGTGTGCAGACCAGATCAGCATCAACAAGGAGAGAAGCAATGCTTGCTTGCTATATATCTCAGATGGAACACATGACTATAGAAGAAGCTCTTGCAGACTCAGATTGGATCAATGCAATGCAAGAAGAGCTTACTCAATTTGAAAGGAACAATGTATGGGAACTTGTTCCTAGGCCAAAGCACCAAAATGTCATTGGAACAAAATGGGTATTCAAGAACAAAGCTGATGAAGATGGGAACATTGTAAGGAATAAAGCAAGGCTGGTAGCTAAGGGTTACTGCCAAGAAGAAGGAATAGATTTTGATGAGACTTTTGCACCAGTTGTCAGACTGGAAGCCATCAGAATATTTCTAGCCTATGCTGCCTACAACAACATCAAGGTCTACCAGATGGATGTCAAGAGTGCATTTCTGAATGGAGATCTTGAAGAAGAGGTTTATGTGGAACAACCACCAGGTTTTGTCATTCCTACTCACTCCTCCTGTGTCTACAAGCTTAAAAAGGCCCTCTATGGTCTTAAGCAAGCTCCCAGAGCATGGTATGACACACTGTCCCTATTCCTAGTGAACCATGGGTTTACTAAGGGAAAGGTTGACAAAACTCTATTTCAAATCTCTGTTGCTAATCATATTCTGTTAGTACAAATATATGTTGATGATATTATATTTGGTAGTACTAATTCAGAACTATGCAAGAAATTTTTCTCAAGTGATGGAGAGTCAATTTGAAATGAGTATGATGGGAGAACTCAGCTACTTCCTAGGACTACAAGTCAAACAAGTTCCAGAAGGAATCTTTATCAATCAAGGGAAGTATACCAGAGACCTGATCAAGAAATTTGGAGTGGAAGGCAAATTCTCAGTGAAGATCCCCATGAACACCTCACAAGGAATTGGTCCAGATGATGAAGGCAAAGATGTCGATGCAACTACCTACAGAGGAATCATAGGATCTCTGCTGTATCTGACTGCAAGCAGACCAAATAGCTCATTCTCCGTTGGAATCTGTTCCATATACCAATCAAAGCCCAAGGAGAGCCATCTTAGTGCTGCAAAGAGAATCATCAGATATATCAAAGGAAATCCAAATGCAGGCCTATGGTATCCAAAAGGAGGTAACATTGAACTAATTGGTTACTCTGACTCAGATTTTGCAGGTTGCAGATTAGACAGGAAGAGCACCTCCGGTCACTGCCAAATGTTAGGAGGAAGGCTTGTTTCCTGGTTTAGCAAGAAGCAGATTTCAATCTCAACAAGTACAGCAGAAGCTGAATACATTGCAGCTGGGAGTTGTTGTGCTCAGCTCCTATGGATGAAGCAACAACTGAAGGATTATGGCATTCAAGCAAAGGAGATCAAATTGCTTTGTGACAACACCAGTGCCATTGCCATCACTCAGAATCCAGTTCTTCACTCCAGGACAAAGCACATTGAGATCAGACATCACTTTATCAGAGATCATGTTGAAAAGAAGAACAAATGCATGGAGCATGTGCCAACAGAAGACTAGCTTGCAGACATTCTGACAAAGCCTCTGCCTGAGGCTAGATTCAACGAACTGAGAGAGGAATTGAGAATGATGTATGAAATTCCAAGAGAAAGTTGAAAAGGAAGACCTTCTGTTGCATACTCTCTGCTGACAGAATACCTGCTGAAGAACCCCTTCTGTTCTCTTTCATGAACAGAAAACTTTCGTTCCTGACAGAACACCTGAGCAATAGAAACCCTTCCTACCTACCCTCAGAAACCCATTTCTGTAACAGAAGGTTGTGGAATTAGAAAAATTTTGAGAAACCGGGTGACATAGTAACTTAATGAAGGTCTTTTACCCTTTTACCCTTAAAACGGTATACAACCGCAAAATATTTACTGCGCCCCTTTTTCATTTATTGGTACCTCGGAACCGTAAATAATCTCAAGCGTCCACTAACCCGAACCCATATATTCCTCTTCCTCAAACCTAAACCGTTACTGCTTTCATTACTCTCAAATTCTCAAACCTCCATTGCTCTCAAAGTTCTCAGAAACTTTTCCCTGCTCTAATGACTTTCATCAACATCAATGACCTCACCAAGGAAGAAATCAATACCTTGGTCACTAACATCTATACTGGGATGAACTGCGATCTTTCCGAACTCCCTGAACTTGCAGCAAATCATGATACGATGATGAAAATCATCAAGGGAATGGAGGAATCACAACTAAGCAAGGTTGTAGGTTATCATTTTGATTCCTACAGTACGAAGGATGTGGCAGAGTTCTATCTCAATGCTACATATGAAGGGGAGACTATCAAGTCAAATGTCAATGGTGATGACATCATCCTCACTCCAGAAACTATCAACACTCTATTTGGCGTAGTGGAGGATCCTCAAGAAGAAGACATTGAAGGCTTCTTATCCATAGACAGTGTCAAGGTCACTGTTGACAACTTTGTCCAACTCTACTGCCGACATGAAGTGGATAGAGTTCCCAAATTGTACATGAAGAAGAATCTTCTTCAGAGCGACTATGAGAAACTTGTTTACATATTCCATAGGTGTGTCTGGAGCAAGAGCACCTCTACTGACGATATGACAGTTCTCAATGCAAAAGCTGTTTTTGCAGTTCATCATGGGACGAACATCAACTGGGGACAGGTAATCATCAAATCCCTAGTTGAATTCATCAAGAAGAAAGACAAGGAAACCGGCCTTTTCAAAACCCCCATGGGTTATGGCCTTCTGATATCAGAAACCCTGCTAAAGGCAAGGATAGGGCTGAGAAACCCTATTGAAGCAGACTACACCAAACTACTTTTCCTCAATACCTCTGGTGACAGAAAGATTGCCCTCAAGGCTGAACAGAAGAGGCTGAGGACTCTGGAGTTTAACCGGGAGAAGCTCCAACAGAAGGTGATCAAACCCAAGAAGGCTGTGAAGAAACAGCAGAAACCCTCTACCCCATCAGAATTCGAAGAAGAAGAGGTTCTGACAAGAAAACCTGTGAAGAAGGTTGTTTTGAAGAAGGCTGCCCTAGCCAAAGTTCAGAAGCTGGTGGCAAAGAAGTCTGTAATAAAGAGAAAGGCACCTTCCCTTATCTCTACAGAAAGCACCCCCTCTGCCTCCCCCATTGCAAAGAAGGCCAAGATTCTGACTCCTGCAATACAGGAGGAGCTTGAGGATTCTGTCACCTCTGCCCCAGTCAACAGAAATGCCTAGCAAAGCAAGATGATTGTCTTTGAGTCAAGCGACTCAAAAGAGGAAGTAGTAGTACTGGATGCTACTATTCAGGGGGAATCTCACAGATCTCCCTCTGCAACCATGCCTGATCAACCCATGATGCCTTCCTCACCAGAATATCATAAAGTTAACAGAACCCCTGAACCTCAGGAAAATATCCCCTCTGCTCTAGAAAAGGAATTTCTCAGGGTTCTGGCTTGGAGGAAGTGGAGAGTGGGATCCCTCTCTGAACTGATCAGAATGCTCCCCAACTTTATAACTGAAGAAACTGAAGTTCTGAAGTGGGCCGGTACAGAGGATGTTGAGCAATGCCTCAATAAAGACTTCCTTCTATCTGTTCTAGCAGAGAAGAAAAAGAAGGAATGCAAAGGCAAAAGCAAGCACACTCATGACGATGAAGAAGAGCATGTCAAAGCTCTGATAGAAGATGAGATGGTAGCCTTTGATAAATGGCTGGTTGAAAAGAAGAGGAAAGAATCCATCATCAAATTCCGTCACAGTGCTCACGGAGAAGGGGAACCCTCCACTGCTAATGATCTTCCTTTGGCCATGGAGAAGCTGGTCAAAGAATGGAGGGATTCATAATTCACATAAACCATACTCGAGGTAATCCCTAAATCTCCCTCTATTCATAAAGAACCTCATTTTCCTTCTCCTCCCATATCACCTCCTAAACCTCAACCCTCACCCAGAATCCCAACTCCTTTTGCCACTCCACCCTAATCTCCTCACCAGAAATCCCCATCCTCACAGAAATCCCTCCCACCACAGAAAATAACTTCCCCACAGAATACCCCCTCACCCTCACCCCAGAAAACTCCTTCTGTCAAATCGAAACCTTCTTCCCCTTGCAAACCAACTCCCTCTAACAGAAATCGTTCTCCTTCACCTCCACCATCTCCCCCACAACAGAAACTCCCTTCTCCCCAACCAACACCCCAACACCAGAAAACCCCCTCAACCCATAAATCCCCTACTCAACCTCAACAGAAGTCACCCTCTCCCTCAACAAACTCTCCTAGAACCTCTCTGCATTCTGCTGCATCTACTCCCAAGAGACAGCCTCTACACCGCATCCTCTCGTCTGATGGTGAGAATGATGGTTTCCTTCCATCCTCTCTTGCTGGAGATCTCACCTCTAAACGTCAACCAACCCCTACCAGAGAACCCTCTCCTCAGAAACCTTCTCTGTAACAAACCAGAAGGCCTCCTATGCACAAGTCCAGAGGACTGGAAATGCCAGAACCTGCAAGAACAGAACCCCAAATGCCCTTCAATCAGTTCGTTGAAGCTGCAGAAGAATTTGGTGGTCAAATTTTGGATGGCATGAACAAGCTTATTCAAATCAACGACAAACACTTTGAGCACCTATCCCACGTCAATGCCAACCTCAATTCTGGTATGGACTTCATCTCATCCCGCTTTGCTGCCCTAACAGAATCCCTACACAACTTCATGGATTCATCCACTGCTAAGACTGAAGCTCTTTCATCCGAAGTAGAAGGCATTCATAAGACCTTATTCACCTTTCACCAAACCCTGCTGACCCAAGGTGAAGCAATTCACACCATTTCTACCAACCTTGAAGAACTTCAATGGGCTGACACAAAGACTAAAGAGCAGTTACTAGACATTGAAGAACTCTGCAAAGTCCACCGTGATCAAACCAGAACTCTGTTTTCTGATGACAAAGAGAGATACCAGAAATTGGTTCTCCTTGAAGCAAGTTCCAAGGATATTGCCTCAGCTGTCCACAAACAACAAGGTCTGATAGAAGGTCTCACCTCTGTTACACAGACCCTTCCAGAAACTCTTGAGCAGATTGCCACATCCCAGGCAACAGAGTTTCAAAGAATTGCTATGATGATCTCTGACCTGGATGATGCCAAAAAGGGGGAAGAGGACCCTCATCCAAAGAAGAAGCAACTTGCCAGAACCTCAGCTGGCCCCTCTGTTTTTCCAACTCCTTACTTTCAGGCTTCCATGCAAAAGAAGAAAGAAGCTGGAGTCTCTAGACCCTCATCTCCCCACAGAACCTCATCCAAGAAGAGAAAAGCTCTAAACTTCAGGGAATGGAGATTGAATGGATCTCAGAGGATAGGTAGAGCTCAGTTCGAAGAAATTCAATAGAAAATGACCCCTACACAGCAGCAGAACCTCTACCTTGACAGAGAAGGTCGAATAAGAGTTAGGCATGGCGGATCACTGGAAGAAGCTGAGTACTGGTACCTTAACAGAATTCTTCCAGGGAAGGACGTCCATGAAGGTGTCCTTAACTACCTTGACTGCAAGCTTTCACCCATTTGGGCATCCTATCAAAGAGCTGGGAACCTCACAGCTATTAGAGAAGAAGTCAATACTGAACTGAAAAGACTAAAAGAATTGGATGATCAAGCCATAGCTCATGATGCAAGAGAAAATTTGTAAAGGAACACCCCCACTCTTTCCCTTAATAAAAGATCATCTCTGCCTCTATTTGTGTAAGGCAATTCCTTCTAATCTGTCTTTTCTGAATGTTTGATTGCTTTCTGTGTTTCTTGTCTTGCTCTGTTATCTTTGATTTAGTATCTGCTATCTGAATGTACTGTACTCTTACTATTTTCCTATGCCAAGTTGCCCACCAAATTTTTAATGAAAGTTTTAAACTTTAATTCTTTATGGTGAAGGCACTTCTATGGAAATAGTTAAAGGGTTTTGGCATCATCAAAAAGGGGGAAATTGTAAGGAATATTTTTAATTAGATTTTGATGATGATATATTAATTAGGACTTTAGAGTACCCCTCTTTAGATTTAATGTATTAGATTTTTCCTTGTAAAGTTCTTTAGTATAATCGACTGGCAGAAGGCCTCCAGAGCAGAAGACCTCCTGACAGAGGACCTTTGGTTCTCTGCTTCAGAACAGAAGACCTCAGAGTCTCTGTTAGCTCTTACTCTGACAGAAACCCTCCTGGTTCTCTGTTGGATATTTCTTTAACAGAAACCCTCAAGAGTCTCTGGTAACCTTCTCCAACAGAAGTGCTCAAGACCTTCTCTGATCAACTCTCTGCAGAAGACACCATAAGGCCTGACACTTAGAAGAATTTCACCAAGCCGGTAAACCAACTGAAATATTCCTTCAACGGCTAGGAGTCTTGAACGGAAAAGCTATAGTACGCGCATTAAATGCACATTTAATGCCTCCCGTACTCTGTAGAGTAATTGCAGATGATTGGCCGCAATGTCAGGATAACTTTATCCCAAAATAGTAACCCGCCAACTTTGCTGGGTCCCACTGGTCAAGTCAACTGCCCGCTCATTTAATGCAGTTGTCCTCCTTCTCCTCCAACGGGAAGACAACCTCAGTATAAAAGATACACTACGAAGAACAATCGGATAACTTTGTTACAACTGTGCGCATACAAAATATTCAAACGCTAAAAACGCAAAAAGCCTCCTTGAGATTAAATCTTCTCATCCTCTACAAGAGAAGGCAAACGTTGGAAAGATCCTTACTTCCAACTCAAGCAAAGTTCTCATCGTTCTTCAACTCTTCGAGCACCTCATATACAAATCTTTTGTAACGAAGCTAGTTGGAGGAACCGCCGTTTTTAACAGAAACTCTTCTTTCACAAGAAGGATGTCCAAGTACCTGGAGCAGTGAAGTGGTGATACTTCCGGGAAAGCTCAGTGAAAGGACCAGTCTTAAGGAAGCAAGAAGTGCATCCAAGGAGACATCTACACTTGAAGAAGACGTGGAGAGCTTCTTAAGTGATAGGGCTAAGGCATTGTAGACGGTCGTTTTTACAAGCTTAGTGGAACAGTGGGCTAGAGGAACAAGTTGTTCCTTGAACCACTATAAAAAGCCCTGGTGTCATTTACTTACTACATTTTATTTATTGCTTTTATTTGAACTGCTTAACTCCAAAGACTTGGTATCTGTGTTCAGCAGAACTTGTCTTGTGAGTTAATAGAAGGCCTACTGCCTTTGCGTCTCTGAGGCTAAACTAACAGAACTCCCTACCAGAACCCCATCCGCTGCCAGTCTGTTCTGCCAACAGAACAGGCTATTCTGTTAAATCTGATACTTAGCTTGAAAAAGTTAAAAATCAATACAGTCTATTCACCCACCCTCTAGATTGTATCCAGTACAACCGGGACCAACAGAGATGAAAAATTGTCGGGTGCAAGGACTTATACGCATGCCTCAACTTATATTCGGGAGCCGCGTTGGGCTACTATCCCTGCTTGTTTGGTGAGTAAGGAACAAGGGCTTATACGCATGCCTTGACTTCTCACTTTGGGAGTCGCGTTGGGCTATTGTCCCTATTTTGTTGAGGGCTTACAAAGTGGCCTCAGAGATTGGGAGTCGTTGAGACTATCATCCCTGGAGCGAGGATGGCTTACAAAGTGGTCTCTGATATTGAGAGCCGCTGAGGCTGTTGTTTTCTTGATCGTCGAGGGCTTACAAAGTGGCCTCGGAATTTGAGAATGGGCTGAAGAGCCTGTGCTTGTGAGGACTTATGAAGTTGCCTCGACCTGTTGTGGCATTGAGCTCGGACTAGAAGACTTATAAATTGCCTCCACGGAGAGTCATGTATTAAATCCCTCCTTTATTGATTTGTGTGATAGCAGTGTACGACCGAGGCTGCTAGCAGTGACCCCGAATTTCCAATGCCCATGATTGTGCAAGATCTCCGTTTGGAGAGGGCTCATTGTCTCCTTTACAGCACTAGGTCACTGGTAGTACCTCACCAGGTGGTGGACGTTCCATAATCTGGGAACTTCCGTGCCTTTCGGAGTAGATAGTTTGTAAGTTCGAGGCTGGACTACAGCGGTGACAATGTAGGACCCTTCAAATTTCTTGACCATTTTGCCTCCCTCTGTGGGTTGGCTTGTCGTTCGTCGCCTGAGGACGTAGTCCACCACTTGGAACTCCCGACCTCGAACTCGCGCGTCGTAATAGCTTTTAATTTGACGCCTATAATTCTGCGACCTCAGGAACACGTTCTCCCTTCTTTCATCAATGAAGTTACTCTGCTCAGGGTCGTAGGAAAGGACCCACTGGGTCGGTAGTGTAACCTCTGTAGGGGCTTTGGCTTCGAAGCCATAACAGAGTAAGAATGGAGTTTCACCCGTTGCTTTGGGGGGTGTTGTTCTGTAGGCCCATAGAATGTTGTGGAGCTCCTCCACCCAGCCTTCGCCCTCATCTGTGAGCTTCTTCTTTAAGCCCGTCAGGATGGTACGGTTGGCGTTTTCAACCTGCATGTTGCACTGTGGGTAGGCTACAGAGGCTGTGGTGTGCTTGATTCCCTGACTAGCTAGCATATATTGGAAACCTCGGGCCTCAAATTGGGTCCCATTGTCTGTGATGAGCTGTTGCGGCACACCGAAGCGAGTGGGGATGTTTTTGTGGATAAACCTCCTGCACTGCACCTCAGTTATGCTGGCTAGCGGTTCTGCTTCTATCCACTTGGTGAAATAGTCGATGGCGACTATGATCCACCTGCAGTTGCCTGTGCCCCAAGGAAGCTGCCCAACAAGATCCACGCCCCACCTAGAAAATGAAATTGATGTACTGATGGGAGCATAGTTCACTGTTGGGTGTCCCGGGGCGTTTTGGAATTGTTGGCATGCATTACAGGTACGTGCCATTCGAGCACAGTCTTTTGCCGTACTGGGCCAGAAGTACCCCTGCAAAAAGAGCTTTCTGGACATAGTGTGGGGGCCCTGATGTGCTGAGCAGACCCCAACGTGCACTTCCTCCATGGGCAGCTTGGCCTCATTGTCACTGAGGCAGCGCAGGAGCGTGCCATTGTAAGATCTTTTGTATAGTATGCCATCAAGGAGGGTATAGGTCGGAGCTCGGAGCTTGACCAGCCTGGTCTCGGCCTCGCCCTTAGGCAATTGCCCATTATCAATGTATTCTTTTAGGTCAGTGGTCCAGTCCCTTGTGGTGGCCTGTACCTGATGGATGAGGGTCTGTTGTATGCTCGGTGTTGACAGTTCCTCCACATGAACTATCTTGGAGATATATTTAGGTGTGTCCGAGCTCAGCTTGGACAGAATATCAGCTTCTTGATTTTGTGCCCGTGGTATCTGCAAGATCTCGTACAACTAGAATGTTCCCAGGAGTTCCAGTGCATCAACTTTGTATTCTTTCATCCGAGCCTCCTTTGTTTCACAAGAGCCGTTGATTTGCCCGACCACGAGTCTTGAATCACATTTGACTCTCAGATTTCCCGTCTGCATGTTAGCTACAAGACGTAGGCCAGACAGCAAGGCTTCATATTCTGCCTCGTTGTTGGAGACTTTGAATGCAAAGCGTATAGCATAATAAGCTCAGAAGCCCTCAGGGGTGATGAGTACGACTCCCCCCGCAGGCTTTGGTGGCTGAAGAGCCATCAGTGAGCAGAGTCCACCAGCCATCCTCGTCAGTTGAGGTGACCAGGGTGAGATCCCTGGCAGTGCATTCTGCCATGAAGTCGGCAAGTGCTTGGCCTTTGATGGCCGGCCTCGGTTTGATCTCGATCTGGTACTGGCTCAGGAAAATGGCCCACTTGACCATCCTGGCTGAGCTTGTTGGGCTCCGCATCAGTTGACCCAATGGTTGGTGGGTGAGAACATGGACTATATGGGCCTGAAAATAATGAGCTAGACATTTTACAGTCCACACCACTGCAAGTACAGTCTTCTCTACCGGGGAATACCGGAGCTCGATGTCATTCAAAGTTTTGCTGATATAGTAGATTGGCTTTTGAGCTCCATTGTCCTCGCGAATTAGGACCGAGCTCACGACCCCATGACTGACGCCAAGGTAGAGGTATAGTGTTTCTCCATGCTCAGGTTTTGACAGTACTGGTGGAGAGACAAGATATCGCTTGAGGTCATCGAATGATGTCTGGCACTCGGGAGTCCACTGGAATTTTGCAGACTTCCTCATTATTTGGAAGAAAGGCAGTGCACGCACGACCGATTTTGAACGGAAACGGTTGAGAGCTGCCAATTTCCCAGTTAGCCTCTGGACTTCTTTGACATTTCAGGGCGGCTCCATATTGAGTATGGCCTGCACCTTTTTCGGGGTTCGGCTCAATCCCACGTTGGCTTATCATATAGCCCAGAGTTTTGCCCCCATGAACTGCGAATGTGCACTTCTTGGGGTTAAGCCGAAGGTTGATTTTGTCCATGATCTTGAAGATCTCCTCCAGATCTTCGGCGTGTGTACCAGCTTGATGACTTTTGACTATCATGTCATCCACATATGCTTCCATTGTTCTGCCGAGCACAGCTTTGAAGACCCTGGCCACCATGCGGGTGTAGGTGACGCCTGAGTTCTTGAGTCTGAACGCCATGAACAGGTAGCAGAAAATGCCTTCTGGAGTCATGAATGCCGTTTTTTGGGCGTCGGACTCATGCATGAAAATCTGGTGATAACCTCGGAAGGCGTCCAGGAAGCTCATGAGTTCGCAACCGGCTGTTTCATCGACGAGCTGATCGATGTTCGGCAGTGGAAATGGATCAATCGGGGCAAGCTTTGTTGAGGTCGGTATAATCAACGCACATACGAAATGTTGGTGGCTTGGGTGCCAAGACAACATTCGCTAGCCAATCCGAGTATTCGACTTCATCGATATGATTTATGCTAAGAAGCATAGTCACCTCCGCGTTGACGAATTCCCACCTGTCCGTAGACAGGTACCGCTTGCGCTGTTTAATAGACGTGATTATGTCACGACTAATCCTCGGCATTTCATCAGGGCCTAGTGCGAAAATGACTTTGTATTTGACAAGAACAGAGATTATTGCTTGCCTCAGTCCTGGCTCCAAGTTTGTTCCAATCTGGACGGCTATTTCTGGATTGGCCTGGTCCAGGATAACTGTTTCAAGTGCATCCACGGGCTCGGCCCTGGGAGTCTCCTCTTGAAGCGCAACATGAGATATGGTATTAATGGGCATGTCCCTGGCAGCCATCCGCTTGGTCATCTTCATATAACAGGATCAGGCTATTTTTTGGCTACCTCTGCAGTACCCGACCCCGGTCTCAGTCGGGAATTTCATGCAGAGGTGCCGCATAGAAATTACAGCTTCCAAATCCTCCAGTGCTGGTCTTCCAAGTATAACATTATGAGCACACTCGAGTCACACCACCACGAACTCCACAGGGATCTTAGAATGGTGAGATCCGTCCCCGAATCTAAGGGTGAGCTCAATAGTGCCCTCAGCGTCTATGGAGTCACCGGTAGATCCGGAGAGGGGAGTTCGGATGGGCCTCAGAGAGTTGAGGTGGAGGTCCAGTTCATGGAACGATCTGATGTACATGATGTTGATAGAAGATCTAGTATCAACATATGCACGGTGAATGATGGCCGCATCCACCTCGCATTTCACTACTAGAGCGTCCCTATGATGAGAGGGGAAGTCCGACAGATCACGGTTGGTGAACATGATCACATCCAACCTTGCTTTCTTGGACGTAGGTGGGGGGTTTGTGATCTTCCCCACGTAAAGCTTGTTGTTCCATTTCTTCCTTTGTGAAGCGGTATCACCGCCTGTGTTCCCTCCAACGATCATCCGGACCTCATGTCGGCGCCGCTGATTACGCCTGTTATCCTCGGCCGAATCATCGTCAGAGATCAAGTCAATATCCTTTTTCCTTGGGGGATGGTCAGGTTCCCATTCCTCGTCCCTGGATCTGCGCTCATGGCCGCGCTTTTTTTCAGCTTCTAGCTTCCGTACAAACCGCGTCAGGTAGCCTCGACTGATCAATTTCTCAATTTCCAGCTTTAGCGTATGGCACTCGTCTGTTGTGTGGCCATGGAACCTGTGGAATTTGCAGTAGGGGCCTGGTTTATCCCCTGGTTGGATTTCGTTGATGCGTGGGTCCCGAACCACTAGCCCCTCTTGGTCAGCGGCCTCCAGGATGTCGCTGACGGAGTGGGTTAGTGGCGTCAGAACCTCAGGTGCCATAAGCTTGGGGCCAGTCCAGGGGTGTCTGGTTCTGAAGTTGCCCCTGCTCCTGTTTTTGTCGCTGTCATCGCGGGTTTTCTACTCCCGAGTGTGCTTTGGTTTTTCCTGCTGCTTCTTCTCCTGCTTATATGCTTCACATCATTTTCCTATGCTCCTTTGAGGCTGTGCACTTCCTCCGCTAAGGCGTAATTCTGCCCGCGGTGGAGCGCCCGCTGATAGTCCTGTGGGGGTCTATGATAAGGTTCCTCGAGAAGCCTCCAGTCCATAGGACCTCCTGCAACATGGCCAGACGGGTGTTGTCGTCGGCCCCATAGACTTTGGAAGTCTCCTCGTTCCAGCGTTCCAGGAACTTGCTCAATGGCTCATCCCTGCCCTGCTTGACAAACAGTAAGTAGGAGAAATGTTTCTTTGTTTTTGCCCTGGCGGCAAAATGGGTGAGGAAGCATATGGCCAACTCCCTCCATGAATTGATGGATTCATCAGGCAGGTTATTGAACCAATCATATGCCTCCCCCTCTAAAGTGGAGGGAAACATCCTGCATATGTACTCGTCGCTAGCGCCTAGCATATACATGTCGGACTGGTAACGAGTATAATGCTCCTGGGGGTCAGATTTATCCCCATAGAATTGAATGTTGGGCCTCTATACTTCGGGGGTATAGGGGCCTGCATGATCCAGGTGGTAAAGGGGGTAGTAGTCCTTACCCTTACTGTGACAGGTTCATGGTTAACTTGAGCTTATAGCTGCTGGACCTGGAGTGCCGGTGCTTCTAGTTGGGCGCCACGCGCCATGTGCTGGGGAGGTGGTGGTGGCGCTGCTGTGACTATTGCAGCCCACAGCTCATTGACCTGTTGCGTAAGGAGGCGGATCTGTTCCTCCCTGGGATCCACCTGGCGTTGACGCCGTGGTGGAGACTCCACCTGCCGCCTTGACGGTGAAAGCCTTGGCTGGCGCAGGGGGTGTTGCTATTGCTGGCACAGTGGAGAAGCACGCTGCTGCCTTGGGGGACAAGGCATCTGCTGGTGGCATGGGGGGGGGGGGGGGGGGGGGCGAATCTGGGGAATGATTGCCCCTAGCCTCTCCAAAGCGGGTACGCGCTCTGGAGTCCTTCTCCCATGATGTTGTTGCTGTTGCTGCCGGGGGATGTTGAGAACTGGGGAATTCGCCCGGTTAATCCCCCGAATGTTGACAGATAGGCGTTGATTCGCCATAGATCTGTCCCCCAATCGGGAGAAGATGAGACGCCTTCCCACCTCCACCCAGGGATTGGGGTTGTCATCATGTTGTCGCCCCTGAGGGGAGAATGACTGAGAGGAGTCCTTGGTGGTGACGGCGTAAACGCCTTCATCATTGCGGCAACCGTAGTCAACACGACGTGCCGTGTATTTGGACGGCAATGTGGGAGGTGGTGGTGGCACCATCCTCTGTTGTGCCGCAGCGGGACGAGAAGTTCTCGCCTGCTGTGCCAGGGGCACAATGCCTACAGGTGCTCTGACTTCTGGTGGATCGGGGGAGAGTTGATCCCCGGAGTGGCCCTCTGGCATGGGGGAGATTGATAGATCATCTGTGTTGGCCTCTCCACCACCAGAGGGGCGTCGATGGTGCCTACTCTTAGAGACCGGGATCTAGAATTCGTCGGCGAGATGGGCCTGGTGGCGTGAGGAGCCACATTAGTTGCTGCTTGGGATCGCAGCGTGGGAAGTGCTTGCTGCAATCCCGAGATGAGGGCGCCAACCGCCGCAGAGGGATCCACCATCAGAAGACTGTGGAATTGTCGGATCACCTATGCGGACGACATTCCCCCTGCATCGCGATTCAGCGAGATCTGTTGACGGAGATCTGAGGAAGCGCGCTGGATATGACTACGCAGATCAGCGGAAGCCTCAGCGACTTGCTTCCCCCTAGTGGCCCTTCTGGTGCCAAAAGTAGCGGTAGCTTCTAGCGAGGGTTCAGCTTGAGTGACGGCGACAACGACACGCCTGTTTCTCAGAATTCTCTTTCGAGCCATTGTCGAGGATGGAACTTTGTCGTAAATCTGGAAAAAGTGGGAGGATCTGACCTGTTCACAGTTCGACTCTCAATGAAAGCACCAAAAAATGATGGATCACCGGACCGGGGTAGTCAGAATCCACACAAATTGAGAGAGAGAACTGATCGGAAAGCACAAGTGTATAATCCGGCAGAGTAACAGTTTGAGAATTGAGAATGCGATCCCTTTGCACAAGGTGGAAGGTGATATTTATACTAAGAGAAAAAGGCAATACTTGGTGCCCAAGTAAAAAGATGTTGATCTAATGGGAAGGAGACACGTGTAAAGCTATTCTAACAAACTATCAGTCTAATTCGA
The DNA here is from genome assembly GCA_945859875.1 of Cuscuta europaea. Taxonomy (NCBI): domain Eukaryota; kingdom Viridiplantae; phylum Streptophyta; class Magnoliopsida; order Solanales; family Convolvulaceae; genus Cuscuta; species Cuscuta europaea. The sequence continues at coordinate 15,947,508 of CAMAPE010000031.1, read as the reverse complement.
TGGGGAGCAGCCATGTGTAAAGGTGATTGGAGAGATAGTCTTGGACAGCTGGCTGATTGGAATCATCTTCAACAAACTGCTACCAGAATACCCGTATGGTTAAGCATGTGCATTATGGCATATTATCCGCCGCTGGGAATGATGTGGCAGCACCTCCTTGTGATGCTGGTCCTTGCGGATTTGTCTAAGTCCATAATGCTTTGGCCTGACCTTGAGCTTTATCGGGCTCAGTGATTGGAGACTCAAGCTCATTTTGAGGGGATTCACCTCCTATCTATCGTTCTGCCTTTATGGTGGTTGACCGCTTGACACTTGACTTTGGTTGCCCACGTGCTTGACTTCCGAGGTCGGGCTTGGTGCCGAGCTCGGGCACTCGAGGTCGGGCTCATAACCTGCCGAGTTTGACCCATTCTCGAGTCTGGTGCTTTCCCGACCTCGGCGTCGAGGTCGAGGTCGGATGATTTTTTGGTCCTTAGTCATTTCGATGTCTGGCGTTCATTCCTGACCTTGGTTGGTCGGGGTCGGGGTCGGTCCGATTGTGGACTTAGTCTTTTCACGCACTCCGATGTGGCCCCGTGATGCTTTCTCACCGGCGACTATGATACCCCTGAGGTATATGGGAATATATTCCATCAATAACGATTCATTAATTTTGACTGTAATCGTTTTATTAATGCACTCGATGGTTACTTCTAAATTTGGAATATTTAACGATATTCGTAAACTAATGCACTCAATCTTTCAGAGCATCTTCAATGCTAAAACGTTAACGGTGCATACGTGCCATGAGAGATAACCAATGAAAAAACAATAAATAGAATATTTCTCTCCTTATTTGAAGGATTTTATATCATTTTGGTAAGTTTTTATTCACAATGTCAAGCATAATGTCTAGATGTAGACATTGTGGTTGACATTGCAGGGAAAAACTTACAAAAAACACATAAAACCGTGGAAAGACGGAGAAAGAAATGTTATAAAACCAATCTTTTGTATCTATCTCACTCATGACATATGTGCACCGTGCATAGCATTGGAGATGCTTTCAAAAGAAAAACTAATGCACTCAATAGTCACTTCTAAATTTGGAACTTTTATACTAGTATATGTATACTCGTAAATCACACACATTAAATGATGGTATTTCATTGCAATATAATTTATACGTAGTATTATTGAATCTCAAAAGTTAAATGTCATCCCATGAGTATGTGGAATTGTATAAATCAATCAATCAATATTGTATGATCTTTCACCGATGGAAATATATTAAATTTAAAATTTGACATATTTAGATTTAGCTACAAATCAGTGGTAATTTAAGGTAACCCCTAACATTAAATTCTCATCGGTCTTTATTAGATAAATAAATAACAGATTATATGATCCATGTCATGTGCTCCATTCTTAGAGCATCTCCAATGCTACAATGTGCACGATGCACATGTGCCATTAGAAATATAAACACAAAAGATTAATTTTATGACATTTCTCTCTCGGTCTTTTCACGGTCTTATGTGTTTTTGGTAAGTTTTTCCCTGTAATGTCAACCACAATGTCTACATCTAGACATTGTGAAGAAAAAATTACCAAAATTATATAAGATCCTTCAAATAAGGAGAGAGATATTCTATTTACTACCTCCAATCTCTTTTAATTGGCTATCTCTCATGCCATGTATGCACCGTTAACGTTTTAACATTGAAGATGCTCTTACAATATAAAAACTTCAATGTAATCAATAACTAAATATGCATGCCTTAATGCATTTATAGTTAATTTTTTAAATGAGAATCCGCTTCTATTAATTCATAAACTCAATTCAATTTACAATCAATTCGTTTGTTCGATTCAATCAATTACGAGACTCACTGATCAGATGAGGAGACGACTATCCATAATAGATTATATTGAATCGCCGGACACATGACTCAAGGGAGTTGGGTTTTTTGTATCTCTCGCCAGACACATGTCAAAATCACATGTTGTATGAGAGAGATAGATACAAAAAATTAAATTTATGACATTCCTCTCTCATTCTTTCCATGATTTTGTGTGTTTTTAGTAAGTTTTTCTCAATAATGTCAATCACAATGTCTACATCTAGATATTGTGTGTGATATTGTAGAGAAAAATTTACCAAAAACATATTAAACCGTTCAAATATGTCACGTATGCATCGTTCACGTTTTTGCATTGGAGCTGCTCTAAGTGACTTAAATGAGTTACATCATTTCTGTATGTCATCTGTAAAATTCTTAACTTAAAGTGAGTGAGGCAAAGATAAGAACCAAAATGCTGTATTAAATTAGAATAAAATTAAAAAAGTACTCGTAGATAAAATAGAGGGGCCACAATTGACCGTATTGGACCCAAGTAGTTAACGAATCGAAAGCTTCATGCAGTGACCGTTATCACTTCATTATAGTTTCCCCTGAAAGTTTTTAATTCCACCTGACGGTCTTTCCAAGTTCCTCCCCTGTCTTCCTCTTCCCTTTCCTCCCTTTTTCTCTCCCCGCCATTCTTTCCCTCTGAAAAAGAAAAGAAGAAGAAGAAGAATTACTCTGCCCTTTCTCTCAATTTGCAGATCACGAACTCGAAGATTCACCGGAAAGAAAATTCCATTTCTTGTGTCTGTGCTTCGAAAAATGCACAGGCAGAAAGAGGGGCACCTCTACGGCACAAATGCCTTCTTTTTCTGCTTCATCTCCGTTTTGGTTTCTCCGGCGACGACGCGTCCGAGCTACGCCGCCCTCGACGTCAATAACCCGGCGGAGGTGCAGCTCCTCACGCGCACCGTCTCTAACAAGTTGAAGAACTTCACGGCCCTCTTCGGTGATAAAATTACCGAACAATTGGGTTTTTGCATCGAAAATGTGTAAGCCATTTCAATGAATTCCAACCTGTGAATAATCTGAATGATACCCGAAGCTATTCATAACTTTTTTATGGGAGTTCGGCATAAATTTGAAGAAAATGTGGCTGCTTTAAAATATTGCATAAAGATTTTATTTTTAAACTCTTAAAGATTGCATTTTTACGGGATAAGGTTTCTATGAAAGTTCTGAATGATAAGTTGTTCATAAAGATTGCATTTTTAAACTCCCGCGCGCTTAAATTCTATTACTCCTTATTAATTTTTAAAATAGAAATTTCTAAAATTCCATATCCTGAATGACTTTACTTGATTATGGAACACCAGATATGCTATGAATTTCTTATCAATACTGCTTTTCAGGGATGTTGAATGGAAAAGGGCATTTGATTTTACTGATACAGAGTTTCTGTCCAATTGCATCAAGAGAACAAAAGGTATGCTGCTGCTACACTGGATCATGCGAATTAGTCTGCGATATGATACATTGTCAGTGGCGCGTGTTTGGGAAAAATATTTTAATCGATTTATTGAGACCATACATAGATACTTTTTTTTTATACAACGGAAGGAATACATTAGATACTACTTAGTTTAGAAGTTGTACAAAAATATAGAGCTCGTTTGTTGATATGGAGTAGGAAATTGTTCTGAAATGTCTGAAGTGGGAAAAATTATTCGTTTGGTATTAGTAAGTTGTTCTGAAGTGGGAAAAGTCTTTCATTTCAACAACTTCAATGAAACCTTACCTTATTTTTTCTGCACTACTTTTTCCATTACATACCAGCTGGCTCCACGCCACATTGCCACCAACATGATCAAATAAGATGATGTTTGGCAAAAAGCATGGCTAAAATAAGAGTATGAGTCTAATAAGCCAAAGTTGAGGCACCAGAGAGACACTTGACTTCTCTAAGCTTATTTTCTAAAGGCAACCTAACCATCAAAGTAGATGGAGCTGAGTAAGTTTATTGCAAAAAACAGTATGCACACAAGACAGGAAGCATTTGATGGTTATACTTATAGTGGTGATGATAATAATAGGAAATGATGATAATATAATAGTAATAATAACAATCATGTCACTATATGTGAGGGAAGGACAAGACGCTCATAATGTCATTAGAATTTTTCCATATTTTCGTACATGATTTGCATTTCAATGAGCTATAGCTAAAGATTGCTTCTCATGCCTCACCTTATGCAGAAGTGCAACACAAACATATATTAGTCACATCAAATATCCGACCAACTCGACTACCCTTATGGGCTGAATCATGTTGTCCCAGATTATGAAAGTAAGCTACTGTTTGGCTATGCTCAATGCCTCAATCTACTAAAGATTGCAATTTGTCCAACTTTTTACCACTTGTACCACAAAATATTAGCTTTCTCATCATTGAGCTTCTAATGGATAAGCAGACTCAGTTTCTGCTTTAATTCCTAACATTCATTTCCCAGAGAATGATCTAGCAGGCTCTGAAGCAATAAAACATAGCAACACTGTCAGCCAAAAGATAAAAATCTACCTTCCCTTCCGGAGACTTTTACTGTAACCTTCTTAAGCATAATTTAATAACATCCTTTCCTCTTTGCCCCACAAATGATGGGACACACCATGTCTGTAGAAGGAAAATTTTCCACTTAAAAGTCAAATAGGTTTTTTGTGCTCAAATAGTATCTTGGAGTTCATAATACAAATGATTCCAAAATTGGATGCAAATGCTGCTTTTAGTTATTTTGTCTTGACTAGTGATATGAAGTTTTCTTCTTCATGGACTCACAGGGGATATGATGGAGCGGCTGTGTACAGCATCAGAAATACAGTTTTATGCGGCTAATATAATGATGGGTGCACTGCAAAGAAAGAGTACGAACTTTGTGACACTTAACAAGAACTGTAATTTATCATCTTGGAATTCTGGTTGTGACCCTGGATGGGCTTGTAGTGTTGGAAAAGATGTGGCCGTTGATCTTAAAAATATGAAGGAAATCCCAACAAGAACGAACAATTGTCAACCATGTTGTGAAGGCTTCTTCTGTCCTCATGGTCTCACCTGCATGTTGCGTGAGTATCCGCACTTTTTACTTTTCTTCATCATTGCTACCACATTCACACACACACACACACACACACACACACATTCACACACACACACATTGTGGACCAGACATTTGGGTGATTCTGGGTATCCTAGGATGACCATGCCAGCCTGCCAGGCATTGTTTTTTGCAGATGGCCATCTTATATCATCAAGGTTTCTGTTTGAGGAAAATTAATTCCATTAATTAAACAAGGCACCTTCTTCAGAAGCAACACTTACTTTCTCCTATTATCTTCTCTAAACATATGTCAAGAAAAGATATGTGCTTGTTCCCTTATAAAGATCGTTAATCTATAAATTTTGCTAGCTCAATGACTTATCATGGATCTGCTTGAATAAAACATCTAATTAAGGATAAAAATAAAGTTAAAAAAACTATGATCAATATTGTTATGTCGGTGCAATTTTCTTCTTAAAGTTGGCAATTGTTAGATTCTTCCAAAGCTAGGTTAGAATACCTTTAGCATGTTAGCGAATTACTATTCTAAGTTTGAATGCTTGGTGATGCAAAAAAAAAACACTTTCCCCACCTCACCAAGGACAAAAGCAAGAAAGATGAACGATCTGTTCCGAATCCAAAAAGTGGTAGGGAAAGAAAATAAGAAGTAAAATAGAGGGGAAATTTGGAAGAAGAGAAAATGTGGGGAAAAACAAAAAAGGTTCAAAATCAATAAATTAGTTTTAAATATTGTTTTGACGTATTCTATTTTTATATGTTATTATACAAATATCAAGAAGTGTAAATGTATGTGAAATCTTAAAAACTGCTAATAAAATTTTATATTCCTTTGTATTTCCCTGATAAACCCAAGCATTAGAAACCAATTTAGCTAGGCATCCCCCCTTTCCTACCATTTCCGGGTTCAAAACATGTCCAAAAGGATGAAGTCACTTTACATCTAAGACCTTATCGTGTAAGAAAGTTAAACTTTTTTTTTCTTTCTAATAAGTGATTATTTGATTGGCATGCATTCCTAATTTTTCTTGAACCATTTAAAATAAATCTCCCTGAAAGATCTATTATTGTGTCATTGAAGAATGTATGAAGGAAACATTTATCAGTGTTAACTTTCAATTGTTTTTCTCCTGATTTTTTCGCTTGTGTTTCCGGGTGAAGCCTGTCCTCTAGGATCTTATTGCCCTTTGGCAAAACTCAACGAAGCTACTGCAGGGTGTGATCCGTAAGTTTGACACTTTTATGAAGCAAAAGCTTCTTTTTGCATTTGTTACAAAGCCTATACTCTCAGCTGATACATTGCAGGTATAATTATCAAGTGCAGCCTGGTCAAAGTAATCAAACATGTGGTGGAGCAGATATGTGGGCGGATATTATTACCGGTCATGATCTATTCTGCCCAGCAGGATCTTACTGTCCAACTACTATCCAAAAAATTCCATGTGATAGTGGGTATTGATTTTATCCCAGTTTTGCAGTTCAAATTTCTTTTCTCCTTCCAGATCATGCATTTTTAGGCTGCAAAGTTTTTCTTGCACACTGTCTGCATATCTTAACCCATTCTTCTGAAGCTTTTCAGTGATATCCCGTTACTCACTATTCATTTATAATTTTCCAGACATTACTGCAGAACTGGCTCAACGACCCAAACAAGTACGTCTTTCTCTTGTATGGTGGTGTTATCCTCATATCTCAATAGTTTTAGTTCTTATGAAAAAGATAGTGGTTCATTGTTTGTTGGTTCGATAATGTCCTAGAGTAGCATTTATGCAATACTTCCATTTTACTATTTTAGTGATATAAGATTAACAAAACATTGTATTCGAGATGCCTGTAGACAGACTTGTATTATACAAACAACAACAACATCCAAGGCTTAGTCCCAAAAGAGTTTGGGGTTGGCTAACATGAAACGACATATGAAATCGGAGTTAAAAAGATAAATAGAGTAAAAGGAGACAAACAAAAACAGATCAATCCTCCTCCACTCTCCCTCCACTTTGCTCTTTGCAAAGTCATACTCTCATCTAACCCCAAGAAGTACTATATAATTTCTGACCACTCTAATCCACATTTGGTTGGGTCGTCCTCTCCCTCCTCTCCCTGCCTCTTCTCCACACCTCACACTTCGTTTCACAGGCGCATCACTCAGTCTTCGACACATATGGACAAACCACTGCAATCAAGATTCTTGCATCTTATTTTCAATAGGTGCAACCTCCCACGTGTATTATACAAAGAGTCCAAATTATATTGGGAATGGGGAACCACACTGTTCACTGTTCTGCGTAATTGAGGAATGTAAGAATGTTGATATCAGTGTATACCTGCAACTATTCACTTTGGGACTTGATTATAGAAATAGAAACGTTCTACCCATTTCCTACCCTTTTGAATTACTAAATGGTAAAAATGTGACTTCTAAGTAGTGGCCCCCAAGAACCATCTGTGTAGGTACTTGATTAAGAATTAGCCAATACGAAGTCTCATGTTAGAAACACATGCTTTTGTGCAAAACTAGGAGAGCTTTGATACCACCAGGGAGGGAATTAAAAGATCTATAAAAAAGAGAAGTAATATGAGAGATTTTTCTTTTGTCTTCACTCTGTGGTATGCTTAACCTGCACCACGTAAGATTGATGTATGAATGTTCTTCTAGTGATGTTAATATTGATGAACTTGCAGAGTGTGTTGAGTTGGCTACATGTGATCCCCAAACGGAAAATCAAAACATCACTGCATATGGGGCCCTTCTTGTTGTAAGTTTATAGATCATAGTCTCACTTATAAACTCTAGCTTGCATACTTATATTGGATGCAGTGATGTACCCTTTCAGAAAATATTTCCTATTGGCATTTTTCGTTTGCAAGACAGTGGAAGGAGAGGATTTGATTGGACTTAATTGCTAACATTTTCCTCTACAAGTGTTCAAAGCAGGATTCATCCTCAATCATAATTTTATATTCCAGCATATATTCAGACACGTTCCATGTCAACCTTCCTTAACTTCATTTCACTCTTTATTGGTCAACTAGGCTGGAATCATTCTCATACTTTTTGTTATATACAATTGCTCGGACCGAGTACTGAGCACTAGAGAGAAAAGGCAAGCCAAATCCAGAGAAGCTGCTGTAAGAAGTGTAAGGGAAACTGTACAAGCACGTCAAAAATGGAAATCTGCAAAGGATATTGCTCGAAAGCGTGCAACTGAACTTCAGTCACAGTTGTCGAGGACATTTTCTCGTAAGAGATCAGTGAGGGAGGAAACAAAGATTTCATGCAGTCAACCCACAGACTCTTCCTTGCCACCTGACCCTTCTGAAGATAACTCCGAGAGTTACGATGATTTCAACATTGAGATTGAGGGAAAAAATTCAAAAAAGAAACCTCACAAGGCTAAGCACTTGCATACACGCAGTGAGATTTTCAGATATGCTTATGGTGAAATCGAGAAAGAAAAAGCTCTTCAGGAGAACAGCCCAAATCTGAGCTTCTCTGGTGTCATCTCAATGGGGACTGATAGTAAATTTATAACCAGACCTCCAATTGAGGTTGCTTTTAAAGATCTGACGCTTACTTTAAAAGGGGAAAAGAAGCATCTGTTGAGGTGTGTATATGGGAAGTTGTCACCTGGTCGTGTTTCTGCTGTTATGGGTCCATCCGGGGCTGGAAAGACAACATTCATTTCTGCTTTGACTGGAAAAGCTATAGGGTGTAACATGAGTGGTGTTCTTCTTATAAATGGCAAGGTTGCAGCCATGCAGCCATACAAAAAAATTATTGGCTTTGTTCCACAAGATGATATAGTACATGGAAATTTGACTGTGCAAGAAAATCTCTGGTTTAGCGCAATATGCAGGCATGCTACTGTTTTTCTTTTACCTTTTCAACCTACATATAGGATGTATTAAGTTAATATATTATTGACTAATAAAACCACATCGAGTAGTCTCTTCTGCTCATCAAACCGGATTTAACGGTTTTGATTTCAAGTGTAAAGATTGTAGCTTTGTTTACTCATAAGTCTATTACTTTTCTAGGTTGCCAGCAAAACTTCCAAAAGCAGAAAAGGTTTTGGTTGTGGAAAGAGTAATTGAATCTCTGGGATTGCAAAATGTGAGAGATTCCCTTGTTGGTACAGTGGAAAAAAGAGGCATTTCTGGCGGCCAAAGGAAGCGAGTAAACGTTGGGCTGGAAATGGTAATGGAACCTTCATTACTGATCTTAGATGAACCCACCTCTGGTTTGGACAGTGCTTCTTCTCAGTTATTACTTAGAGCACTTCGCCGCGAGGCTCTTGAAGGAGTAAATATATGCATGGTGCTTCACCAACCAAGGTAATTCCATTTTTGAAAACCTTCATATTTTTAGTCTTGATTGCCTTGATTGCTTTACACCATTATTGCACTACTACATGGATGGAGTTGTTACTTGCTCCACTACTTTTATTATGCACTTGGAACTCTAATCTGTAAATGAACATATAAACTTTTACATACCTTGATGTGTTAAGTTGTGTGACACCATACACCTTTTCTAACTTCTAGTAGTGACAAACATGGAATGTGAAGTATTGAATCTTTATAATTAAAAAGTACTCTCCCTCCGTTTTGGTTATTATAAATTGTTTCAGAGAAAATTTAGTACAATATCTAGGATTTAGATATAAAATGAGTACCGTAATCTGTAAGCTTTAGTCCTTGAAGACAGGCATTGTGAAATAGTGGGAGTAAGATTTATTTTTGGATATTTAGTTTGCTCATTGCTCATCACATCCATATCATCTATTTTAGTTCCCCCTTTCCTCTTCCATTAAAAATCTAAGCAATGGATTTTGTGCTTTCAGCTATGCATTATTCAATATGTTCGATGATTTCATACTTCTTGCCAAGGGCGGGCTTGTCGTCTATCATGGACCAGTGAAGAAAGTTGAAGAGTACTTTGCAGGCCTGGGGATTCATGTCCCCGAGCGTGTCAACCCCCCTGATTATTTCATTGATCTTTTAGAGGGAATTGAAAAACTAAGCCCAGATATCGGAGTGAACTACAAAGATCTTCCTCTGAGATGGATGCTTCATAATGGCTATCCCGTACCACCAGACATGCTAGAGCCTGCTGGATTACCATCTGCTCCTAATGGGGAAAATGCAGAAGCTCCTGAAGGAGCTCCTGCTTCTGAGGAGCCTGATGTAACTCTGCTGGAAAACCTATGGCTGGACCTCAAATCTAATGCGGTGCAGAAAAAGGACCAAGTGCAACATTACTTCTTGACTTTAAAGGACTTGTCCAATAGGGAAACTCCTGGTTTATTGGTTCAGTATAAATACTTTCTTGGAAGGTAAGAACTAAACTTGCAGTTCTCTTTATTCTGTTATCTTTATCAAAATTTAAACAAAAACATATTCCTATACAACAACATCCAAGCCTTAGTCCCAAAAGAGTTTGGTGTCGGCTAATATGAAATTGGAGTAAAAAAAGATAAAAAGATAAGATAAAGATTAGATCAAGATAAGAAAAGATAAGACAAGAAAGATAAGATAAAAAGGATAAAAAGATGAAGAAGATAATAAAGATAAAACGAGACCAATCCTCCAGTCCTCCACATGTATATTCTCCCTCTACTTCGCTCTTTCCAAAGTCATACTCTCATCCAACCCAAGAAGTATCATATCATTCCTGACCCCTCTAATCCACATATATTTGGGTCTTCCTCTCCCTCTCCTCCCCGGCTCTTCTTCCCACCTCTCAACTTGTCTTATAGGAGCATCGCTCGGTCTTCTACGCACATGGCCAAACCACCTCAATCAAAACTCTCACATCTTATCTTCAATAAGTGCTACTCTTACATTTTGTTTGATTCTGGCATTCCTCAAGCGGAAAGGAAAATGATGAGTTCGGAAAATGATGATAGGGAAAGGAAACTTGTAATAAAGAAAATGTTGGGGGGATAATTTCCAACTCAGTAAATTTATTATTATATATTTTTTCAAAACACAATTTAGTAAGTTATTTCTATTATTATTTAGACACTGAGGAATCTAAATATTTAAACAATGTAAAAGTTATTCATATTTCATTTTCCTTTTCATTTTCCCTTACATTTCAAAGGATCCAAACATATCATTACAGGGTGACCTATCATTTATAGGAATTTTTGTTTATATTCTTTTGTCAAAATATAACATACTGGCAATGCAATTTGTTTAGGATTGGTAAACAGCGCTTGCGAGAAGCTATGGTACAGGCAGTAGACTATCTTATTCTATTACTGGCTGGAATCTGTTTAGGAACACTTGCTAAAGTAAGTGATGAAAGCTTTGGGACCATGGGATATCTTTACACTGTAATTGCAGTCTGTAAGTAAACGTAATTTTTTGCTACGTCTTGTTTGGTAACTTTTCGTGCTATGTGTTTGTTTCTCGGTTAAAAATAATGTTTTTATTTTACCTTTGTTTTTATTTTCATAATTTACTATATATTGATTTGCAAAATTTAATGCATGAATATATGAGTTTCTTAGTAAATTTGAATCTTTTCTAACTAGTGTAAAAACCAAATACACGTTTCTGAGTAAAATGAAATCAAGAAATTTAATTTAAATAATTTTTAAAATTTTAATTTTGGAAAAGTGAGAACCAAAACAAAAGCAGAAGCAAAAACTTTTAAACAACCAAGTATTGAATCTGAGTACTAAAACAAAAACACCCTAGTACTAAGTCTCAGTACTGACTTGCAGCTCTACTTACCAAGATTGCGGCACTGAGATCATTTTCGTTGGATAAATTACACTACTGGAGAGAAAGCGCTTCTGGCATGAGCAGCTTGGCTTTTTTCATGGCAAAGGACACAGTTGACCATTTGAATACCATTGTAAAGCCAGCAGTTTATCTGTCAATGTTCTATTTCTTCAACAATCCAAGATCCACAATTCAGGATAACTATCTGGTCCTTCTTTGTCTTGTGTATGCTGCCACTGGCATTGCCTATGTGCTTGCTATCTGTTTTGAACCTGGACAAGCTCAGCTGGTGAGCATTCAAACCATCTATCTATGAACTAAATCATGGTATTCAACTCAGACTTTGCTCACATATAACTATGTTGTTTACTGCAGTGGTCAGTTTTGCTTCCAGTTGTTTTGACTCTTGTGGCAAACCAGAGAAGTGACTCATATCTCGGACAATTAGGAGATTTTTGCTATACTAAGTGGACTTTGGAAGCTTTTTTGATTGCAAATGCTAAAAGGTTAGATTTCCATCAAGACCATATTTGCATTTCATGTTTGAATTCCCTAAAGTGTTCTGGGAATCAAAAGTTGTTAGCTTTATTTTTTTAATTTCAGACATTCTTCCTAGAAGTTTTGAATAACTTTGAGTTATAATTCTAATCTTGAAAGCTTTGGGTTTCTTTTCCAAACTGCTTTTAGTTTATCAAACTGACTTAAAAAATTCTGACTGTAAATAACTTTCAGTAAACTAATTCTTGACAAACTGGAATCCAAACACAACGTTATGCTTGGATATATTTTTGAAGTATTTGGTGTCACACGAACGAGTGAAATGAATTCAGAATTTATCTATGTCACATGAGTGAGTGGAAAAAAGGGAATATTTTTTATCCATCTAAATAAATTCTGGGACATGGCTATGCAAGTTTAAAGGGCTGAACTGCTGAAAATTGGGTTGCAGTGCAGCAAATTTTGGGCTCACATTCATCAATGCGACCATTTTCTTTCCAGGTATTCTGGAGTGTGGCTGATCACAAGATGTGGTGTGTTGAAACAAAAAAGTTTCCTTCTTTCAGATTGGTATTCTTGTTTGGGTTGCCTCATTCTAACAGGCATTCTCAGCCGGATTATAGCCTTCTTCAGCCTAATTGCATTCCAGAGGAAATGAATCCATTTGTTTTAGTTCTCCTGCTTGGCTTTTGTGAGCATGGAAGAATTTGGCAATTTGGATATATGGAAAAATAGCCCATGACAAGATTATTGTGCTGGAAATCAACAAAATGAAGAGGATTTCTAGCATTCTAATGATATATAGGAAATGAAGGCAGCATCTTGCTGCCGTTTTCTAATTTTTGTGATTCTTTTTCTTTTCATTAAAAATGTTTGAACAGTGCATATGAATCCTCATTCCAAGTCAGCAAAAAAGCTTAGAAGTATTTTAGGTGCATAGTGAGATTTTGATTCTTGTCTGACATCAAACTCTGCTGTATGCAAAAATCTAATATGACAATGGGAAAAAATAGGCAACACATCTGATTAAACATGAGCACTACATCTCATTATATGACAGTGGAAAAGACTTGCAAATTCTCAACTAAAACAGCATTCTTGGGAGAAAGAGAAGTTAAATGACACTTGGGAGGTTGGTGACTTAGATCCTCCCCAGTTTTAGTGGGAAATGATGTGTGATGCACTCTTATAATTAATTGTTATTGTTATTAGGGAAAATGGTCAAATAGGCCCTCGAACTAACTTAAAAAGTTCAAATCACCCCTTATATAGGAGGTTCTGTCCGGCCGTCACCATTTGGGGGTGGTTCCCGGTGGAATTTTTTGATGAATTATTTTGGGCATCTTCTTCATTAAGTCTAGTTTACTCATACAAAATTTCAGCTAAAAATTCAATCGGTAAGACATGTCAAATGAATTTTTGAAGATAATTGCGCAGTTAAACAACGCAGTACATTTCAGAAAATGATTTGACTGTTTTCCCGATTGAATTTTTATCTGAAATTTGGTATGAGTAAACTAGGCTTAATGAAGAAGATGCTCAAAAAAGTTCATCAAAAACTTTCACCGGGAACCGTCCCAAATGACGACGGCCGGACAGAGTCTCCTATATAGGGGGTCGTACGCTCCCTCGTTTTGGCAATAATTTAGAAATCTGTCGCATGATAGATCAACCTGGTTTCCTAAATTATTGTACTCTACGCCGCGAGAGCGGTAAGAACTTAATATTGATTAGTGTTGCTCAATTAAATAATTTTCATGTGATTAAGCCTGATCAGCTAGAAATTTGATTACCCCAGAATCAATCCATATTCTCTATCGTCGTTAATTAGAAAGAACCCATTTATTTTAATATGTATTCGCAATTTAATTTTCCAACAAATCCAAATCTCGCATATTGCATTTATTTTATTTATTTTAATCGTTGAATTTATTTAATTCTTGATTCCCTTTTTTCCGTCCCTGTGGAGACGATACTCGTACTTTAGCCCTATACTGCTACGTATTTTAAGTGCGAGAAAACTCACATCATTCCTCCATTCTCTTTTAGTTGTAACGGTTCACTTTTCACGTCTGTCAACACACAAGTTAGACCATTAATATATTTCATTTCTTATTTATAAAAAATTAAAAATTTCATATTTTCAAAATTTAAAATGAGAGGAATTTAAAAATATTTTTTCAAAAAAAAAAAAAACTACCTCTGTCCCACTAATATTGGGACGAAAGAGCGTGACACGATTGTTAGGAAAAATGGGTTTGTGTGGTTGCTATTAGTTGATAAAGTAAGAATGATTTAAAGCCACACAAACTTTACGAAATTTGGTATGAGACAATTGTAGTGAGATTTCCCGAAAAGGTAAAATGAGACAATATTAGCGGGACGGAGAGAATAATTTATAATACATCAATAAATAAAATGTAGTCAAAGTAGAGAGTGTAATACTCACTAATGTAGTCAAAATAAAGTATCTAATAATGACAATTACATACGAACTAATTCCTTCTTTAAAGATAAAATTAGAAAGTAGCATATGACAAACACATACAAATATTAAAAATGTACTTCAATTACTCCGTATATTTTACAAATACAGAAAGAACTAACAATATTAGCTAGATTACTACGTGCTATAAAGCAACAACTCAATAATCAAACAACACTTTATTCATAAGATTTTATACGTGTAACTTCATCTTTGGAAAATGAGAAGTTGCTCTAAATAAGAGTAAAAATAACGTGTTATATTTTTTCAAAATAGGAGTAATTACTACGAGATTATAGTGTATATTTTATTATTACGAAATATAATAATATTTGATAATGTTAACAAATGACAGTATGATTTTAAAATGTCACTAATTACTTCTGTTTAGAAAAGAAATTAGTAAAGTATTTCTTTTTATTAAACCATTCTTGTTGTACACACTTTATTGTTTACACACTTGTACACTGCTTCTAAAAGCTTTTTTTGTCTGTTACAAACAAAAAAGCCTTCACAGACAATATGTAAAAGTGTGTAAATAGTAAAAGTGTGTACAAAAGATATTTTTGTTCTTTATTTGAAATTTTTTTTACTACAGGAAATTTCTATTTTTTTTGAAAGGAGAGAAAATTTCTAATTGATTATGTGAATATGAGAGAGGTGTTATAAAATTTAAATTATTGCTTTTGTTGTCTTGAGCCGCCGGCATAGCTGCATAGGTATATATAACACTCCTTCCGTCCCATTTAAAGTTCCCCTCTCACTATTCTCCGGTCAACATGCGTTGTTCTTAATTTTTTACTTTATATATTCAACTTTTATAAAATTTAAATTTTCTTGATCAGACTTTGTAGCGATTTTAATGTAGTTTCTGAATATTTAAATTTTATTTATTAAAAATAATTCTACTAATAACAGAGATCGATTAATTTTATGGACAATCAAACGTAGTAAATCGGGTGAGAAAGTTTAAATGGAACAGGGAGAGACTATCGTCATAAAATGATGTCCCTCCCATTCCCACCCACAACTAACGTACAGCCAATAATTAGACATGCCCGACTTGGAAAGCTCCCTTCCATCATCCTATCCCATACTTAATTCTCAAGAAAATCATGAAAACTCTCAAAAACAGCTTAGCTTGGACCAAAATTAAAGCCACTCCCACCCCAATAGCCCTTTCTTGCTTCTAATCCAATCCATCTCATCTACTATATTGAATTGATATAATAACGTATTAACGTGTAATTTCATACGCTGCACCTCTTGTTTTTTATGCCGCCGAGAATGACGAATCCTACTGGAGAGCAAAGAAGGGAAGAACTTCAAAGAGAGGTTTGTATGATAAGTTGAAGGGCCCATTGCATGAATCTTGTTTATAATGAAATGAGATCTATTATGATGTTTTTATTCTGTTGAATTTTTTGGTTTCATCTCTCGTCTATTACAGGTTTGATGCATATACGTAGTCTGATTTGTTTAAATTTGGTGTAATCTAATTTGATCAAAGAGGGAAGCCAATCCAAGTCCTTAGTTTATAACAAAGTAAGTGAACAGAGAAATGTGAAATACAAGATTGACATGGTAACTAGTGCAACAAAATACTACATCCGTTCTGTTTCAATTTGGTACAATTATTAATAAAGTGGTTGAAAAGTAACACTTGTTATTGAAATTTAAGTAGAATAAGGTGAAATGTTAAATACCACAAATTTCAGTCAAAAATAGAAACATTACATTCAAAAAAGTAGGACAACCAAAATGGACTTGGAGCGAGTACAAGTTATCAATTCCTTATGTAATCGATCACTAATTCACAATTGCAAATTTGCAACTACTCTTCATGTAGCATCAATAATCCTTGCCAAAGTTTTCTCCCCTTCCATTTCATCATGTATTAGGGATGAGGTTCTGCATGCTAGGAGTTATAAATGATGTGGTTATCTTTGGTGTGATGAGTATTGTTTTTTTATAAACACAGTGTAACTAATGTTATCTTGAAACCACATTTGTGATATCAATAGTGTTACTAATGTTATCTTGAAACCACATTTGTGATATTAATAGTGTTACATCAATGCATATATATATATAT
This sequence comes from Cuscuta europaea, assembly GCA_945859875.1. Lineage (NCBI taxonomy): Eukaryota > Viridiplantae > Streptophyta > Magnoliopsida > Solanales > Convolvulaceae > Cuscuta > Cuscuta europaea. Next base: position 15,930,756 of record CAMAPE010000031.1, on the reverse strand, counting down.
ATGTCATCATAGTACGACATATGATTTGATGATGTTTTTACTTGGATTATTTTCAATCTCAGATCAGATCAGACTTAAACAGATCAGACCAATAAATTACAATCCAAGTAAAAATATCCTTACTAGTTTTGAGTATAACATGACCATCCTTATATAAGAAAATCACTCTTCTTTTGCTCTTATGTTGAGAAGTTTTGCAAAGAGGTAGATCCATAGATGTCCGTAATTGCTCACAAGCACTACTAAAAATATCGCATAAACCATGAACGACTTAGGCTTGGAATCCTTTGTAAAATTTCGAATGTAATTGGCTTGGATCGGATTTAGCTCGGAACAAGAATTCCAGCCACTACCGGAGCACGTGCCAAATAATTTGACTCGAACTTTGGATGGAATAATACTCAAACCTCAACTGAAGTTAAGAAACGCCCTTCTCCCTAAAACAACAATATATATAAATATCATTATTATAATGATATATATCGTAAATTAAATATCGTAATTTAAAAGAATATTGTCCTAAATAAGAGTAAATATGTTTGTTTATTCCAAAATTGGACTATCATATTTTTATTCCCTAAATATGATTAATTATTGCGCGCCAAGTTTTGGCAATACCAGACTTTAAATATGACAGTATTTTTCAAACTTGACAGTAATTACTCATATTTAGAGAATAAAAATATGACAGTCTTATTTTGGAATTTTCAAGCATTTTTCGCCACGCCAAATTTGGGGATCAAATTTGGTCATGGACACACCGTAGAGTATAAAGCTTGTTTTGCTCCATTAATGTTATTCTGCATGGACCATCATATAATATATTGTCAGTACGTCTTCCTGGGCTTGAATGCTTGATCATCCTATACGTAGACTACCATACTGGAATGTTGAATCTTAATTTACTTGCTTTCTCAATCCCTAATTAAATTCATATCCAATAATATATGTAAGTTCTTTCTGATCAATTGGATGCTTAATTGTTTATAGGTTATACCTAACGATACATATATTAATTTGATTTCCTCCTAATTTCGATTTCGATCAGTACTATGTCGAATTAGTCTTATAGATAGTGATTATATCAAACTACGAGTATTAATACTTTGGCTAGCTTCAACATAAAGTTATAAGATTATACAGAGTATAACCGCTTGGTAACACTGAAATTGGCTGATTCTGCTGAAATTAATGAAGTTGTGGCTGAACTGGCTGTATTGACTGATTCTGCTGATTTATGAAAAAATTATACTTAAAATATTTGTTATTAATAAATAAATAAAAAAATATCAGAAAAAATAGTTAAAATGATACTCTACAGTAACTTCAACTAATAGAACACAAAAAATATCCTTACTTTCAGCTTCCTTATTTATCAAAATAAATAAAAAAATATCAGAAAAATAAGTCAAACATTACTTTTTTTTATTATTACCCAATTCAACGCGCGAAACTAGAAGTTATGTGTTTGGTGAAAAAACTGGCTGCTAAGCCGAAAAAGGGGCTACCAAACGGGCTCTAAAACTATCAAGAATTTGGCTTAGCTTCAACGTTATAAATGAATTTATAATACATACATTAAAATCTATATTTTCTATATTTGAGTAATATTATACTGAGTATGACTTAACGTATACTTTCAAATTTCAGGAGATGTTGTATTCGATCTACACAATAATTATATATATTTGATTTGAAAAATGATATTTGTGTGGATGTATTTAATTGAATTTTAGGTTTGTGATCTTAGTAAGACACTGGGTCATGAACAGAAGTTGCACGAATATCTGGATCGTGTTTACCACCTGAAGAATGTTTCAGATATCAACATTCCTAATTTTATTCCCCCAAAGGTATGGATTTTGATATATATTCTGTCTCATCCTGTTTGAACTATATAGTTAATATTCTACCCTTTATTACTATTACTACTAATTCTACTACTCTATACAAGTATTATTGTTACTCCCTATTATACGTAGTATTAGTCTTATTGCTAAACAGACTTAATTTGCAAGACAGTTATAGTTATGGCATCTTCACAACTATACTTTTTTAGTTGGAAGTATTATCAAGCATATAATACAGAGGCGGAGTCAGGACACCGGGTGACCGGCACAAAGAATATTTTTGAAAAAAATTTTACACGGAATTTTTTATACTAAAAATACAGACATTTTTTAAAGTTAGGCTGGGCCGGGACCAGGGTTGGCCCTCCCCTAGCTAGGCCTCTGTATACATACTCCGATCCGTAATACATTGATGATTATGATAAAACGAGAAAACTGTACATTTAATTCTGTCTCATAATTTTTGGTTGTGTCTGTTTTTTATTTTGTAACTTTACTCACTCGAGATATAGTCTTGTAACTAATAAACTTATTCACATTAAAGTTTTTTTCAATGGAAAATACACTTTTTGGTGAAAACTTTGACCATGGCAATGTCTTTTCTAGTACTCCATCCGTCCCGTTAAGATTGTCCCATTTTTCCTTTTCGGAAAATCTCACTAAGATTGTCTCATTCAAAATTTGGTAAAATTTGTGTGACTCTAATTCATTCTTACGGTATTCTTACTTTATTAATTCTATATCAATTACATAAACTCACTTTTCTTAATAATCGTTTCACCTCTTCATTTCTCAATGTTAAAGAGTGTTTGCTAAAGATTAAAATAAGTGTTTTTCAGCTTTTGACTTAAAAAAAAGATGAAATGGGTGTTTTCAAATGATAACTTCTGATTAAATTAACCACTTAAAAGCTAAAAGCTTAAAGCAAGTTGAGAGTTGCTTTAAACTATTTTTCACTTTTTCAATTACACAAAAAACACTTATTCTATCAAATATTACCAACTTTTACTTTTTCATAATCATTTTTTTTCAAACACTAGCAACTTTTAGTATATATTTTTTTTCCTCCAAAATCACTTTAAAAAATCACTTTTTAAAAGTAGAAGTAATCACAACAAGAGACGGAGGTAGCTTGCATGTCGTTTGTGAGAAAGTGAACTTTTTGACGGAACAATCATTAAATTGATAGATTTTGTTGATTACAAGACAAAATCTATAAACAAATAAAGTTACAAAATAAAAACAATAAGTGGTATGTCAAATTCGTGATTAAAATAGTATTGATAGCGTCAATGTCCACAAATTTGTGCGTTATAATTGGATTTACATAGTAGCCAAATTTCTTTGAAATATCGTAAAGGCTAAGCATTTTACTTTTGTAAATATGTAACTTAAACTTATACTCCGTACATATATACACCGAAAGATGTATACTACGTAAAACCGAATTCTATTAATATGTTTTATTTATTATCACCAATATACAACTAAAATAAAGAGATACTACGTATAATTTATATTCCATATAGAATATAAATCTCTTTAAGTAGCCAGGCACGGTAACATATATATATCCTCCTACAGTGTACCCTTTGATATTTCAATGAAATTTACCTCATTTTGATCGATCGAAAAATATAACTAAAATAAAATGTATATATATATAATGATAATAATAGTAATCAACATTATGTTTAATTTTACATATTGTGATTATGACCATATTCATGATAACTATAATTGTATTTTTATGCATAAATACTCTTACAATAACATTTTAAGAAAACCATAAACGAGTTTTTAGTTGATGAATGATGTCTAGTATGGATGAGTTTAATTAGATTAAAATTTTATGGTCTTGTCTAGTCTAATCTGGTTTGGTTTGGTTTGGTTTGGTTTGTTTAAGTATGATATGATCTAGTATATAATTTTTTCTGTTAAATGTCTGGTTCTTTGTGCATTTTATAATTGTCGAAGTCTGAGTTGATATGTTTAAGTTTGGTCTGATTTGTTTAAGTCTGGTTTAAGAATGAAAACTATCTTATATACTAAAAATTATAAATTGTAGACGAAAGAGATTTTGGGTGAGCTGGTTTTGGTGGAAAGAGAGATAAGTCGGTTAGAAAGCCAAATAAGGAAGCTGAAAGTAAACTTGAAGGAAGAGGAGGGGGTGAATATGGAAGTCACCATAAAATCCATGGAGTCAAGTAGATTGAAGAATAATGCATCTCTGTTATTCCACAATAACAGCAAATTAGGGTTGCCATTTGAGACTAATAAGGCATTACACTTTATTAGCAAAGCCATTAGGGAGAAGAATGATAAGCATCATTTGTGGTTTAATAATGATGAAGAAGTTAGAATCTTTGGTGAGAGGGCTCCCAGGAAACGTGCCATTTTCAAACCTGATCAAGCTTCACCTTTACGTGAACCAAACCCCAGGGTAAGTGGTAGTTGATTCGACAACCTTATTATCACGAAATCAAAATTTACGTGTTTGGCGAAAAAGTTGCCCGATAAACGAAGGAGTAATGAGAAATTATGTATTACTCGCAGAAGGAACCTAACATGGAGATTACCACAGCAGAACTGCCTCGAAAAGTGATGATTTCATCTCCATTGGAGGAAACGACACAAAGATGGGCTCCCAATAAGCTGTCGGAGAGCATCATGAAATGCTTGGTCTCCATTTTCGTGAGACTGCTGAGAACTTCAAGAGCAATGGAGATGGAGAAATCGGGCAGCATAGGTCGCTCCAACAAGTTTTCCCTGGCTTTTCGAACTGACCAGCCGTCCAGCACTCCGGCCGCCATGCAAAGAGACTGGAGGCAGCAGGACCCTTATTCCATTTTCGACTCAGAAGACTCCATCCCCAGAGATATTGGCCCTTACAAGAATTTGGTCAAGTTCTCCTCCTCTTCTCTGGATTCCAAATGCATCTCAACCTCAAACTCAGCTCCCTTGTTTCAAAAGCTCAAGTATGTACATACTTCCTATATATCAAGAATGTTTTCTTTTGGATTATTTTCTCTCCTATACCAGACCTGAACAATTATAAAATATATAGGTAGACCAAACATTTATCAGACCAGACCGAAATTAAACTAACCAGACCAAACCAACAATCTCAATCCAAAAGAAATCATCCTTACTTGTTTTGTAATGAAAAAGACTTACTTCATAGATGAAGATACTTAAAACTTAAAGATATTCGTCAAGAGAGGTACCCTCATTTCTATCACAAGTCCTAAAATTAGACACAGTAACTCGTTAATCATAAAGGCCTCCTGCTACCCTACAAAAACAAAACACACCTCATAATCCAAGTTTTGCTACAAAAAGCTTTCCATTACATATTTATTTTAGTCATTTATTTTTTAATTAAGTAGTATTACGTACTCAATATATTCTTTATACCATACTCCCTCCGTCCCAGAATTTACTTCCATAGTACAAATGGCAGACAGATAAGAAAGTGGAAATTATGTGGTGGAGAGTTGTGCAGATGAGAGAGAAATGTGTAAGAATGTGTAAGAATTGCTCTGAACCACAAATTCTTTACCAAAAAGGAAAGATAAGTTCTTTTTGGGATAGACGAAAAGGGAAAGTTGGAAGTAAATTATGGAACGGAGGGAGTATATAGCAGTTTAGATTACTAACAAAGAGAATTTAATGTTTTTAAGTACTAAAACATAAAAAATAATTATATGCTTAACATTTTTATGTTTTTTTAAAGAAAATTATTTAAAGATACTAATAAAGAGAACTTAAAATATTTGAATATACTACGTACTAGATAATTAAAGACATGACAAGGCTATCTGGCTATGTTTAAATGAGCATTTCAGCTCAACTTAATCAATTTAGACAATCATTTTCAATGTTGCCTTATTTGGATGAAGAACTAAAACTGAAATAAACTAAATAAAAAATCAATACTTTCAGTGTTTTGCCCTCCTAGTACTCAGAGTTTACCTTGTTTTGATCTATTAAAACATGTTGTTTTATGATAATTTTACATTTCTCATACGTTATATTAGATGTTTAATTAGCCAAAAGTCTACTTCATTTAGTTGACACTTCACTTTCACCAACTTTTATCCAACTCCAAATAATAGCCTCTAATTCGATTATACAAGTCTCTAATTACCTTCAGTTTGGTATTCAAACGTAGACTTAATTGGTCATACGTTAAAATTTGAAGCTTTAATGATAAATTTTTTGCCATTTTTTCATGTTAGGATTTTAATAAAGAATTTAGAGAAGGTGGATTTGAGATTTCTGACACGGCAACAGAAGTTAGCGTTCTGGATCAACATATACAATGCTTGTATCATGCATGTATGTATGATTATAATTAATTGGGTGAAGATGTTTGTTAATAAGCCAATTTGACCTTGTAGTTGTACACCATGTTAGTGATACTGAATTTTACATCTCATTTTCAAAATAATTGAAATGAAATGCACACGTTACTGATTTTTAAAATGGGGTGTAAAGTCAAATACTCCCTCCGTTTCTAAATAAACTTCCAACTTTCCTTTTTCATCCGTTCCAATTAAAACTTCCACTTTCCCTTTTTAGTAAAGAATTTGTGGTTCACAACATTTCTTACACATTTCTCTCTCCTCTGCACAACTCTCCACCACACAATACCCACTATCTTAAACTTTGTGCCAAACCTATTTGGAAGTTTTAATAGGAATGGAGGTAGTATCATTCAAAAAATAAGATGCAAAGTCAAAATTGCCTTTACTAATACAGAATGTTATTATTTCTTGGACAGTAATATGCGTTCGTAATTCTCATTCATGCATATTATAATGCAATGTTAACAGGAATTTCTGCAATATGGAGTTCCATCAAGTTCTACACCAGAAAAGCTAGAATCACTTCTAAACAAGGCGAGTCACGATGCATATAATGTACATTGTGGAGTATTTTTTTAAATTCTTTGATGATCATTGTTGGTTTTTATTTTATGTTTTGGGTGATATTAAACTTTACATCCCATTTCTAAAATCATTAATATATGCACTTCATCCTCCAAAAGTTCTGAATGATTGAAGTGCAAAGTTAAATAATTTTATAGTGAATTGGGGTGCATGAATATTATTAATGATTTAGAAAATACATAGCATGAAACAAAGTCAAATATTACTCAAAAAATGGGATGTAAAGTCAAATTCTCATTATCTTTAAGGGAAAAATAATTAAACTACCTCAAACTTTGAAGGGTGTGAGATGAACACTCCAAGCTTGCATATGTATTTTAAATACCCGAAACTTTATATAAAAAGTTATTTTGGCACCATAGTCAAGTATTTTTTTTTTTGTAACGGAACTAAACACTTTTATTAAACTAATAAATCATTCACCAAATGGCTTACAATGCAATCCGGTATAAGGCTATAACTCCAAGCATGATCTGAGATGGTAACATGCGTTCTTACCAAGGCATCAGTCACACGATTCGCAGATCGATTACAAAAAGAGATGACATAACTGCTCTTGTTTTGAAGTAAAATTCGGATATCATCTATAATAAGATCAATATAACTGATACCTCCCCCTCATTGTACACCTCTAATGATTGTTTGTGCATCCGTTTCAACCTCGACATTCTCCCATCCTCTCGCTATAGCTTCCTGAATTGCCTCCCGTATTTCGAAAGCTTCTGTTTCTGCCGGGGACTAGTCCGCCTTACAAGAAGCTCCCCCTGCCTTTACAAAATCGCCCTGCTCATCCCTGATGACCCAGCCCCAGGCTCTAACCCCCCATGGGTGATCAACCACCGCATCCACGTTTGTCTTGATACCTCCCCCCTTGGCCTCTTCCAACGTTGATTCTTCTCTCTTCCTCCCATTCTCGGCTTCATTCCAGTATGTTGGGCATCTCTCCAAGCCTGTTGAACACTAGCACTGCAATTGATGACACTCTCCGTGTTCTGCGAGTTATTCTCCCAAACAAACTCATTCCTTTGTTTCCATAAACCCCAAGTCAGCATAGCAACTTTGCACCGCCTATCTTTGTCCGGATCCACCAACGCCTCCTGAAGCCAGTCCTTTAGAGTGACCTCCCCGCTACCAATAGCAATACCAGCCGCCGACCAGACCTCAGCGGCGTGCGGGCATCTCCGGAGTGCATGGTCTGAAGATTCATGGTCTTGTGCACACGCTTTGCACCTGTTTTGCATCGGCACACCTCTTCGCTCCAAGTTTGTAAAGCATGGAAGAGAATCATCCAGAACCCGCCACATAAAATATTTAATTTTTGGGGGTATTTTAAGGTCCCATAACCCTTTCCAGCCGACCCAGCCCCCTCCTACCACTCCTGACATCAAAGCTTTGTAGCAGCTTTTAACCGAAAAAGTTCCATTTTGTTCCTTGCTCCACCAAAAATCATCTCTTTTGTCGTGGATGCTGATAGGGATGCTGCTTATGATTTTACGCTCTTCTTCGTTACAAATATTCACTATCCTTTCCGTATTCCATCTTTTGCCAGTGGCATCCCTTAATGCCGCAACATTCATATCTGCAATGTCGTTAGGTTTGGTAGATTGTACCCTACCGTCCCCAGGCCCTGGTAGCCAAGAATCACCCAGACCTGAACATCTCTACCATTTCCATCTCTCCGGCGGACATTATTTTTTAGAATATCCTATGATTCCCATATACTCCGCCAGATGTATGAAGGATTAGTACCTAGCTTCGCCTTTAAGAAATCCGAATTAGGAAAATACCTCGCTTTTAAAACCCACCCCATCAAGCTACCAGGCTCAGAAAGGAGCCTCCATCCCTTCTTAGCAAGCATAGCTATATTAAATTCCTTAACTTTCCTGAAACCCAATCCGCCAATTCCCTTCGGCTTGCACATGAGTTTCCATCTTCTCCACCATATTCCTCTCTGATCAAACTTAGACCCCTTCCACCAAAATCCATTCATTAGTTTTTCAATTTCATCACACAGATACCGTGGTAGTAGAAAGACATTCATGGCATATGTTGGCATAGCCTGCACCACATTTCTTAGCAACACCGCCCTTCCTGCCCGAGATAAGAATCGATTGTTCAAGCTCTTAATCCTCTGAAACACTCGATCTCGTAAAAATCTGAGGATGGCTGACTTTCCTCGCCCTACCAGACTTGGTAGTCCAAGATACCTCTGCTGGCCTCCTTCATGCATTACCCCAAAAAAATTACAACAGTGCTCCTTAAAGGCATCTGTGATGTTACTACTAAAGGACAAAGTAGATTTCCTGAAGTTCACCGCCTGCCCTGAATTTTCCTCATAAACCTGTAGCGAATTTTTAACAGTGATGCATTCCTGAGCAGAAGCTCTGAAAAACAAGAAACCATCGTCAACAAAGAAAAGATGAGACACTCGCGGTGCTCCTCTGCAGACAGCAACTTCGTGAACGTCACCTCGTTGTTCAGCCTTTCGGATAAGTGCACCCAGACCTTTTGCAACCAGAATAAACAGATAGAGAGACAAAGGATCCCCTGCCGTAGTCCCCTTCCCGGACAGATAGGTCCCAAAAAGTCATCGTCGAACTGAACATAGTAAATGATTGTTCTAACACATTCCATGAACATCTGGATCCATCGTCCCCTGAATCTCATCTTAGTTAAGATACCCTCTAGAAACCACAAGTTCACCCTATCATAAGACTTGCTTATATCCAGTTTAAAAGCGACAAAACCTTCTTTCCCACTATTTTTTCTTTTCAAGTAATGTTGGGTTTCAAATGCCACTAAGATATTATCAATGATGGATCGCCCCGGAACAAACACACTCTGACTCTCCCCCACCAGAGCACTCAGGATACCCTTTAGCCTATTAGCCAAAACTTTTGTAAAGAATTTATAAACCACATTGAATAAGGCTATCGGCCGCCAATCACCCATACAGTCCGGTTTATCTTTCTTAGGTATTAGGACTAAATTGGTGACATTAATGTTAACAACAAGAGTACCTGATTCAAACATTTGAGCACATAGCGCTGATATCTCAGGCCCTATAACATCCCAGTACGCCTGAAAGAAAGCTGGATTCATACCATCCGACCCCGGCGCCTTCTCCGGATGCATATCAAACACCGCTTCCTTAACCTCCTCTGGGCAGATCGGTTTCAACAAAGAGTTGTTCTGGTCTTCGGTCACCTGTGTGAAATCACCATGAACTTCCACTGCTCGATCCACTTCCGGAGCCTCAAAAATAGATAAAAATAGTTGGTGATTATATATAGAGCTCATCTTGCCTCTGTCCGTGACCCAGGCTCCATCAGGTGATTTCAAGCCCGATATTCTATTCATCCTCCTGCGCTGTTTAACGGCGTTGTGGAAAAACCGAGAATTTATATCTCCCTCCTTGAGCCAGAATTCTTTAGCCCTCTGTTTCTAGAATAAATTCTCCTTTTCCAACCGGATTTGTAGCACTGTTCGAACCCTCAGGAATTCACAGACACTTTTTCTGTCCTCTTTTCCTCTCAGCCAAGCTAATCTCTTTTTACTGTTTAGAATTTGATGCCTAAAACTATGTTTCCTGCCCTTGTCCCAACATAGAAGCTGTTTACCGTAGAAGGCTATGCGATCACTAATACTCATATGGGCAGCCGCCCCAGCTATTAGAAACTATAGTCCGACATTCTTCTTCTCCGAACCAATTATTTTCAAATTTAACTCTTCTCTTACCATTGCCTTGGCTAGATGTTTTGATCTTCATAAGGAGGGCCATATGGTCACTAGTCGGGGCTTCAACTGACTCCGCTTGGGCATCCAGGAAAGTGTCCCACCAGTCGTCTTATACCAGTATCCGATCGAGTTTTTCCTCCACCCAGTATGGTGTACCCCTGCCCCTATCCCATGTCCACTGGTAAACCGAGAAAGGTAGGTCTCTTAGCCTGCAGCTGTTAACAGGCTCCCGAAAACTCCGTAGCCTCAACGGGGTATTCCTTGTGATCTTCACAAGGAATGCGCCCTTTCTTTTCCGATTCGTACAGTATGTCATTGAAGTCCGCGATCATCATCCACGGTCCATTACTACTCGACGCCAGCCCTTCCATCATGGCCCACGCCTCCCATCGCCGCCGGGTCTACGGGAATCCGTAGTAGCCAGTCAGACGCCATGCCCCGCCGCTCGTCTGTGAATTGACTCTGCAGTCAATATAGTTCTTCTCGCCCTGTAAGATTTCGACTTCTTTATCATCCTTCCAGCCCAGAATGAGACCCCCAATCGTTCCATCACTATCAATTCTGAAAGCTTCCGTGAACCCCTGCCTTCGAATCAGGTCCTTCGCTCTGAGACAACGGACTTTGGTTTCCATCAGGAACACGAGCGATGGCCTCGTCGTTTGTAACAGGTCGGCAAAGCACTGAATCGTTGCAGGGTTATCAAGTCCCCTGCAATTCCAACTGAGGGACGCCACCGGACAGGCTGCGCCGCCGGTACAGACACCTAGGAAACCCTAGAGATGGCCGCGGGTTATCAAGTATTATTTCTTTCAAAAATGTAAATTTATGATGTTAATTGCATAATTTAAAATTTTTTAGAATTCACGAAGACACGATTAACCCCATAAGTTCACATTTTTTAAGAAATATTACATGACAATGGTGCGAAAATAATTTTTATATAAAGTTTGGGGTATTTAAATGGCATATGCAATTTCAAGTTTGGGGTGTTTACTTCACACCCCATCAAAATTTGGAGTATTTTTATTATTTTTCTCTATCTTTAATACTCGGTATTAAATTAAGTCCTGGAATTCTATCACTCAACTTGATATGAAGTGCAATCAAGACTTTATCTGACACTAAATATCTTTATATGTGGTCGTTGTGAATAGCCTGATATAAAGCACTACCTTCGTCCCAAAATTAACTTCTCATTTCAGATTAAGATGCTTGACCGACGATAAAGCAACTCGATCCATGTTCATACTCATATTACTTTTAGTAAATAAAATTTACATATTGAGAAACTACATTAAAACTGCTACAAAGGCTGATAAAAAATATAAATTTGATAAAAATTTGATATATAAAATATAAGATTAAGAGTAATTTAAGTTGACCATTTTGGGAGTATATATGATAGAGCTCATTTGATGAATTTGGTTTTTGGCTTATCAGGCTTATCAGTTACGTTTTCATCAAACACGTAACTTTTGATTCCGCGCGCTGAATTCTCTAATAATAAGAAAAATTAAGGTTGAAGTTACTTTTCAGGCCGTATTGGATGAAGTTACTGTAGAAGATCATTTTAACTATTTTTTCATATATTTTCTAATTTATTTTATTAATAAAATATATTTTAAATACAATTTTTTCATAAAGCAGCAGAATTAGCCAAAGTAGCCAACACTACTAAAAAAACCTCGGTATAGGCACGGATTTTGGCTCAGATAACCCCTTAAAATTCCCAGAATACCGCTCTTGGCTCGGTTTTGGCTCGGAAATATTTTCCGTGCCACCTGAGTCGATCCAAACGTGTTGGCACGGATTATAGGATCCGTGTCAACACTTGGCACGACATTTGTCTAGAATTTTGCGTCCAAAAATTAGCATCCAAATCCCTCAAAAATTGGCACGGATTTCTCTTGTCTTGGAATTTGCCTCGGATTATAGGAACCCAACCGACCCAGTTTATAGCGGTTTATGGATCAGATAAATCTGTGCCAACTAGTATATCAGGTATAAAAAAACGTTTATACGGTATACGTTTTTTTATACTTTTTTTATACATTTCAATTTTTTTACAGAAATGTAATCTTTTTGACCATACATAACAATTCAAAATTCACATATACAACACCACATACATGCACAATATTCACAATTCACAACCACAAGCATAACATAAAAAGAACTAAGATTAATAAGCAGTTGAAAGAAAACAATAGTTGAAAGAAAACAACAGTTGAAAGAAAACAGTAATTAAGCAGTCCAAGCAAATGGCTAAAAAAGTCATTAAAAGAAGTTACAATAAAAAAATTGTTCAAGTTTGGGAGTTCAGTTCACAGCATCAAAAAGATCATCCATGGGCACGTCATGAGATCCGTTCAGAAGGCTGTTAATTCCGTGAGGGGTCGGTGTTCGGAAACCAGAGAACTCGGGCAGCGAGACACTCGGGTTGATGCTCCAGACCTGCTCCAAATACGACATGAACGTATTCGTCATGTTGGCCATCTGGGTTTGCCAAATCTGCTGCTGCTGGGCAAATCAGGCATCAACCTGCTCAGTGCGCCCTTTAGATGGCAGTAGGGATGGAGTGCACACGATCATAAATTTGATATCCTGTAAACCTCATTGGTGGTGGATCAAGCTCAGTGCGCCCCTTTAGAAATGATTTCTTATCCTTTCGATATGGATGGTTCTGAGGAAGGAATCTTCGATGGTAATCAAAGTAACATGGCTTGCGGCTATTCTTGAGCCAAAATGCATTTGACTTCTCCATACAAACAGGACAACCCATCAGACCAACGGTGCTCCAGCCAGAGCGCATTCCATATGCTGGAAAATCACTAATTGTCCACAAACTGCAGCTTTCAAATTAAATATTTGATTCCTGGAAACATCATATGTGGGAACACCTACATCCCATATCTGTCTGAGCTCTTCCACCAATGACTGCAGGTATACATCAATTCTGTTTTTTGGATTACCCGGTCCTGGACACATTAATGACAAAAACATAAAATGTTGTTTCATACACATGTCAGGGGGGAGATTATATGGTGTAATGATAATTGGCCAACATGAGAATTGTCCCCCGAATTGGCCATACGGGGAAAAGCCATCAACACATAACCCAAGTCGAACATTGTGTGGCTCAAAAGCAAATTGTGTATAACACCGGTCGAAATGCTTCCATGCCTCAGAATCTGATGGGTGACACATTAACCCATCTTTAGTCTCATGTTCCACATGCCACGTCATGTGTTTAGCCGTGGCATTTGAGGCATACAACCTTTGCAACCGTGAAGCTAAAGGAAGATATATCAACTTAGATGACGCAGACCTTTTGCGTGGTTTCCGAGTCATGGCTGATATAGGTTTGTACCTATCCGCATTACAAAACTTACAATGGGTCAATGCCTCATCGTTCTTCCAAAATAACATGCATCCGATTGGGCAAACGTGAATTTTAATCATGGGAAGACCTAACTCTGAAACAAATTTTTTCATGTTGTAGTAAGTACCAGGTAGACAATAATCACGCGGTAACATGCTGCCAACAGAGTCTAGTATCCTTGACATGCAATTCTCAGAGAGATTATATTCAGCCTTTATATTCAAAAATTCAGAAATCGCTGATAACTGCGAATGACCATCACAATCATAATATAGACGTTGATCCGCGCTTTTGAGGACTTCTTGAAATCTAGTGCCTAGCGCATCTACCTCATAATAAGATGAACTTGGTTGCTCATTCACATTACTATGTGAAGTGAAATCATTATCTGGTTGGGTATTGTGAAATGCTGAAGGGCCGACGAAATCATAAAGCATTTTCTACTCGCATGGCATTTCTTCACAATTTCCCCAACCAGCCATCTCGTTAGGAACATAGTTAGATGTGCCTAAGGTCTGTGGAAAAAGACATGTATCAATCGGTTCTCCTTGAGAAGTCCAATTGTAATAGTTATCAATAAAACCGTGTGTATTTAAATCCCACTCCACGGTATCAGGATCAAGAAACTTGGCATTTTTACACTTTGTACACGGACATCTTATTTTATTTCCATCCGTGTATTGTGTTTGCCTTTGTGCAAAACTAATAAATTCAGCAACTCCATCAGTAAACTCTTTAGTCAATCCTCTACCATTTTCTTTATGTCGACTATACATCCAACTACTACTTTCTCTATTCATTGGTCCTGAATATGTAAAATAAATTAATAAATATTTGTTTATTCTTATTAAAAGTACATGCTGGTAAGTAAATTTTTAAAACTCATCACACCAATTTTATTGGTATTAGGCAAATAATGACAATAATTATAATTCAAGACATGAAATATATATTGATCTATTGGAATTAATTAATAAAACGAATAAAATTACATACCTTGTAACCAGAACATAATTCTTTTAAGAAATCCAAATATAAATATTCCACGTAGCACATTCCTTTGTTTCCAAAACTCAGCACTAAGAATAGCTCATGTGTAGATGTATACATAAATGAAGATGTATTTTGCTTAGGAATGTGCAAGGATTTATGGTGTAATTTGGCTCGGATTTTGGCACGGAAAATATAATTGGATACAAAATGGCTCTAATTTGGCACGGAAAAATCCGTCGATCGAACCGTTTGAAAATCCGTTTGACACCTTTTGGCTCGGAATTTGACACGGATATATCGTAACGGTTATCTTTTGGCACGGACAACCCGTTTGAGCCAAAAGCCAAAAAATAAAATTGTATTAAAAACTTTGGCACGGATTTTGGCACAACTCTTTTGCCTCGGATATTGGCACATATCTTCATCAATGCAACATGTTCATGTTGGCACGGAAATGGTCGTCCCAGTTGGCACGGAGTTAGGTTGGGATGGGTTTGGCTCGGATATATTTGAGTCAAACACTGAAAGTACAAAATGATGTGGGATCGGATTCGTATCCGTGCCACTTTGGAACGACATTTGGATCAAATTGTCGAGAAGCCAAAATTTCTGTGTTTTTACGGTTTTGGATCGTGTTTTGGATGGGATGTTCCGTGCCAAACTGTTGGCACGGATACATCCGTTCCAAACTGGATACGGTTTATATGTATGAGTTATCCAAGCCAAATGTCGAGCCAAATTTGGCAGGGTATTTATCCGAGCCAAAATCCCTGCCGATACCGAGTTTTTTAGTAGTGCAATATAGCCAGAACTTCATAAATTTCAGCAGAATCAACCGATTCTGCCGATTACAGTGTTACCAAACGGGCTCATAATGTTAATAAAGGGTGGAGGAGATGCTAATGTGAGTTTTTTAAATGGCTTGAATCTCAATGTTTTAATTTTGGATGGATCCCAAATATAATCTATTCATATAAATTTTTAGAATAAAAGTTTCCAACATTAAAAGTTGTTTTCTACCCATCCTTCAAGAGGTAAAATACTTGGGTGGTCTCTTTTCCATATATGCTAGTAAGAAATATTCAAATAAACACAAGAATTATATTTACAGAGTAATTTATAAGTTCATGTAATTAATGAGTCATTGAGTGATTGTAGATTCTACATTTTGTATTTGAGATGACTGGCTACATCATTTCTATTATTAATCTTAGTAAGGTTTTCCTTCTTGAACAAACTTACATACTCCTTAACAATTTCACATAATGATAATAGCCTAAACACATGATGTCAGTTTGGAACTATTCTAATACAAAGGATTCCTTTCTACCGATACTATATATAATCAATAATTGTTAATGGGTTTTTTACAAAATTATTACTCAAATAAAACTTATTTACACAAATATGACTATTAGTTACTACAATGTAGTGTCATAGTAACTTAAGTTTAAAAATTGAATATAAATTACTATAATTTCATTATTAGTCTAGTCACTAATCACATTTTGTAAACAATCTTCATTTTAGTCATAAATATGTAATTATTTCATTGTTAATTAACTTATTTTATGTGGGCTAATGCATACATGATTAATGCAGGCAACATTAGACATCGGAGGTTATGTGATCAATGCACAAGCTATTGAGCATGCTATCTTGAGAAACTCATTTATGACTTCACTAGGAAAAGAGGTTACATATATTAATAAATGATAATAATTCATACCTATGAATATGCTAAGTGGAGTGTACAATAATCATTGCTTAGATCATATTCTTTTATGTTCATTTACCAAGATATGATCATATATTATTATTTTTGTAAAGGACAACAAAGGTGACAACGGAAGCATAATCCCTGGATTCTATGGACTCGAGTCCTCTGATCCTAACATCACATTCGCGTTATGTTGTGGCACTCGTTCTTCACCAGCCGTAAGTCCATACTAAATCATGTTATTTAATAGTCTCATGTTTACAAAATTTTATTTGGGACTTGGGAGTACACTAAATTATGTTCTGGAGTATTAAGAAAAATTCATCCTGAAAAAAGTCATATTTCACCCATGTATCATAATAAAGATTTTGAATGCATATATTGATATATTATATATAAATCATGTGATTGCATATATATTTAGTAAAATTGAATTGAATTGGTAGGTGAAAATATACTCGGCCGAGGGGGGTGACGGCGGAGCTGGAAAAATCAAAGTTGGAATATTTACAAGCTTCAATGATTGTGAGAAAGAGTGCCAAGAAGATTGAGTTTCCGGAGCTAATGCTAAGAAACATGCACGTTTTTGCAGATGATTTGGATTCATTGCTTGAGTGGGTGTGTGAGCAACTACCCACATCAGGATCTCTCAGAAAGTCAATGGTTGAATGCTTCAGGAGCATTCACGGTGGCGGCAAAGCCTCAACCATTGTTGAGAAAATACCCTATGATTTCGAGTTTCTCTATCTTTTATTTGTATGTTGATGTATTGAATTGAATACACACACACGCACACAAACATTTATATACTGATGGTCCCGAATAGAGTTAAAAAGTCTAGAGGGGGGGGGGGGGGGGGGGTAAATAATCCTTTAAAGCTTTTTCAACTTTAAAATATTTCCCACCTATATGAGATGATCTATAATCTTTTGAGAGATTGTAGATGCACATCGGAAGTCTTAACCTCTAAATAAACAATGTATGATAACTTTCTATTTATAGTTGGTTTCTTTATGGAAAAGGGAAATGGACAAGTGAGTTATGATGACTATTAGATTAGTCTAATAACATCTAAATAAGTCATATGAAGTGTTTGAGTGGGGTTTGGACTTCTTTAGATGAGCAGTTGACTCGGCAGTTGAGTGGATTGCAGGGAACTACTGAGTCACCTGCTGAGGAAAGATAAAAGTGTGAGAAAGTTGATTATGGAATCTTACTCAGAATGGTGAGAGCTTTCTGAAAATGTATTGAGCTGAGTTTGAAGTGATTGTTTATGAGAGCAGTGGACTGAGCAGCTGAGTAGTCACCAGGGATCTGCTGAGACTACTGCTGAGTTAAAAGATGGTTTTCAGAAATCTGCTTGTACAAGCTTCTTTGTAGTGATTTTGTAAGACTCTTGTAATGTTGAGATGTCTCAAAGAAAGTATATAAATAGGCAGTGGGCTGAGTAGTAGGGTAAGGTGTCATGCCCCGAACCTACCCAGACACGTCAACAACCCGCCGTACAATACGAATAGTCAACCGCATTCAAACACATCCATATTATACAAGGCGTCTCGAATATCATTCACACATAAGTCATCCATAAACATACATAATAAGTAATTCAATACGCATCGGAAACATAGTTTAAAACAAATGCCACACGGGGCAAGCATGAGCACACATGCTTTATAGTAAAATATCCATGAGCAAGTTTATTATTGTTCAAAACAGAATGAAGGAAGCACGAACCAAGTCTTCTCTCCAGAGCAATCACTCGAGCAACGAGCACATGAAGCAAGCTCTAGCCTCAACCTGAAATGGTGGTGGGACGCCCCCCGAAAGGGGGTCAATACTCTATACGGCTATAAAGTACTGGTGTGGATGGCATCTAATAGATATAGAACAAGTATTTCAAATACAAGACCCTCAAATAGGGTGATAATATAATCTAGGTCGTAACCCCAAGTTACCCCTTTTCAAAATATACTTACTTTATATAAAGTCAAGTAGTTGATCCGTAGGCCCGAGTTTGTTTACAAAGTGTTGGTCCCGGTTGTACTGGGTACAGTCTAGAGGGGGGGGGGGGGGGTCTGAATAGACTGTAATGGTTTTTAACTTTTTCAAGCTAAGTACCAGATTTAACAGAATAGTATGTTCTGTTGATAGAACAGACTGGCAGCGGATGGTGTTCTGTCCGGTTAGCCTCTAAGGGATGCAAAGGCAGTAGGCCTTCTGTTAACTCACAGGAGGGGTTCTGCTGATCACAGAGTCCCAATTTATGGAGTTAATCAGTTAACGGTAAATGCAAGAAATAAAAGCAGTAAGTAAATGACACCAGGGATTTTTATAGTGGTTCAAGGAACAACTCGTTCCTCTAATCTACTGTTCCACTAAGCTTGTAAAAAATCCAATTACACAGCCTTAGTCCTAGCACTTAAGAAGCTCTCCACGTCTTCTTCAAGCCTAGATGTCTCCTGGGATGCACTTCCTTGCTTCCTTTAAGACTGGTCCTTTAACTGAGCTTCCTTGAAGTATCACCACTTCACTGCTCCAGTTACTTGGACGTCCTTCTCGTAAGAGAAGAGTTCTATGAGAACAGGGTTTTCCAACTTGCTTCGTTACAAAAGGTTTGTAGTTGAAGTGCTTGAAGTGTTGAAGAACAGTTGGAACTTTGCTCTTGTTGGGATATGAAGATAGAAAAATATTGTCTTCCCAACGTACGCCTTTCTTGTTGATGATGATGAAGTTTTTGATCTCAAGAAGGCTTGTGCGTTTAAATGTTTTAATATCTTGTTCTAGCAAGTGTTGAGCAAAAAGTCTCTTTTTTGTTGTTCTTCAAGGAGTATCTTTTATACTGAGGTTGTCTTCCCGTTGGAGGAGGAGGACAACTGCATTAAATGTGCGAACAATTGACTTGACCAGTAGGACCCAAGAAAGTTGGCGTGTTGCTATTTTGGGATAAAGTTATCCTGAAATGTCGGCCAACCATCATCTTTTACTCTTCAGGGTACGGGGTGCATTAAATGTGCATTTAATGCGCGTACTGTAGCTTTTCCGTTCAAGTCTTCTAGCCGTTGAAGGAATCTGTTAGTACCCAAGTCTGATAAGATTTTGATGATGCCACTATACTGAACACGTGTACATTGTGTCTCAATTTATTCTAGTATTAACGTGACAAATCAAATGTACAATTTTTGGGTCTATGAAACATTACCGGAAAAATAAAAATGGAATAAGGCAATATTTCTTTGCCTTAATAGGATGCTAAAATCCTACCGGCAAATGCTAATTAAGACTCAAAAATTATTCGTATGTCACGAAGCTCGAAAAATCAAATAGATGATTGACCGAGATTTAATGCCAGATACGTACAGGCCTCGGAACACTGAAGACGCAAATAAAAGAAATACTTCAGCAATCAATTGAAGACAAAAACAGACGGAAGTTAATGCTACAACAGGTACATGGACCTACAGCATGGGCGCACAAGTCTGAAGTCTAAAAAGGCATCAACAGTAGCTAGGCGGGCAAAACAAACAGAACCCATACGCTCCGAAGAAGAAAATAAACAACAAATTGTTTATCTTCTGCGAACAAAATTCAACGCACAAGATTGATCTATCCTAACCAACGGATAAGATCAATTGACCGGAGAGCCTATACATATAGGCAGAAACGAAAGTTTCTAACCAAGCATTTAAGCATCCAAAGAGAGAATTTCTATCAAGAGCATTTACGAAAGATCTAGCAAAAGAGAAAGTGCTATTCTAAACTTTACCCTCTGCTTGGACTTATGCTTCACTAAACTTCCAGTTTATCAAATCTTCATTGCCATACTATACAAGTTTAGTTCCTAGTTGGAGGTTAGAACTTTCTTGAAATAAATCACATATTGTTATAAACACTTAGGAGAACAGTTGTTCGGATCCTACAATGTAAGTAGATAGATAGAGTACCTTTTGATCCCCACTGGGTCATTAGAGAAAAGTCTAAGGACTGAGTAACTTTGAGTGGTGCTATACTCACTGTGAAAAACCTTCAATCTAGGCCTAAGTGTTGTAAAGGCTAGATTGACACTAAGTGTATTGGGCTTAATACTTTAGTGAAATCCATCTGAAAGAGGGTGGGACTGGACGTAGGAGGATTACACCACCTCTGAACCAGGATATACTGTGTGTTGATTTACATTCAGTAAACAAAGCATACACTTAGCACTCTTCACAAAAAGATTGAAGTTTGCCAGCAGAATCTTAAGCAGTTGTCTTAGCTGACCCTACTGCTTATCCTACTGCTTAATCACTTGCTTTCTTTGAGACCATTTTCACTCCCGAGACGCACCTCACCATCTCTAAAAGGTCTACTCTATCATCTCCCAGTAATTCACTTTCTAAGTATAGCAGGTGCCTCAGCAGTTCCCTGAGACCACCCAACTGCTGAGCCCTCTGCTCACATACAAGTCACTTCCTGTGACCATCTCAGTTTCATCAGCCTGCCATAAATATCATTGTTAAAAAGTACGTTCAATTCCTGAAAGCCAGATCAAAATCTGAGCAGTTGCCTCAGCAGTTCCCTGCTTCCTAGCTAACTGCCAAGCCAACTGCTAGTCATCTAAGTCCAATCTTCTCCAGATAAGAAAGTGATTAAAACATTCATTATATAAAGGGTAAAGACTTCCGCTGTGCATCTATTAATCTCTCAAAAGATTATAGATCAACTCTTCTAGAGGAAAAAATTTGTAAAGGTCGAAAAGATTTAAAAGTCTATTCACCCCCCCTCTAGACTTTTACCCTATCCGGGACCATCAAGTGGTATCAGAGCGGGTGTTCCTAGAGTCAGTTTCTGACTAGTTTGAACAAAAGACCCAAAGTCACTTCCCTCTCCCAAACACTTTCTAAACGATGGACAGTCAACTAGCCAAAAACCTCCTATTCAACCTAAACAAGTTTGATGATTGGAGAATCAGGATGAAGGCACATCTCAGTGCCTTACATGATGAAATGCTGGAAGTAATCACTACCGGACCTATCAGGATAATGAAGGTCAGCACATCCAGAGCTGATGACCAGGAGGATGTGTACATTCTCAAGCCCAAACTGGAATGGACAACCGAGGATAGGAAGAGAAACAACCTTGATAACATTGCCAAGGACATTCTTTTTAAATCGGTTGATGAATCCATATTTCCCAGAATCAGGAAATGTGAAACAGCAAAGGACGTTTGGGATGAGCTCACAAAAATTGGAGCTGGTGATGAACAGGAGAAGGACAACAAACTTACCATGGCCCTCAAGAAATTTGAGGACTTCAAGATGCTGCAAAATGAGTCCATCCAAGAGATGGAAACTAGGTTCCTAAAGATCACAGCAGAGGTCTCAGACCTAGGGAAAGATCTACCTCAAAAGGAGATTTCCCTTAAAGTCTTGAGAGGCCTGCCCTCTAAATGGGACATGAAGGTGACTGCTATGAGAGATAGCAGAGATCTAAGAATCCTATCAACTGATAAGCTCTTCAGTGATCTCAAAGCCTATGAATTTGAGATGAAGGAAATTAAAGAAGAAAAGGAAGATGAATCCAAAACACTAGCTCTAGTGTCTGAGCCTGGCCCTTCAAAATCCAGTGAGAAATCCCTCAACAACCTCCTTACCGACGATCAGTTTGCCATGTTTGTAAGGAAATTTAAAAGGTTCATGAAAAGGGAGGGAACTGCTCCAAAAAGACCATACAATCTGCCACCCAGGAAACAAGGGAGACCTCAAACCAGCGAGGAAACTGTTCTGTGCTACAACTGTAGACAACCAGGACATTACAAGAATGAGTGTCCTCTGCCCTTAGCCCATAAATTTCAAGGGCAGCAGGGGACTAGTTACAAAGCTGGATACAAGAAGGACTTCAAAGGCAAACGACAAGCCTTTGTTAACGAAAAGAAAAAGGAGGAAACCCAATCTGAAGATGAAAGCAGCTCAAGTGATGAAAGCTCTTCATCTGAGAGCTCAAAGGAAGCACTTCTATGCCTGGGATCCTGGCAGGTGGGTGAAAACGATAGCAGTTGTCTCACTACAAAGAGCAGCAGGTGGCTCAGTAAATCTTCCGC
Source organism: Cuscuta europaea (assembly GCA_945859875.1). Classification (NCBI taxonomy): domain Eukaryota; kingdom Viridiplantae; phylum Streptophyta; class Magnoliopsida; order Solanales; family Convolvulaceae; genus Cuscuta; species Cuscuta europaea. The sequence goes on along the minus strand of CAMAPE010000031.1, from coordinate 15,908,042 downwards.
CAGTTTAAGTAATGCAAGAAGCTCCCATAAATGCTTAATGGCCAAAGACGACTACAACGATGTCGAGGTAACATCCTGCTCCTCCTATAGCTCTAATGATTCTGGACCAAACAACATAACACTAGAATCTTTATTACAAGATTTCCAGAAAGTCCAGAATCACCATGTTCTCTTAAATGCTGAAAATGATAGACTGAAACAAGACATTAAGGCAATTCACTCTAAATTACTAGATGCCTTAAGGAAAAATGATGTCTTAGAAAAGGAGAACAAAGAGCTGAGAAACTCCAGCACAAATAGTAAAAACCTTCACCCTACTGCTGGAGTTACTCCAAATAAGAAGAAAAGAGGTCTTGGTTACTCATCCCCCACCAGACTCACTCAAAACAGTACATCTACAAGTAATACCTCATACACAAGAAAGCTCACTTACCAACAACCTCATCCCCAAAATGTTCCCAGAAGAAGGAACCAACCTGCTCCCAAACCAAAATCCAAACACATGTATAAATCAACATCTCCTCACCATCTAAACCCAAGAACCTGTTGGCAACCAACCAATAAGACCAACCACAACAAAAATTCCAAGCAGACTCCTCAAATAATTAATCCATTTCCCACTTCAAGGAGGAAAAGAATTAACAAGTATATAGCCATCCCTTTTGATTATAACACCTCAAATGGCTACAGACCAATCTACTTAGAACTCAATGGTTCTAGATGGGCATGGATGCCTAAACTTGTACAAGGGAAGTCGCCCACTAACACGTGGGCTACTGTTCAACATTAATTTATACAGGAAGGTGCCGGAGCAGCTAAAACAAAACCATGGTACATAGATTCAGACTGCTCCAGGCACATGACAGGGAGCAGGCGGCTCCTGTCAAACTATATAGTCAGAGAAGGACCCAAAGTGACATTTGGGAATGTGGAAAAACAAGGAGAAACCAAAGGAGCAGGAAATCTATCAATTAATGGACTTACAATCCAAAACATATCATATGTTAAGGGTTTAAAGTTCAATCTCTTAAGCACAAGCCAGCTCTGTGACAATGGCTACAATGTTACATTCTCCAACGACATCTGCTTGATCAGAGATGTCAAAAATGAAAAACTTGTGCTCACTGGTAGAAGGAAGAAGGACATGTATATTGTTGATTGGAATTCAGCAAAGGAAGGAATCTGCCTAATAACAAAGGCAGATTCAAAATTAAGTTGGGAATGGCACAACAAATTAAGCCATCTGAACTTCAAAACAATCAACAAACTGTCCAGAAACGGTTTGGTGAAAGGACTGCCTGAAATCAACTTCAAAAAGGACCACCTCTGTGATGCTTGTCAAAAAGGGAAACAAACCAAGGTATCATTCAAATCAAAAGAAGTTGAATCATCAACAAGGCCCTTAAGTCTTCTGCACCTTGACTTGTTTGGACCAGTTGAACCAACAAGCTTAAGTGGTAGAAGGTACACCCTGGTTGTGGTTGATGATTATTCCAGATACACTTGGACCATATTTCTAAAGAAAAAGAATGAAACAGAGAAGAAACTGCCTGAACTGATGAGACTAATTCAAAATGAGAAAAGTCTCTCAATCCAGATGATCAGGTCAGATAGAGGTACTGAATTTCTCAACTTAATCATAATTCAGTACTGTGAAGTGAATGGAATCCATCATCAAACCTCAGCAGCAAGAACACCTCAACAAAATGGTGTTGCTGAAAGAAGAAACCGTACACTCAAGGAAGCAGGAAGGACAATCTTAGAAGCAGCTGGATTACCCAAAAGATTTTGGGCTGAAGCAATCAACACTGTTTGCTACACTCAAAATAGAAGTCTTATTCATAAGACTCACAAGAAAACACCATATGAGCTATGGAGAGAAAGGAAGCCGAATATCAGTCATTTCCATGTGTTTGGATCCAAATACTTTATCCTAAACAATGGAAAAGACTATCTCAAGCCATTTGATCCCAAATCTGATGAAGGGATCTTCCTGGGCTACTCAATAACTAGCAAGGCATTCCGAATTCTCAACAAAAGGACTCTGGTGGTAGAAGAATCCATCCATGTGGTATTTGAAAACCACCCCTCTGCTCAAGATAAAGAAAAAGGTGAGTCATCAAAATCAAGAAACACTGAAAATGCTCCAAGCTGCCTTCCAAACACTGAAAATGCTCCAAGCTGATACACATTTGTGGCCCGTATTACACGATTAATTAATAACTACACAAATACAAGGATAACTAACTAGATTGAACACCATAAAATATTCCCAACAATCTCCCCCTTGGTGATCAATCGTGTTGAATCAGCATTGCAGCGTAGATATCTTTGTCTTTGTTGTTATTGAGCTTCCTTTGTCTTTGAACTTGACTTCTGAGGAAGGCTATCTGAAGAAATCCTTGCAATCTCCCCTTTGATGTCTTCTTGACAATTTGATCTTTGATGCCGGGGGGTTGAGGGACCTTCTGTATCTTGCATGTAGTCCTTGCCTTCCAGAAGTTGCTCTTGATCAGCTTGGATGAAGTCCGGTGACGCCTCTAGAATGAATATTCTTTGGAGAATAGGAGACGTCCATGGAATTCATCTTCAAGACACGAGTATTTATGCAGGTGGAGTTTTGAAAAAAAATTCTAAGTCCAAATTTCGAGATCTGAATCTCGAGATCATGATTTCGAGATTCAAATCTCGAGATCTTGATTTCGAGATTCAAATCTCGAGATCAAGATGTCGAGATGCAAATCTCGAGATCTTGATTTCGAGATTCAAATTTCGAGATCAAGATATCGAGATGATGATCTCGAGATCTTGATTTCGAGATTCAAATCTCGAGATCAAGATATCGAGATGCAGATCTCGAGATCTTGATTTCGAGATTCAAATCTCGAGATCAAGATGTCGAGATGCCCATCTCGAGATCTTGATTTCGAGAAGATGAACCGACGATTTCAAGAAGAGATTAAACCACCTGCAAACATAAACATGATATAGTCAACACGAACACAATAGGATTGCGACATACATTCAACAAAACTCCTGATATTTCTTTCCTCAAAGTTTTTGGCTGCAAGTGCTTCATACTCAATGATCGGACAGAGAGAAGTAAGCTGGATCCCAAAGCCAGAGAAGGCGTGTTCATTGGCTACTCACTGCAATCCAAAGCTTACAGAGTCTATCTCAGAGACAAGCGGACTGTCATCGAGAGTGTAAACGTTACATTCTATGAAATGGCAGACTTTGCTATTGAACATCTCCAGACCGATCCATCCACTGCTGTACCAGTAGCTTCTGATAAAGCTGAACCAAACACCGAACACGACGATGTGATTCTCGACTCTCTCTTCAGAAACTTTTACGAGAACTCACAATCTCCACCTCCTGCATACACTCCAGAGTCAACATAAACTCCAACAGCAGAGATTCCGCTCCTCACAGGACCAGATGACGTACCATCCACACCCTCAACCCCTCAAACCAATCCCAGAGGTGTGGATGATCACGGATTTGCCATAAGTCCGGAATCATCTCCACTACACACCACAGCTGCCCCAGAGCCTTCAAACTCATATCAGGACTCAGATCAACCAATAATTACTCCAACTCCTTTAGCTCATGAGAGGAAGTGGACAAGAGCACATCCTGTTGAATAGATAATAGGTGATCCAAGTCAAGGTGTGCGAACGAGATCAGCAACAACAAATGAATGTCACTATGCATGCTTTCTAAGCAAGAATGAACCATCCAAAGTCTCAGAGGCACTCGCTGATTCAGATTGGGTGATTGCCATGCAAGATGAGCTCAATCAATTTGACAGACTAGATGTATGGACACTCGTGCCTAAACCCCCTCAGAAAACCATCATTGGCACAAAATGGGTGTTCAAGAACAAGAAGGACGAAGAAGGCATAGTGATAAGGAACAAGGCACGACTAGTCGCTAAAGGATATAATCAGCAAGAGGGCATAGACTATGATGAAACATTTGCACCCGTAGCAAGAATTGAAGCAATCCGCCTTTTTCTTGCGTACGCGGCCCACAAGAACTTTACTGTCTTTCAAATGGACGTCAAGACTGCCTTTCTGAATGGAGTCTTGGAAGAAGAAGTCTATGTCGCTCAGCCCGAAGGATTCATAGATCCCAGATATCCCGACCATGTGTACAAGCTGAAGAAAGCTCTGTATGGGTTAAAACAGGCACCAAGAGCTTGGTATGATGCCTTAACCGAATTTCTGGTTGATTCAGGTTTCTCAAAAGGGAAGATTGATACCACACTTTTTATCAAGCGACAGCAGTCTGACATCATCCTGATTCAGATCTATGTTGATGACATTATCTTCGCCTCCTCTAATCCACGCCTGTGCAAACACTTTGAGAAACTGATTAAAACCAAGTTCGAGATGAGCATGATGGGAGAACTGAATTTCTTCCTAGGCCTGCAAGTAAGACAACTCTCTGACGGCATTTTCATCAATCAGTCAAAGTATATTCTGGAAATGCTTAAGAGATTCAAAATTGATGGCAAATCTTCCATGACGACCCCCATGTCCCCAACCAACAAACTGGACTCAGACCCCTCCGGGAAGCCAGTTGATGCTACAAACTACAGGGCTATCATTGGATCTTTGCTATATCTCACATCAAGCAGGCCTGACATTGTCTTCTCCACATGCTTATGTGCACGCTTTCAGGCAAATCCGAAGGAATCCCATCTGACCGCTGTTCGAAGAATTCTGAGATATCTCAAAGGCACTGTGAATCTAGGTCTTTGGTATCCCAAGCACTCAGGTTTTGACCTAGTCGGATATTCGGATGCTGACTTTGCTGGTTGCCGGATGGACCGCAAAAGTACATCGGGAGCTGTCCAATTCTTGGGCGATAAGTTAGTCTGCTGGTCTTCCAAGAAACAGAACTGTGTGTCAACATCTACGGCCGAGGCAGAATACGTCGCGGCTGCTAGCTGTTGTTCATAAATATTATGGATGAAGACCTAGCTAAAGGACTACGGTTACACACTCCGTCATATCCCGATCTACAGTGACTCTCAAAGCGCCATAGCCATCACCAGCAACCCAGTTCATCACTCCCGCACCAAACACATCGACCTGCGCTATCATTTCATCAAAGATCATGTGGAGAAAGGAGACATTGACATGTATTTTGTAAGCTCAGAGCTTCAACTAGCTGACTTGTTCACTAAGGCATTGGATGAAAAACGATTCCAGTTCCTAGTCTCCAAGTTGGGCATGTTGAACCTCGAGCTCGTTTAATTATGTTTCCACTGATCTAAACAATGTGTGTGTGTGTGTGGGACCTGTAAAAAGTGTGTGTGTGTGGGATTTGTAAATAGTGTGTGTGCGTTGCATGTGTTGAGGGGGAGAAAACCAGAAAAATAACAAAAATAGTGTGTGTGCGTTGCATGAGTTGAGTGGGTAAAAAAAAATCAAAAAGAACAAAAAATAGTGTGTGTGCGTTGCATTTGTACATATTGTTCGTTGCATTTTTTTTGAGGGGGAGAAAATTTTCACTGTTTGAGGGGGATCTATTTTTCACTGATTAAGGGGGAGCTCTAAGCTTTTTTTACTGTTTGGGCCTCGAAAATCTTTTAAAAGGGCACTGTGTGTCAGCCCAACTTTACGAAGGAGGTCCATATTTTTCTCGCGTATAAAAGCCTCGCCAAAGCCCTTCTCCTTCTTTCATTCTGATTTTCTGAAAGGCAAAAACTTTTTCGCAAAGACAGAGCTCTCAGACCCTTCTTCTTCCTCTCAACCTTACGATCTCGCAATCTCATTCTCTCTTTCTCGACTACTCTTCGAAGGTAGTTAACGCTCAATAGCAATCACTCTCTCGAAAACGAACGATTCGATCTCGAAATCCAGTTGAAACTTGTTTGTATTCGAAATCCAAAAACGAACGTTTTTTCTCGAAAAACCTTGTAACTTCTCAAAATCGAAATCAAATCAGGTTGTTTTTGTTTGAATGTATGTCGCAATCCTATTGTGTTCGTGTTTACTATATCATGTTTATGTTTGCAGGTGGTTTAATCTCTTCTCGAAATCGTCGGTTCATCTTCTCGAAATCAAGATCTCGAGATGGGCATCTCGACATCTTGATCTCGAGATTTGAATCTCGAAATCAAGATCTCGAGATCTGCATCTCGATATCTTGATCTCGAGATTTGAATCTCGAAATCAAGATCTCGAGATCATCATCTCGATATCTTGATCTCGAAATTTAAATCTCGAAATCAAGATCTCGAGATTTGCATCTCGACATCTTGATCTCGAGATTTGAATCTCGAAATCATGATCTCGAGATTTGAATCTCAAAATCAAGATCTCGAGATTTGAATCTCGAAATCATGATCTCGAGATTCAGATCTCGAAATTTGGACTTAGAATTTTTTTTCAAAACTCCACCTGCATAAACTTATCTGACAATTAAATCAAATTCTAACAATCATACAACCATAACAGTGATAAAGAAGCAGATAGAAAGAATTCGACAAGATTAAAACCCAATCTGGTATACCGTATGAATCTGCCGCTACTCTCCCTGGAGAAGGAGAGCAGCGGTTACCTAATTTCTCTCTATCTCGCCTCTGCGTCTCTAAGCCTCTCACGATTTGTTGGGTTCCCGTAAGTTAGCCTCCTTTTATAGGAGAAGTTGGCTAACTTACGGGTTACAAGGAAGCCCACGGGCTGATACACATTTGTGGCCCGTATTACACGATTAATTAATAACTACACAAATACAAGGATAACTAACTAGATTGAACACCATAAAATATTCCCAACAATCTCCCCCTTGGTGATCAATCGTGTTGAATCAGCATTGCAGCGCAAATATCTTTGTCTTTGTTGTTATTGAGCTTCCTTTGTCTTTGAACTTGACTTCTGAGGAAGGCTATCTGAAGAAATCCTTGCAATCTCCCCTTTGATGTCTTCTTGACAATTTGATCTTTGATGCCGGGGGGTTGAGGGACCTTCTGTATCTTGCATGTAGTCCTTGCCTTCCAGAAGTTGCTCTTGATCAGCTTGGATGAAGTCCGGTGACGCCTCTAGAATGAATATTCTTTGGAGAATAGGAGACGTCCATGGAATTCATCTTCAAGACACGAGTATTTGACCTCTGTCTCCTCCACAATGTAGTCTTTTTGACTATTTGGAATGAATGCATTTGAGGAGAACTTGTCGGTGGCACAGCGGAACATAATGATGGTTGATTTGTGAGTGTAGCTGACCATTTGATTTGAGTTGCGGAGATAGAAGAGAGGGTGTTGAATTTTGTGATGGAGGAGTGAAGTGTCCCAGAATGATTTGTTCAGTGTTAACAGCATGTGGACCACTCTCCCCCTCATGACGATCCGATGAATCGGGACGTCATGCTTTTATTCTTTTATTCTGCGGAAATAAAAACATGAAAAACAAGCAGAATCTAAAAAAGATAATGTAGCCCCCCAGGGTCGTGAAGACGCCCGTTATCATCACTATAGAGATAAACTCTAAAGCAATGGCCTGAAAATGTTGGTGATTCTTATGTTGCAACAGCAGGACTTCCTTCCAATTATTGGTCTTCATCTGTAATAGATGAGCCCTATGGAAGTTCTCGCAAGTCTTGAAGACTAGCAACTGACTCTAAAATGTGTCTGTGTCCTAGAAAATTTCAAAACATTTGGGAAGTGAGTAACTAGACATGACGTGATCAATGAAAGTTCAGTGGCATGGGGCTGAGGCCACTGTAGTCAGTATTACTTGCCTCGGAAGGAGACAGTAATGAGAGATGCGGTTCCCCGTGAAATATGATTAAACACCTGTCTGTTGGGAGACAAGTGAGTGGTCTAGGGTAGGGTTGTGCATGCGCCGTTTGGACAAAATGCAGCGACTTCTACCCGGGATCTGAATAAATTCAGTCCTGAACCTATGGGGATAGTCCAGAGTATTTTAGTGGCTAGGAGCAAATGTTCAATTCATAACAGGCAATTGAGGTAGCAGACTCATCATTGATAATTGTTTTTCTTCTCACTTGAGCCTTCTGCTTCCTAATGCTCATAATGTTCACTCACTCACTCGCTCACTTACGCACTTACGCTCGACTTTGTCCCTTGGGTAGGCTTAGTTGGGTTTACTAAGCATAGGGACATGTTCTCTCATTACTTTTCGTTTTCTCTCTGTACTCCCCCTCAACTGGAGCACTCGGTATGCTTTGTCATTGTTAGGCACCGGGGAGGATAACATTGAACACTCCCCCTAAAATGTTGCATCCTTTGAGAGATTCCTTGCTTTGTCGGTGTAAGGCGCCAGGAGGAGAAAACTGAAACTCCCCCTCAGAATGTGCAAGGTTTGATTGCTCACAGCTTGTCATACCCGCCATGTGTGTGGAGCAATCTGAACATGTACCACACATGACGGTTTCCCTGACCTCATCATGTAGAATTTCAGCATATTGATGATCACATAATGTTGACGAGTCAGGAGAGGCTTCAGCAGTTGATTGTTGATTGTTGTAAGATGACCGTTGACGCGAGGTTGATTGAATTATCTACGATTTTCAGACCTTTACAATGAAGTTTAGAAAAGTTTTGACCTCAGGGTTGACAATGAAAGAATTTGAACAGATTTGCCTAAGTTTTGACCTGGACATCGGTGATTTACAATGTTTGTCGGAAAACTAACGTTTTGACCCTCAAAGAATGCGAGTGAGGGCGCGTATCCCCAGAATTTATGTAGATCTTCTCGTTAGCTTTCCAACAAAAAAAAGTTTGCTCAAATCGGATCACCGAGTCAAAAGTTATGGCCAAAACAGTGCGGTGTCGCAGAAAATCTCTAATTTTGAGTTTTTGAGGAATTTCTTCGAAGATGAGGTGCTCGATGTTGAATGTCGAGAGCAGGTGGATTTTAAGCAAAATTCTAAGGAAAAAAAAACTCGAAATCCAAATCTGAAGATTTTAATTTCAAGTGTGCCTTGAAGAGTAATGACGAAATCCTCCTGCAAAACAGACCTCAAAATGACGAAATCTTCAGAATTTCAAAATGTTTGGAACCTCGAAAACTTTGGAGTTTCGAAGAATCTCATAATATCGAAAGCTTGCTGTTTGAAAAACATCAGAACATCGAAGACTCATGAAACATATATAAGCAGGGAATCATTTAGAGATCCTTATAATGTAAAGCTTCGATGAACTGCAAAGGATGTCAAGATTCGAATTATGAGTTCCAAGAAACTGCAAACTTTGAAAGATTCAAAACATCGAGAAATTTTGAAAATCTCGAAATCTTCAGAATGTCGAGATCCAAAACATCGAGATCCCAAATGTCGAAATCCCAAAACTCGAGATTACAAATCTCGAGATCTTGATTTCGAGATTCAAATCTCGAGATCTTGATGTCGAGATTCAAATCTCGAGATCTTGATGTCGAGATTCAAATCTCGAGATCATGATTTCGAGATTGAAATCTCGAGATCTTGATTTCGAGATTCAAATCTCGAGATCTTGATTTCGAGATTGAAATCTCGAGATCTTGATTTCGAGATTCAAATCTCGAGATCAAGATGTCGAGATGCAAATCTCGAAATCTTGATTTCGAGATTCAAATCTCAAGATCAAGATGTCGAGATGCAAATCTCGAAATCAAGATTTCGAGATTCAAATCTCGAGATCAAGATGTCGAGATGCAAATCTCGAGATCAAGATGTCGAGAAGAGGAAATCGAGTCCCTAAATGTCGAGATCCTGCAAAACAAAAACATTGATTTTTGAAAATCTGAAACCTGTTCTGAATAGCCCTGAAAGTCGAGATTCTCCTGTATCAGTTTCAAGCCAAAAACGTTTCTGCAGCAGTGAAAAATAAAGATTTCGAGATCTCAATGTAGAGATCTTCGAAATATAAAAATTGCAGAAAACGAAAAAAGAGGTATGCTGCTGGATCGGTTTTGAAAGGCGAATCCAACAGTATGATTTTTACAAAATTTCGTTCACAAACGAGACTACAGGAGCAAATTTCTACATATAGAAAAACTGAAGAAAAAACAGAGCAGTTCTTCGTTAAATCCAAAAATCGCAGATAGATCCAACCTGTTTCACGCCTCGGTTCTAATACCAAATGTTAGTCCCAAAATTCTAACAATCATACAACCATAACAGTGATAAAGAAGCAGATAGAAAGAATTCAACAAGATTAAAACCCAATCTGGTATACCGTATGAATCTGCCGCTACTCTCCCTGGAGAAGGAGAGCAGCGGCTACCTAATTTCTCTCTATCTCGCCTCTGCGTCTCTAAGCCTCTCACGATTTGTTGGGTTTCCGTAAGTTAGCCTCCTTTTATAGGAGAAGTTGGCTAACTTACGAGTTACAAGGAAGCCCACGGGCTGATACACATTTGTGGCCCGTATTACACGATTAATTAATAACTACACAAATACAAGGATAACTAACTAGATTGAACACCATAAAATATTCCCAACAGGTTCCTTGTTATATCTCACCACTAGTAGGCCAGATATATCCTACTCAGTTGGTGTATGTGCAAGGTTTCAATCAAAGCCCAAGGAAAGCCATCTTCTGGCTGCAAAGAAAATTTTAAGGTATCTAAAAGGAAATCCTAACTCTGGATTATGGTACCCAACAAATGGATGCTTTGATCTCTATGGATATTCAGACTCTGACTTTGCTGGATGCAAAATTGATAGAAAAAGTACATCAGGTACCTGTCAATTAATTGGTGGAAGACTTGTCTCTTGGTTCAGCAAGAAACAAAATTCAATTGCTACTAGCATAGCTGAAGCTGAATACATAGCTGCAGGCAGCTGCTGTGCTCAAATCCTATGGATGAAACAGCAATTGAAGGATTATGGAGAAGAAACAAAGGAAATCAGCATTCTGTGTGATAATACAAGTGCTATAGCTATCACTCATAATCCAGTGTTTCACTCAAGAACCAAGCACATTGAGATCAGGCATCACTTTATCCGAGAGCATGTTGAAAAGAAGACCATCAAGCTAGAGTACATTCCCACTGAAAAGCAGTTGGCTGACATCTTCACCAAGCCACTGAATGAAGCAAGATTCAATGAACTAAGACAGGAGCTTGGGATGCTTGATGATCTAGATCAAGTAAAGGAATAACCATACACCCACTCAGGGGGAACATAATTCCACATTCAAGGGGGAATTCCTAGCCACCTGCTGAGGGGGAACTTTTGTAAAGTACTCTGGAGTAGGCACCCACTAAAGGTAGGCTACTCAAAAATCTCAAAGGAATGAAGCATCAAGGTCCAAATAAGTCACTAAAAGGATATCAAGATCAAAAGGAGTCAAAAACTCCCAAAACTGGCTCAGCAGTTAACTACACCATATCAAGCAGTGGGCTCAGCAGGCGACTGGGACCAGTCCACTGCTACTGCTACAAAGGGAACTACGTGAAGCCAGCAGTTGGCTCAATTTCTGACGAATATACCTGGAGGTTCAGTTCATGACTCATATCATCTTGATCACCTCATATTGAGGATTCAAAGAAGGTACTAGTTACTCTCAAAAATTCATCAGAAACCTACTCAAACAATAGCCCTCTGCTACCAGTGTGAACGCAGTAAATGCTAAAAAATTCCGCCGTATTCTCCAACGGCTATATTCCAACGGCTAGTTCCTGATATCCTATAAATACTCCCTCCGTACAAACCCTGCACACTTTTCATTCCGTAATCTCTTTCTATCCATTCTAAAGCTCTCAAACTCTCTATCAACACTCTTAAAAAGCTCTCTCTCATACATCACCAACGCAAATCCTTCTTTTTCAACATAGACAGTAATGGCATCACTCATCCAAATAGCCAAGTCCATTTTCACTGGATCCATCCTGAACATTCCAAAAGTCATCGAAAGAGCAGACAACAAAGACCTAATGAGGGAACTGCTAAGAAAACTAGAGACTACCGGACTGCTAAGGATGGCCACCTACACATATCCCTGCTTCTACCCTGAGGTAGTGGCAGAGTATTACACCAACTCCACTCCTGGGACACTGAAATCCGTTGTAATGGGATTCGAGGTCGAGATAACAGAAGAAGACATCAGAACTCTGCTCTCTCTACCAGGAGGAGAGGCTCCAACTATAGAGGATCTCAACCTAAATGAAGACAACTTTAAAGAAACAGTCTTCATCCCAAGGGCTCAACACCTAAACACACTCAAAGTCAAAAAGAAGATGATGGTTCCAGAATATTCTATTCTCCTTGACATTCTCTACAAATGTGTCGACACAAGGACTACAGCCCTGGACGAAGTCAATGCACAAAGAGCAAAACCATTGACGGCAATCATCTCAGGAGTACCATTCAACTGGTCACGGTATGTCCACAATGAGCTCCTAAAATACATAAAGAAAGCACACACAGGAAAGGGAGAAGATGGTACCCTACCACTACTGGGATATGGGTTTATGATAGGGGAACTGCTCAAGAGGAAAGGAATTGTCGGATCCGTCAAGGAAGAAACAACATGGAGAAAATTTCTCTATCAAACTTCGAAGGCAGGGGCTCCACAAATTCAGAAAATAGAGGACTCCTTCATCTCCAACGAGCCCCTTCAAATCACCCTTAACAGGATCAAAACAAAAACTGCCAAGAGAATCAGATCAGGATGCCAAGAAAACAAATCAAAGAAACAAAGAACAACAACAAGAAATCTACAGGCCGAAATGGAAGAAGCGGCTTCTTATCTGGCACCCATACAAGAAGAAGACGCAGTGGCCTCCCCTGGAATGGCTTCTCCTCTTGCCATCATTCAAGAAGAAGCAGTTTCCTCCTCTCCCCTAGCCATCAAGGATACATCAGAGAACTCACAAAGCTCATCAAATGCAAGTAATAGCTCTAAACTGCTCTTATCTGTACTCATTCCACGAATGAATCAACAAAGAGAGCAGGTGACTCCCCAAAATACAGAGCAGCAAGAAGAGGAGGTGGCTCTCTTGCTAGAGCAGTTGGGTGCTTCATTTCTAGTAGGGGACTCATCCAAGCTGCCCCTCCAAGAAGCTGCGCAGGTGGCTCCTCTCAACGAGCAGGTCCCTCCATCACAAGCAGTTGAATCACCCAAAATCACACCTCTAGAGCGATTGGACGCTGAATTTACAAGAGTAAAGGCCTGGAGATCATGGAAACTATCCAGGAGCCGCATTCAAGTTGAAAACTTCGCACACTTTGTAGAAGAAGAAGACTTTGTGGTCGATTGGCTAGGCACTGAAGACATGGCAGATGCAACCAAGATGCTGAAGATCAATCAAGTATACACACTAAAGAAGAAGAATCTCACTGCCAAAACCCAAATAGAAGATGGCAGTGATGATGATTATGATGATGATCATGCTGACAACGCATCCAAGGGACTGCCAAGATCAAGAGGTAAGCAAATCGTTCACTCCTCCTCCTCTAGTGATAAACAACTCAGACAGACTCTTCAGAAGTCAAGGTTAGAGACTAAAGGAGGTGGGGAATCCTCTAAGGCACCCCAGAAACTGTTGGTTGCTACTATCCAGCAGGGGACTGCTATGATCGACCTCAACCTGGAACCTCACCAAGAAATAGCTCCTAAACAGCCAGCAACATCAAATGAAATCAGGAATCAAATTCAGCATGAGGATGAAGAAGAAGACACTCCAACACTGGCAGAGGTCTTCATCAATGAAAGACGAGCAACTACAAAATTCATTAGCAGAGCTGAGTTACGCCTCCACAAGAGACTGATCAAAATGAAGAAACATTTTGATGAACTACTAGAGATGCGGTTCGCTGAAGTACACTGCCATCTTAAGAGCAATTTGATGATACAACAAGTATTCAACTCAGAGCAGAAAGCTCAGCTCAACATTTAACTTTCAAACCTACCAACACAGATGGAGGCTCTTCGCAACGAACTTGAGGCCTTGAAAGCACGCGATGAAGAACTGGAAAACCAGATTGTTCACTCATTGAAGGAGCTAAGAGAAAAGGAACTCGCAGTGGCCTCCCAAACAGCAGAGCCCTCTGCCCAGGAACCTCCTACCATTTCTCTACCTCCTAACCTTGAGCAGGCCTTTAAAACCATTCAAGAACATGAGGAATTCATCCAAAACTTAAGAACAAACGAGCTTCCAGCAATGCTCAAGCTCTCTCACACAGTTGTAACAAAGCAAATCGAGCACTCAAATGCCATTGGACAAACCAGAGAAGACTTGGCATCCAATCTCAACTCCCTACACCAAGCAATTCAAAAGGAATTCCAACAGCATGGAAGTGACCTTCAGAGGCTGGGACACAACTTAGAAATCACTCACCAACGGCTTCAAAACCTGGAAAATGAAGTCAGGGATGAAGTCAAAACTGACATTCTGGACATCAACAATCACATCAAGGCTCTATCCATTCAAGTCTATGGACTCAATCCGATAAGGAAAAAAGCTGATGACATTGAGGATGACATTGAGGATGACATTGATGATCTCTTTGATGAGAGCTACATCCCTGATGCTGCCAAAAAGGGGGAAAATACTCCTTCAACACAAGCAGGTCCCTCGTCGTTAAAAAGATCGAAAGCAGCAAAGAAAGGAGCAGAAACCAGAAAGAAAAACCAACGTCTCAAGGAAGAAGCTGAAATCAGAAGACGAAAAGCAGACGAGGCCAAAGCTAAGGAAGAAGCCAAGAAGAAACAGGAAGAAGACAAGCAAGAGTAAGCTAGACACAATAGTCCGAAAGAGACTATAAACTATTGTACTCTAGAAATCAGAACAATGTACAAAACTCCAAAGAAAATCAATAAAAATGTTTGTTACTTGTGTTGTATAGTTTTGGCATCATCAAAAAGGGGGAAATTGTTAGTACCCAAATCTGATAAGATTTTGATGATGCCACTATACTGAACACGTGTACATTGTGTCTCATTTTATTCTAGTATTAACGTAACAAATCAAATGTACAATTTTTGGGTCTATGAAACATTACCGGAAAAATAAAAATGGAATAAGGCAAAATTTCTTTGCCTTAATAGGATGCTAAAATCCTACCGGCAAATGCTAATTAAGACTCAAAAATTATTCGTATGTTACGAAGCTTGAAAAATCAAATAGATGATTGACCGAGATTTAATGCCAGATACGTACAGGCCCCGGAACACTGAAGACGCAAATAAAAGAAATACTTCAGCAATCAATTGAAGACAAAAACAGACGGAAGTTAATGCTACAACAGGTACATGGACCTACAGCATGGGCGCACAAGTCTGAAGTCTAAAAAGGCATCAACAGTAGCTAGGCGGGCAAAACAAACAGAACCCATACGCTCCGAAGAAGAAAATAAACAACAAGTTGTTTATCTTCTGCGAACAAAATTCAACGCACAAGATTGATCTATCCTAACCAACGGATAAGATCAATTGACCGGAGAGCCTATAAATATAGGCAGAAACGAAAGTTTCTAACCAAGCATTTAAGCATCCAAAGAGAGAATTTCTATCAAGAGCATTTACGAAAGATCTAGCAAAAGAGAAAGTGCTATTCTAAACTTTACCCTCTGCTTGGACTTATGCTTCACTAAACTTCCAGTTTATCAAATCTTCATTGCCATACTATACAAGTTTAGTTCCTAGTTGGAGGTTAGAACTTTCTTGAAATAAATCACATATTGTTATAAACACTTAGGAGAACAGTTGTTCAGATCCTACAATGTAAGTAGATAGATAGAGTACCTTTTGATCCCCACTGGGTCATTAGAGAAAAGTCTAAGGACTGAGTAACTTTGAGTGGTGCTATACTCACTGTGAAAAACCTTCAATCTAGGCCTAAGTGTTGTAAAGGCTAGATTGGCACTAAGTGTATTGGGCTTAATACTTTAGTGAAATCCATCTGAAAGAGGGTGGGACTGGACGTAGGAGGATTACACCACCTCTGAACCATGATATACTGTGTGTTGATTTACATTCAGTAAACAAAGCATACACTTAGCACTTCTCACAAAAAGATTGAAGTTTGCCAGCAGAATCTTAAACAGTTGTCTTGGCTGACCCAACTGCTTATCCTACTGCTTAATCACTTGCTTTCTTTGAGACCATTTTCACTCCCGAGACGCACCTCACCATCTCTAAAAGGTCTGCTCTATCATCTCCCAGTAATTCACTTTCTAAGTATAGCAGGTGCCTCAGCAGTTCCCTGAGACCACCCAACTGCTTAGCCCTCTGCTCACATACAAGTCACTTCCTGTGACCATCTCAGTTTCATCAGCCTGCCATAAATATCATTGTCAAAAAGTACGTTCAATTCCTGAAAGCCAGATCAAAATCTGAGCAGTTGCCTCAGCAGTTCCCTGCTTCCAAGCTAGCTTCCAAGCCAACTGCCAAGCCAACTGCTAGTCATCTAAGTTCAATCTTCTCCAGATCAGAAAGTGGTTAAAACATTCATTATATAAAGGGTAAAGACTTCCGTTGTGCATCTATTAATCTCTCAAAAGATTATAGATCAACTCTTCTAGAGGAAAAAATTTGTAAAGGTCGAAAAGATTTAAAAGTCTATTCACCCCCCCCCCCCCTCTAGACTTTTACCCTATCCGGGACCATCAGAATCTTCAGTTGGTTTTACCGGCTGAAGTAGTTTCATGAGATCGATTTCTCTAAGTGTCAGGCCTTCTGGTGTCTTCAGTAGAGGGTTTACCAGAGAGGGTATTGAGCACTTCTGTTGGAATAAGCTACCAGAGGGTCCTTAGGTCTTCTGTCAAGGAGCGAGCCAACAGAGGGTCTTGACAGATTCTGTCAAAGTGAAGTCTAACAGAGAGCCAGGGGGTCTTATGTCTGGATGTGAACCAACAGAGAACCAAGGGTCTTCTGTTCAGACTAAGTTTATCAGAGGGTCTTCTGTCAGGAGGTCTTCTGTCAGTTGACTAAACTAAGAAACATTACAAGGAAAATTTCTAATACAAATTTCTAAAGAGGGGTACTCTAAAGTCCTAATTAATATATCATCATCAAAATCTAATTACAATTATTCCTCACAATTTCCCCCTTTTTGATGATGCCAAAACCCTTTAACTATTTCCAGAGAAGTGCCTTTCACCATAAACAAATAAAGTTAAAAATTTTCATTAAAAATCTTTGTGGGCAACTTGGCATAGGAAGATAGTAAGAGTAAGATACAATCAAGATAGCAGGCAATAAATCAAGATAAGAAAAACATACATAGCAGACACTAAAAGCAGAAAGTAAGAACAAATATGGAGTAATTGCCTTGCAGATTGAAAGGCAGAGATGTTCTTTTATTGACTGATAGTTTACAAGGGTATTTTCTTACAGATTTTCCCTTGCTGCTGCAGCCATCGCTTCATCTTCCAGTTCTTGAAGCCTTTTTAATTCTACATTGACTGCTTCTCGAATGCCTACAAGATTGCCAGAGCTCTGATAAGAGGCCCAGATGGGTGTGAACTTGCAATCCAGATAACTCAGGACACCTTCATGAATGTCCTTTCCTGGAAGAATTTTTTTTGAGATATGACGTGCACTTTTCGTGAGGTGCACTCAAAATAATTTATCAATACAACACTAATACGTAGTATAGTGAAGTAAGGTTCGTATCCACAGGGAAAGGAATACTTTTCTTTTATATAAGTAGTATCAAGGGGGGTTTAGATTTGTTTGATTTAAATATACTAAGATGAACAACCTATATGAGTTTGATTAATAGATGTGGAGGCTTGGTTTTGCTTTTATCCACTTAATGAAATGTTCGTCGATCCCGGTTATATCTTTAACTATCTTCCTCTCGAATACTCAATCGAGGAGTATATCCAGTTCATCGAGGGTAGTTATTAATAACGAGATGCGTTCATTAATAAAACTTACTATCGAGTCAATATAGAACAAGCGCCATATATTAACTTGATAGTAGCAATAAACTTAAGATGAAAACGATTGAGATTGATAACCTCAACACAAGCGGTTTATTGGTTTAATCAATATAATTAATTCCCCTTGGCATATTAACCATGAGACGCATGCATTAATATTCCAAGTTTACTACCGTTGAAAGAACCGGATTAATAACAAGCGTATTAACCGATTGATTCTAGTAATAATTAATATGAGAAACAAAACTAGTTGATACTTTAAGTAATGTTTAAAATATTAACATGAAATATGAATAGGAATTAATTAATACTCAAGGAAGAATACTAAAGAATATGAATCCTACTATGATTAACATCAAGATGTTAACTAATTGTCATCTTAGTAACACTCCCCAATATTAACATAGAGGAAGAAATAACTATTACTATAATCAATGTCAAGATGTTAACTAATTGTCATCTTAGTAACACTCCCCAACTTTGATATAGAAATAGTATTTGAAAGGAAGAATTAATATTCAAGGAAGAAGATTAAAGAAAATAACTCACAACTTACAAATTCATTAAACTTCAAAGTAGCAAAACCAAGATGGAAGAGTTTAGCTCCTCATTTGGAGACTAAACATGCTATAAAAATATAAGAAATGCTATTCTAAACCGAGCTTAGGAGTATGGAAGAAGGAATGATTAAAAGTGAAGGAAAATGGGGCTATTTATAGGTGTTTTACAACACCTTTGGCCGGGTACCCGACCGGGTAAAGTGCCCACCCGACCGGGTGCATGTCAAAATCAAATATTCTCCACGTTCTGGTGATCTTCGGCATGTTAAAGTGTCCCGGATCAAGTCAGACCCGACCAGGTGGGGTAGGGGATTCGACCGGGTGAGTGCACTTTCCAGGCACTTTCGGTTGTTGAATCAGACCCGACCGGGTGACGTCTTATGCCCGGTCGGGTATTTGCTCTTGGACAGTCAAAATTCCTTTTTCTTCACTTCAAAGTCTTCCTTTCCAAAACCATAATTCCTAATTCTACTTTACAACTAATAAATGAAGATTAAAACACAATTACAACTAAATTCACACATTTGTTTACAATCTAAATAAAACGGTAAACAATACACACAAATCAATCATAAAAATATATATATTTATGCACTACTAATTAGTGCATATCAAATACCCCCACACTCAAACCTTTACTCGTCTCGAGTAAATCAAATCCAATCCAAGAAGTCCTTAAAATGACAAGAATATCAACACACACATCCACGAGTGTTTTTAGAAACACATAAAGTATATCCCCAAAAATATAACAGTAAAGAGGGTCTTCAACTCCATATTTCTTTATCAACCTCAACTTTTTTTTTTCCGTTACCCTTAGGATCCTGCAGAAATAAAAGAAAATATTTTCTCTTGTTCTCTCATTTTGCCTAGGTGCCCTTTCGGGTTTTCATCTCAGCTTCCCACATTTTTCTGTTTTAATCCTCACAACTCACTCTTATTTTTGCTTTATTTTTGCTTAAGTTGCCCTTTCGGGTTTTCAACTTAACAAGCTTTTATAATTTTTTTTACAAGAATAAAGAGTATGAATGTGAGTATGAATGTGAGTATTCCATAAAACTCTCCCCCCAAGCTAATCAAAGCACTGTCCCTAGTGCTTGTGTCTGAGATGAATTTTTTTCTTTGGTTACTTTTTGGGAGGTTTTGTTGGTGATTCGTGGGTATGGAGATGAAAAGGGTGAAGAGGTGATGAATGAAATGGGTTTAATTGGTGGATGGATGTAGGAGATATGAAGCTTTTGACTTCTGGAAATGGAGGAAATTTGGGGTGTGGTTCGAAAGGGAAGAAAAGAAAATGGAGGAGAAAAGCTGCCCGCCCCCTTATCGGGCGTTTGCCCGTCCGCCCGGCCGGGTGGGGTATTTTACCCGGTCGGGCATAAGCTGTTCACCGGAGCCAGAGGCTTGTTGCTGGGTTGCCCGGCCGGGTATGGGGGTCTACCCGGTAAGGTGTAAACTGTTCACCCGAGGCAGAAAGTTTTTGCTGGGTTGCCCGGCCAGGTATGGGTGTTTACCCGGTCGGGTATTTGATATTTTCTTGTTCCGCTCTCGCCTCGCCCGGGTGGTTGGCCGGGTGTTTTGTTTTTAGAGGTAACCTGACCGGTTGGGGTTTTATACCCGGTCGGGTTCAATCCCAGGTCATTTTTTTTGAAGTGTGTAAAAATAAAATAAAACAAGTAAACGTACCTTGCTTGGGTTGCCTCCCAAGAAGCGCCTTAGTTAACGTCGCGGCACGACGCCATGGTTGTGTTCATTCTTCAAAGATTGGATCGATGAGATCCATGCATTCAACGCTTTCTTTTGGGAAACCTTCAAGGAACGGTTTGGGTTGATGTCCGTTAACCTTGAGGATTTTTCCGGTGTCGAGGCTTTTTATTTCAACTGCTCCATGGGTGTAGACTTTGACTACCTCGAATGGTCCTTCCCATCGTGATCTCAATTTCCCGGGGAAAAGGCGAAGGCGTGAGAGAAAAAGAAGGACTTTGTCTCCAACTTGGAAATCCTTTCTTATTATCATTTTATCATGCCATACCTTCGCCTTCTTCTTGTAGATGGCGGCATTCTCATAGGACTCCAATCGAAGTTCCTCTAGTTCTTGGAGTTGCAGCCTCCTTTGCTCTCCTGCTTTTTCCATGTCGAGATTGAATGTTTTTACCGCCCAATAAGACTTGTGTTCTAGTTCGACCAGAAGGTGACATGCCTTACCGAACACGAGTCTATAGGGTGACATTCCAATTGGGGTTTTGTAAGCGGTTCTGTATGCCCATAAGGCATCATCCATGCGTAGGCTCCAGTCCTTACAGTTCGGATTTACTGTCTTTTGAAGTATAGACTTCAGCTCTCTGTTTGATACCTCGGCTTGACCGTTTGTCTGTGGGTGGTAGGCGGTGGAGAGTTTATGTGTGACGCCATATTTCTTCAACAAGGCACTCACAGTTTTGTTGTAGAAGTGAGTGCCTCTATCGCTTATCAAGATGCGTGGGACTCCAAACCTTGAGAAGATGCGAGTTTTGAGGAATTCAGTCACCACTTTGGCATCATCGGTCTTTGTGGCTTTTGCTTCCACCCACTTGGATACGTAGTCTACCGCCAAGAGAATATATAGATTTCCATGGGAATTAGGAAAAGGTCCCATGAAATCTATTCCCCACACATCAAAGATCTCCACATAGAGCATATGAACTTGTGGCATCTCATGTTTTCGAGAGATGTTGCCCATGCGTTGGCAATTATCACAAGATTGACAATAGACATGGGCATCTCAAAATAAGCTTGGCCACCAAAAACCGCATTCAAGTACCTTCATGGATGTTCGTTTCCCTCCAAAGTGGCCACCACATGCATGTGAGTGACAAAAAGCAAGAATGGATGAAATTTCTGTTTCGGCAATGCACCTTCGAATGACCTGATCTTTGCAATGTTTCCATAAGTATGGTTCATCCCATACGTATTGCTTTGCATCATGCTGGAGTTTCTCTCTTTGAGCTTTAGAGAAGCTTGGTGGAAACCTGTTTAGAACAAGGAAATTAACAATATGAGTGTACCAAGGACGAATTTCCTTAAGAGAGAAGAGGGTCTCATCGGGAAATTCCCCCCGGATATCGTCTTTGACATGATTGTTTCCTTCATCAAGGACCAAACGGCTCAAGTGATCGGCCATCAAGTTCTCCATGCCTTTCTTGTCCTTGATCTCAACATCAAATTCGCTCAAGAGTAGTATCCATCGAATCAGCCATGGTTTGGCCTCCTTCTTTGTCATCAAGAACCTAATAGCCGCATGATCGGTGTAAATGATCACCTTAGTACCAAGTAAATATGACCTGAATTTTTCAAGCGCATAAACGACGGCCAACATTTCTTTTTCGGTGGTGGCGTAGTTGCGTTGGGCATCATTGAATGTGGTGGATGCATAATAGATCACATGAGATGCTCTTCCCACCTTTTGGCCCAAAACGGCCCTGACCGTATAGTCACTAGCATCACACATGATCTCAAAGGGAAGAGACCAATCCGGGGCTTGGATAATAGGTGCGGTTACTAGCTTCTCCTTCAAAGTATTGAAGGCCTTCTTGCAGTCCTTGGAAAAAATGAACTCCACCTCCTTTTGCAAAAGTGTGCATAAAGGAGATGCAATCTTTGAGAAATCTTTGATAAACCTCTGATAGAAACCTGCATGTCCAATAAATGATCGTATCTCCTTAACGGTAGTAGGATAAGGTAGTGATTGGATGACTTCCACCTTTGCTTTGTCCACCTCGATCCCTTTGGACGAGATCACATGGCCTAGGACAATTCCTTCTTCCACCATAAAATGACATTTTTCAGAGTTTAGAACAAGATTTGATTCTAAACAACTTTTCAAAACAAGAGATAGATGGAGTAGGCATGAATCAAATGAGTCTCCATGGATTGTAAAATCATCCATAAAGACTTCCATAAATAGCTCAACATATTCAGAGAATATGCTCATCATGCATCGTTGGAATGTGGCCGGGGCATTGCAAAGTCCGAAGGGCATACGTCGGTATGCAAAGGTGCCAAATGGACAAGTGAAAGTGGTCTTCTCTTGATCTTCAGGGGATATAGGCACTTGAAAATACTCGGAGTAGCCATCAAGAAAACAATAGAACTTATGTCCGGCCAGTCTCTCAAGCATTTGGTCAATGAAGGGTAAAGGAAAGAAATCCTTTCTAGTTACCGCATTGAGTCTACGGTAATCTATACATACCCTCCATCCGTTTTGAATTCGGGTGGGCATAAGTTCTCCATGTTTGTTTTCCACCACCGTGACTCCGGTCTTCTTCGGAACCACTTGGGTTGGACTAACCCACTTGCTGTCGGAAATGGGGAAGATTATCCCCATTTGGAGTAACTTGATCACCTCCTTTTTTACCACCTCCATCATAGGTGGGTTTAGTCTTCGTTGTGCCTGTCGCAATGGCTTGGCTTCATCCTCCATTAAGATGCGATGCATGCATGTAGATGGACTAATGCCTTTGATGTCGGCTATGGTCCATCCAATTGCTAGTTTATGCTCCTTGAGCACCGCTATCAATTTGCCTTCTTGCTCCACGGTCAATTTGTTTGAGATAATGACCGGTAGTGTCTCGTTTTCCCCCAAGAACACATATTTCAAGTGTTTTGGGAGTGGTTTCATCTCAACTTCGGGTGCCTGCAAAACTGAAGGTAAAGGCTTTTCTTCGGGGATGATTAGTGGAAATGCCCTCGACCCGGGTGGCATAAGTGGGAGTTGGAAGTGAATATCCAATTCCACCATCATAGCTTGTGTATTGGGAGTCAAGGCAAGTTCTGAAGAGTTTTCCCCGAAGTCATTCTCAAGTATACTCAACAATTCGTCCTCTCCATTAATTTCAAAAGTATTTTTAAAAGAGGGTCAACAATATCAATGGCAAATAAAGAATGATTTTCATTTGGATATTTCATGGAGTCATAAATGTTGAATTCAACTTTATCTCCATCAAATTCCATTGTTAAAGAGCCGCTAAATACGTCAATCTTTGCTCTAGCGGTTTTTAAAAATGGCCTTCCTAAGAGGATAGGAACCGCATTCTTATCATTCTCCATTTCCAAAACATAAAAGTCAGCGGGAAAATCAAATTGTCAACCATAACTAGTACGTCTTCGACAATACCTTTAGGGTAGGCATTTGATCTATCCGCAAGTTGAATGACTACTCCGGTTTCATTTAGAGGGCCAAGCTCAAGCGATTTGTATAAAGAGTAAGGATTGACATTAATTGATGCTCCTAAATCGAGCATGGCTTTTGAAAACGTAGTTCCTCCCAACATGCAAGGTATAGTGAACATGCCCGGATCATTGTATTTCTTTGGGAGTTTCTTTTGAAAAACTTCCGAAACACGTTCATTAACTTGGACTTTTTATTTTCCCACTACAAGAAAAGGTACATTTTATGACAAATTTTTTTATGACACAAAAATTTTTGTCATAATTTGTTAGATATTTATGACAAAATACAAATTTGTCATTGTAAAATGTTTTTTATGACAATATCATTGCCCGTCACTTTAAATCTCTCTTTTCGTCACTATTTGATCTAAATCATGACGACAATATCAATGTTGTCACCTATTTTTTTAGAACCAAAAATTGACGCCAAAATATCTGTGGGAAATCTTTTGATGACATATTGACAATAATTAATGACAAAATCTTGTGTCACATTCTTTTTAAATTTAATGACGACATATAAACTTGTCATTAGTTATTTTATAAATAAATGAAAAAATTATTTTTGTCATTTATGCTTCCCTTTAGTGACGATTAATGCAAATTCATCATAATTTTAGTTTTTAGTCAAATGCTTTTAACAAGTGTTTGGGCACACAAAAAAATGTGTTTGGGCACTGTTTAAGCAAGAATTAAACCAATCTAAAATTATATGTATGTAGGGATCGTACAAGAAACACAATATAAGAACCGAAAGCTAATAAATGAGAGTATATTAATCTGGATGTATGATTCGAATAATGATATTACAAGTGTATCGATGATTAAGTAGTTCTTTCTTTCTTCTATAGTCTATTTAAAGTAGAATTCCTAACCAACTCCCATGCGGACGAACTACCCGGCGAAACGGTAGCCTTCCCCTACAAAATCGGGATCTGTTCCTCTATTTTCTCCTCAACTTCTTGGGCGCTCTTATCCACTTCGTCATGTCATTTGACCAAGCCGGCTTCTGTGGACTTCTTAAGGTCACGCGGGCCGATCCGTCCAATAAACTCAAATTTAATATAATGGGCCGATTCACTTGATAGATCCGGGCCCAACAATTGCCCCTAAAATTTGAAGTAGTAGTCGTTACCAATTTAATCCATCCGGTCGATTACTTCTTTGAATTTTAAACGTTTCGACGCTACCTCGAGATGGACAAAACCGTCAGCCTCCTTCCTCGAGTAACCAACCCTCTGTCAGACTAGTCTCTTTTCAGCCATAACTCTTCTCTTGCGAAATATCTTTCGCTTGATTCTTGCAGAGATCCATCGTGAGAACCTATGGCATCTCAACAGTTCATCCCTCAACACATCCTTGATCCGAAGAACGCAAAACAGGCTAAACTCTCGGAGAATCATATCGAGATCATCAAGAATGGTTCCGGATTCCCAGCGCATGCTTCTATCCGGTTTCCGGCCGCTAACGAACGGGTTGACTGGCATTGTGATGGTTGGGTCAACTTCTTCATGTATCCCTTCAAGATTGGTATGAAATTCCCTTTCTCTTCCTTAGTTAGAGATTTCTTAGCCTTTGTCAAGGTTTCTCCTTCCCAAGTAATGCCACAAGTATGGAGGGTTCTGCGAGGTTTAGAAGTATTAAGCGAAAAACACAGCATCCACTTCTCCTTCGAAGATCTGGGTTTTACCTATGATCTTCGTTCTTCTGGAGCTGGTCGGTTTACCCTGGCTGTCAAAGATGCTCGCGAGGCGCTGATATTGAGGGCGGACAAAGCTAATGATCGTGGCTGGATGAGCCAGTTCTTCTTTGTGCAAAAAGATTCCCTAAGTTCTGAGGGCGCATTTCTTGAAGAGAGTTTACACAAAGGTATCTTGACAACTCCTTGTTTTACATATGAAGTTCAAATGTATTTAATTTCTATACGGCTGGTCCGCAATACGTCTAAATTACCGTTTTCACTGTCATTGTCTTTCAGATAGGAAGACTATCCCCTTGAGCTATGGTCCAGACTCTGAAGGAAGGACCGTCAAAATTTTATCTTTAACAACTGCCGAACGGACCTTTGGGAATCTAGTGGTTGATAATGAAGGTATGTCTCCCACTCCTGACCATTCCCGGTCCGTTGGATTAAGGCGCTCTCGCCGTAATATTCAGAACGTCCTTGACGATGCCCAAGATTCACGCGCGGTCTCTGTAGATGATTCAGACCATGAATCAGAAACCTCGAGGGGTGGAGGTGAAAATGCAAGTGCTTTCGTTCCTCTTCAGATGGTGTTTCCCGGTGGTCAGGATTCCTGTTCTCTTCCAGCAAAACGTTCTGCACAACACGCTGGTACTGTTTTTAGCTATCTCAATTATTCGTCAAATGTCGCTTTATTTTTATATGTTTTCCTTTGCCGTAGCTGTTTCTTCATCTAACACACGGCCGATACCTTCTGATTACGATCTCCTTAACATGGTTTCGAGAAAGAAGAAAATCCCATCTAAGTTGGCCTCTGGTTGTTCCAAAACTCCACAATGCCCCAATACAGAGATGAAATCTGCTCCTCCTCGTCCAGTGAGTGCCACCACCACTCCTGATTCTGGTGGGAAGATGAATGCTTCTTTCTCTCGTGATTTTTGCTGTTTAAAGGATGCTCTTGTGATGGGAAGTGAAATGCCTCAAGTCCTGCTTTCCTCCTCGTCCGTTGTGTTCAAGGATGTGTCCTCAGCTGGCCTGGCATTGGCTTCCTCGGCTTTCGCTTTCCAGGTATCTCGTTGTTTTGTAAGTGCTTGGTACCTGTAGAAATTTAATCCTTCTTGAGAGAAACTTGTTTTAACCTGGCAGAGTGTTCAAGCTAGCCTTGTTGCTGCAGAAAGGTTGGTTCTGCTACAAAAGGCTGTGGACGAGTTAAAAAGAAAAGAGAAAAGTTTTCACGCTCGTGCTGATGTTGATGCTCGAACGATCCAAAGTCTCCGTAGTGATAGTTCAAGTTTGACGACTCAAATCTCAACCCTAAAAACCCGTATTAAGTCGCTGGAAGCGTATGGGAGGAAAAAGAAACAAGAGGTTACTGACGCGGCCTGTTTTTATGCTTGGAAAACCAGAGGTGAACTGATGACTTCATTCCTCGCAGGCGAGATGTCAAACTGGGCTGCGGAACAGGACGTCGCTACCTGGTCAAAGCTTCAAGATGAGATGGATCCCCCAATTGGAGAAGACGGTTTTGACGTTGGTCAGTCCGATAATGAGACTGATTCCAAACGCTCCCAAGATAACTAACTGCACCCCTTCCCCTTTACTTTCACGTCTTTAAACATTTGCTTTTGCCTCGAAGACTTATTCTGCTATTACTGCCCCTGCATCATGGTTTTAATATTCTCCTGTGGATTTATGGATATTGTGCTTGGTGGTTTATCCAAGCCAAATCCATGTTGTTTGGTGATTCCGTTGCTACTCTTTTTGGTCACCTGATTGTCATTTATGTTGACGCGTGTGTTGTTATATATGTCGTTTTCATATGTAACCTGCCCCGTGTGTGTAGAGGAACATATATGTGTTCTGTGTTTAGTGTTTTGTGTTTTGTGTTTTTGGCCAAAACTTTATTCGGTTTCATGGAACTTCATTCATGGTTTCTCCATAATGAGCCTCATGTCCCCTGTATGTTGATGTTTTTTGTCATGAGCAGATCTGATGTTCTCTTTGTTGTTCTGGCATTTTGATCTTAACTTGTCATAGTCCTGCAATGATACCGTTCCGTTGGGATCGGCCGTTGGTTTGGGGCCAACGGCCCTCCGACGGTCAAGTTAGTGAATGATGAATTGTATTTACTATATTCAAGATTACATGAACAGTAACTAATTACCTGAAACTTGGCCATTTTTGTGTGCCTTCCTGTATTTACAATTATCGTCAGGATTGGTCGTTGGCCTTAAGCCAACGGCCCTCCGACGACCAAGTTAGTTATTTAATAATAAGGATAAATATGCAGAAAAAACAAAAGAAACTTTTGTTAAAAGTGAAAACGCTTTAAATGTACCGCATTCCAACTTCGAGGGACTTGTTTACCATCGATTGACTCCAGGCAGTATGCCCCATGACCGACGATATCAATGATTCTGTAAGGTCCTTCCCAATTAGGACTGAATTTTCCGGCTGCTTCATTGCCAAATGCTCTCCTCAAGACCCAATCTCCCTTTTGGAACACCTTTGCCCGAACATTTTTATTATAGCTTTTTGCCACCATTTGTTGATATGTTTGCAAACGGATCTTGGCTTGTTCACGGATCTCGTCAATGGTGTCCAAGTCGTGCACCAACTCCACATTGTTCAATTCCCCCGTCATGAGTCCATATCTCGAAGAAGGTATTTTAATCTCGGCAGGAATGACCGCTTCGCAGCCATGAACCAGAGAGAATGGGGTTTGCCCGGTTGCATTT
Organism: Cuscuta europaea; assembly: GCA_945859875.1. NCBI lineage: Eukaryota > Viridiplantae > Streptophyta > Magnoliopsida > Solanales > Convolvulaceae > Cuscuta > Cuscuta europaea. The sequence continues at coordinate 15,880,002 of CAMAPE010000031.1, read as the reverse complement.
TTCGGAGTTGTCCTGTCTGCCCAGAGTATTAAGGGCAATTCGTCAGCCCATCGGCCTTGCGCCTTTTCAAGCCTTTTCTTTAAGTTGGCAATGATAATCTTGTTGCTAGACTCGGCCTGCCCATTAGATTGCGGGTACCTAGGTGTCGACGTTTCCAATTTGATATTGTATTTCTCACAAAAACGTCTGGTTTTAGCGCTTATGAACTGAGATCCGTTGTCACAAACGATTTCTGAAGGAACGCCGAATCTGCAAAGGATATTTCTCTTAATAAACGAAATCACCTGGTCATCTCGTATCTGCCGAAAAGGCTCAGCCTCCACCCATTTTGAAAAGTAATCCGTCATTGCTAGCATATATACTTTCTGCCCCGGTGCCTCTGGCAACTTTCCTACAATGTCCATGCCCCACTTCATAAAGGGCCACGGTGATAGAACTGGGTGAAGCGTCTCGGAGGGCTGATGACGAATTGGTCCATGCATCTGACAGGGCTTGCATCTTTGGGCGAATGTGGTCGCATCTTCTCTCATGGTTGGCCAGTAATAACCGAATCTAAGGGCTTTGTTAGACAGACTTCGTCCTGCTGCGTGATTGCCGCATTCTCCCTCATGAAGATTTTTCAATGCTTTGGCGGCTTCTTGCGGTGCCAGAAATCTTTGGCCAGTAATAACCGAATCTAAGGGCTTTGTTAGACAGACATCTTTTAAGCAAGAATTAAACCAATCTAAAATTATATGTATGTAGGGATCGTACAAGAAACACAATATAAGAACCGAAAGCTAATAAATGAGAGTATATTAATCTGGATGTATGATTCGAATAATGATATTACAAGTGTATCGATAATTAAGTAGTTCTTTCTTTCTTCTATAGTCTATTTAAAGTAGAATTCCTAACCAACTCCCATGCGGACGAACTACCCGGCGAAACGGTAGCCTTCCCCTACAAAATCGGGATCTGTTCCTCCATTTTCTCCTCAACTTCTTGGGCGCTCTTATCCACTTCGTCATGTCATTTGACCAAGCCGGCTTCTGTGGACTTCTTAAGGTCACGCAGGCCGATCCGTCCAATAAACTCAAATTTAATATAATGGGCCGATTCGCTTGATAGATCCGGGCCCAACAGGCACAACATAGGGAAAATGGACGGAAAAATCTCAAATAGTAGAAATTCTTCTTGTTCATTTTTTCTAAAATAGATCATTTGAAAAAAAGTACAGAGTATTAGACTTCAACAATGTGGGATGTCATAATCATAATTTTTAGTGACAATGAACAAGAATATAAATGGTCATTAATTAGTTGAATATACTCGTATTAATTATCATATTATTTTTGGTATAATGGTTTTCTTCAAACTCCTTCATTATTTCATTTTGTTGGTTGAAATTTTTATTTCTTAATTATTCGATTTCTTATTGTCATTCGTATTTTTCTTTTATACTCATCTTTATTGAAAATGCCAAAGTAGAAAAAATGACCGATCCATAAAACTCATCCAATTTTTAAAGCCGAAAATTGGCGCATCCTCTGCGAGCATCTAGCGGCGCGCCTCCCTCTATACAGTACGGAGTATATAACGCTTATGCCGATCAACGTCTTCTCTAGGGCGACATGAGGAAGCCGGCGAAGAGCACTAACGAAGCCGAAGATGAGATTGGGCGGTGACATGGACGGCTCGGATTTTGATAGAGACGTGAACAACTCTTGGCTTCTGCTCCCACATACGGTCCCTACTTCAGCGTTTCTTCTATGCTGGTGGCATCGTTTATTGGATTCAGAGGCGTCAAGGAATGGTTGGCCGCTGCCTTTGCAGTCATAGAGGTACAGATCAGAGACTGTTATGGCAAGAAGATGGTAGCGTGGATGAGCCGGAACCGCTTCCGTTGATGACCACTGATCTTCTTCGGCTTTGGCCTGCTGTTGCTGCTCCATTAGATTCCCGCCGGTGCTGCTCCAATTAATTTTACCGGTTGATGTTTTCCCTTGTGCAAATTGATATTGTTGGAATTGGCAATAATCAAAAGTTTGAAGTAGCCAACTTTGGCAAACGATTCGAGATTCGACATCGTACATGTTTTGAATTTTAAGTGACAAGAATTATTTATACGGAGTAATTGTCACTGTATATTGACAAAGTTTTGACAAATAAATTTGACACCTATGACTCTATGAGTATGCTATTATTTCTTTTTTACTCATTGTGCTTACGTTAATGGTGACAAAAAAGATCGTAATAAAATTACTTCAATTAATGGCGAATTGGTGTAAGTATGACAAAATGAGTGATGCAAATGTGACAATTCTCTTGTTATTGTAATTTACTGATTACCGGATTCTAATATAAGTCGTCAGTGAAAATTATGTTTTGTTGACTATTTATAAATTTGTCACTAATTGTATTAAGTATAGATGACAAAATTTATGATTAAATGACAAAATTATTGATTTAAAAGTGACACAATCAATGTCACTAAAAGTGATCGATTTGATGACAAAGTACTAAATCGTCACTATAGTGAATTATATAATGACAAATTTAAAAAGTGTCATTATATACATTTTACCACGGAGCTACGGTGACAATCACTGTGACAATAAAACATTGTCACATAAAAGTTTTAGTGACAAATTTTGAAGCTTATATCACTAGTAAAAAACTGGCTTACAGTGACACTTTCGTAGTGACACTTTTCTGACAGAATACTACCAATGACATAGAAGTGTCACTAATTTCTAACAAAAAAGCATCACTACCTAATACTGACACTTAATGGGCCGGGTATGTAGCTAGCTAGGTGTGTGCTTTAATTTTTTTAACTTAGCTAATTTAACGCGTAACCCATCCTATCCCACAAAAAAATTCCATCGTTCATTCTTCCGCACAAACTAACCCTAGCTTGCTCTTCCAATCGATTTCCATAGCTAATTTCTTCCGATAGCTGCCTTACTCGTCGCTAATATCCTTCTCAACGGGCTGATTCTTCTTCTAGAGCTAGAGCACATACTCCATCGTCGATCGATTTACTCCATGGCACTCTTCAACGGTTAGATACATCGAGTCCGTCGCAACACTCCATCATCGTACTCCGTTGCTGCACTACGCCCGGCCACCTTACTCCCTCGATCTTCTCTCTCAGGTTCATATACTGATTTTATATTTTAAATGGGTAATGGATGTTGCGATTTCACTATGTTAATTAGAAACTGATTTTGGTTAGTTAGTAAACATCTTATGAGTGTATTTCTACCTATGAATGTGTGTGATGAAACTCATGATCAATATATATTAAGTAGTTTGTGAAAAAAATATATGAAGTAACTCAATATTCTTGTTTGCATACAATGTGTTTGACAAAACTCCTCAAAGACTTGAGAAGCCTAACATCAGTGAGTTGTATGGACAAAATGTAATCAAAATATTTTAGTTTTTAGTTTCAAGTTGTTTAAACATTACACTATTACCCTATTAGAATATATTTTTGAGTTCATTTATATCAAATTGCAACTCTAATTCAATAAGGAAATATGATTAATGTATAATTTTTTTACATATCCCAAACTGATTTGCTTTGTTTATTTATAGATATTGGTATGACTTGGGAGAGGGAAAAACTGATTTACTTTGTTTATTCAAATGTGTGCTTCAGTTTTTGAGGATTATATATATATTTAATTTCTATAACATTAAACTGAAACGTAGAACTCCAAATTACAATATTTATAAGCTAATTTTCATGTTTTGTAGTTTATGTATACTATTTTGAGTTTTTGTTTGTACTATAAACTAGGTATTAGTATTCAAATGGATAAGTCTTGGATAAATGATGCCATAGTGTGAAAAAATTATTCGAGGATGCATCAAAGACCTCCCTGCTAGACAACTTGATTACTTGATGTAAATATTACTCTTAAATAAAACTAATAAACTATAAAAGATAAAAGTTACTGCTATTAGGGAGTTTAAAACTATTAGTAAACAACTTGACAACTTGTTTTCACTTGTGGGGTCAAACAAGACCATTAAGAAGCCCACGTTTTTAACAAAGCCCAACTAAATAAGGTCAAAACAACTTAATAACCTACAATAAACACATAGCGTAAACACCCTCCTACTCCGCTCCTGCTCTGCTCTACTGTACCTGCTTGCTACATCCTCCTTTGCCTCCACATCAACCGCAGCTTCCAGCCACATCAACCGCAGTTTGCAGCAGCCCAGCACTCACCGATCAAAGTAAGTTTTCTTCTCCTTCATCTTCCATTTTATTTATTTTTTCATTTTTCAACGGCTACTTCTTCTTTACATACTACCAATATGTTTTTTTTACTTCTCACATGTTCTGTAAACATGTGTTTAAGAAGTATGTAAAACATGTTTCTCTATCTCTTTTTCACATTTAAGAAGTAGTGAAGTACACATTTTTAAGCATCTTTCAGCATGTACACATGTAAAACATGAACACAGTAGACTCTTATTGTGTACTCTACATAAACATTCTGTACTGCTTACATGCTTACACATGCTGAAACATAAACTTGTTTACAGTAAAAATAGTTAATATGCTTATTAAACTTGTTTACAGTTAATATGCTTAATATGCTTAATATGCTTATTGAACTTGTTTACGGTTAATATGCTTAATATGCTTATACAGTTATACACATAAACTTGTTTACAGTTTAACAGTTAATATGCTTAAACTTGTTTTACAGTTTAACACTTTAACAGTTAATATGCTTAATATGCTTATTAAACTTGTTTACTGTTAATATGCTTAAGTTAGTATGTTTCAGACTTCAGTTAATAAGTAAAACATGTTAGTATGCTTAAGAGTTAATATGCTTAATATGTTTACATGTACAACATTACTGACAGTTAATATTAAACTTGTTTACAGTTAATATGCTTAAGTTAGTATGCTTAACAATTAATATTAAACTTGTTTACAGTTAATATGCTTAAGTTAGTATGCTTAACAGTTAATATGCTTAATATGTTTACATGTACAACATGTTTACATGTTTACAGTTAGTATGTTTCAGACTTAAGTTAATTAATATGCTTAACAGATAATTTTTTTTATATACTGCAGTCTGAAATAGAAGGTGGAACTCCAGCCACGGCTTCTGAAGCTGCTGAGTCAACAAGAAATGACCCATCCAATATAAATATTTATCTATCTTTCGGTGATCATAGCAAATTAGTTATTTTGTTTGATTTGTGATTCTCACTAAAAAATATAGAAGACCAAACTAAATATCTATATATATTTTATTTTTTGTTATAGGATGACATTAACATAATTTATTGATATTATTTTTTTCATCTAGGGCCTCCAAAGTTCTAAAGGCGGACCTGTTTTTATCATTTTCTTGTGAGTACTTGCTCTATCCCTGCTACAATTTGATTCTTTATTGGTCCAACAAAGTTGTAAATGAAAATGAAATCTACTATCCTTTCAAGGCATTATTAGTTTATCAGTGAGTTCAAAACAAAGTTCTTATACAAATCTTTTTAGTTTGTTATTAAACTAGGAGAGTACTCAATACGTTAACTAAATAGACTAAAACAAAGTTACTAAACATATTTTTTCAGTTTTGTTAACTAAAGTTCTTTGGTTAATATTAAAATGTGTAGAAAATATGAAAGTAATAACATTAAACTGAACAAAGTTCTTTGGTTAAAGTATTCCCCCCGATTTCTCAGTTGCTCTTCAGAAAAAACCAAATGGCAGTAGAGTACAGGGGTTGGGGCACTTCATTACCCCAACACGATACTTTTACACGCCAAAGGCAACCAAAACCGAGAAGGACAAAGCACAAGACGTATGTGATAGAAGGTATGAAATGATGTTGCAGAAGTTTAGTGAAATGAAAGATCATGTGTCCAATGCTTTTAGTGAAATTGGTAGTTGCAGCAATGCCAATAAATCTCAGAAAAGAAAGGTACACACATAACTTCTGCTGGATAATTTTGCACCTTATTTACGCTTTTATGTTTAATACGTATTTGTCATTTTAAGGCTGGTGATGACGTTGAGCAGTCGATACTTAGTCCTTTGAAGGAACGCTGCAGTGCTCCTAGAAAATCTCCCAGGTTGAAGTTGAAACATGCTGAAATGGAGGGTAATAATGAACAACCCGAGGGTGAGAGTCATGGAATGCAGAAGGTATGTACAACTACATCTCTAAGTGAATGTTTAATGAGATATAGTTATTAATAAATAGTTAACTTCTATGATATAGACTGTTGGAGAGGTGGAGAAACCAGTATTTACTCATCGGAAGAAGCTATTTGGAAGCGTTCCCAGAAATTCCCCTCAGCACATAAACACGGATACTTTAGGACAAGCCAATGCTCACTCCCATGATATGGTTAGACGTCTAGTTGCATATGTTTATTTGATTAAATACGATAGTAATGTTTGTAAATTACATGCACACTTTATGCTACATACAGGATATGAATGAAGAGGAAGATCAGTCAATAGCAAATATGGAGAATGACCGAGTGGAGGGAAAACAAAAACAGGGGTGTGAGGTGGTATTTGTGAAAGAGATAAGGACTGGAATGAAAGCTAAGTACCAGCTAAATGTGCAAAGAATGACCAGGTCCGTTGCTGAAAAAAGAAAGGAACAAAGCGCTAACATGATGATGTTTTGCATTTTAGTGGAAAATTGTTTAGGAGAGATGAACAACATCAAGCAAGATGCTGAAATTTTTGGATTCCAAACAAAAACTATGTTTAACAAGGAGGTTTGCCGCTCTGTTATCAACTTTCAGCAGGTTTCAAATTCAGTTGTTGAAATTTGGGCGAGATAATAAGTTCCCATTTATTATATATTACATTCAATTTCATTAAAATCATTATTGTATTACAGTATAAAGTGGTAAGAGTATCTTATTATAAACATCAAAATGAATGAACTTAATTCAACTTGATTAGTAATAATTTAATAGGTACTTGCATGAGAAAATGGAGGCTGATGGAGGGGACATGCCAGTCCAGTTTGGTACTTCTGCTGCCATAGCAATACCAAAGAGGGCATCACACCAAGCGGTTACTAGGAGGTCACAATACATAGCTGATCTTTTGGATATTTCCTTGCTTGGACAAATGACTTTAATCCCCTATAATACCGGGTAAGTAATCTCTTTTGCAAGTGACTTGTATTTGCAAACAATGGTGCTTTTGTAATTACATATAGTTTCATTGTTATGTAGGAATCATTGGGTGTTGGTCGCCATCGACATGGCGGCTGAAACGATTTACTACCTAGATTCCTTGGGAGGAATTCCATCGAAGGATTTGGAGGAAATCATGAATCAGTTAAGTTACATAGGCCCTTTAAATGATGAGAAAATATTGGATCGGTTGAATTTTAATAATGACTGTGTTTCCTTTTCAGAGGGGTGACGATTAATCATGCCCAGAAATCCAAGAAAAGGTTGAATTTAAAATGGGTGAGAGTGATGGTATGTATCCTTTGATGTTTATTATCACTTTTAGTATAAATTAGCGGCTGTGATTTGTACATGAGATCCTTTTGACTAAAGATCAGAAATCTGAACTGGTGTTTTGTAGTACGGAAAGGCAGTTCACTAAAATTAATGGGTCTTTGTTATATACCATGGTTGTTCAGTTATTTTCTGAATTTAGATACTCATCTCTTGTAAGTTGCAACCGTGAAACTTCGCTGAATCTCAACTGTGCAGTCTGTGCTACCAATTAGATGTGACACCTATTAATTTTATGTAATCTGAATGTGTTTAGGAGCTGTTTTTAATTCTATATTGTTCATATGAATAGCATTTTACCATACATGTGAGATCCCTTTGACCTTACATGTAAGGTCCATAATTGGAACTGCATTTTTGAAATATGGAAAGACAGATCATCCCTTTTGCAAGTTCTATTCTTATTTTAGATACTCCATCCTTAGGAACAATATTTATCATTTGCAAGTTTTTAAATTAGCGGCTGTGATTTGTATGCTACAAGTTTTAATCAGTATGAACTGTCCCGGCCAGAAAATATTTGTTTATAATTCTATTATTATTAGTTTGTTAGTTAATTAAATCAATGTAAATGATAGAGGGTAGATGCACAGGATATGAAGAAGGTAGTTTCTGAATTAATGAGAGTGAGTAATGATTCCAGATTATGAATAATAATATTATAGTGAAAAATCTGGATCAAATGGTGATGTTATCTATCTGTTTCACATGTCATGCGCAAATAGGGTAATAGCCATTCCATATACCTACTTGCAAGTCTCAAGTTGCATAAAAATCATGGCTCAACCTCCCAAGGGAATCTGGTCCAAAAGATAAAAAAGAATAAAATACCTTTGGAAAGGCCAATCCATGAAGCATACTCCTATTGAATTATTGCAATTTGTTTTAAAGAAGTGAGTTAAAGAAGTGAATTATTGCAATCCATTCAATACTTGACTGTATTATTTTTTTACTATAACTTGTTCTTTGTTTTTAGTAAATCTTAGTTTGTATTTAATGTCTATTTAAATTGAATATATGCAGTGCCCAAAGAAGTGAATTATTGCAATACATTCAATACTTGACTGTATTATTTTTTTACTATAACTTGTTCTTTGTTTTTAGTAAATCTTAGTTTGTATTTACTGTCTATTTAAATTGAATATATGCAGTGCCCTAAGCAAACAGGAGGAGTTGAGTGTGGTTGCTTTGTGATGAAGTACATGAAGGATATTGTATCTGACGTGAATCGTTTGAAATAGAATGTGAGCGCAATTAATTAATTAGTGTATCTTGTAATGATAGTAAGTGCTAATTATATTAATTTTACATTGAAGTTCTCTACCGTCAAGGAGTATACCGAAGATGATATTTTACAAGTGCGTGAGGAGTGGGCTTTGTATGCTGCTACTTTGATAAAAAAGTAAGTTCACATTTAAAATTTACCGAAAATAAGTTTCATAATATATGGATGTAATATTATATTTTGTTTGATATGTAGTGTGCAAGCGGATCCTACAAAGGCTTGATGATATGCACGGGGAGATGCATTTCTGATTATTGTTGATGGCGGTTAGAATGGTCGGTGTTATGTTATGTTTGTAGAATGTAGAGGCAGGTCAAACTTTTGATAACTAAACATTGGTACCTGTTGGGAATGTGACTTGTTTGTATTTTAGCATCTTCAATGATGCTTGGTAGTAGTTTTTTTGCTGAATTTCAATAGCCGGTTTTTTGCGGGAATATTGCATGCTGGAATTTTTCTATATCTTTTATCCGGCGGTAGGAAATGTAATTGAACAAGAATGTGAAATTGTTACTGAATATTATATGCTAAATGATGTGTTTTGGGTATCCATTAATTTTTGGATGTTATAATATTTATAAATGAAGTAAGCAATAAATTTGAATTCTACTAAAGCTACCATGCGCATATTATCTAGGCCTATATAGGCCCAATTAACAAAACCAACCAAGTGACATTGAAGTGTCATAAAAATCTATGATGCCGAAAGTATCATAAAAATGTATGATACTGAAAGTGTCATAAAAATCTATGATGCTGAAAGTGTCATAAAAATCTATGATGTATTAATGTCACAATGTATTCTTGATGCATAAATGTCGCTATTTTAGCCGATAAATTAGTGTCACTATTTGCTGACACAAAACCGTCCCCGCATCAGTGACACTAAATATAGTGTCGCTAGCCGACACTTTCCCCGACGCTTTTTTAGTGTCGCTGAAAGTTTCAGCGACACTAAATTAGTGTCACTATAGGCGCTTTTTCTACTAGTGTATGACGAATATTTTTGTAACATTTTGTCAAATTTCTTGTAGTGTCCATTGAGTCTATGTTTTCTTTTTATTGTACATAGTTCTTTGAAAAAAATTTCAAATCTAGGTACACCCTTTATCAAGTTAAGGAGAGGAATATTTACCTCACATTTGGAGAATGTCTCATAGACGTCCTTGTCCTTCTCCAGCTTTCGCGTTTCCCTTAGAGCTTCGAGGAAGGGTGCTTCAATCTCGGGGATGACTGGTGGTGGGGTTGAGATTTGAACTTCCACCTCCGGTTGAGTTACTTCCACCAACTCCTCTTCTTCCTCCTCATCGCCAATGTGACTCTTTGCCTTCTCCTTGGCAATAACCAACTCCTTGCCACTCCTTAATGTGACTGCATGGGCTTGTTGCCTAGGATTCGGCTCCGTTTGAGATGGTAGCCTTGCCGAGTCCTTAGCTTCAAGCCTACTCACGACATTTGAGATTTGGCTGATTTGGCATTCCAAGTTGTGGATGCTGGATTTTGTTGTTTCTTGAAATTGGACCACACTTTGTTGCATCGTTTCCATATTCATGGCAAGTGATCGAATCATGTCTTCGGTGGACATGTTCGAGTTTGAAGTTTGGCCTTGTTGTTTATATTGTGGAGGAGGAAGATTTGATGGTTGAGGAGGTTGAGAGTTTCCGTACCTTAAATTAGGATGATCCCTCCATCCTGGATTATAGGTGTTGCTTTGAGGGTTATACCTCTTTTGATTTTGAAACCCCAAAGCATTGACTTGTTCGGAGTTCTCCTCTTGTAGTGTTGGGCAAGAGTCGGTGGGGTGCCCTTGTGTCGAGCATATGCCGCAGACTTTGACTTCTTGAGTTTTTGGATTTAAGAGAAAATCTTTAACCAAAGAAGTCATGCCGGCTACTTGACTTTCCAAAGAGTTGTTGGATTCTGCCGCCATAACTCGTTTTGATGACCGCCGATCATAGTGTCTACAATTCTCGGCCAACTCCAAGATAAGGTTTATAGCTTGAGAAGGAGTCTTGTTGACAATACCCCCTCCACATGTGGCGTTTATCATCCGCCTATCTTCATTGCAAAGACCATCATAGAAGTATAAGATGAGGTCTTGCTCTGAATAGCCGTGATATGGACAACTTGCACACAGTTTCTTAAATCGTTCCCAATATTCGTAGAACGATTCATCATCCTTTTGCTCCACGTTGCTAATTTGCTTTTTTAGAGAGGAGGAGACAGAGGCTGGGTAATACCTTTCCAGGAAAGCTTTCTTCATGGCCGCCCATGTACCTATACTTCCTGAAGGAAGATAGAATATCCAATCCTTTGCGGTATCCTTTAGAGAAAATGGAAACACCCGCAGTTTGATCTGTTCTTCTGTTACACCGTTTGGACACATGCTTGTGCAAACGACGTGAAACTCCGAGAGGTGTTTGTTCGGATCCTCTCCTCTCAGGCCATGGAAGGATGACAGCAGATGAATGAGCCCAGATTTCAGCTCAAACGTATTACCGTCATCAAGTGTAGGGAAGGTAATACAAAGTGGTTGTTGATTCAAGTTTGGAGCTGTGAGCTCCCTCAGTGTTCTTGTTTCAAGAGCCATAGTGATTGGCTCTTCGGTGTCGCTAGAATGAGAACTAGCACTTGATGATTCCTCCGAAGAAGTATTCGAAAATAAATTCCTAAACCTTTCGAAGGCTTGTTCTGTTTCGGGCTTTGTTTGGTAGGTGATTTGGTTTATAGATCGGTGTTTAACCATATACTTAAAGCTCAGAAATAGAAAAATGAACACTCTTTATATTTTTTTTTAATATTTTTTGATGGTCCCGGATAGGGTAAAGGTCTAGAGGGGGGGGGGGTGAATAGACTTTTAAATCTTTTCGACCTTTACAAATATTTCCCTCTAGAAGAGTTGATCTATAATCTTTTGAGAGATTAATAGATGCACAGCGGAAGTCTTTACCCTTTATGTAATGTGTAACAACTTTCTGTGATGGATGAAGTCTTTGCTTATTGGTGAGCAGTTGGCTAGGCAGTTGGCTAGGAAGTAGGGAACTGCTTAGTCGTCTGCTTACCAAATACTTGAAGTATGATGAGGGTTCATTCAGAATCTTTCTGGGAGTGGGAAGAGCTTCCTGATGATGTTCTGAGGTGGATTGATAATCAACCTTAAATGAGAGCAGTTGTCTCAGTAGTTGGGTGGAAACCAGGGAACTGCTGAGTCACCTGCTGAAGTAATGGTGAAGGTATGGAAGGTTTGATTATATGGTGTAGCTCAGGATGATGTGGGCTTTCTGAAGATGTGCTTTGGGCCAAGTAAGTAGAGGGTTTTACTTAGGCAGTGGTCAGTTGGATGATAGTGAGGGAACTGTAGAGGTACCTGCTGGGTTATCACCCTGAATCACAGAGATTATTTTGAACAGACTTCTTAGAGATAAAGATGTAAATGTCTAGTAATGTCAAGATGTTCACAGGAAATACTTTTGTGTGAGCAGTGGGCTCAGCAGTTGTGTAGTCCTTAGGAGACTGTTGAGGCAACTGCCATGCCTTAAGTGGTATTTCCTGAAAACTTAATGAAACAGACCCTTTTGTTGTGATATTGTGAAGCTCTTGTATCTCAAAGAGAGTGAGTAATTAAGCAGTAGGATAAGCAGTTGGGTCAATTAAGATAACTGCTTAGGATGCTGCTGGCAAACTCCAATCTTTATGTGAGAAGTGTTCAGTGTGTGCTTTGTTGACTCAAAGTAAATCAACACACAATATATCCTGGTTCAGAGGTGGTGTAATCCTCCTACATCCAGTCCCATCCTATTTCAAATGGATTTCACTAATGTATTAAGCCCAATACACTTAGTGCCAATCTAGCCTTGACAACTCTGGCCTAGATTGAAGGTGTTTCACGAGGAGTACAACACCACTCCAAGCTACTCAATCCTTTAGGTTTTTCTCAATTGATCTAGTGGGGATCAAAAGGTACTCCTGACCTATCTAACCACACTCAGGCCAGGAACAACTGTCCTCCTGAAGTGTTTACAACAATAATCTGATTGGTTTACAAGAAAGTTCTAATCTCCAACTAGGGACTAAACTTCTAGGATTTTGACAATGAATGCTTGATACTAAGAAGTTTAGTGAAGCAAGAGTCTAAACAGAGAGTCGTGAATAGAACAGCACTTTTTGCTCAAAGAAATATCTCTCTACTTAGGATGCTCAGGCTTAATTAGAAACTTTCATTTCTGCCTATATTTATAGGCTCTCCGGTTAATTGATCTTTTCCGTTGGTTAGGATAGATCAATCTTGTGCGTTGAATTTTGTTTGCAGAAGATAAACAACTTGTTGTTTATTTTCTTCTTCGGAGCGTATGGGTTCTGCTTGTCTTGCCTGCCTAGCCACTGTAGATTTCTTTTTAGGCTTCAGACTGTGCGCCCATGCTGTAGGTCCATGTATCTGTCTTCGCTGAAATATCTCTTTGTGTGCGTCTTCAATGCTCCGGACCCTGGCATTAATAACTTTTGAGCTAAATGAAATATGCCGGTAGGATTTAAATATCCTATTAAGGTAAATAAAAATTACCTTATTGCATTTTTACTTTACCGGTAATATTTCATTAGTCTCAAAACTTGTACATTTATTTTGTCACATTAATACTAGACTAAAATGAGATACAATGTACACGTGCTAAGTATAGTGGCATCATCAAAATCTCATCAAAATTGGGTACTAACAATTTCCCCCTTTTTGATGATGCCAAAACTATACAACACAAGTCACAAACATTTTTATTGATTTTCTTTGAAGTTTTGTACATTGTTCTGATTTCTAGCGTACAATAGTTTATAGTCTCTTTCGGACTAGTTAATCTAGTTTAATCTTTCTTGTCTTCCTCTGATTTCTTCTTAGCCTCTTCCTTGGCCTTTGGTTCTTTATCTTTTCTTCTACGGACTTCCATTTCCTCTTGTAGCCGCTTGTTCTTCATTCTGGTTTCAGCTCCTTTCTTGGCTGCTAGTGATCTTTTAGATGAGGGGCCTGCTTGTGTTGTCCTTTCCCCCTTTTTGGCATCATGAGCAGGGGTCTTGCTTTCATCGAACAATGCTTCTATCTCTGGATTAGAAACAATTTCTTCTTGTGCTCTCTTTGATGGATCTAGGCCATATACCTTGATAGATAATGCTTTGATGTAGTTGTTGACGTCCAGCAGATCTGTTCTCACCTCATCTCTGACTTCATTTTCGATCCTTTGAACCCTTTGGTTAGTTGCCTCCAAATTCTGGCCCAGTCTTTGAAGGTCATTTCCATGTTTTAGGAATGCCTCTTGTGTGGCTTGGTGAAGGTCAGTGAGATGTTTGGCAACATCAGTTCGTGTTTGACCAATTGCCTCAGATTGTTCAACTTGCTTTGTGACCAACTTTTGTGAGAGTTGGAGACTGGCAGGAAGCTCCTTGGTCTTGAGGTGTTGTATGAACTCCTCATGTGCCTGTATTGTTAGAAGGGCCTGCTCAAGGTCGGGGGGAAGATTGGGAATAGCAGGTACCTGAGCAGAGACTTCTGCTGTTGGTGTGGAGGCACCTATTTGGCCCGAGGCAACTGCTAGCTCCTGTTGGCTTAGTTTCTTCAGTGATTCCACAATTTGATTTTCTAGCTCTTCATCCCTGGCCTTCAGGGCTTCAAGCTCTTTGTGAATTGCATCCATTTGAGCAGGTTGCTGGGTTAGTTGGATTTGCAAATGTGCCTTTTGTTCAGAGTTGAACACTTGCTAAATCATGAGATTGCTTTTGAGATGGCAATGAACTTCAACAAACCTCATCTCTAATAGTTCATCAAAATGTTTCTTCATTTTGATTAGCCTTTTGTGCAACCTAACCTCAGCATTGCTTACGAATTTGATGGTTGCCCTTCTTTCTTTGATGAAGACCTCTGCCAGTGCTGGAGTGTCTTCTTCACCATCATGCTGAATGTGATCTTTGATCTCATTTGATGTGGCAGGCTGCTCAGGAGCTGTATCTCGATGTGGTTCTAAGTTGAGATCTAACAGGGCAGTTCCCTGCCGGATGGTGGCAACTAGTAGCTTTTTAGGAGCTTTGGAGGATTCCTCTCCTCCTTGCGTTTCCATTCTTGATTTCTCCATGACTCTTCTGAGTTCTTGATCACTGGAAGAGGAGGAGTGAATGATTTGTTTACCTCTTGAGCTGGGAGGACCTTTTGGTGAATTGTCAGCATCATCATCATTATCATCACTTGAATCTTCAATCTCATCCTTGGCAGTCAGCTTATTTTTCTTTAGGGCATATACTTGGTTGATTTTGAGGAGTTTGGTTGCTTCTGCCATATCACTTGTACCAAGCCATTCTACCGCAAAGTCTTCTTCTTCTATAAAGAGTGAAAGGGTTTCAGCTTGATGGAGGATTCGTGATAGCTTCCAAGCTCTCCATGCCTTGACCCTGGTGAATTCAGCATCTAATCGTTGTAGGGGAGTCTGGACAAATGAGGCCACTGCTGGTGATTGAGGTATCTGCTCATCTTCAGGGGGAGCCGCCTGCTCGCTGAGTTGAGGGGCCTGCTCTATTTGTATGGGAGCCACCTGCTCTGGTTGAGTCCCCTACTCTGCTTCTTGGAGAGCCAACTGCTCCTTTTGTTGACTCCTTCTCTCTGTTTGTTGTGTGATTTTGGGAATAAGTATCGAGAGAGGAAGAGCAGAGCTGTTGCTTCCATTTGAAGAGTTGGAAGAGGATTCTGCTGTTTCCTTGATTGCTAGTGATGGAGAGGCCACTGCTTCTTCTTCGTGAATGATGGCAAGAGGGGAGAGCACTGCTTCTTCTTCCTGTATGAGTGAGGCCGCTTCTTCCAGTTCTTCTTGTAAATTTCTGGTTGCTGTCCTTGGTCTTTTGGACTGGATTTCTTTGCAGCCAGATCTTGGTCTCTTGGCTAGCTTAGTCTTGATTCTGGTGAATTCAGTTTGGAGAGGCTCATGGGATTGGAGAGTAGCATCTTGCTTCTGTATTTCTGGAGCCCCTGCTTTAGAGGTTTGATGGAGAAACTTCCTCCAGTTGGTTGCTTCTTTGATTTCACCTATAATGCCCTTTTTCTTGAGAAGCTCCCCAATTAAGAATCCGTACCCCAGCAATGGTAGACTTCCATCCTTTCCCTTGTGAGACTTATTCACATATTTGATAAGTTCTTTGTAGACATATCGTGACCAGTTGTGTGGGGAGCCAGAGATTATGGCTGCTAGTGAAAGTGCCCTTTGTGTGTTAATTTCATCCAGTGCAGTGGTTCTGTTGTCAATGCATTTATATAGGATGTCCATCAGAAGAGAGTATTCTGGTACCAGCATGCCCTTCTTCACCTTGAGAGTGTTAAGATGTTGAGCCTTTGGAAGGAACACCATGTCTTTGAAGTTTTGCTCGTCAAGGGTGACGTCATTAATGTCTCTGACTTCGTTCCCAGGTAAAGAAAGCGGTTCCTTTATCTCTTCCTCTTTTATCTCCACCTCAAACCCCATTACTACAGATTTCAGCGTCTCAGGTGTGGAGTTGATGTAGAACTCTGCTACTATCTCAGGGTAGAAACAGGGGTAAGGGTAGGTGGCCATTTTAATGAGTCCTGTTGTTTCTAGCTTTCTGAGCAGTTCCCTCATGAGATCCTTGTTCTCTGCTTTCTCAAGAATCTTAGAAGTGTTTAGTATGGAACCGGTGAATATGTTTTTGGAGATTTGAACAAGGGAGGCCATTTGTGTATGGAGATTGTGTGTATGTGAGGAGTTAGTGCATAAGACGGCTTTTTAGAGTATTAAGAGAGAGTTGAGAGCTTAGAATTGAAAAGACAGAGAATGCAAAGTAAAAGTGTGACGGGTTTGTACGGAGGGAGTATTTATAGGCTATCGGGAACTAGCCGTTGGAATATAGCCGTTGGAGATTACGGCTGGCCTTTTCAGCGTTGACCGGTCTCTGTTTGTTGATTTGAGTGACCTGCTAACCTTTTGGGCGAGCCACCTGCTTGTTTGAGCCACTTGCTTTAATCAAAGCATGAAGAGTATGAGAGCAGGGTTGTTGATGGTATTCGAAAAATGTGGAAGAGTCCTCTGCTTCTTTTTGGATTTTGGCAAAGGGGAGACAACTGCTGTAAGAGAGATGCTACCTCCTCTATTTCTTCCTGGTGGCTGGTTGGTATTGGAGAATGTAGCAGTGGGTTTATAGGCAGTCACCTGCTGATTTGAAAGTCAGTCACCTGCTGAGCATACTGCTCGGATTTTGAATTGATTCTGATTTAGTAGGTGACTTCCATTAAGAGTTGGGATTAGAGTTCCCCCTCAGCAGATGCCTAGGAATTCCCCCTCAATTTATGAGTTGAGTTCCCCCTGAATGGTACGGGGCAATTCCTCTTCTTTGATTATCATCCCAAGCTTTTGTCAAGATGAATTGAGTCTTGCTTCACTCACTTGCTTGGTTTGATGTGGAGACTTTGTGGATTCATGCTTTAAATAGCATGTTGTCTACTTTGTCTTTTGTGAACCCATATTTCACAAAATGTTTAGAGAGTGTTGTTAACCGTTCTTTTGGAGTTTGCCTGACTCCAGAGAATGATTAAGTTTGTATGCTTCATCTCTAGTAATTTCAAATCAAGGGGACTGCTCCACGTAGTCCTTTTCTTAGTAGACCATTTTGAGGAAGGCACATCCAGTATGTGAATTTGCTTATGGGCAGCACATTGTTAAGGATGTTGGATAGTGATGTTGTAATGACCCAGAATACGTTGAGTACTATTGGAGTACTTCTGTTGAGATTAGAATGCTTTATAAGAGGTTGGGGTGTTCTGTTCAAGGGTTACCAGAGATCCTCCTCAGAGATAATTTCAATAGAGAACCTCAACAGAGAGCCTCAACAGAGAACCTTATCAGTGAACCATAGAAGAGAGAAGCAACTCTCATTCTGATAGTAAGACGTTACTGGGGCAACTTTGGGAAGGGGTTTTATCAAAATCTAGTCCTTCTCTGTAGTACCCTTTTGCCACAAGTTTTGCCTTATCCTAAACAATGATGCCTTCCTTCATTTTTGGAGACCCTTTTTGTTCCTATCACATGATGATGATAAGATCTGGACACAAGCTTTCAGGAAATGTTCTTTGAGTACTTCTTTCATAGCCTGTGTGCAGTAGTAGTTCAGTAGGGCTTCTCTAGTTATCAATAATTTTCTGAGGAGGATGTAGGTTCAACCAATATGGTTTATTTGAGATACCTGCTCATCCTCCTTTATCATCTGGTAGAGTCAAGGTTGGGATCTTTTAAGCCTTTGTGCTTAGTTTAGCTGAAGCTTCTGGACAGTTGATTTAGAATGAGTCAACTGCTTGCAGTGATCTCCCATTGTAGTCCTCTGCTGGCAGTGGTCTGCTTACATGAGTCAACTGCTGTTTCCAGAGTTCAGTGGTTTTTGAGCTTCTTTTCTGGGAGGGCAGCTTGGAGCCTTTCCAGTGTTTCTTCAAGAAAAGTCCCTTGCATGGTTTGCTCAATTATTTATTGAGTTCTGTAATTGAGATGGAGATCTCACTTGATGATACCACCTGATGGTACCACTTGATGGTTTTTGAGCTTGAGATGGCTATTATGTGATGCCATTGTTAACTCATGTATGAACCTGCTTTTGGAGAGCAGATTCCTTCTTTTGTAACCTCCAATCATTACCATGCTTCTTCTTATCCCTTTACCAGTTAGCACAACTTTGTTTTGGGCATCTATGCAGATGTCCATGGAGAATGTCATAGTGTGAATATTGTCTTGGAGCTGGCTTGTGCTTTTTGAGTTTGAACTTCAATCCTAGGTTGGATTGAAAGCTCGCATTTGATTTGGATCTTCCAGCTCCTTTGTTTCTCCGGTTTCTTCTTATTCCCAATTTGTAAAATTGGGTCCTTCTTCCAGATCTCATAACTTGATAGTAGCCCCCTGCTAACTATCATGTGCATGGAGTAGCTTGAAGATAAATCTTTTCAATGTTGGCTACTCCAGCACCTTCCCGTTTTCATCGATTTTGAGTAACAGCCAACAAGTTTGTGGGCATCTTCCCTTGAATGCGTTTGGGCATCCATACCGATTTCGGACCATTTGGATTTGAGCTGATGGGTCTATAGCCGTTTGGATTTGTGTGTCCATGAGGAAAGGCTATATGTTTGTGTTCATTATTCCTTGTGTGTGGGGGAGAAGGAATATGAGTTTTAGAAGTGATCAACTTTTTGGGAAATGTGTTGGTGGTCTTTGTAATTGGTTGCCAACCAATTCTTTGATTTGGTTGGTTATTTAGGGAGTTGAATTTGTAGGGAAGTTTGGATTTTGGTCTGGAGGAGGACTGAGTCCTTTTCTTTGACAGAGATTGGGAGTGAGGTGGTTGGTGATTTGAATTCCTTGTGTCTAGTAGATCTGGGGTGGGTTTTGTGATAGGAGAGTATTTAGGAGAGTCTTCAAATGGCTTGGATAAGGGTGTGAATCCCAATCCTATGTTCTTCCAGGTGTGATGGATTTCCTCACTTATAGGGGTAGTGAGGGAGCTCAACCTTTCTTTTAAACTGAAGTTTTCGAGTTCAAGAAAATCATTTCTTTTTATCACTTCACCCATTTGAGCTTGGGCTACTATTAGATTAGCTTGAAGTCTACAGTTTTCGTTCATTAAAAGAAGGTGATCCTTTTGAAAATTTTCAATTTGAAGGAGTAGAGCTTCCATATCAACACTTGAACAGCTAGATTGAACAGAGCTGTTTGAAGAACTAGATAATACCTCATCGTTATCATTGCTTGCAGTTCTGGCCATAGAGAAGTCATTGGAGAAGTTTTCAACATGGTGCATTCCATAGAGACAAATCAGAGTCTCTTCTTCATCTCCTGATGAACTGCTTTCATCACTTGAGCCTTCTTGATCATCAACTGATTGAATCATTGAGAGCTCATCCCAGACATCCTTGGTTCTCCAGTCATCATACATGTTTAGGTTAGACAAGGAATTTGTGGCCAACCGTTTGTCCATTTCAGAAAGTGTTTGGGGAGTTTAGTGGTTTGGATCTTTAGTTCAAATTAGCCAGAAACTGACTCTAAGAACACTCCGCTCTGATACCACTTGATGGTCCCGGATAGGGTAAAAGTCTAGAGCGGGGGGTGAATAGACTTTTAAATCTTTTTGACCTTTACAAATATTTCTCTCTAGAAGAGTTGATCTATAATCTTTTGAGAGATTAATAGATGCACAGCGGAAGTCTTTACCCTTTATGTAATGTGTAACAGCTTTCTGTGATGGATGAAGTCTTTGCTTATTGGTGAGCAGTTGGCTAGGCAGTTGGCTAGGAAGCAGGGAACTGCTTAGTCGTCTGCTTACCAAATACTTGAAGTATGATGAGGGTTCATTCAGAATCTTTCTGGGAGTGGGAAGAGCTTCCTGATGATGTTCTGAGGTGGATTGATAATCAACCTTAAATGAGAGCAGTTGTCTCAGCAGTTGGGTGGAAACCAGGGAACTGCTGAGTCACCTGCTGAAGTAATGGTGAAGGTATGGAAGGTTTGATTATATGGTGTAACTCAGGATGATGTGGGCTTTCTGAAGATGTGCTTTGGGCCAAGTAAGTAGAGGGTTTTACTTAGGCAGTGGTCAGTTGGATGATAGTGAGGGAACTGTAGAGGTACCTGCTGGGTTATCACCCTGAATCACAGAGATTATTTTGAACAGACTTCTTAGAGATAAAGATGTAAAGGTCTAGTAATGTCAAGATGTTCACAGGAAATACTTTTGTGTGAGCAGTGGGCTCAGCAGTTGTGTAGTCCTTAGGAGACTGTTGAGGCAACTGCCATGCCTTAAGTGGTATTTCCTGAAAACTTAATGAAACAGACCCTTTTGTTGTGATATTGTGAAGCTCTTGTATCTCAAAGAGAGTGAGTAATTAAGCAGTAGGATAAGCAGTTGGGTCAACTAAGATAACTACTTAGGATGCTGCTGGCAAACTCCAATCTTTATGTGAGAAGTGAGAAGTGTGTGCTTTGTTGACTCAAAGTAAATCAACACACAATATATCCTGGTTCAGAGGTGGTGTAATCCTCCTACATCCAGTCCCATCCTATTTCAAATGGATTTCACTAATGCATTAAGCCCAATACACTTAGTGCCAATCTAGCCTTGACAACTCTGGCCTAGATTGAAGGTGTTTCACGAGGAGTACAACACCACTCCAAGCTACTCAATTCTTTAGGTTTTTCTCAATTGATCCAGTGGGGATCAAAAGGTACTCCTGACCTATCTAACCACACTCAGGCCAGGAACAACTGTCCTCCTGAAGTGTTTACAACAATAATCTGATTGGTTTACAAGAAAGTTCTAATCTCCAACTAGGGACTAAACTTCTAGGATTTTGACAATGAATGCTTGATACTAAGAAGTTTAGTGAAGCAAGAGTCTAAGCAGAGAGTCGTGAATAGAACAGCACTTTTTTCTCAAAGAAATATCTCTCTACTTAGGATGCTCAGGCTTAATTAGAAACTTTCATTTCTGCCTATATTTATAGGCTCTCCGGTTAATTGATCTTTTCCGTTGGTTAGGATAGATCAATCTTGTGCGTTGAATTTTGTTTGCAGAAGATAAACAACTTGTTGTTTATTTTCTTCTTCGGAGCGTATGGGTTCTGCTTGTCTTGCCTGCCTAGCCACTGTAGATTTCTTTTTAGGCTTCAGACTGTGCGCCCATGCTGTAGGTCCATGTATCTGTCTTCGCTGAAATATCTCTTTGTGTGCGTCTTCAATGCTCCGGACCCTGACATTAATAACTTTTGAGCTAAATGAAATATGCCGGTAGGATTTAAATATCCTATTAAGGTAAATAAAAATTACCTTATTGCATTTTTACTTTACCGGTAATATTTCATTAGTCTCAAAAATTGTACATTTATTTTGTCACATTAATACTAGACTAAAATGAGATACAATGTACACGTGCTAAGTATAGTGGCATCATCAAAATCTCATCAAAATTGGGTACTAACATTTTTTTTCTTGAAATCAAATAAAAGAAAAATTAATTGCCTTTCCCCGGCAACGGCACCAAATTTGACGTGCACTTTTCGTGAGGTGCACTCAAAATAATTTATCAATACAACACTAATACGTAGTATAGTGAAGTAAGGTTCGTATCCACAGGGAAAGGAATACTTTTCTTTTATATAAGTAGTATCAAGGGGGGTTTAGATTTGTTTGATTTAAATATACTAAGATGAACAACCTATATGAGTTTGATTAATAGATGTGGAGGCTTGGTTTTGGTTTTATCCACTTAATGAAATGTTCGTTGATCCCAGTTATATCTTTAACTATCTTCCTCTCGAATACTCAATCGAGGAGTATATCCAGTTCATCGAGGGTAGTTTTTAATAACGAGATGCGTTCATTAATAAAACTTACTATCGAGTCAATATAGAACAAGCGTCGTATATTAACTTGATAGTAGCAATAAACTTAAGATGAAAACGATTGAGATTGATAACCTCAACACAAGCGGTTTATTGGTTTAATCAATATAATTAATTCCCCTTGGCATATTAACCATGAGATGCATGCATTAATTTTCCAAGTTTACTACCGTTGAAAGAACCGGATTAATAACAAGTGTATTAACCGATTGATTCTAGTAATAATTAATATGAGAAACAAAACTAGTTGATACTTTAAGTAATGTTTAAAATATTAACATGAAATATGAATAGGAATTAATTTATACTCAAGGAAGAATATTAAAGAATATGAATCCTAATATGTGTTGGTCCCGGTTATACTGGATACAGTCTAGAGGGGGGGGGGTGAATAGACTGTATTGGTTTTTAGCTTTTTAAACTAAGTACCAGATTTACAGAATAGTCTGTTCTGTTGTAAGAACAGACTGGCAGCGGATGGGGTTCTGGTAGGGAGTTCTGTTAGCCTCAGAGAAACAATAGGCAGAAGGCCTTCTGTTAACTCGTAGAACAAGTTCTGCTGAACACAGATACCAAGTCCAAGGAGTTATACAGTTCTAACTAAGTGCAAGTATTAAAAGCAGTAAGTAAACGACACCAGGGATTTTATAGTGGTTCAAGGAACAACTCGTTCCTCTAATCCACTGTTCCACTAAGCTGTAAAAACTGCCGTTTACAAAGCCTTAGTCCTAGTACTTAAGAAGCACTCCACGTCTTCTTCAAGCCTAGATGTGTCCTGGGATGCACTGCCTGGCTTCCTTTAACACTGGTCCTTTCACTGAGTTTCCTTGAAGTATCACCACTTCACTACTCCAGTTATTTGGACGTCCTTCTTGTAGCAAGAAGAGTTTCTGTTGAAACTGGGGTTCCTCCAATTAGCTTCGTTACAAAAGATTTGTATGTGATGAGCTTGAAGAGTTGAAGAACACTTGGAACTTTGCTTGAATTGGAAAGAGTATTTTTCCAACTTCTGCCTTCTCTTGTAGAGGATGATAAGTTTGAATCTCAAGGAGGCTTTTTGCTTTTCAGAGTTTGAATATCTTGCTTGGTTAGCAAAGTTGTAGCAAAGTTATAGCAAGGTTATCTCCAAGTCTTTTGGTTGTTCTTCGTAGTGTATCTTTTATACTGAGGTTGTCTTCCCGTTGGAGGAGTAGGAGGACAACTGCATTTAATGCGCGATCAGTTGACTTGACTGGTAGAGCCCGATAAAGTTGGCGGGTTACTATTTTGGGATAAAGTATTCCTGACATTGCGGCCAATCATCTGCAATTACTCTACGTAGCATGGGGTGCATTAAATGAGCATTTAATGCATGCACTGTAGCTTTTCCGTTTCATACTCCTAGCCGTTGAAGGAATCTTTTAGTTGACTTTCCGGTTCTCTGAAAATCTTCTAAGTGTCAGTCCTTCTGGTGTCTTTGTCTGAGAGTAGAACAGAGGAGGTCTGGAGCACTTCTGTTGGGAGTATGCAACAGAGACTCAGAAGGGTTTCTGTCAGAATCAAGACTAACAGAGATCCTGAGGACTTCTGTTCTGGAGCAGAGAACCAAAGGTCCTCTGTTTCAATAATGCCTTAAGAGGCACTTCTGCTCTTGAAGTTCTTCTGCTCTTGAAGGTCTTCTGTCAAGTCGAATACTTCTAAGAATTTTACAAAGGAAAATTCTAATACATAATTTCTAAAGGGGTACTCTAAAGTCCTAATTAATCTAGCATCATCAAAATCTAATTACAATTATTCCTTACAATTTCCCCCTTTTTGATGATGCCAAAACCCTTTAACTATTTCCAGAGAAGTGCCTTCACCATAAAAAATTAAGTTTAACAACTTCCATTAAAATCTTGGTGGGCAACTTGGCATATGAAAATAGTAAGAGTACGATACATTCAGATAGCAGAATATAACAGAAATAAACAAACACAAACAGAAGGCAAAAAGACAAGAATTTGAGGAAGAGCACTTCAAAGTAAGAAGGCAGAGATGTGATTTTATTAGATAGATATTACAGAGTTTAAGCCTTACACATTCTCCAGATTAGCTGCCTGTAGAGCTTCTTCCTCTAGTCTTTGAAGCCTGAGCAGTTCTTCGTTTATTTCAGCTCTGATTTTGAACAGATTGCCAGACCTTTGATAAGATGCCCATATTGGAGAAAGCTTACAGTCCAAATAGTTGAGGACACCTTCATGTATGGTCTTTCCTGGGACAATGTTCTTCTTGTACCATTCTTCTGCTTCTTCAAGAGATCCTCCATACCTAACTCTGACAACACCATCTTTGTCCAGATAGAGGTGCTGTTGTTGGGTAGGAGTCATTTTAGCCTTCATCTCTTCAAATTGAGCTCTGTCAATGTTCTGAGAGCCACCCAGTCTCCACTCAGTGAAGTTGAAAACTTTCTTCTTCTTGGTGCTCTTCTTTATTGGAGATGGGGGTCTAGGTATGCCTGCTGCTCTCTTCTTTTGTAGGGCAGCTTCAAAATAGGGAGCCGGATCTACTGCAGGCTCACCAGAGGAGGGTGCTCTGGTAGGAGTTCTGTGAGACCTAGGCCTGGTCTGTTGAGGGTCCTCTTCCCCCTTTTTGGCATCATTCAAGTCTTCTATCATAAGACTGATCTTCTGGAATTCTGAGGCTTGGGTTGAGGCTATCTGTTCCAGGGCCTCTGGTAGAGTCTGAGTGACAGAGGTAAGGCCTTCAATGAGACCTTGCTGCTTCTGTATGGCAGAGAAGATGTCCTTATTACTGGCTTCTAAGAGAACCATCTTCTGGTATCTCTCTTTGTCTTGGGCAAATAGAGTCCTGGCTTGATCACGATGGACTTTGCACAGTTCCTCTATGTCCAGTAGCTGTTCCTTTGTCTTTGTATCAGCCCATTGAAGTTCATCAATATTGGAGGAGATTGTTTCAATAGCTTTTCCCTGAGCTATCAGAGTCTGATGAAATGTAAAGAGGGTCTTATGAATGCTTTCCACTTCTGTTGTCAGCGCATCTGTTCTGGCAGAGGATGAGGCTATGAAGTTGTTGAGAGTTCCTGTGAGGTTCTCAAAACGGTCAGAGATGAACTGCATACCTGAGTTTAGATTGTCATTCACATGAGCAAGGTGCCCATAGTGTTTGTCATTGATCTCAATCAGTTTGTTCATGCCTTGGAGGATCTGTCCTCCAAATTCTTCAGCAGATTCAACAAACTTGTTGAAGGGGACGTTGTTCTGTTGTCCATCAGCTTGAGGCATCTCTATACCTCTTCCCTTAGGCAAAGGATGATGCTCTTGGACAGATGATAGATATTGGACAGCCTGTTCATGTTCCAGTTGAGTCAGAGGAGGGGTCTTCTGTCTCTTGGATGTGGCTTGATAAGACTTGCTGACCATGAATCCATCCATGTCAGATGAGTCTTCATAAGAGAAGTATATGGGTATGGTGTTCCTGATGACCTTTTTCTTCTTTCTGAAGGAGGGATTGGGGGCAGTAGAATGCCTAGAATTCCCTTGAGGTGCAGAGATGGGGGAGACAGTTGTAGGGTCAGAATCTCAGAGAAACCATACAGGTTTAAGGTTCTCTGCAGGTTGTTGAGGAGGAGAAGATTCTGGAGGAGGAGATTGATGTTCAGATTCAGAGGATGAGGAGGAGATCTGTTGGGGTGAGGGGATCTGGTGCTGGGGTGAAGAGTGAACAGGTGAGGCGTTCTGTTGAGGGGGGGATGGTGGAGGTGAGGGTGAACAATTGCTCTGCAAGGAGATGCAATTTTCTGTTTGGGTGAAAGAGGAGGGGTGGGGGTTTTCTGTTTAGGAGATAAAGGTTCAGGGTGTTCTGGTGGAGGGGTTCTGGTGCTGGAAGGAGGTGAGGGAATGAGGGGTTCTGTTGGGATATTAACAGAGGGGGTTGGAGATATTACCTCAATGATGTTCTCCTTGAGCAGAGAAGTCCTCCACTCCTTGATATGCTCCATCATTGCTTGCCCTTCTGTCTTAGGTACAGAGGGCTCTCCTGGGTTGAGATGCGGTTGTACAGAGTCTGTTGCCATCTTTGTGAACAGCCATTCCTCAAATGCTTCAATTTCTTCCTCTTCTAGAGGTTTGACAGCCTCTTCTGAAGGTGAGGAGACGAGAATGGCCTTCCCTTTGTAGCTTGCCTTCTTCTTCTCAAGAACAGAGTGAAGGAAGTTGAGGGCAAAGCACTTTGAGACATCATCAGTCCCAACCCAGTTCAGAATGGCTTCCTCTTCTGGCTCATAATGGTCAAAATATTGGATGATTTTGGAGAGGGGTCCCATTCTCCACCTTCTCCATTCGAGAACCCGGGTAAACTGTCTGTCTAACAAGGACAGATACCCATCTTTGACAGGACTAGGGTGTTCTGCTGAAGTAGGCACCCTGTTCTGTTCAGGAGATGCAGCAGAGGTGGGGATCTCTGGTTCCCCCTGAGTGTCAGCCACTCCTTCAGATTCAGAAACCACAGGTTTAGAGACCTTCTTCTTTGGTTTGGTGGTCCTCTTCCTCTTCTGTCCGGCCTGAGGGGGGGCAACAGGTGCTTCCCCTTCAGTCTTCTTCTTCTTCTTTTTCTTCTTCTCAGCAGAAGGGGCTACAGGGAGAGGTTTCTGTACCTTCTCTCCCTGTTGTCTCTTAGCCTCAAGTTGAAGCTGTCTCTTCATTTCAGCCTTTATGGCTTTCTCCCTATTTGGAGAAGCAGTTAAGAAGATTACCTTGGTGTGATCCAAGGTTGAAGCCTTCCTCAAGTGGATTCCTTGTTTGAGAAGCACTTCTGAAACTAGTAGCCCATGTCCTAGCTTCCCAGAGTAGAGGCTAGTTTTTGGGTTCTTCTTCTTGATGACTTCAATCAGGGACTTCACCATGACTTGTCCCCAATTGATGTTCACTCCATGATCCACTGCATACAGGGCCTTGGCATTGGCAGTCGTGACATCATCTGTGGAGGAGTACTTGCACCATAAACATTTGTGGAAAATGTTTATGAGCAGCTCAAATTCCCTTTTGAGCAAGTTCTTCTTGATGTTGATCTTCTCTACTTCCTCCCCTTTTCTGCAGAACTTCTTCTTGAATTCTGTCAGAGGGATGTCAGTATCCTCCAAGTCGAGTAGAGAGTCCCTTCCTTCCTTTTGCTGAATGTTGAAGATGTTGTTGATGACGTCAGCATCAATCAAAACCTTTTCTCCTTGGACGACGGAGGAGATGACTTCATCCTTGAAGGATGCGTTGAGATAGAACTCAACAGTGTCCACGTTGCTGTAGGCTTCATAACCATGGGAGATGATCTTGCTCAGTTGGCATTTAGATAGACCATCAACAATGGCGGTCATCCGCTCCTTTTTCTCTGCAAACCTGGGTAGTACCTCCAGTTCGCATCTCAGTCCAGTCAAAACATTCTTTAGGAGGGTTGCCTTTTGTTCCTTTGAGAGATCGGAGAAGCTCAAGAAGGCCATGGAGTTTACTGTGGTTAGAAAATTTTTGAGAGATAAGAGTTCAAGAGCTTGAGAGCAGTAACGGTTTAGGTTTGCGAAAGGGGGGTTTTATGGATATGGATTAGTGGACATTTGAGATAATTTACGGTTCCAAGATACCAATAAATGTAAAAAGGGGCGCAGTAAATAAACGGGGGCGCAGTAAATTTTATACGGCTTGATACCGTTTTAAGGGTAAAAGGGTAAAAGACCTTTAATAATTTACAAGATCACCCGGTTTACAAGATTTTCTAAGTCCACCACCTTCTGTTTGACACGAAAGGGTCTTTTAGTAAGAAGGGGGGGTTTCTATTGCTGAGGTGTTCTGCCAGGGTAGGGATCAGAAGAGGTTGACAGAGGGGGGGTTAACAGAAGGGGTTCTGCTACAAGAATTCTGTCAACAGCAAAAGAGAAACAGAGGGCCTTCCTTTTCATCTTTCCCTTGGAATCTCATCCATCATTCCCAATTCCTCTCTCAGTTTGTTGAACCTAGCCTCAGGGAGAGGCTTTGTCAGGATATCTGCAAGCTGGTCTTCTGTTGGCAGATGTTCCATGCAGATGTGCTTCTTCTCAACATGATCTCTGATGAAGTGATGTCTGATCTCAATATGCTTTGTCCTGGAATGAAGAACTGGATTCTGAGTGATAGCAATAGCACTGGTGTTGTCACACAACAGCTTGATCTCCTTTGCTTGAATTCCATAGTCCTTCAGTTGTTGCTTCATCCAGAGTAGCTGAGCACAGCAACTCCCAGCTGCAATGTACTCTGTCTCAGCTGTACTTGTTGAGATGGAGTTCTGCTTCTTGCTAAACCAGGAAACAAGCCTTCCTCCTAGCAATTGGCAGTGACCAGAGGTGCTTTTTCTGTCTAGTCTGCAACCTGCAAAATCTGAGTCAGAATAACCAATTAGTTCAAAGTTACCTCTCTTTGGATACCATAGGCCTGCATTTGGATTTCCTTTGATGTATCTGATGATTCTCTTTGCAGCACTTAGATGGCTTTCCTTGGGCTTTGATTGGTATCTGGCACATATTCCAACAGAGAATGAGATGTCTGGTCTGCTTGCAGTTAGATACAACAGGGATCCTATGATTCCTCTATATGTTGTTGCATCTACATCCTTTCCTTCATCATCTGGACCAATTCCTTGTGAAGTGTTCATGGGAATCTTCACTGATGATTTGCCTTCCACTCCAAACTTCTTGATTAGATCTCTGGTGTACTTCCCTTGATTGATAAAGATCCCTTCTGGAACTTGTTTGACTTGAAGTCCTAGGAAGTAACTGAGTTCTCCCATCATACTCATTTCAAATTGACTCTGCATCACTTGAGAAAATTTCTTGCACAGTTCTGGATTAGTACTTCCAAATATAATGTCATCAACATATATTTGTACTAACAGAATATGATTAGCAACAGAGATTTGAAATAGAGTTTTGTCAACCTTTCCTTTAGTAAACCCATGGTTCACTAGGAAAAGGGACAATGTGTCATACCAGGCTCTGGGAGCTTGCTTAAGACCATAGAGGGCCTTTTTAAGCTTGTAGACACAAGAAGATTGAGTAGGAATGACAAAACCTGGTGGTTGTTCCACATAAACTTCTTCTTCAAGATCTCCATTCAGAAATGCACTCTTGACATCCATCTGGTAGACCTTGATGTTGTTGTAGGCAGCATAGGCTAGAAAGATTCTGATGGCTTCAAGTCTGGCAACTGGTGCAAAAGTCTCATCAAAATCTATTCCTTCTTCTTGACAATATCCTTTAGCTACTAGCCTTGCTTTGTTCCTTACAATGTTGCCATCTTCATCTGCTTTGTTCTTGAATACCCATTTGGTTCCAATGACATTCTGGTGCTTTGGCCTAGGAACAAGTTCCCATACTTTGTTCCTTTCAAACTGAGTGAGCTCTTCTTGCATAGCATTGATCCAATCTGAGTCTGCAAGAGCTTACTCAACTGTCATAGGTTCCATCTGAGATATGTAGCAGGCAAGCATTGCTTCTCTCCTTGATGTGGATCTGGTTTGAACTCCACTTCTGATTTGACCAATCACTTGGTTAGGAGGATGGTCTCTTAACCATGTTAGGTCTGGTTCTGTCAGCTGCTGTCTTGGTCTCTCTGGTTCCTCATCTTCAGAGTCTTCATCATCATTCAACAGAAGGGGGTTTGGTGCAGGTGTTGGAAATGCAGGGTTGTCTGCCACCTCTTCTGTTGGTTCTGGTGTTCTGTCTTCTATGCTGACTTCCTTGAGAATCTCTGTTACCTCTTTAACAGAGATACTTTCATCAAACTTCACATGTATGGATTCTTCAACATGTAGGGTCCTTCTATTGAGTACTCTATAGGCTTTACTGGTGTTTGAATAGCCTATAAAGACTCCTTCATCAGCCTTTTCTTGAAATACTTTCAGATGCTCCTTTCCATTGTTGAGAATGTAGCACTTGCATCCAAATACATGAAAGTAGCTGATGTTAGGTTTTCTTCCCTTCCAGAGTTCATAAGGGGTCTTCTGGTGATTTTTGTTGATCATGCTTCTGTTCTGGGTATAACATGCAGTGTTGATTGCTTCAGCCCAATATCTCATAGGCAATCCAGATTCTGCAATCATTGTTCTTGCAGCTTCTTTTAAAGTTCTGTTCCTTCTTTCTGCTACGCCATTCTGTTGAGGGGTTCTGGCGGCAGAAAGTTGATGAAAAGTTCCATTCTGATCACAGAAGTCCTTTATGACTTGGTTGACAAATTCAGTTCCTCTGTCTGATCTGATTGTCTTCACTTTCAAGTTCTTCTCAGTCTGAAGTTGCTTTAACAGAGATGGCAACTTCTGAAGAGTTTCATTTTTCTTGGTCAGAAAAATAGTCCATGTGTATCTGGAGTAGTCATCAACCATGACTAGGGTGTATTTCTTGCCACCAACGCTTGGAGTCTCAACAGGTCCAAATAAATCCATGTGAATTAGATTTAGAGTACTTGTAGAAAGATCTCCAGCAATGGGTTTGAAGGAATTCTTCACTTGTTTGCCTTTCTGACATGCACTGCAGAGGGTCTCCTTCTTGTATACAATGTCTGGTAGCCTATCTACAATGTGTTCTCTGGCTAGTTTGTTGATTGTTTTGAAATTCAAATGGTTGAGCTTTTTGTGCCAGTCCCAGCTCAGTTTTGAATCTCCCTTGGCTATCAGGCAAACTCCATCTTTTGCAGTGTTCCAATCAACTACATAGATGTTCTTCTTCCTTGATGCTGTAAGAACCACTTCCTTTGTTGTCTCATGCTTCACATAGCAGAAGTCCTTTGTGAATTCAACAGTGTAGCCTTTGTCACAGAATTGGCTAGCACTCAGCAAGTTGAACTTCAGTCCTTTGACATAT
Organism: Cuscuta europaea; assembly: GCA_945859875.1. Taxonomy (NCBI): domain Eukaryota; kingdom Viridiplantae; phylum Streptophyta; class Magnoliopsida; order Solanales; family Convolvulaceae; genus Cuscuta; species Cuscuta europaea. The sequence goes on along the minus strand of CAMAPE010000031.1, from coordinate 15,848,934 downwards.
GAGACATCATCAATGATTATCTGGTTCTTGATCAGCTTTCCTCTTCCTTTTGTTTGACCTTCTTTGTCATTACCTCCAAAGGTAACTCTAGGTCCTTTGCATTTCTGGAACTCTGTTAGGCAACTTCTGTCACCTGTCATGTGCCTGGAGCATCCACTATCAATAAACCATTCTTGTTCAGAGATGGCTCCAGCACACAGTTCCTGCAAGATCAAAAGAAAGATTTAGGTACCCAAGCAATGTTGGGTCCTGGGGGGTCATGGAGTCTGGGTAGTTGGTACCATTTTGGTCTCATCAAGTGAAACCTTGGTGGGTGGTACCCATTGTCCACCTGGTAGTTATAGTAAACTGAAGTGTGATTCACTTTGGGCAGATGCTTGTGAGGGTCATGCTTCCTGTTTACATACTTTTGCATAGCTTTCTTTGTTGGAAAGAAGTCCCATATACTATCAAGAGCAGAGGGACGGTTAACCTTGGCCTTCTGAAGTTGACCAGCCAACCTCTTCTGCCTGAAGTTAACTCTCTCTTGATATTTGCCCTTCTGGTGATCATTTCTGGCACGATTGTCATGAGGTTGTCAGTCAATGAATGGTCTTTTATTTTTGTTATTTTGAAAACCTCTTCTGTTGTTAGGTTTTCTGCCAGGTTCATTATTTTTCAAAAAGGGTTTCTGTTGAACCTTTATCTTACCCTTTTCTGGTCTTACTTCCTCATGAACAACCTTGGTGCCAGATACACCAGCTTGACAGATGGGGCTAGAAATCAGTGGCTCTATGACCTTATCTGCCTTAGCAACTCTGGTGCTAGGCATTACAGAAGGCTCACCTGATTCTGTTGAGCCATAACCAAGACCAAAACCAGTGCCAATCTGTTGATCAAGCACAATCTTTTCCATGGAAGACTGGGCCTTCTGGTAAGCTTTGTACTTAATCTCGAGAGGCTCTATTTCTCTTATTCTCTTAAGAAGAGAAACATTTTCAGTCTCCAGTTGATCTCTTTCCTCAATTAGAAGATTGATTTTGATCTCAACCTCCTTCTTTAAGTCAAGAATTTCAGCTTTTAACTTACTGTTTTCTTCTGTTACAGAGGAATAAGTGGCTTGTATGGCCTTAAACTCTTCCCAAAATTCTGACATTGAATCAGAATCAAAAGCTAAGCCTACCGAAGAAAAACTAGATTCAGAAGTAGAGGTTACCTCATCATCAGAATGAGCCATCAGGCAAAGGTCTTCTGTCTCAGTATCCAGGCAACAGAAGGCCTCATCAGAATCTGAGTCAGAACTGGATTCTGTTTCTGACAGAGGGTCTTTCTCCAGCTGTTCTGTCACAAGTGCCTTTCTTCTTTTGGAGTTGTCCTCGTACTTCTTCTTTTCTCCATCATGTCCTTGCTTCTTGGACACTCTAGGATGGGGACAATCAGCCTTGAAGTGACCAGGTTGTCTGCAGTTGTAACAGAGAAGCTCTCCACTGCTCTCTATTGATTTGACCTTCTGGTATGGCTTTCTGTTGAAAGATGGACTCCTTCCATCTTTGGGATTCTTCATAAACTTTTTGAATCTCCTGGCAAAGGCAGCCATATATTCATCAGATAAAAGTACTGAAGGGTCAAAATCATTTACCTTAGATGTGCTGGCAGTGAGGGCTGTAGTGGTCCTCTCTTCTGGTACATCTTCCTTCTCTTCAATCATTTCAAACTCATGAGCTTTGAGATCTGAAATGAGCTTATCAGTGGTATAAGTCTTTACATCCTTGCTGGCTTGGACAGCAACTACCTTCATCTTCCATGCTGAGGGCAGTCCCCTCAACACCTTCAGGTTGATCTCCTTGGTTGTGAGATCCTTGCCAAGCTCAGAGATCTCTCCAGTGAGAGTGAGGAGCCTGTCATACATCTTGGAGATGCTTTCACCAGGGAGAAGTTTGAAGTCATCAAACTTCTTGTTGGCTATGGTTAGTTTGTTGTCCTTCTCTTGCTCATCACCAGCTCCAATGAGCTCAAGAGTATCCCAGATTTCCTTAGCAGTCTTGCACTTCTTGATTCTGTTGAAGTACCTATCATCAATGGACTTGTAGAGGATGTCCTTGGCAATATTGTCTAGGTTGAACTTTCTCCTCTCTTCAGTGGTCCATTCTGACTTGGCTTTGCTGATCATCTGGGGTCTGGTGTTGTCTATGGCATGTTCAGGATTGACCTTCTTGAAGCTTGTGAAGGGGCCAATATCTAGAACTTCCCACATCTCATCATGCAGGGCACAGAGATGTGCTTTCATCCGGATCCTCTTGTCATCAAACTTAAGATCTGAAAACATAAGATTCTTGGACAAGGAGTGATCCATTATATCAGATAGAAATGAGGTAAAACAGAAAAACAAGTGGATCTTTGTTCAACAAATAACCTAAGAGATTATTAGAACAAGGAGGCTCTGATACCACTTGTTGGTCCCGGTTATACTGGATACAGTCTAGAGGGGGGGTGAATAGACTGTATTGGTTTTTAGCTTTTTAAACTAAGTACCAGATTTACAGAATAGCCTGTTCTGTTGTAAGAACAGACTGGCAGCGGATGGGGTTCTGGTAGGGAGTTCTGTTAGCCTCAGAGAAACAATAGGCAGAAGGCCTTCTGTTAACTCGTAGAACAAGTTCTGCTGAACACAGATACCAAGTCCAAGGAGTTATACAGTTCTAACTAAGTGCAAGTATTAAAAGCAGTAAGTAAACGACACCAGGGATTTTATAGTGGTTCAAGGAACAACTCGTTCCTCTAATCCACTGTTCCACTAAGCTGTAAAAACTGCCGTTTACAAAGCCTTAGTCCTAGTACTTAAGAAGCACTCCACGTCTTCTTCAAGCCTAGATGTGTCCTGGGATGCACTGCCTGGCTTCCTTTAACACTGGTCCTTTCACTGAGTTTCCTTGAAGTATCACCACTTCACTACTCCAGTTATTTGGACGACCTTCTTGTAGCAAGAAGAGTTTCTGTTGAAACTGGGGTTCCTCCAACTAGCTTCGTTACAAAAGATTTGTATGTGATGAGCTTGAAGAGTTGAAGAACACTTGGAACTTTGCTTGAATTGGAAAGAGTATTTTTCCAACTTCTGCCTTCTCTTGTAGAGGATGATAAGTTTGAATCTCAAGGAGGCTTTTTGCTTTTCAGAGTTTGAATATCTTGCTTGGTTAGCAAAGTTGTAGCAAAGTTATAGCAAGGTTATCTCCAAGTCTTTTGGTTGTTCTTCGTAGTGTATCTTTTATACTGAGGTTGTCTTCCCATTGGAGGAGTAGGAGGACAACTGCATTTAATGCGCGATCAGTTGACTTGACTGGTAGAGCCCGATAAAGTTGGGGGGTTACTATTTTGGGATAAAGTATTCCTGACATTGCGGCCAATCATCTGCAATTACTCTACGTAGCATGTGGTGAATTAAATGAGCATTTAATGCATGCACTGTAGCTTTTCCGTTTCATACTCCTAGCCGTTGAAGGAATCTTTTAGTTGACTTCCCTGTTCTCTGAAAATCTTCTAAGTGTCAGTCCTTCTGGTGTCTTTGTCTGAGAGTAGAACAGAGGAGGTCTGGAGCACTTCTGTTGGGAGTATGCAACAGAGACTCAGAAGGGTTTCTGTCAGAATCAAGACTAACAGAGATCCTGAGGACTTCTGTTCTGGAGCAGAGAACCAAAGGTCCTCTGTTTCAATAATGCCTTAAGAGGCACTTCTGCTCTTGAAGTTCTTCTGCTCTTGAAGGTCTTCTGTCAAGTCGAATACTTCTAAGAATTTTACAAAGGAAAATTCTAATACATAATTTCTAAAGGGGTACTCTAAAGTCCTAATTAATCTAGCATCATCAAAATCTAATTACAATTATTCCTTACAATATGATTAACATCAAGATGTTAACTAATTGTCATCTTAGTAACACTCCCCAATATTAACATAGAGGAAGAAATAACTATTACTATAACCAATGTCAAATTGTTAACTAATTGTCATCTTAGTAACACGTACTCCCCAACTTTGATACAGAAATAGTATTTGAAAGGAAGAATTGATATTCAAGGAAGAAGATTAACGAAAATAACTCACAACTTACAAATTCATTAAGCTTCAAAGTAGCAAAACCAAGATGGAAGAGTTTAGCTCCTCATTTGGAGACTAAACATGCTATAAAAATATAAGATAATCTATTCTAAACTGAGCTTAGGAGTATGGAAGAAGGGATGATTAAAAGTGAAGGAAAATGGGGCTATTTATAGGTGTTTTACAACACCTTTGGCCGGGTACCCGACCGGGTAAAGTGCCCACCCAACCGGGTGCATGTCAAAATCAAATATTCTCCACGTTCTGGTGATCTTCGGCATGTTAAAGTGTCCTGGGTCAAGTCAGACCCGACTGGGTGGGGTAGGGGACCCGACCGGGTGAGTGCACTTTCCAGGCACTTTCGGTTGTTGTATCAGACCCGACCGGGTGACGTCTTATGCCCGGTCGGGTATTTGCTCCTGGACAGTCAAAATTCCTTTTTCTTCACTTCAAAGTCTTCCTTTCCAAAACCATAATTCCTAATTCTACTTTACAACTAATAAATGAAGATTAAAATACAATTACAACTAAATTCACACAAATGTTTACAATCTAAATAAAACGGTAAACAATACACACAAATCAATCATAAAAATATATATTTATGCACTACTAATTATTGCATATCAAGATACCAAAATTCAGCTTCTTCCAGGGAACCACCATGTCTGACTATTACAAGGCCATCTCTATCAAGATAGAGATTTTGCTGTTGAGTAGAGGTCATCTTTTGTTTCATCTCTTTAAATTGGGATTTATCAATCCTTTGGGTTCCACCCAATCTCCATTCCCTGAAACTCAGAGCCTTCTTCTTCTTAGAGGCCTTCTTAGGTGGAGATGGGGGCCTAGGTAATCCAAGAGCTCTTTTCTTCTGGATTGCTGCATCAAAATATGGTGCGGGGTCAATTGTTGGGTTGGCAGAAGGTGATGCTCTAGCAGATCGAGGCTTAGGAGGTTGAGAGTCCTCTTCCCCCTTTTTGACATCATTTAGATCTGCAATCATCATGCTGATCCTTTGAAACTCTGAGGCCTGGGATGTAGCTATCTGCTCAAGGGCTTCTGGCAGAGTTTGTGTGACAGAAGTGAGGCCTTCTATCAGACCTTGTTGCTTTTCAATAACTGATTGTATATCCTTGGTGCTTGCTTCAAGGAGTACCATCTTCTGATATCTCTCCTTGTCATTATTAAGAAGAGTAGAGGCTTGCTCTTTGTGGGACTTGCAGAGCTCTTCAATATCTAGCAGTTGCTCTCTGTTCTTCTCATCAGTACATTGGAGGGTTTCTATATCCACATAGATGCTTTTGATCTTCTCATACTGTTTGTTGAGGGATTGTGAATGGAAGTAAAGTACAGAGTTAATACCATCCACTTCCCTGGAGACTGCATCTACCTTTGCATTGGAAGATTCCATGAAGGAAGTGAAGACTTGGGTTAGAGATTCAACCTTTGCAGAGAGTTGTTGTAACCCAGCCTCAAGATTGGTGTTGACTTGGGTTAGATGCTCATAGTGCTTGTCATTGATCAACACCAGTTTATTCATGTTATCCAGCATCTGTCCTCCAAAATCTTCTGCAGTTTCTACAAACTTGTTGAAAGGCATCTGAGGCTCTGCATTTTCACAATTAGGCATCTCCAGTCCTCTGCTCTTGGGCATAGGAATGTGCTCTTGAGCAGATGAAAGGAGTTGCTGCTGCATTTCATGCTCAAGTTGTGTCAGAGGAGGAGTCTTCTGTCTTTTGGAGGTAGCCTTGTTGGGGTCACTAACAATGAATCCATCCATGTTAGAGGAGTCTTCATATGAGGAGTAGATGGGGATTCTATCACTGACTACATGCTGTTTTTTGTTGAAGGAGGGGTTGGAGACAGAGGAGTGTCTAGAGTATCCCTTGGGAGCATGAATTGAGGATAAAGTTGTTGGATCAGAAGAGCTAAAGTAGTATACTTGATGCTGTTGAGAGGGTTTTTGTTATGGAGGAGTAACTGATTTGGTGTTATGTTTGTGAGAGCATGGGGTGAGAGGATTTTCTGCAGATTGAGGTTCTGTTGGGAGGGGGTTTTCTATGGTTGGGGAGGTGGAGGAGGTGAAGAAGATCTGTTCCTGGTGGGGGTTTTCTGTTTGCAGGTTGATGGGGATTTGGTTTTCTCTGAGGGAGTTTTCTCTTTGGAGAGGGTTTTCTCCTTGGATGGAGTAGATTTGAGAGATGGGTTTCTGTGGTAGGAGGGATTCTGTTGGGGAATGGTTTTCTATTGTGGTGAAGGGGATTTTTGTTTAAGGGGAGATTAGGGTGGAGTGATGTGTGGTGATGGGAGTTTGGGTGAGGATTTCTTTGGTGAAGAGGGAGAGGTATGAATCTGTTGGGGGGAATGTGGAGGTGTAGGAATGATTTCCTCAATAGTGCTTGATTGAGCTCTTCTCCATTCTGCAATCAGCTGTGCCAGAACAGCTTCAGAATCAGAAGGTCCTCCTTCTTGACCTTCTGTTGATTGCGGGGGTCCAGAGATTCTTTCAATGCTCTCTCCATTGCCCAAGCATCAAAGACTTCTCGTTCTTGCTCTGAGAGTGGTGCAGTAGGTTCTTCTGTTGGCAGGGTTGAGGAAACTGATTTCCCTTTGAAATTTTTCTTCTTCTCTGCTAAGACAGATAGAAGAAATTCTTTGTTTAGACATTTCTCCACATCTTCTGTTCCTGTCCATTTGAGAACTGCTTCTTCTTCAGAGACAAAATGAGGAAACATTCTGATAAGATCAGAGAGGGGTCCCACTCTCCACTTTCTCCATGCAAGAACCTTGATAAACTGTCTATCCAGGATAGATGAGATGTCTCGCTACAGTTCTGAGGTTTCAGGGGCTCTGGTGGCTTCATCTCCATGTGCAGAGGATGGGATCTCCAACGGTTGTTTTTGAATTTCATCAGAGGGAGGGTTATTTGGTCCCCCCTGAGTAGTAGTATCCTGCATTACTACGTCATCTTCTGAGTCACTAGACTCGAACACAATTTTCTTGCCTTGCCAGGCATTTTTCTTGGGTTGGACAGAGGGGGCAAAAACTTCAAGTTCCCCCTGACTTGCAGGAGTCATAACCTTGGCCTTCTTGACAATGGGAGAGGCAGAAGGGGTACTTTCTGTAGAGATAGGAGAGGGTGCCTTTCTTTTGATCACAACTTTCTTTGCCACCAGCTTCTGGGCTTTGGCTGGGGCAACCTTCTTGGTATTTGCCTTCTTTGCAGGCTTCCTTACCAGAGGTACTTCTTCCTCGGTTTCAGAAAGGGTGGGGGGTTTCTGTTGCTTCTTCATAGCCTTCTTGGGCTTGACCACCTTCTATTGGAGTTTTTCTGTATTGAACTCCAAGGTCCTCTACCTTTTTTGCTCTGCCTTGAGAGCAACTTTCCTATCACTGGAAGTGTTCAGGAACAGTAGTTTGGTGTAGTCTGTATCAATAGGGGCTCTCAGCCCTATGCTTGATTTTAGTAGAAGTTCTGATAGCAGGAGGCCATAACCCATGGGGGTTTTGAAAAGGCCGGTTTCCTTGTTCTTCATCTTTATGAATTCTATTAGGGATTTGATAGTTACCTATCCCCAATTAATGTTCATTCCATGGTGGACAACAAATACAGCTTTCGCATTCTGAGCTGTCATATCATCAGTGGAGGTGTTCTTGCTCCAGACGCACCTGTGGAATATGTTCACCAGCTTCTCATAGTCACTTTGAAGCAGGTTCTTCTTCATGTTCAATTTGGGTACTTCTCCAACTTCAGTCTGCAATAGGTTTTGACGAATGTTTCAACAGAGACTTGGACATTTTCTAGGGCAATGAACCCTTCATTGTCTTCTTCCTGGGGGTCCTCCACTACCCCAAAAAGGGCATTGACTATCTCCGGAGTTAGGGTGATATCATCTCCGTTGACATGAGAGTGGATGATTTCTCCTTCGTATGTGGCATTGAGATAGAACTCAGCCACATCCTTGGTGCTGTAAGAGTTGAAGTGATATCCTACGACCTTGTCCAGTTGGGAATCCTTCATTCCTTGGATGATCTTCCTCATCGTGTCTTTGGTGAGGTCGTTGATGTTAATGAAAGCCATTGCAGAGAGTTTTTGAGATATTGAGAGCTTGAGAGATAAGGGAGTTCAAAAGCTTGAGAATAATGAGAGCAGTAGCGGTATAGGTTGAAAAGAGGGGAATATATGGGTTCGGGTTAGTGGACGTTTGAGATTATTAGCGGTTTCGAGGTACCAATAAATGAAAAAGGAGCGCAGTAAATATTCTGCGGTTGTAATACCGTTTAAGGGTAAAAGGGTAAACGACCTTCAATAAGTAACTAGGTCACCCATTTCCTCAAAAATTGTCTAAGTCCACAACCTTCTGTTAGGAATAGAGAGGGTTTCTTTTGGTTAGGTGTTCTGGTAGGAACAGAGGTTCTCTGTTCAAAGTGGAAAAACAAAAGGGGTTCTGTACCTGGGTTTCTGTAACAAGGATTTTGCAACAGAAGGTCTCCTTTTCAACCTTCTCTGGGAATTTCATCCATCATTCCCAATTCTTCTCTCAACTTGTTGAACCTAGCCTCAGGCAAAGGCTTGGTTTGGATATCTGCAAGCTGGTCCTCTGTTGACACATGCTCCATGCATATGTGTTTCTTATCAACATGATCTCAGGTGAAATGATGTCTGATCTCAATGTGCTTTGTCCTGGAATGAAGAACTGGATTCTGAGTGATTGCAATGGCATTGGTGTTGTCACAGAGAAGCTTGATCTCCTTTGCTTGAATGCCATAATCCTTCAGTTGTTGCTTCATCCATAGTAGCTGAGCACAACAACTCCCCGCTGCAATGTATTCTGCTTGTACAGTACTTGTTGAGATTGAATTCTGCTTCTTGCTAAACCAGGAGATAAGTCTCCCACCTAGCAATTGGCAGTGACCAGAGGTACTCTTCCTGTCTAACCTGCAACCTGTAAAATCTGAGTCAGAGTAACCAATTAGTTCAAAGTTACCTCCTTTGGGATACCATAGGCCTCCATTTGGATTTCCTTTGATGTATCTGATAATTGTTTTTGCAGCACTTAGATGGCTCTCCTTGGGCTTTGATTGGTATCTGGCACAGATTCCAACAGAGAATGATATGTATGGTCTACTTGCAGTTAGATACAGAAGAGATCCAATGATTCCTCTTTAGGTTGTTGCATCAACATCTTTCCCTTCATCATCTGGTCCAATTCCTTGAGAAGTGTTCATGGGAATCTTTACTGAGGATTTTCCTTCTACTCCAAACTTCTTGATCAGGTCTCTTATGTACTTTCCTTGGTTGATAAAAATTCCTTCTGGAACTTGTTTCACTTGCAGTCCTAGCAAGTAGTTGAGCTCTCCCATCATACTCATTTCAAATTGACTCTGCATGACTTAGGAAAATTTCTTGCACAATTCTGAATTTGTACTTCCAAATATAATATCATCAACATATATTTGTACTAACAGAATTCGATTAGCAACAGAGATTTGAAATAGAGTTTTGTCAACCTTTCCCTTAGTAACCCATGGTTCACTAGGAATAGGTACAATGTGTCATACCATGCTCTGAGAGCTTGCTTAAGACCATAGAGGGCCTTTCTAAGCTTGTAGACATAAGAAGATTGAGTAGGAATGACAAAACCTGGTGGTTGTTCCACATAAACTTCTTCTTCAAGATCTCCATTCAGGAATGCACTCTTGACATCCATATGATAGACCTTGATGTTGTGGTAAGCAGCATAGGTTAGGAAGATTCTGATGGCTTCAAGTCTGGCAACTGGTGCAAAGGTCTCATCAAAATCAATTCCTTCTTCTTGGCAGTGTCCCTTAGCTACCAGCCTTGCTTTATTCCTTACAATGTTGCCATCTTCATCTGTTTTGTTCTTGAATACCCATTTGGTTCCAATGACATTCTGGTGCTTTGGTCTAGGAACAAGTTCCCATACTTTGTTCCTTTCAAATTGAGTAAGCTCTTCTTGCATTGCATTAATCCAATCTGAGTCTGCAAGAGCTTCTTCTACAGTCATAGGTTCCATCTGTGATATGTAACTGGAAAACATTGCTTCTCTTCTTGTTGAGGCAGATCTGGTCTGCACACCACTTCTAATTTGTCCAATCACTTGGTTAGGAGGATGATCTCTTAACCATGTTAGATCAGGTTCTGTCAGTTGTTGTCTTGGTTTCTCTGGTTCTTCATCTTCTGAATATTCATCTTCATTCAATAGAAGGGGGTTTGGTGCAGGTGTTGGAAACACTGGATTAACTGCTACCTCTTCTGTTGAATCAAGTGTTCTGTCAGCTAGGGTGACTTCCTTGAGGGTCTCTGTTACATCTTCAACAGAGGTGCTATCATCAAACTTTACATGTATGGATTCTTCAACATGTATAGTTCTTCTGTTGAGTACTCTATATGCTTTGTTTGTGCTTGAGTAACCTATGAATAAACCTTCATCAGCTTTCTCTTGAAATACCTTTAGATGCTCTTTTCCATTGTTGAGAATGTAGCATTTGCATCCAAATACATGGAAGTAACTGATGTTGGGTTTTCTTCCTTTCCATAGTTCATAAGGAGTCTTCTGGTGATTCTTGTTGATCATACTTCTATTCTGGGTGTAGCATGCAGTGTTGATTGCTTCAGCCTAGTATCTCATTGGTAATCTTGATTCTGCAATCATTGTCCTTGCATCTTCTTTCAACGTTCTGTTTCTCCTTTCTGCTACACCATTCTGTTGAGGTGTTCTGGCGGCAGAGAGTTGATGGAAGGTTCCATTTTGATCACAGAAGTCCTTAATGACTTGGTTGACAAATTCAGTTCCTCTGTCAGATGTGATTGTCCTGACTTTCATATTCTTCTCAGTCTGAAGTTGCTTTAACAGAGAGGGCAACTTCTGAAGAGTTTCATTTTTCTTTGTCAAAAAGATAGTCCATGTATATCTGGAGTAGTCATTAACCATGACTAATGTATATTTCTTTCCACCAACACTTGGAGTCTCAAATGGTCCCAATAAATCCATGTGGATCAGATTTATAGGACTTGTAGAAAGATCTCCAGCAATGGGTTTAAAAGAGTTCTTCTGTTCTTTTCCCGTCTGGCATGCACTACAGAGGGTCTCTTTCTTGTATACTATGTCTGGCAGTCCATCAACAATGTGTTCTCTTGCCAGTTTCTTGATTGTTTTGAAATTCAGATGGCTATGCTTTTTGTGCAAGTCCCAACTTAGTTTTGAATCTCCCTTGGCTATCAGGCATACTCCATCTTGAGCAGTTTTCCAATCAACCACATAGATGTTCTTCTTCCTTGTTGCTTTAAGAACCACTTCCTTTGTTGTCTCATGCTTCACATAGCAGAAGTCCTTTGTGAATTCAACAGTGTAGCCTTTGTCATAGAATTGGCTAGCACTTAGAAGATTGAACTTCAAGCCTTTGACATAAGAGACATCATCAATGATTATCTGGTTCTTGATCAGCTTCATCTTCCTTTTGTTTGACCTTCTTTGTCATTACCTCCAAAGGTGACTCTAGGTCCTTTGCATTTCTAGAACTCTGTTAGGCAGCTTCTGTCACCTGTCATGTGCCTGGAGCATCCACTATCAATAAACAATTAATCAAAAGAAAGATTTAGGTACCCAAGCAATGTTGGGTCCTGGGAGGTCATGAAGTCTAGGTAGTTGGTACCATTTTGGTCTCATCAAGTGAAACATTGGTGGGTGGTACCCATTGTCCACCTGGTAGTCATAGTAAACAGAAGTGTGATTCACCTTGGGAAGATGCTTGTGAGGATCATGCTTCCTGTTTACATAATTTTGCTTAGCCTTCTTGGTTGGAAAGAAGTCCCATATACTATCAAGAGCAGAGGGGCGGTTAGCTTTGGGCTTCTGAAGTTGGCCAGCCAACCTCTTGTACCTAAAGTTAACTTTGTCTTGATACCTGCCTTTTTGGTGATCATTTCTAGCACGGTTATAATGAGGTTGTCTGTTGGGGTTTTGTCTTTGATTTTTTTGATAACCTTTTCCGTTGTTAGGTTTTCTGCCAGGTTCATTGATTTTCAAAATGGGTTTCTGTTGAACCTTTATCTTTCCTTTTTCTGGCCTGACTTCCTTATGGACAACCTTGGTGCCAGATACACCAGCATAGCAAATGGGGTTAGAGATCAGTGGCACTATGACCTTATCTGCCTTAGCAACTTTGGTGCTAGGCATTACAGAAGTCTCACCTGACTCTGTTGAGCCATATCCAAGACCAAAACCAACACCAATATGTTGGTCAAGTAGTAACCTTTCCATTGAAGACTGGACCTTCTGGTAGGTGTTGTACTTGATCTTAACTGACTCCATCTCTCTTACTTTCTGTAGAAGAGAAACATTTTCAGCTTCCAGATCTCTTTCTTTAATGAGAAGGTTGATTTTGATCTCAACCTCCATTCTTAAATCAAGAATCTCAACCTTCAACCTACTATTTTCTTCTTTAGCATAAGAGTAAGTAGTTTGGATGGCCTTAAACTCTTCCCAAAATTCTGACATTGAATCAGAATTGAAAGCTAAGCCTACCGAAGAAAAACTGGATGTAGAAGTAGAGGTTACCTCATCATCAGAATGGGCCATGAGGCATAGGTCTTCTGTTTCAGTATCCAGGCAACAGAAGGCCTCATCAGAATCAGAATCAGAACTGGATTCTATCTCAGAAAGGGGATCTTTCTCAAGTTGTTCTGTGACGAGTGATTTCCTTCTTCTAGTATTGTCTTCATATTTCTTCTTCTCTCCATCCTGTCCTCGTCTTTTGGACACTCTTGGATGTGGACAATCTGCCTTGAAATGTCCAGGCTATCTGCAGTTGTAACAGAGAAGCTCCCCACTGCTTTCTGAAGACTTGGTCTTCTGGTGTGGCTTTCCGTTGGCAGATGGACTTCTTCTATCTTTGGGATTCTTCATGAACTTTTTGAATCTCCTAGCAAAGGCAGCCATATATTCGTCAGATAAAAGAAATGAAGGGTCAAAATCATGTACCTTAGATGTACTGGCTGTGAGGGCTGTAGTGGTCCTCTCCTCTGGTACATCTTCTTTCTCTTCAATCATCTCGAACTCATGAGCTTTGAGGTCTGAGATGAGCTTATCTATAGTTTAAGTCTTCACATCTTTGTTGGCTTGAACAACAACCACCTTCATCTTCCATGTTGAGGGTAGACCTCTCAGCACTTTGAGGTTGATCTCCTTGGTGGTGAGTCCTTTGCAAAGTTCAGAGATCTCTCCAGTGTGTCACGCCCCGGACCTACCCGGACACGTCAACAACCCGCCGTACAGTACGAATAGTCAACCGCGGTCCGACTCATCCATACTATACAAGGCGTCTTGAATACCGTTCACACATAGTACATCCATAAACAAACATAATGTAAAACATTTATTAAAGCAACGGAAATAATTGATACAAGTGTTCAAGCCACACTTGGCATAATTAGGCATGCAAGCCCCCAAAGTAATTATTCAGAAAATATTATCCATGAGCATTATTCATATTGTTTTCAAAACATGAACGGGAGAAGCACGAACCAAGTCTTCTCCTCAGAAACTTCCCGAAGCAGCGGCTGGTAGTAGCAACTTTCAAGTTCTACCTGAAACTGTGAGGTGGCCTCCCCCGTGAAGGGGAGGTCAGTACTTGGAAGCATTTGACAAGTACAAAGACAACTATACTAAGTATAATCAAAGTTTAAATCTCTGAGGCCCTCAATCTAGAGCATTATTACATTTTAGTTAATCCGTTCATTTAGTATCAATTCATCATTATTTACCACGGTCTAGAGCCCAGCTCATAATCACCGTTATCTACTACGGTCTAGAGCCCAGCTCATAATCACCGTCATCTACTACGGTCTAGAGCCCAGCTCATAATCACCGTCATCTACTACGGTCTAGAGCCCAACTCATAATCACCGTCGTCTACTACGGTCTAGAGCCCAACTCATAATCACCGTCATCTACATCGGTCTTGAGCCCGACTCATAATCACCGATTCCTTATAATTCAAATTCTTAGGATCTAATTCATCCTTTTCTCAACTAACATTTCCAACTAATATTTCAATGCTAGTTATTTATTTATTTCAATATAATTCCTTCTTCTTGCATAATTGGCCTTAATATCAAGTATCACTTTCATACCTTCATGGCTTCTCCTCATGGCATCAAAGTATACTATCCCAAATGATATTCATGGTTGGTACAACCATCATACACACATATACATAACATCTAAACATACACAATTTATTCATAAATTTATGTATCATGCATACTATACTTTTAATCAATAGTAGTTCTATTTAGGCATTATTAACCATCAACAATTCATGCACATCACATTTATATTCACTTAGGAAATCCCATGAAATTAACCCAAAGATTATAAGTAACATAGTCGGTCATCCTCACCTTAATTAAGCTTAAGCGCGTTCTACGTTTCTCGATTGGACTTTGACCAACTCCGGCGAACTTTGACCAACTCCGGCGAACTTTGACCAACTCCGACGAAACTCCGGTGAAGCTCAAAAATACTTTAAATCAAGTTCCTTACAAGGTTTTATCATCACAAAACCCATATCAACACAAATAACCTATAAAAGGTTATTTTCCGGCAAACCGGTCGATTTGGCTTCTAAGTCCGTTTTTGGACTTAGAATCACCTTCCAACCCATTATTCCACACTTAAATCATGTAGAACAATACTAAATGTCTTTCATATGATATATATCTTATATGCTAGAAGAAAAACAAAGGAAAAGTTATGATAAGGTCATTACCTTAATTTTCACACTTTTTCCTAGCTTTTTCCTTCTTAAACTTTCTTCTTGGACTCCCTTGAGCTTGAGTTCGGATTTGGGGCTATGGAGATGAAGTTGCAGAGGTTCTTTCCTCCTTTCCCTTGCTGCTGGCCGAACTAATGAGGAGGGGATGGGTAGGAATGCCCCTTTGTCTCCTTTTGGGCAATGAGTGAAAGGGAGGAGGGCCACCATGATTTGTTTTGATGCCAATCATCTCAAATCAGTCCTCTCCCACCTCAACTCTTCTACCAGCCTTCTTAGGCCCTGAATAATGAGGCTAAAATCGTGGGTTTGCCCCCACCCATGTGGGAGGTCAACCCTTTTAGTCCAGAAGTGTACAATCGGTCCCGAAAGTTGTATTTTTCCGGACTGTTTTAAGTATATTTTATTTTATCGGGTCAAATAAAATATAACACTTGTTCCCAATTCTTAATGGACCTTAGAATCAATATGCATCCCTCAAATTTAATTTAGAAGTCTCCGAAATCCCTTTTCGGGCTGTTATCTGATAGATTGCCGATACTGATAATTTGGCCCCGTTTGACCAACCGGTCAACCCTATGCCATTGTCATGGTTCAACTAGGATATCCACCACCATATACATATTATATAGTCCAAGATCAATATAATATGTGGCCCCGATAATATCGGGCGGTCCCCACTCCCGATGTGGGCCCCACGTGCATTTTACTATTCACGCGAAAAAATTAATACAAATTCACAGCTTCGTAATTTCACTAAAAATTTCATAGGGTTCAATAAATTATTAGCTTAAAGATAAATACATTTGGGGACGGTGTTACACAGTGAGAGTAAGGAGCCTATTATACATCTAGGAGATACTTTCACCAGGGAGAAGTTTGAAGTCATCAAACTTCTTGTTGGAAATGGTCAGTTTGTTGTCCTTCTCCTGCTCATCACCTGCTCCAATGAGCTCAAGAGTATCCCAAATTTCTTTGGCTGTTTTGCACTTCTTTATCCGCTTGAAGTATCTGTCATCAATGGACTTGTAGAGGATATCCTTTGCAATGTTGTCCAGATTGTACTTCCTCCTCTCTTCAGCGGTCCATTCAGATTTGGCCTTGTTGATCATCTGTGGCCTAGTGTGATCAATAGCATCCTCAGGATTCACCTTCTGGAAGTTGGTGAATGGCCATATGTCTAGTACTTCCCACATCTCATCATGAAGTGCACATAGATGTGCCTTCATCCGGATCCTCCAGTCATCAAATTTAAGATCTGAAAACATAAGGTTCTTGGAAAGAGAGTGATCCATAATGTGAGTTTAAACAGAGGCAAAAGAAGGAAATAAGTGGATCTTTGTTCAATTGGTAACCTAAAAGATTACAAGAACAAGGAGGCTCTGATACCACTTGTTGGTCCCGGTTGTACTGGGTACAGTCTAGAGGGGGGGTGAATAGATTGTACTCGTTTTTAACTTTTTCAAGCTAAGTACCAGATTTAACAGAATAGTCTGTTCTGTTGATAGAACAGACTGGCAGCGGATGGTGTTCTGGTAGGGGTTCTATTCGGTTAGCCTCTAAGGGATGCAAAGGCAGTAGGCCTTCTGCTGATCATAGAGTCCCAGTTTCTGGAGTTAATCAGTTAACGGTAAATGCAAGAAATAAAAGCAGTAAGTAAATGACACAGGGATTTTTATAGTGGTTCAAGGAACAACTCGTTCCTCTAATCCATTATTCCACTAAGCTTGTAAAAAACCAATTACACAGCCTTAGTCCTAGCCCTTAAGAAACTCTCCACGTCTTCTTCAAGCCTAGATGTCTCCTAGGATGCACTTCCTTACTTCCTTTAAGACTGGTCCTTTAACTGAGCTTCCTTGAAGTATCACCACTTCACTGCTCCAGTTACTTGGACGTCCTTCTCGTAAGAGAAGAGTTCTATGAGAACAGGGGTTTTCCAACTTGCTTCGTTACAATAGGTTTGTAGTTGAAGTGCTTGAAGTGTTGAAGAATATTTGGAACTTTGCTCTTGTTGGGATATGAAGATAGAAAAATATTGTCTTCCCAACGTACGCCTTTCTTGTTGTTGATGATAAAGTTTTTTATCTCAAGAAGGCTTGTGCGTTTGAATGTTTTAATATCTTGTTCGAGCAAGTGTTGAGCAAAAAGTCTCTTTTTTGTTATTCTTCAAGGAGTATCTTTTATACTGAAGTTGTCTTCCCGTTGGAGAAGGAGGACAACTGCATTAAATGTGCGAACAGTTGACTTGACCAGTAGGACCCAAGAAAGTTGGCGAGTTGCTATTTTGGGATAAAGTTATCCTGAAATGTCGGCCAATCATCAGCTTTTACTCTTCACGGTACGGGGTGCATTAAATGTGCATTTAATGCGCGTACTGTAGCTTTTCCGTTCAAGTCTTCTAGCCGTTGAAGGAATCTGTTAGGTCCCCTAGATTTTGATGAACAAGTATTGTTTTGATGATGCCACCCCTTTTTGTATAATATCCCTGTAATAGACTAGCACTTGTATTTGTTCCACTACTATTTATTGTAATGTGCTCAAAAGTGATAAAGTACTCAAGAAAAACAGAGAGTACTAAAAAGAGAAGAAACGTACCATAAAACAAAGAGAAAAGAAACAAAAAAAGAAAAAGGTACGAAAAGAGTCAACTGAAGCCCTTTTGAATAGACTAATCAGAAAACCTTCAATGACCTTCTGGTCATAACAGAGAACCTCAACTCTAATGGACATCACAACTGATCAACTCTGGTGAACATCAGAAAGGGGTCTCTGATATATACCAGAAAGACCTTCTGTCATGATCGTAACAGAGAACCTCAAACTAGTTCTCTGTTGACACCAGAACAGAAGACCTCATAGGTATTTTGGTAAGGTATTATGTTGAGGTATTTTAATCGGAATCTCAACATCTGCTATTCTTCTCTTAGCACATAAACGAAAAGACATAAGACCAACTTGCAGTCAGAATGATAGAATGCATAGAAAATAATGTTACAAGAAATTATGCGACAAAATTTCTTATAACATTATTTACTAAAAGCATGTAATCTTATCTTGAGGAATGCATTGAACAACACTCGGCCTAGATACTGAATTTCTGAAATCTAAAAAGATAAAGATAAATCATCTTATCTTTGCCTTGAAATAAGGAATCAAGTTGAGTGAAGATAAAATGATCCGTGTCACAAGAAGACAAGAATCAACCATGCTGCCCAGTCAAGTGGAACAAAGCAAGTAGATCAAGCAACGATCAAGATTGGATCACTCAGCCAACGGAGGAGATTCAACAACAAAGTCTATAAATACAGAAGGAGTGCGGGAAGACCATGTGTGACACCAGATGGCAACAAACCCTGGTTTATTGGAACCCAGTGCGACATAAGGGAATCAAGGTTTACAAGAAAACATCTAGCTAGCTGATTCACCTTCACCACTCGGGCTACCACCCCACTCATCTAATGCTCCTAGAATAGCTTATCATTCATACACATCTATAGAGCTTAGATTAGTTGGTAGATTTGTTTAAACCCATGTAAACTAGTCTAGTGTATTCATTCTGGGATGTTTGTAATCATCCAGAAGGTGAGGCAAGGACATGAGTAGCTTCTGGCTGGGCAAGACATTAGTGAAAAACCTTGGAGGACATGAGTAGCTTGGAACAGTGTGGTTCCTCGTGAAAAACCTCACAATCTATGCCCGGGCCAGGGGTAGATTGGGCACCAAATGTAATGGGATATTCATTTAGTGGAAAATCCATCTAAAATAGGTTGGGACTGGATGTAGGAGGATTACACCACCTCTGAACCAGGATATATCTTGTGTACCTTTTACATTTAGCACCCAACACATACTTCAGTTCTCATTCACCTTTATACTATCCCAAAGGCTTGCATATTCACTGACCAGAAAACTCCCTAAAGTTTTCTGTGAACCAAAAACTCCTTACCTACGCACTACAAAGAGATCAATGACAATAGGTCTAAATCCTGCACACAAAAAGTGTTCTGTCCACCCATCTCTGTTACAACTAAAAGAGTCATAACCTTTGTTCCTATAAAGTGTCACACTCTTGAGGTCAAGACTTCCGATGTATGTTTCAATGTCTCTTAAAAGATATTGGAACACATTCTGTTAGAGGAAAAAGGGTTGAAAAGAAAAGATTTTTAGAAGTCTATTCACCCCCCCTTAGACTTCTACCTCACTTGGGACCATCAATTGGTATCGGAGCGGTTGTTCATAGAGTCAGTTTTTAACCGGCTTATTTTGAACAAAAGATCAACCACCAATCTCCCAAAACACTTATTGGACAGAGATGGAAAACACTATGAAGGATACTCTTTAAAGAAGAGACAAGGAAGGAGAAAGCAAGCTATGATCACACATCAAGGAAAGGGACTGCTGCTCAACAAAGAAGAAGAAGTCAAACCTATTATCATGACATCACAATTCTGGCCAACTCTACAAAGAAAGATGATCATGAACAGGTATATTCAAATACATCTCCAGTAACTCAGTTTATCTTGAATGTTCACACCTTTATCCCAACTGTGCTTCACTTCATAGAGCATTCAGATAAAGTTATTCCTTCCCAAACTGAAAATCTTGAAACATCAGAAAATCCGAAAATAGCAACAGTACTAAAAGGATAATCTGATGATTGAAGAAAATCTTATGAGGAATAAAAGCTGAGAAATCTCATTATGTTCATTAATAATGAAGATCACTGGATTGACATTGAATATGACTTTATAAAATCTGTCCCTAACCCCCAGAAAACCAATACACTTACCGGTCCATCCATTATCCATATCAACCCAATAAACAAATGGACCAGTAACCAACTATATATTTCCACATCATCATACACCCTCCTTACCCTTACTCCCATACCAAAGAACCTATCACACACCCTTCTGGATGACAACAGTTTTAGTCAACCAGTCCACAAAAGGATCAGTGAAGGTTCAAAAGAGATCCAATGATATAAAGGGAGAAGAGAGCAATCAATATCATGAAACAAACAAAGATCTAATGAAGTCATTATTCATCAATTGAGAACTGGTGTTTATGAATATCAAAAGACTATTGTGTGTTTTTCATAAGTATCATGAATGGTACTACTGCTCTTAAAGGAAAGGAAGAACCAACAAGGCAAAAAGATGATGGAAGTATTGAGTGGAATAAAAAGGTCAAGACTGGAAATAAACAAAATGAAATTCTGAGATCAATAACACAACTTATGTTAATGGTTTAAGAATTATCTATTGGGCACATGTTAGTCTATGACAGAAGAAGACATTTTGTTCTCAAGAATGTCATCAAACATGTGCTCACCGGAATGAAGAGATTCTCAAGACAGTAAGCTCCAAGCTGCTTGCGGAAAAGCTGCTGACAAAGAATCAGCTGAAAAGATCTTCTTCTCCGGCCACCAGGTATAAGTGGATGTATCAGATGATGTTCAATCCCAACCAGAATGGCCTTATTCAAGAAGGACTGAACCAGCATCAACAAACATCACACAAAGATTGTTAGGATCATATTGCACTAAAGGTAGATTTTGATGATATCTACAACAGTGAGATCTCAGGTCAACAAATGATCCTAGCACTTCTATTCCTCAGAGAAAGAGCTTGAATGTTGAACAACCTTGAAGAAGGAATAAATATGCCAGAAAACACTGAAGGTATTCTTCCTAATCACAAAACCTCAGGGGAACTACTCAAAGGTTTAAGGCAAACATTATTATGTTCATCTTGTTTATGAGAAGACTATCACAGATTGAGGGGGAACTTCTTCACCTCAATAAAACTTAAGGAATAGACCCTAATTCAAAAAGGAGCACCCTACTATTTTGTAGAGTCTTGTCTTTAATAGGAGCACCTTGCAAGTGTTCTATTAAAAATAGGCGCAACCTACTAAATAGCAACGTCCTAATTTAGGAGCACCCTGTTAAAAAGCTAAATCATGCTAATAACAGTGTCCTAAGAATGTCCATTTCTAAGTTTACAAGTCAAAAGGATTCAATCATCAACACATGGGAATGTTCAAAAAGCTTCAAGAGGATACAATCAACAAAAGGATTGAGGGTTATTCAAATGAAAATGGTGATGAAAAAGCATTGGCAAACTCTCAAATCACAGGCTGAAACAAGAGCCTACAGGATTTGTGGGCAACAAAGAAATGTTTGCTAAAATGCTACTTATTCTTTCAAAGAGTATTCTAGGCTTCAAATGCATCTAATCAACTCCAATTGACAAAGTCCATGTTGGTCCCGGTTGTACTGGATACAGTCTAGAGGGGGGTGAATAGACTGTATTGGTTTTTAGCTTTTTCAAGCTAAGTACCAGATTTTACAGAATAGCCTGTTCTGTTGGCAGAACAGACTGGCAGCGGATGGGGTTCTGGTAGGGAGTTCTGTTAATAGCCTCAGAGAAGCAAAGGCAGTAGGCCTTCTGTTAACTCACAAGACCAGTTCTGCTGAACACAGATACCAAGTCTTTGGAGTCAAACAGTTCAAGTAAAAACTATGAATGAAAAGCAGTAAGTAGATGACATCAGGGCTTTTTATAGTGGTTCAAGGAACAACTTGCTCCTCTAGTCCACTGTTCCACTAAGCTGTAAAAACTTCCGTTTACAATGCCTTAGCCCTATCACTTAAGAAGCTCTCCACGTCTTCTTCAAGTGTAGATGTCTCCTTGGATGCACTTCCGGCTTCCCTAAGACTGGTCCTTTCACTGAGCTTTCCAGAAGTATCACCACTTCACAGCTCCAGATACTTGGACGTCCTTCTTGTGAAAGAAGAGGTTCGATTTAGAACAGGGGTTCCTCCAACTTGCTTCGTTACAAAGAGTTTATTTGTGATGAGCTTGAAGAGTTGAAGAACACTTGGAACTTTGCTTGAGTTGGAAATAAGTATTTTTCCAACTTCTGCCTTCTCTTGTAGAGGATGATGAAGTGTTAATCTCAAGGAGGCTTTTTGCTTTTAAGCGTTTGAATTTCTTGTATGCAGAGTTGTAGCAATGGTTAGCAAAAATTGCAAAGTTATCCGGTTGTTCTTCATAGTGTATCTTTTATACTGAGGTTGTCTTCCCGTTGAAGGAGAAGGAGGACAACTGCATTAAATGAGCGAGCAGTTGACTTGACCAGTAGAACCCGGTAAAGTTGGCGGGTTACTATTTTGGGATAAGGTAATCCTGACATTGCGGCCAATCATCTGCAATTACTCTACGGAGCATGGGGAGCATTAAATGTGCATTTAATGCGCGTACTGTAGCGTTTCCGTTCAAGTCTCCTAGCCGTTGAAGGAATCTTCCAGTTGATTTCCCGGCTTGGTGGAATTCTTCTAAGTGTCAGGTCTTCTGGTGTCTTTAACAGAGAATTGATCAGAGAAGGTCTGGAGCACTTCTGTTGAGAATATATCCAACAGAAGCCGGGAGGGTTTCTGTCAGAGTAAAGGCTAACAGCGACCCTGAGGTCTTCTGTTCTGAAGCAGAGAACCAAAGGTCCTCGGTTCAACAATGCCTTAGAAGGGTCTTCTGTTCTTGGAGCCTTTCTGCTCAGAAGGTCTTCTGCTCTGGAGGCTTTCTGCTAAGTCGATTAAACTAAGAACTTTACAAATGAAAATTCTAATACATTAAGTCTAAAGAGGGGTACTCTAAAGTCCTAATTATTCTAGCATCATCAAAATCTAAATACAAATATTCCTTACAATTTCCCCCTTTTTGATGATGCCAAAACCCTTTAACTATTTCCAGAGAAGTGCCTTCACCATAAAGAATTAAAGTTTAAAAACTTCCATTAAAATCTTGGTGGGCAACTTGGCATAGGAAAATAGTAAGAGTGCAGTACATTCAGATAGCAGAAAATAAATTAAAAGCAAACATAGACAGAAATCAAAAAGACAGGAAATGAGGAAAAGCCCTTCGAAGTGAAAAGGCAGAGATGTGATTTTATTAGATAAGTTTTACAGAGATAATCCTTACACATTCTCCAAATTAGCTGCTTGCAGAGCTTCTTCCTCCAATCTTTGAAGCATGAGCAGTTCTTCATTGATTTCTGCTCTGATCTTGGAAAGGTTGCTAGAGCTTTGATAAGATGCCCATATGGGAGAAAGCTTGCAGTCCAGATAGCTGAGAACACCTTCATGTATTGTCTTGCCTGGGACAATATTTTTCTTGTACCATTCTTCAGCTTCTTCTAAGGATCCCCCATACCGGACTCACACAACACCATCTTTATCCAAATAGAGGTTCTGTTGTTGGGTGGGAGGCATTTTGGCCTTCATTTCTTCAAATTGAGCTCTATCAATTCTCTGAGATCCACCCAATCTCCATTCAGTGAAGCTAAAGACTTTCTTCTTCTTGGTGCCTTTCTTTACTGAAGATGGGGGTCTAGGTATACCTGCTGCTCTCTTCTTCTGTAAGGCAGCTTCAAAGTAAGGAGCAGGACCTACTCTAGGTTCAGCAGAGGATGGTGCTCTAGCAGGAGTTCTGTTGGATCGAGGCCTAGTCTGTTGAGGGTCCTCTCCCCCCCTTTTTGGCATCATGTAGGTCCTCTATCATCATGCTGATCTTCTGAAACTCTGAGGCCTGAGAGGAGGCTATCTGCTCAAGGGCCTCTGGTAGAGTCTGAGTGACAGAAGTAAGGCCTTCTATGAGACCTTGCTGCTTCTGAATGGTAGAGAAGATGTCCTTGTTGTTGGCTTCAAGCAGCACCATCTTTTGATATCTGTCTCTGTCAACAGAGAGGAGAAGTTGAGCTTGATCTTGGTGAGCTCTGCACATTTCCTCGATGGAGGTCAGTTGCCTCTCAGTTCTGGTATCAGATTTTTGCAGAGCCTCAAGATTCTCCGAGATAGTGTTGATTGCCTGTCCTTGATTCAGAAGTGTTTGTTGAAAGACAGAGAGGGTCTTGTGGATACTTACCACTTCTGTTGACAGTGCATCTGTTCTGGCAGAGGAGGAGGCCATGAAATTGTTGAGTGTTTCTGTGAGGTTCTCAAAGCGATCTGATATGAACTGCATTCCAGAATTGAGATTATCATTTACATGAGCAAGGTGCTCAAATGCTTATCATTGATCTGGATCAGCTTGTCCATGCCTTGGAGGATTTGTCCACCAAAATCTTCTGCTGATTCAACAAACTTGTTGAAGGGAATTTGATTCTGTTGTCCATCAGATGGAGGCAGCTCTAAACCTCTTCCCTTAGACAAAGGGTGATGTTCTTGGACAGAGGAGAGAGATTGGACACGCAGTTCATGCTCAAGTTGGGTCAGAGGAGGGGTCTTCTGTCTCTTAGAAGTAGCTTTGTATGACTTGCTGACCATGAATCCATCCATGTCAGAAGAATCTTCATACGAGGAGTATATTGGGATTCTGTTCCTGATGACCTTCTTCTTCCGGAAGGAGGGATTGGGGGCAGTAGAATGCCTAGAATGACCTTTAGGTGCAGAGATGGGGGAGATAGTTGTGGGATCAGAATCTCTAAGAAACCAGACAGGTTTATGCTGAGCTGCAGGTTGATGTGGTGGTAGTGATTCTTGTGGAGGGACTTGATGTTCAGACTCGGAAGGTGAAGAGGATTTCTGTTGGGATGAGGAGTTCTGATGCTGAGGTGAAGTTTGGGGAGAAGAGTTGTTTTGAAGAGGTGAGGCATTCTGTTGAGGAGGAGATGGTGGAGGTGAAGGGGAGCGGTTTCTAAAGGGAATATTTGCTCTGCAAGGTGATGCGGTTTTCTGTTTGGGTGAGTGAGGAGAGGTGGGGGTTTTCTGTTCAGGGGATTGAGGTTGAGGGTTTTCTGGTGGAGGGGTTTCTGTGATAGTGAGAGGTGAGGGGATATGGAGTTCTGTTGAGATATTAACAGAAGGGGTTGGAGAAATTACCTCAATTATGTTATCTTCAAGCAAAGAGGTCCTCCACTCCTTGATATGTTCCATCATAGCTTGCCCTTCTGTCTTGGGTACAGAAGGCTCTCCTGGGTTGAAGTTTGGTTGAACAGATTCGGTTGCCATCTTGGTAAACAACCATTCTTCAAAAGCTTCTATTTCTCCATCTTCTAGAGATTTGACTGTCTCCTCTGAGGGTGAAGAAATGAGAGCAGCCTTTCCTTTGTAGCCTGCCTTCTTCTTTTCAAGAACAGAATGAAGGAAATTGAGGGCAAAGCATTTGGAGACATCATCAGTGCCTACCCACTGCAGGATGGTCTCTTCTTCAGGCTCATAGTGATCAAAGTATTGAATGATTTTGTGAAGGGGTCCCATTCTCCATCTTCTCCATTCAAGGACCCAGGCAAACTGTCTATCTAGCAAGGACAGATACCCTTCTTTGTCAGCACTGGGGTTCTCTGTTGGAGTTGTCACCCTATTCTGTTCAGGAGATGCAACAGAGGTGGGGATCTCTGGTTCCTCCTAAATGTCTGCCACTTCCTCAGACACTGTGACCATAGGTTTAGCAACCTTCTTTTTGGTCTTTGTGATCCTTTTCCTCTTCTGTCCAGCCTTTATGGTTGGAGGAGCAACCAGTTCTGCTTTCTTGGTCTTCTTCTTCTTCTTGTTTTCAACAGAAGGGGCTTCAGAGAGGGGTCTCTGCACCTTCTCTCCTTGTATTTTAATATCAAGTTGAAGCTGTCTCTTCAGCTCTGCTTTGATAGCTTTTTCCCTGTTTGGAGAGGCAGACAAGAAGATTACCTTGGTGTGATCCAAAGGTGTGGCCTTCCTCAAGGTTACACCTTGTTTGAGGAGCAGTTCTGAGATGAGCAGTCCATGCCCTAACTTCCCAGAGTAAAGGCTTGTCTTGGGGTTCTTCTTCTTGATAAACTCAATCAGGGACTTTACCATAACTTGTCCCCAGTTGATGTTTACCCCATGATGTACTGCATAGAGGGCCTTGGCATTTGCAGTTGTGACATCATCAGTGGAGGTATACTTGCACCATAAACATTTGTGGAAAATGTTAATGAGCAGCTCAAATTCCTTCTTGAGCAGGTTCTTTTTGATATTTACCTTCTCCGCTTCCTCTCCTTTCCTGCAAAATTTCCTCTTGAATTCAGGTACAGGGATGTCAGTTTCCTCCAAATCAAATAGAGAGGCCCTGCCTTCCTCTAGTTGAATGTTAAAGACCTTGTTGATGACATCAGCATCAACCAGAATTTCTTTTCCTTGGACGATGGAGGAGATGATCTCATCCTTGAAGGATGCTTTGAGATAGAACTCAACAGTGTCGATGTTACTGTAGGCCTCAAAAGCATGGGTGATGACCTTGTTCAGTTGACACTCTGTCAGTCCGTCAACAATGGTGGTCATCCTCTCCTTTTTCTCCGCGAATCTGGGTAGAACATCCAGTTCGCATTTCATTCTTGTCAGCACATTCTTGAGCAGAGTTGCTTTTTGTTCCTTGGAAAGATCAGTGAAGCTCAAGAAAGCCATGGTCATTTTTAGCGGTTTGAGAGTTTTGGAGAGATGAGAGTTCAAAAGCTTGAGAGTAATGAGGGAAATAGAGATTTAGGTTGGAAGGGGGTAATATAAGGGTACGGGTTAGTGGACGTTTGAGATAATTTACGGTTCCAAGGTACCAGTAAATGTAAAAAGGGGCGCAGTAAATATTATGCGGCTGTGTACCGTTTTAAGGGTAAAAGGGTAAAAGACCTTTAATAATTTACTAGGTCACCCGGTGTTCAGAATTTTCCAAGTCCACAACCTTCTGTTAGACATAAGAGGAGGTTTTCTGTAGGGAGGAAGAAAGGGTTTCTGTTGCTGAGGTGTTCTGCCAGGGTAGAGAACAGAAGGGGGTTAACAGAAGGGGGTTCTGCAAGAGGTATTCTGTTAGCAGAGATTTAACAACAGAGGGCCTTCCCTTTCAACTTTCCTTTGGGATTTCATCCATCATCCCCAATTCCTCTCTCAGTTTGGTGAATCTAGCCTCAGGAAGAGGCTTTGTCAGGATGTCTGCAAGCTGGTCTTCTGTTGGCACATGTTCCATACAAATGTGCTTCTTTTCAACATGATCTCTGATGAAGTGATGTCTGATCTCAATGTGCTTTGTCCTGGAGTGAAGAACTGGATTCTGAGTGATAGCAATGGCACTGGTGTTGTCACACAACATCTTGATCTCCTTTGCTTGAATTCCATAGTCTTTCAGTTGTTGCTTCATCCAGAGTAACTGAGCACAGCAACTCCCAGCTGCAATGTACTCAGCTTCAGCTGTACTTGTTGAGATAGAGTTCTGCTTCTTGCTAAACCAGGAAACAAGCCTTCCTCCTAGCAATTGGCAGTGACCAGAGGTGCTCTTTCTGTCTAGTCTGCAACCTGCAAAATCTGAGTCAGAGTAACCAATTAGTTCAAAGTTACCTCCCTTGGGATACCATAGGCCTGCATTTGGATTTCCTTTGATATATCTGATGATTCTTTTTGCAGCACTTAGATGGCTTTCCTTGGGCTTTGATTGGTATCTGGCACAGATTCCAACAGAGAATGTTATGTCTGGTCTGCTTGCAGTCAGATACAACAGAGATCTTATTATTCCTCTGTATGTTGTAGCATCTACATGCTTTCCTTCATCATCTGGTCCAATTCCTTGAGAAGTGTTCTTGGGAATCTTTACTGATGATTTGCCTTCCACTCCAAACTTTTTGATCAGGTCTCTGGTGTATTTCCCTTGATTGATAAAGATTCCTTCTGGAACTTGTTTGACTTGAAGTCCTAGAAAGTAGCTGAGTTCTCCCATCATACTCATTTCAAATTGACTCTGCATCACTTGAGAAATTTCTTGCACAGTTCTGGATTAGTACTACCAAATATAATATCATCAACATATATTTGTACTAACAGAATGCGATTAGCAACAGAGATTTGAAATAGAGTTTTGTCAACCTTTCCCTTGGTAAACCCATGGTTCACTAGGAAAAGAGACAATGTGTCATACCATGCTCTGGGAGCTTGCTTAAGACCATATAGGGCTTTTTTAAGCTTGTAGACACAAGAGGATTGAGTAGGAATGACAAAACCTGGTGGTTGTTCCACATACACTTCTTCTTCAAGATCTCCATTTAGAAATGCACTCTTGACATCCATCTGGTAGACCTTGATGTTGTTGTAAGCAGCATAGGCTAGAAAGATTCTGATGGCTTCAAGTCTGGCAGCTGGTGCAAAGGTCTCATCAAAATCTATTCCTTCTTCTTGGCAATAACCTTTAGCTACAAGCCTTGCTTTATTCCTTACAATGTTGCCATCTTCATCAGCTTTGTTCTTGAATACCCATTTGGTACCAATGACATTCTGGTGCTTTGGTCTAGGAACAAGTTCCCATACTTTGTTCCTTTCAAACTGAGTAAGCTCTTCCTGCATTGCATTTATCCAATCTGAATCTGCAAGAGCTTCTTCCACAGTCATGGGTTCCATTTGAGATATATAGCAGGCAAACATTGCTTCTCTTCTTGATGTGGATCTGGTTTGAACTCCACTTCTGATTTGACCAATCACTTGGTCAGGGGGATGATCTCTTAACCATGTTAGATCAGGTTCTGTCAGCTGCTGTCTTGGTCTCTCCGGTTCCTCATCTTCAGAGTCTTCATCTTCATTCAACAGAAGGGGGTTTTGTGCAGGTGTTGAAAACACTGGATTAACTGCAACCTCTTCTGTTGGTTCAGGTATTCTATCTTCGATGTTGACTTCTTTGAGGGTATCTGTCACATCTTCAACAGATGTGCTGTCATCGAATTTTACATGTATAGATTCTTCAACATGTAGGGTTCTTCTGTTGAGTACCCTATAGGCTTTGCTAGTACTTGAGTAGCCTATGAATACACCTTCATCAGCTTTTTCTTGAAAGACCTTCAGATGTTCCTTTCCATTGTTAAGAATATAGCACTTGCATCCAAATACATGAAAGTAGCTGATGTTGGGTTTTCTTCCTTTCCAGAGTTCATAAGGGGTCTTCTGGTGATTCTTGTTGATCATGCTTCTGTTCTGAGTAAAGCATGCAGTGTTGATTGCTTTAGCCCAATATCTCATAGGTAGTCCAGATTCTGCAATCATTGTTCTTGCAGCTTCTTTCAAGGTTCTGTTCCTTCTTTCTGCTACGCCATTCTGTTGAGGGGTTCTGGCAGCAGAGAGTTGATGAAAAGTTCCATTCTGATCACAGAAGTCCTTTATGACTTGGTTGACAAATTCAGTTCCTCTGTCTGACCTGATTGTCTTCACTTTCAAATTCTTCTCAGTCTGAAGTTGCTTTAACAGAGATGGCAACTTCTGAAGAGTTTCATTTTTCTTTGTTAGAAAGATAGTCCATGTATATCTGGAATAGTCATCAACCATGACTAGGGTATATTTCTTCCCACCAACGCTTGGAGTTTCAACTGGTCCAAATAAATCCATGTGGATCAGATTTAAAGGACTAGTAGAAAAATCTCCAGCAATAGGTTTGAAGGAATTCTTTACTTGTTTGCCCTTCTGGCATGCACTGCAGAGGGTCTCTTTCTTGTAGACTATGTCTGGCAGTCCATCAACTATGTGTTCTCTGGCCAGTTTGTTGATTGTCTTGAAATTCAAATAGTTGAGCTTTTTGTGCCAGTCCCAGCTTAGCTTTGAATCTCCTTTTGCTATCAAGCACACACCATCTTTGGCAGTCTTCCAATCAACTACATAGATGTTCTTCTTTCTTGATGCAGTCAGTACCCCTTCCTTTGTTGTCTCATGCTTCACATAGCAGAAGTCCTTTGTGAATTCAACAGTGTAGCCTTTGTCACAGAATTGGCTAGCACTCAGCAAGTTGAACTTCAGTCCTTTGACATATGAGACATCATCAATGACTATCTGATTCTTGATCAGCTTTCCTCTTCCTTTTGTTTGACCTTCTTTGTAATTACCTCCAAAGGTAACTCTAGGTCCTTTGCATTTCTGGAACTCTGTTAGGCAACTTCTGTCACCTGTCATGTGCCTGGAGCATCCACTATCAATAAACCATTCTTGTTCAAAGATAGCTCCAGCACACAGTTCTTGCAAAATTAAAAGAAAGATTTAGGTACCCAAGCAATGCTGGGTCCTGGGGGGTCATGGAGTCTGGGTAGTTGGTACCATTTTGGTCTCATCAGGTGAAACCTTGGTGGGTGGTACCCATTATCCACCTGGTAGTTATAGTAAACTGAAGTGTGATTCACTTTGGGCAGATGCTTGTGAGGGTCATGCTTCATGTTTACATACTTTTGCATAGCTTTCTTTGTTGGAAAGAAGTCCCATATATTATCAAGAGCAGAGGGGCAGTTAGCCTTGGGCTTCTGAAGTTGACCAGCCAACCTCTTCTGCCTGAAGTTAACTCTCTCTTGATATCTGCCCTTCTGGTGATCATTTCTGGAACGATTGTCATGAGGCTGTCTGTCAATGAATGGTCTCTTATTTTTGTTATCTTGAAAACCTTTTCTGTTGTTAGGTTTTCTGCCAGGTTCATTATTTTTCAAAAAGGGTTTCTGTTGAACCTTTATCTTTCCCTTTTCTGGTCTGACTTCCTCATGAACAATCTTGGTGCCAGATACACCAGCTTGACAAATGGGACTAGAAATCAGTGGCACTATGACCTTATCTGCCTTAGCAACACTGGTGCTAGGCATTACAGAAGGCTCACCTGATTCTGTTGGGCCATAACAAGGACCAAAACCAGTGCCAAGCTGTTGATCAAGTACAATCTTTTCCATGGAAGACTGGGCCTTCTGGTAAGCTTTGTACTTAATCTCGAGAGGCTCTATTTCTCTTATTCTCTTGAGAAGAGAAACATTTTCAGTCTCCAGTTGATCTCTTTCCTTAATTAGAAGATTGATTTTGATCTCAACTTCCTTCTTTAAGTCAAGAATCTCAGCTTTTAACTTACTGTTTTCTTCTGTTACAGAGGATTAAGTGGCTTGTATGGCCCAAAATTCTGACATTGAATCAGAGTCAAAAGCTAAGCCTACCGAAGAAAAACTAGATTCAGAAGTAGAGGTTACCTCATCATCAGAATGAGCCATGAGGCAAAGGTCTTCTGTCTCAGTATCAAGGCAACAGAAGGCTTCATCAGAATCTGAGTCAGAACTGGATTCTGTTTCAGACAGAGGGTCTTTCTCTAGCTGTTCTGTCACAAGTGCCTTTCTCCTTCTGGAGTTGTCTTCATACTTCTTCTTATCTCCATCATGCCCTTGTTTCTTGGACACTCTAGGATGTGGACATTCTGCTTTGAAATGTCCAGGTTATCTGCAGTTGTAACAGAGAAGCTCACCACTGCTTTTTGTTGTTTTGACCTTCTGGTATGCCTTTCTGTTGAATGATGGACTCCTTCCATCTTTGGGATTCTTCATAAACTTCTTGAATCTCCTAGCAAAAGCAGCCATATATTCGTCAGATAAAAGTACTGAAGGGTCAAAATCATTTACCTTTGATGTGCTGGCAGTGAGGGCTGTAGTGGTCCTCTCTTCTGGTACATCTTCCTTTTCTTCAATCATTTCAAACTCACGAGCTTTGAGATCTGAAATGAGTTTATCAGTGGGATAAGTCTTTACATCCTTGCTGGCTTGGACAGTAACCACCTTCATCTTCCATGCTGAGGGCAGTCCCCTCAACACCTTCAGGTTGATCTCCTTGGTGGTGAGTTCCTTGCCAAGCTCAGAGATCTCTTCAGTGAGAGTGAGGAGCCTGTCATACATCTTGGAGATGCTTTCACCAGGGAGAAGTTTGAAGTCATCAAACTTCTTGTTGGCTATAGTCAGCTTGTTGTCCTTCTCTTGCTCATCACCAGCTCCAATGAGCTCAAGAGTATCCCAGATTTCCTTTGCAGTTTTGCACTTCTTTATTCTGTTGAAGTACCTATCATCAATGGACTTGTAAAGGATGTCCTTAGCAATGTTGTCCAGATTGTACTTCCTTCTTTCTTCAGTTGTCCACTCAGATTTGGCCTTATTGATCATCTGAGGTCTAGTGTTGTCAATGGCATGTTCTGGGTTGACCTTCTGGAAGCTTGTGAAGGGTCCTATGTCAAGAACTTCCCACATCTCATCGTGAAGGGCACAAAGATGTGCCTTCATCCGGATCCTCCAGTCATCAAACTTAAGATCTGAAAACATAAGATTCTTGGACAAGGAGTGATCCATTATATCAGATAAAAATGAGGTCAAACAGAAAAACAAATGGATCTTTGTTCAGCAAATAACCTAAGAGATTATTAGAACAAGGAGGCTCAGATACCACTTGTTGGTCCCGGTTGTACTGTATACAGTCTAGAGGGGGGGTGAATAGACTGTATTGGTTTTTAGCTTTTTCAAGCTAAGTACCAGATTTTACAGAATAGCCTGTTCTGTTGGCAGAACAGACTGGCAGCGGATGGGGTTCTGGTAGGGAGTTCTGTTAATAGCCTCAGAGAAGCAAAGGCAGTAGGCCTTCTGTTAACTCACAAGACCAGTTCTGCTGAACACAGATACCAAGTCTTTGGAGTCAAACAGTTCAAGTAAAAACTATGAATGAAAAGCAGTAAGTAGATGACACCAGGGCTTTTTATAGTGGTTCAAGGAACAACTTGTTCCTCTAGTCCATTGTTCCACTAAGCTGTAAAAACTTCCGTTTACAATGCCTTAGCCCTATCACTTAAGAAGCTCTCCACGTCTTCTTCAAGTGTAGATGTCTCCTTGGATGCACTTCCGGCTTCCCTAAGACTGGTCCTTTCACTGAGCTTTCCAGAAGTATCACCACTTCACAGCTCCAGATACTTGGACGTCCTTCTTGTGAAAGAAGAGGTTCGATTTAGAACAGGGGTTCCTCCAACTTGCTTCGTTACAAAGAGTTTGTATGTGATGAGCTTGAAGAGTTGAAGAACACTTGGAACTTTGCTTGAGTTGGAAATAAGTATTTTTCCAACTTCTGCCTTCTCTTGTAGAGGATGATGAAGTGTTAATCTCAAGGAGGCTTTTTGCTTTTAAGCGTTTGAATTTCTTGTATGCAGAGTTGTAGCAATGGTTAGCAAAATTTGCAAACTTATCCGGTTGTTCTTCGTAGTGTGTCTTTTATACTGAGGTTGTCTTCCCGTTGAAGGAGAAGGAGGACAACTGCATTAAATGAGCGAGCAGTTGACTTGACCAGTAGAACCCGGTAAAGTTGGCGGGTTACTATATTGGGATAAGGTAATCCTGACATTGCGGCCAATCATCTGCAATTACTCTACGGAGCATGGGGAGCATTAAATGTGCATTTAATGCGCGTACTGTAGCGTTTCCGTTCAAGTCTCCTAGCCGTTGAAGGAATCTTCCAGTTGATTTCCCGGCTTGGTGGAATTCTTCTATGTGTCAGGCCTTCTGGTGTCTTTAACAGAGAGTTGATCAGAGAAGGTCTGGAGCACTTCTGTTGAGAATATATCCAACAGAAGCCAGGAGGGTTTCTGTCAGAGTAAAGGCTAACAGAGACCCTGAGGTCTTCTGTTCTGTAGCAGAGAACCAAAGGTCCTCGGTTCAACAATGCCTTAGAAGGGTCTTCTGTTCTTGGAGCCCTTCTGCTCAGAAGGTCTTCTGCTCTGGAGGCTTTCTGCTAAGTCGATTAAACTAAGAACTTTACAAATGAAAATTCTAATACATTAAGTCTAAAGAGGGGTACTCTAAAGTCCTAATTATTCTAGCATCATCAAAATCTAAATACAAATATTCCTTACAGTCCAGAAACCAGATGACTTGACTAACTCTGAGGATCAGGTGGGATTTGTTCAATAAAAACAAATCATTATGGCAGATATCGGTCAACATTCTGGATAACAGAAGGAGACGTTCAAAAGGAGAATTAGTTATGGTCCACCAGAAACCTTAGAAAGGAGGAAAGAAGAAGGATGATGTCAGTAGGAAAAGTAGCAAAACAAAACTCTTCAGAAAATTTTGGCTGCTTGCTGAAATCAACAGAATACCTCAAGCTTCTGTTAATGACCAGAACACCTCAAAGCAGTTCTATTGAGGAACAGAACTCCTGGTCAAATAGAAAAGGGTTCTGTTGAAACACCAACTCCCAGTTTATTTTATACTTGAGACAACTCAAATGTTTCAAGAAAAATTTCAGGAAATTATTCAAATTATGGGCTATCTGAAAATCCAAGAAGAACGGATATTGCTCAAAGACTGAAGGATCAAATCGATCAACGAATATCCTGAAATAAAATATGGAGTATTTATTTGAATTCAGCTATGCAGAAGGAATTAATCTTGATTACATCAAAAGCATACTGACATTCGGTAAGGTGTTACATTAATGAGCGTGAGAGAAGATTATCTTCAATCAAATCAGAGGAAAGAAAGAAAGAAGAATTTATGGTTACATGCAGAACCCTACAACGACACATGGTGATCAAGCAGCTGACTCATTCATCAATGACACAATCAAGGCAACCGCATTAACAAGCCAAGTGAGTTTATCAATATCCCACTCACTTATCGAAATTGCTTTTTGCTATGAAAAGAGAGACAGTCGCAAAATCATTAATGAAGAAACGCTTCGATTGCCACAACACAATTAAATGTAAACTGACGCATGTTACTATAAATATACTCTGTGCTTCACAAGTAAGCCTCACTCTCAAAAGCTCATCATCCTCATAATATCCTACGAAATATCATCACTCTAGATCAAATGGATTCCTCAATGAACAGAATATCCCTTGAACTTACACTAGCACCTCCATCAGCACCACATAGAAGAGCTCCCATATTCATACCCGATGAAAAATTCATTGATCTAGAATCAAGAATTTATTTAGGTGGGGAAAAGGAGCTACTATTTCATGAACGAATCAGAGTGCTGGAATGGAGGAAATGGCGAATGTCCTCCTTTGATAACCTCATTCTCAAAGCTCCTACAATGGTAAGAGAATAAGAGTTTGCTCTGGGCTGGCTTCAAACAGACCACATTGAGACTGCACTCTCAATGCAAGTTATTAACAGAGCTTACCACTCCAAACGAGAAAACCTTGAGGAACCATATGAGAACAGGAAAAAGAGGAAGGTAGCAGACATCCTCCAAGGAAACAGCAGGAGGAGGTAGTCGATGCTGCCAAAAAGGGGGGAAATAGAAACAAACACTTAGGGAAATTATTTCCATTTTTAGAGTGTTTTGTATTCTAGTTTTTGGTATCATCAAAAAGGGGAAAATTGTTAGGCCCCCTAGATTTTGATGAACAAGTATTGTTTTGATGATGCCACCCCTTTTTGTATAATATCCCTGTCATAGACTAGCACTTGTATTTGTTCTACTACTGTTTATTGTAATGTGCTCAAAAGTGATAAAGTACTCAAGAAAAACAGAGAGTACTAAAAAGAGAAGAAACGTACCATAAAACAAAGAGAAAAGAAACAAAAAAAAAGAAAAAGGTACGAAAAGAGTCAACTGAAGCCCTTTTGAATACACTAATCAGAAAACTTTCAATGACCTTCTGGTCATAACAGAGAACCTCAACTTTAATGGACATCAGAACTGATCAACTCTGGTGAACATCAGAAAGGGGTCTCTGATATATACCAGAAAGACCTTCTGTCATGATCGTAACAGAGAACCTCAAACTAGTTCTCTGTTGACACCAGAACAAAAGACCTCATAGGTATTCTAGTAAGGTATTCTGTTGAGGTATTCTGATCGGAATCTCAACATCTGTTATTCTTCTCTTAGCACAGAAACAAAAAGACAGAAGACCAACTTGCAGTCAGAATGACAGAATGCATAGAAAATAATGTTACAAGAAATTATGTGACAAAATTTCTTATAACATTATTTACTAAAAGCAAGTAATCTTATCTTGAGGAATGCATTGAACAACACTCGGCCTAGATACTGAATTTCTGAAAGCTAAAAAGATAAAGATAAATCATCTTATCTTTGCCTTGAAATGAGGAATCAAGTTGAGTGAAGATAAAATGATCTGTGTCACAAGAAGACAAGAATCAACCATGTTGCCCAGTCAAGTGGAACAAAGCAAGTAGATCAAGCAACGATCAAGATTGGATCACTCAGCCAACGGAGGAGATTCAACAACAAAGTCTATAAATACAGAAGGAGTGCGGGAAGACCATGTGTGGCACCAGATGGCAACAAACCCTGGTTTATTGGAACCCAGTGGAACAGAAGGGAATCAAAGTTTACAAGAAAACATCCAGCTAGCTGATTCACCTTCACCACTCGGGCTACCACCCCACTCATCTAATGCTCTTAGAATAGCTTATCATTCATACACATCTATAGAGCTTAGATTAGTTGGTAGATTAGTTTAAACACATGTAAACTAGTCTAGTATATTCATTCTGGGATGTGTGCGATCATCCAGAAGGTGAGGCAAGGACATGAGTAGCTTCTGGCTGGGCAATGTTGAAGATCATTTAATTGTGAATCAAGTTTGTCATATATCTTGTAATAGATTAGCTTTGTTATATCCTTTGTATTTAATATTTGTATTTATTAGGGTATAAAGGATATGGGTCCAATGTGTCAGGCCCATATCAGGCTGGAAGCCTTTACGCAAACCCTATACCTGCGCATATAAAAAGGCGCTTTAGGTTTAGGTTTGCATTAACTTTCATACTCGTTCCAAATAGCCTTAGCGCAATTTTATTCTCTGTACGAGTTCACAGTATATCAAGGAAGGTTATCATCGATCATCTTGTGTTCATCTTTCTGGTTAATCTTCTGCTTGTTATACTCTTAATCTTTGTTGTAATAGAAAACAAGGACTAACAGGCAAGCCATTAGTGAAAAACCTTGGAGGACATGAGTAGCTTGGAACAGTGTGGTTCCTCGTGAAAAACCTCACAATCTATGCTCGGGCCAGGGGTAGATTGGGCACTAAATGTAATGGGATATTCATTTAGTGGAAAATCCATCTGAAATAGGTTGGGACTGGATGTAGGAGGATTACACCACCTCTGAACCAGGATATATCGTGTGTACCTTTTACATTCAGCACCCAACACATACTTCAGTTCTCATTCACCTTGATACTATCCCAAAGGCTTGCATATTCACTGACCAGAAAACTCCCTAAAGTTTTCTGTGAACCAAAAACTCCTTACCTATGCACTACAAAGAGATCTATGACAATAGGTCTAAATCCTTCACACAAAAAGTGTTCTGTCCACCCATCTATGTTACAACTAAAAGAGTCATAATCTTTGTTCCTATAAAGTGTCACACTCTTGAGGTCAAGACTTCCGTTGTATGTTTCAATGTCTCCCAAAAGATATTGGAACACATTCTGTTACAGGAAAAAGGGTTGAAAAGAAGATTTTTAGAATTCTATTCACCCCCCCCCCCCCCCTCTAGACTTCTACCTCACTTGGGACCATCAGAATCTTCAGTTGGTTTTACGGGCTGAAGTAGTTTCATGAGATTTCTATAAAGTGTCACACTCTTGAGGTCAAGACTTCTGTTATATGTTTGAATTTCTCCCAAAAGATATTGTAACACATTCTGTTAGAGGAAAAAGGGTTGAAAAGAAAAGATTTTTAGAAGTCTATTCACCCCCCCCCCCCCCCCTCTAGACTTTTACCTCACTTGGGACCATCAGAATCTTCAGTTGGTTTTACCGGCTGAAGTAGTTTCATGAGATTTCTATAAGTGTCAGGCCTTCTGGTGTCTTCAGTAGAGGGTTTACCAGAGAGGGTCTTGAGCACTTCTGTTGGAATAAGCTACCAGAGGGTCCTTAGGTCTTCTGTCAAGGAGTGAGCCAACAGAGGGTCTTGACAGATTCTGTCGAAGTGAAGTCTAACAGAGAGCCAGGGGGTCTTCTGTCTGGATGTGAACCAACAGAGAACCAAGGGTCTTCTGTTCAGACTAAGTTTATCAGAGGGTCTTCTGTCAGGAGGTCTTCTGTCAGTCGACTAAACTAAGAAACATTACAAGGAAAATTTCTAATACAAATTTCTAAAGTAGGGTACTCTAAAGTCCTAATTAAAATAGCATCATCAAAATCTAATTACAATTATTCCTTACAAAAAGCATCAACCCAATACCCCGTGACTACCATCCACGACAATTCCTAGGGTCTAACCCTAACACATCACTATGCAAATCATATGTCACAAGTCAATTACTCCACCGTGCATTTCTAGAGTCCAACTCAAGTACATCACTATGAACATCATAGCCTATAACCTTCAACCTCACATGCATTTCTAGAGTCCAACTCAAATACATCACCGTGCATGTCATCAATCACAACCCCTTATCTACCCATGCACTTCTAGAGTCCCACTTAAGTACATCACTGTGCCATGTCATAGACTCAATTCCTAAGCAAACCTATGCCTAGAATTGAGATATCAATAATCTATTTTGGGACATACTTAAGGACTTCCCATAACATGATCTTAGCTTCATAACAAATCAATTTAGTCACTTGAATCACTTACAATCAAATCCTTAGATTCAATTCCTTAACAATTACAAACAATCATTAACTAGTATTTCAATACTATTAAGATTATTCCTATCAATCAAATATGCCATTTGTAAATCCCTACATATTTAGAGATATGTATCAGAAACTTAAGCATCCAATGTAATACATAAATATTCATTTATGTATCTACACATTTCACACATGAATAAAAATGCATATTTTTCATAATAGCTCATTAATAGCTCATTTAACTCTATTTTTATCAATATGATTTCAAATCATTTACAATTTCATTCCTTATCAAATATATCAATATTTCATCAATAATAAATCATCATAATCCATGAAAACATGATTTAGACATTTAGGTAATCTCATGCTTAACCTACAAGTTGTAAGCAACTAGATGTCGATCCTCACCTCAAATGAGCTTTAAGCCTTTCCTTCTTGATCCAATGTTCAAAGCCTTGGCCAACGTAAATTAATAGATGCTTATTTGCTTAGAAATGAGTGTTAAACATCCTCCTCAAAGTGCTAGTTCAACTCTTAACCGTTGATATGAAAACAGCCCCTAGAATGGGTGTTTTCCGGCAAACTCAGTTCCTAGTTTTATTTCCAAGGTTTGCTCTAGGTTAGTATCTAACCTTTACATAAATAACATAACCTTATAAGGACATATTATACACTTATAATAGTTTATAATAGTTCCACCAATCGTTCATATCATATGGGAAATGAAAAGAAATGTTTTGGGATTAAAACTCACTTTAGAGAAGTAAATCCGTCCCTGCGCATTTGTGTTTTGTTCGGACGATTTGGAAGCCTTACACTACTACGTTTGATGAAAACAAGACCTTGAAAGATTCCTTATCTTTAGAGATTTCTTTTGGAACATTACACGCCTTATTTGTATGAGTATAGCTCAAGATACGAATCAAACAACACCAACACTCCCACTGCTCGAGTTTATACGCAATAGTTCACTCAACCTAGATTATTGTCTATAATACTCTGTCTTCTTGATCAGAAACCACTCAATAATGAAACTATACTTCAAAGTCTATCCAGGGACACCTAAATCACCCAATTTGTACGAGTATATCTCTAATTATGGGGGAGACAATCAACACACTCATTTTGTGCGGAAATAGGAATGGTGGCCCCTCTTGAATGTCCTTCATGTCTTGTGCAGCTCCCCTTCGTTTTCATCCGCTCATTCCTACTGCTAACATTTATTTTTCTTTGTTTTTCAGGTGTCAAGAAGTATGGGACGCACCCCTGTTGATCCCAATTAAATTGGGGTCAAAAATATCTTCCACTACTTCCAAAAAAGTGAAAGATGGGTCCTATTGTTTTATCTTTTGTTATGAGATGTCTTTTGTACCCATTATAATTTATTTAGAACAAGTAAACTATCTACATCATATTATTTGTCTCCAATATGTGTAGGGGGTGACCTCAATAATTTATATGATGT
The DNA here is from genome assembly GCA_945859875.1 of Cuscuta europaea. Taxonomy (NCBI): domain Eukaryota; kingdom Viridiplantae; phylum Streptophyta; class Magnoliopsida; order Solanales; family Convolvulaceae; genus Cuscuta; species Cuscuta europaea. Next base: position 15,809,226 of record CAMAPE010000031.1, on the reverse strand, counting down.
ATAATTTGGAGAAAATCATACTCTCATTACTTAGCTCAATAATGCCAAAGATGGGAGTTTGTATTCTTCTCTAATCATACTTTCCCTTATTTGCGACCTTTACATTTTTATTATTGGGCTACAATCTGGGTGGGATACCGTCGAGTGGGCCTAGGACACCATTCTTGAATATTTACTATTTTTAGCAGGTTGGGCCCAAAATAGTTCTTGGACTGCCAAACTCCCCTTACTTTGTATCGAAAGGTTATAAATCTCTATTTAAATAATGTTGGGCCCCTATATCCAATAAGGTGATCCAATTAAGTATTTTAAAGTCCATTACTATCATACGAGCACGAACGGCAGTATGATCAATCATGCATTACGTAAAACATTACTCGTTTAACAATTGTTCGATAATAGGGAAATTCAATACATACACTTTGAAATTTAATTTGAATTTCAAGGACGTTCAGGTGCGGTGTCACATAAGGTGAGGCTACTGCTTTGGTTACTAATAAAAGACTACTTTCTTTCTATGAGAATTGTTTGGTGTGTGCTTTATTGACTGAAAGTAAATCAACACACAATATATCCTGGTTCAAAGATGGTGTAATCCTCCTATGTCCAGTCTCACCCTCTTTCAGATGGATTTTCACTATAGTATTAAGCCCAATACACTTAGTGCCAATCTAACCTTTACAACAGAAATGGCCTAGATTGAAGGTATTTCACAAGGAGTACACACCACTCCAAGCTATTCAATCCTTAGGTTTTCTCAATTGATTCAGTGGGAATCAAAAGATACTCTATCATATCCAACCACACTTAGAACTTAATAACAAAGTCCTTCTAAGTGTTTACAATAGTTTATGATATACAGAAAAGAGCTGACCACCAACTATGATCTAAGCTTCCAGAATATAGCTATGAAAAATTCTAACTTGAAAGTTTAGTGAAGCATGAGTCTAAGCAGAGAGCAAAGTTAAACATGCACTTTCTCTTTTGCTAGATATCTCTTAAATGCTTGGTGATATTTTCTCTACTTAGAAGGCTCAAAAACTTGTGTTAGAACTCATGCTTCTGCCCATATTTATAGGCTTCTCCAGTTTGATTGACCTCATCAGTTGGTTGAGATGAGTTAATCTTTGACGTTGAACGTGTTGTACTTTTGTCTTCTTGTGCTGGAGCGGATATTGGCGATTTCCTTTGTCTTCACTGATGAGCCGCTGAAAGATCACTTCAGGATCAATTTTATGATTTATTGTGTGCGTCCCATGCTCTAGGATCCATGTAATTGTTTAGCATTAAATGTCTATCAAGTTTTGTCTTCAATCATACACATACAATGCATATGACTTTCCTATCCGATGTATGTGTTTAACCTTTGCATATTTTTGACTAGATTAATTTTTGTGTCAAATAAATTAATGCTGGTAGGATTTCAATATCCTTTTAAGGTAAAAATAATTACCTTATTGCATTTTTAATTTCCAGCATAATTTATTTGTTACAAAAATTGTGCATTTGTTTGTGTCACTTAAGAGTATTTTCTTTTGTTCCTAAAGTTGATTGTGTACTTTTTCTTTTTCTTTTCTTTTCTACTTTTAATACATTGATCAACTTTGGACACGATCACTCAAAATAAATGGAACAAAATGTACAAGAGAAAAGTATAGTGGCATCATCAAAATCTATCAAAATTTGGTACTCACAATTTCCCCCTTTTTGATGATGCCAAAACTATACAAAGCAGGAAACAAATATTTTTATTGATTGTTAATGATATTAGTACATTGTTCTAAAGTACAATAGTTTTTAGTCACTTTCGGACTGTTGGTAATGTCTTCTTTTGTTGGCCTCTTCTAATTTCATCTTGGACTCTTCTTTAGCTCTTGCTTCTTTTTCTTTCCTTCTTTTGATTTGTTATTCTTCTTGATATAGCTTGTTCTTCCTTCTTGTTGCAACAACTTTTATTGTTGCTTGTTGTCTTGAGGATGAGGGACCTGCTGTTGGAGTGTTTTCCCCCCTTTTGGCATCATGATATATAGGGGTTTGACTGTCTCTGAAACGTGCAAAAAGAAAAAAAAATATAGGAGCAGGATTTTAGGATCTGAATCAGAAGCTTTACACCCAGCCATCTCTATAAATAGCAGAATCAACTGCCTGGCCTTTAATCCCAAAAATTCCCGTCGGAAAACGCATACATATATATATATATATATATATATATATATATATCTGAATTTTTTCAACCCATCGCTAGACTCAAAACCGAGCCCTGAAAACGCTTCCCAGACCTTCCCCTTCGTGAAAGGAATCCAACGGAGGAAGAATCATTGAAAACGGTCGTGAAACGAGGGAGAAAAAGCTCGCCGGAGTTTCGCCGGGAAAACTTTCCCGACAGAAAACGGAGGAGCAGGAGCCGCCGTCGCCGCCGCCAACCCTTCACCGACCTTCGCCGTCCCGAGAGGAGTGCACCGCTACCCCGTTGGCCGTTTCCGGCGAGGTAAAACCTCTTCCCCGTTTTTTTTCCTTTTCCTCGTTTTTCCGGCGACTCAGCGAAGAAGACGACCCAGCCAAGGCAGGGGTCTGTCTTGTGGGCCTGATCTTTGGGCCAGAAGAATTAAATTTGGGCCAGTTCGACCCAGTTGCAATAAAAATTAAAAATAAAATAGTAAATGAAATAAATAAAATCTGGAAAAATATAAATTAAATACCTGGTGTAATTATACATGTTCGGACCAACCAGAATTGAAAAATAATATTTTTAGCTATTTTTAATTGATTTAATGATAATTGGGCCAATTTGTACACAATTAGTAAATAAATAAGTAAATGGCGAAATTAATTATGAAATAAATATTGGAGTAAACTAGGATAATTATAAGACTAACTAAGACATTATGGACCATTTATAAATAATAAAAATTAATATTAGTATATTTAATTGTGAATGGACCGGTTATTTGATATACGAAAATAAATGAATAATTAAGGAAAATGAATTATAAAATAAATAATTGGACAACCTAATCCAAATGTAGAACCAAAATATAGTTATGGACGGTTATTAATGTTAGTCCCTGTTTCTGTAACAGCAATGAATAATCGATCTAACAAGGAAGATTAATGGTAAAGATGAACACAGAATGAATCACCGTAAAACCTTCTTTGATAAACCGTGGAACGTACAACAGAATGATATAAGCGTAAGGCTATGAATAATAAGTACGACGTTCAACCTTTTCCTAAACCTCGGCTCCCTTTTTATAGGCGAGGTTTAGGTTAGGCGAAACAGGCTTTTGGCCTGTTTAAATGGGCCTAACACTTGGCCTGATTTCTATCTAATTTATGCACTATTTAAATACAAGGATTAAATACAAAGCTAATCTATGACCAACTTGATTCACAATAAAATATCTCCAACAATCTCCCCCTTTGTGATCAAGTGTCATTCTCTTATTGCTTCTGTGACTTGAAGTAGTGCTTCCTTAATCCAAGTGCATGTTCATATTGTCTAAGCATATTTCTCTTTTCGAGGCGATCGTCAATGGCCTTTAAAATTGTCTCCACAGTAGAGTGTTCCTTTTGAACATAAGACGATGCCTCGTGAAGATTTTCTTCCAGCTTTGCCTTCATCTGTAGAATCTGCTCTCTGATTATCTTTAGTGTTCCGTCGCAATATTTCTCGATTTCACTGACTACCATCAGACGCTTTTCGTTCTTGTGGTTCAGGTAGGTGACTGCTGGCGGTTTGAAGAAGATGTGATAGGCTGGGAAATCTTCAAGTTCTGGACCATACAGTTTTGGCTTTGTCAGGTTTGTCTTCTTCAGATTGCATTCAATAGCCATCTGTAGGTCATGTGAAGAGTGTACTCTGATCTGTCTAAGCATGAATCTCTTGATAGCTGCGAGGCCTTCGCTGTATACTATGTTTTGTCTGACTGGAAGGTATCTGTAGGCCATGAGCATTTGATAGATGTCATCTGGTTTCAGCATGATGAAGTCGTTCTCTTGACAAGTGAATTCGCTTCCATCGGTGCGTTGAAGTCTGAAGGTGTAGAATGTTACTCCATGATAGTCTTCAGCCTTTACTTGTAGAATTTGATGGATCGGGAGAATATTCGACTTTAGATCTTGTTCCATCAGTTCTCTCTGTGTACCAGTTGATCTTTGAAGCAACATGTGCAGATGACCTCCAGCCTGCTTTCCTTTCAAGTGAGTAAGGCCTCTTAGCTTTAGTTCATTCAGTGGCTTGACTTTGTCTGGTCTACGCCAGATATGCTCTCTGATTTCTTCTTGGAAGGGGGCTTTGATTCGAACGTTGTCCCAGGGTTTCTCTGTCTTGGGAAGTCTTCCCGCTGATTGTCTTACAGCTGATTCAAGAGCTTTCTGGGATTCCTTGTAGTTCTCCCCTTCCTTGCGTTCATCGTCCTCGAGCCTAATGATATCTTCAGAGCATTTGTTAATAAGCTCTCGTAGCCACCAGTTCCTTTGCATGTCCTCTTGCTCGGCTTCAACCCGGAGATCATCCCATTCTGTCCATTTTCTCGGCCATTTGTCGTATATCACCGCCTCCTCCAGTGCATCATGGATGTCTTTGCCTGGGGGGATGTATGGAACTCTTTGCTGTTTTTGAGGCGGTGATTGTTCTTTGGTAGCTCTGCCGGGTTCACTTGGATTGCCCCGTTGACATCAGCTTAGAACTAGGTTCCAACTGATGGCCTGATGTGAAGGATGTACCAGTGGTAGCATCATCAGGACTTCCATCCCCTCCTCGAACAGTATCTCTGGGAGATATGCCTCGGGATGTTTTGTCTAGCTCGACCACGCTAGAGAGATAGGCTTGGTTTTGGCAAGGGGATGGTGGTGGTTGGTTGATGTTAGTCTCAGGTTGTTCGGTTTGGGGGCTATGAGTGGTAGAGGCACCTTGCTCGAGTATCCGTGGCCTCTTGTTCTCCCCCTCATGAGGTTCCGGATCATCGGGATCCTCATGTGAACGTTTGCGACCACGGGGACTTTCACGGCAGGTGCCCTTGGTGTCCGGATTAGCGAGAAGGGCAGTAAGGACGCCTTGCTGGTAGGGAGTGAGGTCAGTGTGGGGTATGTTTAGGAGATGATCCAGCAAGATCGATGCCAGGACTTCGAAGGGTTGGGATAGTAGGTCGATGGGAGGTGTGGTCGGGTGTGGGGATGATACTTGTACTGTATCATGGGTTCCCCGAGAAGAGATAGGGCTATGGACTTTGGTAGAGGTGGCGGATATGACTGGAGAGGTTTGAGTTTTGGTGTGAGAGGGTGATGGGTGTGGTTCAGGCTGGCTGTGTTCACTATGCACTGCCGGGGTGGTCTTGGATTCTTGTGCCCAAGCGGTAAATGCTTGTTGCACCCATGGCTTAATGGTGGAATCCAAGAAACGGTGCATAAGAACGGTGACGTCTTCGGTAGTGAGGTGTTCAGTTACAGGGGTTGTAACTGTTGTCACAGCATCAGTGAAGAGAGCTGATGTGTGGCCTGCATTCAATGATGGAGTCATTGTGGGCGTAGCAGGGCTTCCGACCGTCATCGTTGGTACTCTGGTCGTTGCTTCCAGGGTGCGTGCACCTGTATGTGCGGTGAATAGTGTAGGTGTCCTAGAAAAATTAGAAAATGTAGGGAGTGTGACACCTAGACTCGATGTGTTCAAGGAAGTGGTGGTGAACTCGGGCTGTTGGCCACTAGTTCGCTCGACTGGTTCGGAGGGAACCAGAGAGGTGGGTGAGTCCCGCTGTTTTGAAACAATAGCCTGTTGAGAGGCTATCGAGTGGCTGGGAGAAGGTTGTGCTTGCGCAGTTGAGCCAGATGCTGCGACTTCTACCCGGGAACCGAAAAGATCGGCTCCTGCACTTAAAGATTCAACTCGGCTTATATTAATGAAGGGTTGACAATCAGCGAAGATATGCATTTCGTCCTCGTCTACAAGGTGTCTTTTGACGAGGCGTCGCTTTTTGGAGTTGAGTGACTGTGGAGCATCATTTTTTGCTTTGATGCGCTGCTCCCTGATGATGCCAGTAGCACTTTCTATTTTGTGGCTGACAGCCGTGGTTTTGATGACAAGCTCTTTGGGGCGTGTAGCAATAATGGGAGCTGCATCCTCAGCGGTGATTTTCTTTGGAGGAGATTCAATAGGCAGCTTACCCTTTTTGATGAGAGCAAAAGTGTGGTCCACCTCGTCGACATCATCGTCATCGTCATCATCATCGTTGTCACTGCTGGCCACGCTAGCGGAAGCCTCGTCGTCAGCCTCTTTGTTGGCCGAGCTGAGCGAGTCATCAGCAGATTCCTCAGCGTTCGTCGGTTTGCCCTCAGCTGTCCGAGTCCTCTCGAGAGATTCATCGGACTCTCCTTCATTGGGCCGACGTGCCACTGGCCTCTGTGGCTTTGGGGCGCTCTTGGGACCCTTACTTACTCTCGGTTTAGTCCCCTGGGTAGGTCCAGATGGGTTTTTCTGAACCATAGGGACTGTTCTCTCAAGGTTTTCTTTGTATGCGATGATGATTGGATTTGACTGATTTGCCAGGTGGAGCAGAGCATCCGGAATCCGCAGTCCCTGAGCTGCTTTCTTATCAGCTTTGAAGTATTGGAGCTTTAGAGCTGTGAAGTGCGGTTCATCAATACGTCTGGGAATGGATGTGTTTGCGGTCATGCAGTCGAGGATGATCAGCCCCAACCACCTGGCGTATGGAATGGTGCCTGACTTGTTTTTCTCTTTGGCTTTTACAAGATCCATCAGCTCTGAGAAAAAGAGTTGAGCCATGTCATACTTCTTGTTATATGCGATGCCGTGGAAGACGCAGAGTATTTGCTTGTTGCATTTGTCCAGTCCGGCATGTTTTGGAGAGAGGCACTTGTTGACTAGCCCGAATAGGCTCTTCCAGGGACGATAAAGGTATGCTCCATTGAAGTTTGACAATTTTGGTAGTAGAGAGTCATAACCCAGAGCCGCGACATCTTTGAGAAGATCCGGAATAGAGGGAAGAGGATCGTAGCTGTCATGTTCGGGGAGCGCCAGTGTAGAGCGTAGAGTTGCTGGAGTCAGGACAATCCTCATGTTGTTGAGCTTTGTGAGGATTTTAGTGCGGTCTTTTGTGGACTCGGTGCGCATATGTCCCCATACTTGTTGGAGGTAGATTTCTGGCACCGCCTTTGATTTGTGGAAGGCGGTCCAGAGATAGTGCCGCTTCAGAATCCCGGGGATGACGGGATCCTGACACTTGAAGACAGTCAGATCCAGCTGGAAGTTGTTGTCCAGCACCTTGACCCACCTATCTTGTGGGTAGATGGCGTCGTCAATGTTATGTCTCTTTTGTGTACCTGCCATTATGAGCTGTGGAAAAACGTGGGTCAGTGCAAAAGTCCATTTTTATTTTTGGTTTCCTGAAATTAGATGAACTGTCATTTGGTTTGGTTCTCAAGAGTGGAGTGCAGGTGGTGGTCAAAATCGGCTAAGGCAAAAGCTCGAAAACCGTATCTCGAGGTTTAAATCTCGAGATCTCAATCTCGAGTTTTAAATCTCGAGATCTCAATCTCGAGTTTTAAATCTCGAGATCTCAATCTCGAGGTTTAAATCTCGAGATTTCAATCTCGAGGTTTAAATCTCGAGATCTCAATCTCGAGTTTTAAATCTCGAGATCTCAATCTCGAGTTTTAAATCTCGAGATCTCAATCTCGAGTTTTAAATCTCGAGATCTCAATCTCGAGTTTTAAATCTCGAGATCTCAATCTCGAGTTTTAAATCTCGAGATATCAATCTCGAGTTTTAAATCTCGAGATCTCAATCTCGAGTTTTAAATCTCGAGATATCAATCTCGAGTTTTAAATCTCGAGATCTCAATCTCGAGTTTTAAATCTCGAGATCTCATCACGAAGTCCAAACAACGAGATCGAGATCCTGAGCTTTAAAACTAAAGAAATCGAGACGTTTTGCCTTTCGACCGAGGACGAAACCACCTGCAATCAACCAAAAACACATATAATCATAAAAACATAGTTCCGAGTTTCATCATTCGTGTGCGAGATTTCGCAAGACAGAATCGAGTGTTTCGTTATGTGTGTGTTTTCGAAACCATGATGAAGTTTGTTGAAGACGTTAGACTACCTTAGTTCGGAAGGTGAGAAGAGGAAGATTGATTTTGGGAGTGAAGGATCTCGAGAACTCTAAGAAGCAGAGACGGGAATGAGAGAATGAAGAAGCTTCAGGGTTCTCGGGAGCCTTTTATACGCGAAGATTTTGGGCTTTTTCGAAAAACGTGGTAGTTTGGCCTGAAAACAGAGATCAGGTTTTTTAAAAGGCTTTTTGAAAGATTTGGCCCTCGCAAAAAAATTCTCCCTCTCGATTTGGATACCCAAAAAAAAAACGCTCATATGCAGCACACACTTTGTACAGGATGCGACGCACACACACTATTTTTTGTTATTTTTGATTTTTCACACATACTCAACACATGCAACACACGCACACTATTTTTTGTTAATTTTCTGGTTTTCTCCCCCTCAACACATGCAACGCACACACACTATTTTTTTGTTATTTTTCTGGTTTTCTCCCCCTCAACACATGCAACGCACACACACTATTTACAAGTCACACACACACACTTTTTACAAGTCCCACACATACGCATACTTTTTAGATCAGTGGAGACATAATTAAGCGGGCTCGTGGTTCAACATGCCCAACTTGGAGACTAGGAACTGGAATCGTTTTTCATCCAATGCCTTAGTGAACAAGTCAGCCAGTTGAAGCTCTGAGCTTACAAAATACATGTCAATGTCTCCTTTCTCCACATGATCCTTGATGAAATGATACCGCAGGTCGATGTGTTTGGTGCGGGAGTGATGAACTGGGTTGCTGGTGATGGCTATGGCGCTTTGAGAGTCACTGTAGATCGGGATATGGCGGAGTGTGTAACCGTAGTCTTTTAGCTGGGTCTTCATCCATAATATTTGTGAACAACAGCTAGCAGCCGCGACGTATTCTGCCTCGGCCGTAGATGTTGACACACAGTTCTGTTTCTTGGAAGACCAGCAGACTAACTTATCGCCCAAGAATTGGACAGCTCCCGATGTACTTTTGCGGTCCATCCGGCAACCAGCAAAGTCAGCATCCGAATATCCGACTAGGTCAAAACCTGAGTGCTTGGGATACCAAAGGCCTAGATTCACAGTGCCTTTGAGGTATCTCAGAATTCTTCGAACAGCGGTCAGATGGGATTCCTTCGGATTTGCCTGAAAGCGTGCACATAAGCATGTGGAGAAGACAATGTCAGGCCTGCTTGATGTGAGATAAAGCAAAGATCCAATGATGGCCCTGTAGTTTGTAGCATCAACTGGCTTCCCGGAGGGATCTGAGTCCAGTTTGTTGTTTGGGGACATAGGGGTCGTCATGGAAGATTTGCCGTCAACGTTGAATCTCTTAAGCATTTCCAGAATGTACTTTGACTGATTGATGAAAATGCCGTCAGAGAGTTGTCTTACTTGCAGGCCTAGAAAGAAATTCAGTTCTCCCATCATGCTCATCTCGAACTTGGTTTTCATTAGTTTCTCAAAGTGTTTGCACAGGCGTGGGTTTGAGGAGGCGAAGATAATGTCATCAACATAGATCTGAATCAGGATGATGTCAGACTTCTGTCGCTTGATGAAGAGTGTGGTATCAATCTTCCCCTTTTGAGAAACCTGAGTCAATCAGAAATTCGGTTAATGCATCATACCAAGCTCTTGGTGCCTGTTTTAACCCATACAGAGCTTTCTTTAGCTTGTACACATGGTCGGGATATCTAGGATCTACGAATCCTTCGGGTTGAGCGACATAGACTTCTTCTTCCAAGACTCCATTTAGAAAGGCAGTCTTGACATCCATTTGAAAGACAGTAAAATTCTTGTGGGCCGCATATGCAAGAAACAGGCGGATTGCTTCAATTCTTGCTACGGGTGCAAATGTTTCATCATAGTCTATGCCCTCTTGCTGATTATATCCTTTAGCGACCAGTCGTGCCTTGTTCCTTATCACTATGCCTTCTTCGTCCTTCTTGTTCTTGAACACCCATTTTGTGCCAATGATGGTTTTCTGAGGGGGTTTAGGCACGAGTGTCCATACATCTAGTCTGTCAAATTGATTGAGCTCATCTTGCATGGCAATCACCCAATCTGGATCAGCGAGTGCCTCTGAGACTTTGGATGGTTCATTCTTGCTTAGGAAGCATGCTTAGTGACATTCATTTGTTGTTGCTGATCTCGTTCGCACACCTTGACTTGGATCACCTATTATTTGTTCAACAGGGTGTGCTTTTGTCCACTTCCTCTCATGAGCTAGAGGAGTTGGAGTAATTATTGGTTGATCTGAGTCCTGATATGAATTTGAAGGCTCTGGGGCAGCTGTGGTGTGTAGTGGAGATGATTCCGGACTTATGGCAAAGCCGTGATCATCCACACCTCTGGGATTGGTTTGAGGGGTTGAGGGTGTGGATGGTACGTCATCTGGTCCTGTGAGGAGTGGAATCTCTGCCGTTGGAGTTGATGTTGACTCCGGAGTGTATGCAGGAGGTGGAGATTGTGAGTTCTCGTAAAAGTTTCTGAAGAGGGAGTCGAGAATCACATCGTCGTGTTCGGTGTTTGGTTGAGCTTTATCAGAAGCTACTGGTACAGCAGTGGATGGATCGGTCTGGAGATGTTCAATAGCAAAGTCTGCCATTTCATAGAATGTAACATTTACACTCTCGATAACAGTCCGCTTGTCTCTGAGATAGACTCTGTAAGCTTTGGATTGCAGTGAGTAGCCAATGAACACGCCTTCTCTGGCTTTGGGATCCAGCTTACTTCTCTCTGTCCGATCATTGAGTATGAATCACTTGCAGCCAAAAACCTTGAGGAAAGAAATATCAGGAGTTTTGTTGAATAGAATCTCATATGGAGTCTTGTCGAAGCGCTTGTGGATGAAGGTTCTGTTCTGAGTGAAGCACGCGGTATTGATTGCCTCTGCCCACATGAAGTGAGGCAGTCTTGATTGGATTAACATGGTGCGTGCTGCTTCAACAAGGGTTCTGTTCTTTCTCTCAACAACTCCGTTCTGCTGGGGAGTTTTAGCTGCTGCAAATTGCTGAGTGATACCGAGTGATTCATAGAACTCAGTGAGAGTCTGATTTTTGAACTCGGTACCATTGTCAGTTCTGACAATTCGAACACTGTGCTGTAGCAGTTTCTGGATCGTTCTGATAAAGGTCATAATGTTTTCTGCAGCTTCGTCTTTTGATCGAAGAAATTTTGTCCATGTATACCTAGAGAAGTCATCAACGATCACCAGAGTGTATTTGCGACCGTTGATGCTTTGTACTCTCATAGGTCCACACAGATCCATGTGAATTAGCTGCAGCTGATGAGTAGATGAAGGTTCAGTTTTTGACTTGTGGGAGCTTCGCGTCATTTTGCCCATTTTGCAGGCACTACAATGATTTTCAGCGGAAGACTTTAGCAGAGGAAGCCCCTTTACAAGTTTCTTGGAGGACAAGGTTGTTAGATGTTTGAAGTTCAGATGGGAGAGACGTCTGTGCCATAGGTTGTTCTGTTCAGTTGAAGCTTTGGACAGCAGACAGATGGAAGTGGTGGATTGGACGCTTTTCAGATCAATAGTGTACATATTTGATGTTCTGTAACACGTTAATAATGTATTTCCTGTGCTGTCAAGAATACAGCATTGTTTTGCAAAGAACCTCACTTCCATCCCGCTGTCACAGAATTGTCCAATGCTCAGTAAATTGTGTTTGAGCCCTTTGACGAATGAAACATCTTTTATTGTAACGCTGGCACAAACGACGTCCCCATACCCAAGGATGGGAGATGAGGCGTCATTCCCGAATCTGACATTGCCTCCGTAGCAGTTGGTGTAGTTGCTCAAAAGGTGCTTTATTCCGGTCATGTGGGTTGAGCATCCTGAGTCTAAGTGCCACACATGACCATCCTGCAAAACAATAAAAAAGGATTAGGTACCCATCTTGGAGTGGGTCCTTCCTTATTATCAAGAAACACCTTTTTAAAACTTGCTTTGAGCAGTGATCCAAGGTCAGCTGCTCTTTCAACAAAAGATTTATCTTCGATGGGCTTTCCAATTGCCAGATCTGCTTTTGCAGTGTGTCTGGTTTTTTGAGTCCATCTACCACTTTCCATTTTGGTCCTTGTGGGTCTAAGTTTGGGGACCCACCTTTCAGTTGTAGTTATGATGGGTCTTAGATTTGGATCCCACCTATCAGTTTCAGTTACGATGGGTCTACGATTGGGAACCCACCTTTCGGTTTTAGTTTGGATGGGTCTGCGTTTGTGGACCCACCTATTAGATTCAGGTTTGGTAGGTCTAATCTTGGGGATCCACCTTTCAGTTTCAGTTTTGACGGGTCTTATCTTGGGGACCCATCTTTTCGTTTTAGGTTCAGGAGGAGAGTAGACAGGTGCTTTGTGATTGAACGGTTGTTTCTTGAGTTTGGTTTTAAAAATCTCCTCCTTAGAAAGCCGATTAACATGTTTCCTAGAATGAACTCTAAGGGCATATTTCATATCTGGAATACAAAACGTTCCCTTAGAAGTTCCTTTCTTTGTTTCTTTTTCAGGTTTAAGCTTTCTGGAAGGCTTAGATTTAACAACATTCATATCACATTCATAATTATGGGGATCTGGAACAGAATAACCATAAGCAACACTTGTATTATAAGTAGAACTTTGTCTAGAAGATGTCTCAGAAATATTCAGCTTGGGACTCAAGACTGAACTTTTAGAAGTTTGCTTTGTAGAGACAGAATTACAATTAACTTTTGAGTAAAATATTGAACTAGATCTAGGGCTGGCACTTTTTTCAAAAACTTTCTTTTTGCCATCTGCGATTTCCTTCCTCTTTTTCCTCCACTCATTCTTCTCTTCTCCTTCCTTATTCACTTCATTCCCTGTAAACAAAGGAGAAGAGAGATGAGTGGACGAACCTTTAAAAGCATTGTTTTTCTCATGTGAGGTGTGTGAGCTGTCAGGCTTGGTCGTAGAAGGGTCTGTTTTAGCATGAAACTGCTCACTCAAATCATTAAATTTTTGAAGAAGTTCCTGCCAGTTGCGCTCAAAACCTTTCTTTTCAGTTTCAAATCTCTCTCTCTCGTAATCAAGAGTTTTCTGTAGGTTTTTGAGCTTTTGAGCCATGGGAAAAATACATGGTTCCTCACCAGTTTTAGCAATACCTACTCTTGGGGGAGGGTCTAGAGGGTGTCCTATGTGAGGAATATCTTTGGCATAAGGGTCAAGGCATTCACTAAAGCAGGAAGTAGGTTTTTCTTCTGAAAGTTGTTTTTCATTTACAGAGGGATAATCACAAGAAATCGCAGGTTTTGGTTTCTTTCTTTTTTCTTCTTCTGCTTCAGCATAATCTTCATCACTTCGAAAATACATTTTCTCACCAAATCCTAGTCCCATGTAATCTTTGTTATAGAATTGAAGGCAATTAACTTTCTTAAGATTACGTGGGTTTGTTATGCCCAGACCTGTTTTAGCATTGTAGAATCGGTCATCCTTTTGTTTGTTGTTAAGCAGAAAAACAGTTTGTTCAGATTGACCTCTTCTAGCAGCTAGATCTTCTAGTTCTTTTACTTTATTTAAAAGCGTTCTTCTTTTGTTATGCAAAAAATCGCATTCAGCCTTTGCTGTGCTTTTTTCCCGTTCACTGTCCTCAAATTTCTTAGTTAATTCAGCTATCTTTAGTTCAAAGCTTTCAAAATCTGAGGACACCTTTTTGACTTGATCTTTTGCAATTTCAAGTTGAATATTTAAGGAAGACTTTTGGTCTAGATTCTGTTTCAGAACTCTATGATTATTGTCTAGTCTCTCCTTTAGTTCTTTGATTAGATTGTCCTTTTCAAGTAAGGACTGCATTTGATTATTTAAAGAAGTATGGGAGGTACTTACAGAGCTTGTTGAGCAGTTGCCTTCGGGGATCGCAGCATCACCCTTTCCTTCATCTCCCTCCACTCGTGCCATAAGAGCATAGTTGTCTTCCTCTTCCTCCTCCTCAGAAGAATCTTCTGCCCAGTTCTCATTTTCAGCAATCATGGCAGAGGTTTCTTCTTCTTTCTGCACCATCAGCATTTTCTGCTTATTCCACAACATCTTCTGCTTGTAGAAGTTAACATCTTTCTTCTTTGGGAGGCGGCAGTCTTTGATCACATGTCCAGGTTTGCCGCAATTGTAGCATTTAGGAGCTTCTTCTGCCGATGATGCCTTTCTAGAAGATCCTTGATCATGGTTCTTCTGCTTGTAGTTTGAGGAGGAAGTTCTCAGTCTGTTGGAGGAAGTGTTCTTCTTTGCAAATCTTTTGGCCAGCATTGCCATCTTCTTCTGTAAGTCTGCTAGCTCAGCCTCTAGATCAGATTTGTCATCGTCACTCTCATCATCATCTGATTCAATCACCACCTTCTTCTTTTTCTTCTTTTGTGAAGTGGTTGTCCTTCTAGGCTGAGCATCCATTACAAGAGCTAAGGGGTTTGTGGTGTGATGATCCTTAGCGCATGCAACCTCGTTGACGAATTGCTTCAGATGTTCATAGAGTGTGCAGAGGTCAATTTCGTCCAGATCTATCCGTGATCTGACATCCTTCACTGTCTTTTCCCAAACAGGATGCAGGCTGGATAAGAATCTAATATTTAGTTCCAGATTGGACCTGAATACTTTGATCTTTCTGAGTTCATTTACCAGTTGAACAAGTCTATTGTAAGTCTCATTCAATGGTTCTCCTGGTCCTGCTTTGAAGGAGTCATAGGCGATGAGAATTGTAGTCTTCTTTGTTTTGAGGCTGATGCTTGTGCCTTGTAGCAGCTTCTCTATTTCATCCCACATCTCCTTAGCTGTCTGCATGCTATCTATGAGAACATAAACCTCATTTGGTATTGCTTGAAGGAGATATGTTTTGGCCATAAGATCACCACGAAGTCTGAGCTTGTCGGCTTCTGTGTATTCAGATGGAACTTTTCTCCTTATTTCTGGAAAAATAGGAGGATTGTTCTCTGGATCTCCACCAACTGAAATCAAGAGTTCAGCTGGTCCTTCAAGCAAAGATTCGAGCATTGCAGAAGAGTTTTCTTTGTGCTCGAGGAAGTTTAGAAATCTGTTCCTCCACATTTGGTATTCTCCCTTCCTGAGGCTAGGAGGGGTACTGCTGTTCCCTTGTGCATTGTAATCTGAACCCATTGCTGTACTAAACTGACCGTTCGAGAAAATTGATCAAAAGATTTTCAGAGGCAGAATCTCGAAAAATCAGATGTCGAGATCTGAATATCGAAATCTCAGATTTCGATAAAGGAGGCCCGGTATCGAGATTTGGGCTCGAGATTAAGGATCTCGAGATTTGGGATCTCGAGATTTCAAATTTCGAGATGCTGATCTCGAGATTTGAAATGTCGAGAAGTTAATCTCTCGAAATCTTAATCTGATGAGTCAAATGTCGAGACCAGATGTCGAAACCTTTTCTCGAAATCAAGATTTCGAAATCCAAGATGTCGAAATCCTCAATGTCGAAATCTTTCAACCTGTAAAAATCAGATAATCAAAATCTGAAGATAGTTTCCTGTAGAGTTGAATGTCGAGATCTTCTGGTAAAGTTTTCAGCTCGAAAAACGTAGCAGAACCTGTGAAGAAATAGGATGTCGAGATGCCTAGCTCGAGATATCTCGAAATAAAAAATTGCGTAAAACACAAACTGAAGTATACCCTTTGATCTCTTTGAAACGGCGATTCCAAAGGTGTAACTTTTACAACTTTTGAACAAGAAACAAAATTACAGAGCAAAAAATCGACAGAATGAACTACGTTAACAAAAACAGAGTATTCTGCAGGAGTTCTTCTGATCGTTCTCGATCTGCTCTGATACCAATTGTTAGTCCCTGTTTCTGTAACAGCAATGAATAATCGATCTAACAAGGAAGATTAATGGTAAAGATGAACACAGAATGAATCACCGTAAAACCTTCTTTGATAAACCGTGGAACGTACAGCAGAATGATATAAGCGTAAGGCTATGAATAATAAGTACGACGTTCAACCTTTTCCTAAACCTCGGCTCCCTTTTTATATGCGAGGTTTAGGTTAGGCGAAACAGGCTTTTGGCCTGTTTAAATGGGCCTAACACTTGGCCTGATTTCTATCTAATTTATGCACTATTTAAATACAAGGATTAAATACAAAGCTAATCTATGACCAACTTGATTCACAATAAAATATCTCCAACAATTAATTTATAAAGTCGACTCTTGGTTATTTTATTAAATTGGACCATATAAAGCTAATTAAGTAGTTAAATAATAAAATTTTTATTATCGATGAAATGAATTTATAGTTTAATATTCATTAAAGAATATTATATTAAAATAATTATTTGGACTTGGTATCATAATTAGATTAAATAAATTGGTAGATTTTGTTTTCACTAATTATTGGACTAATTAAGGTAGAGTAATATAAAATTTGCATAATTTCGGACTTTAAAATATTAAGTGTTTAAGTAATTAATAAAATCAGAATATATTAGTTAATTCGGATTTATTAATGCAAATAATAATATAAACTAATTTCGATATTTGATTAGTTAGATTAAAAATAATTCGGATATAATATTAAGACATACCAAATGCTTTAGGAGTTGAGTAAATAAAAAGATGATTATTAAATTAGAAATTTGATGTTGTAATTAGTTATATTTGTATGTTTTAGAATTTAAGTATTTTAATTAATGACTGAATTAATAAGGTAATTTAATTAATAAGAAGTGATTAGCGCGGATAATAAAATAATTGAATTAGTGAATTCGAACAAATAAAATAAAAGGTAAAAATTGAGTAAAATAATTATTAAAGAGTAAGTGACTAATTATATCATCTTAATTAAAAAGGTGATTACTTAGAGACCGGGGTAGAAGAAGAGAATTAGGAGCACCCGGACTAGAGGTAAGTTTCTCTGCCAATCCAAAAATCGTTTCCTCGTATTATATATGTATTATGTGATACGTGATTTTTTTTAAGTGTAAAGTATGACTTTTATGCATGTGATTCTGAGATGATTCGTGAAACTAAGTGCTTTTGAGGGTAAATATTTTATCTAATTATTTTTAAAGCAGTTTGAGAAGTTGAGAAATATTTTGAAGTATATTAATTCAAGATAAAAGAATGATTTCATAAGAGGTGAGCATCACGGGAGAAATCCGTGGTTTCGGTTTTCCACGTCCGGATAAATGTGGAGGGTGATTAGGTCTGCTACTACTAAGAAGTACAGTTTGAGTTTAAAGTGATATTTGGATCGATGATCCCTTTTAAGAAGAAGTTATGGTAGTAGTAGTTCCTAATCATTCAAGATATCTTATTCAGGGGTAGTTGGTAGACTGAGTCCCGACTACTCGTTACGACTTACTACTCGGAGGGCTTGGAATCCCTTTTAGGGGGTGTGCACACTTAAGGTAGTCGTTTCGTTTCCAATAGAGCAGTTGTGGTACCGGCACTTGTTCGGGGGTGGCCGTCCGTAACCACGGTCCACCGGGCTCTACCGAAAGGTTGAGCACCGCCCTTCTAAATTACTAGGAAGTTAGAGAAGAAGTGATTTTTGAGGAAATCAAAGAGAAGGGTTATTATGAAGTTTTAAAGAGAAGTTGAGGATTTTTGTAAAGAAGTAGTTTTGAGAAAAATCAAAGTGAAAAGAATTTCGATGGTGTGAGTATTTTTATATATTATTATATAAAGATCTATTTTAGTCAAACATGATTATTTTACGAGGTTGGGTAGTACTTACTTAGCTCTAAAGCTAATTTTTGTTTTCTTTTCCTTGTTTTGTTTCTGCACTTTATTTGTGCAGGTGAGGATGATTTTGTCGATTGATGATTGCTTGCATGGCCCGAGAGCGAATTAGAAGTCGCTTTAGTTATACTAGTCATGAAATATAAATTTACTTTACAAACACTTTATTTTTATTAAATTAGTTGTTATGTTTTAGTTGCCTGTGCATCCGGTTGAGAGATGACCGGATGTGGCGGTAACACCCATTTCCCTTATTAAGACTTCCTCTGTACTTTCTTTAAATTTTCATTATCAATAAATAAAAGTTTTATTTCAATTATATCAACGTTTTGGGTGGGAAATTTGGGGGTTTTACAAATTGGTATCAGAGCCTTTGGTTTACAAAATCTTTTAAATGTTTTCAAAATCATTTAAAGGTTTTCTAAAACTTTTTTTTAATGGACTTAATTATTTTATTAATTAGGATCAAAGAACCTGATTAGGAATAAAGTTTAAGGTTTAGGATCGCGGTGAGATGGTGGGATGCCTAATTTGTTATGATTTATGTTGGACTAATTTTGATGACATAAGAATTATGCGAAATCATGTGAACTTTGATTGTTGCCTAATTAAGATAGACGTATTGGAGTTATGTTGCTCAAAAGACTTGATTAGTACTAGTGAGAAGAACTCTAAGGGTCAGGGCATATGTGCATATTTACTCTTATGTATGTGATTGAGTAGAAAATTGAATAGGAATACTCCTAAGAAAATTTTAGAATTATGCTTCGGGAATGAAGCACTCTTTAAGGAGGTTAGTATGTGACACCATAAATATTTTTAGATAGAATATTACTCCGTAATATTTTGTAGGAGAGATTAGTAAACTCTAGAGAAGAACTCTAGGACTTATATATGAACTCACTCCTATTGGTTTAATTGTGTAGAATATAGAATTAGAGTATTCATGAGAAAATTTTAGGACTATATGCTTGGGGGACGAAGCATCTCTTAAGAGAGATAGAATGTAATACTCCTTAAATTTTCACTAAAATCAAAGAAGAAAAATTAGCGGCTTTTAATGAAGAAAAAAAAATGTTGATTTTACCTGTTCGAATAATGAAGGAATGAAAGAAAAACGTAACTTTTAATTTAGACGGGTGGGTTATAATACCTCGTTTAAATAACATGTTTTAAAACTTTTATCTTAGCTTATGCTTCGAGGACGAAGCATTCTTTAAGGGGGATAGAATGTGACACTCCAAAAATTTAAATAAAAAAAAAATAAAAAAAAATTTTAGCTAGATAAATCATAAAATATTGCGGAAGTGACATTTTAATTATTAATTGAGTCAGACAAAAATTCAACAGTTGTAACATTCTAATCAGATAAAAATTTCAAAATTTATGACGTCTTAGTCAGATAAAAATATTTCAGTAATAGGAACAACATTTTATGAAACAAGTGAACCAGACAGAAAATTAACAATTGTGACATTTTTAGTCAGATAAAAATGGTCCGATAAAAGAAGTAATATTTTATATCAAGTACCAATTATACATATGACATAAGAAGTAAAAGCTATATTTTATTTTTACAAAACACAATTCCCATTTTTACCCCTAAATATATAAATTATACTAACGTATAACACTACGTATAATTCTATACGTTTTTTTTGACCTGCATATTAAAGGAACAAGATTTTCTTTTTAGCTTACGCATCAGTTACAAAACCATCAAGAAGGAAAATTTTTTTAAAAAAAAAATTTATGGAGGATGATCCTCCAACGTATGAAACGTGCAAAAAGAAAAAAAAATTATAGGAGCAGGATTTTAGGATCTGAATCAGAAGCTTTACACACAGTCATCTCTATAAATAGCAGAATCAACTGCCTGGCCTTTCATCCCAAAAATTCCCGTCGGAAAACGCATATATATATATATATATATATATCTGAATTTTTCCAACCCATCGCTAGACTCAAAAACCGAGCCCTGAAAACGCTTCCCAGACCTTCCCCTTCATGAGAGGAATCCAACGGAGGAAGAATCATTGAAAACGGTCGTGAAACGAGGGAGAAAAAGCTCGCCGGAGTTTCGCCGGGAAAACTTTCCCGACAGAAAACGGAGGAGCAGGAGCCGCCGTCGTCGCCGCCAACCCTTCACCGACCTTCGCCGTCCCGAGAGGAGTGCACCGCTACCCCGTTGGCCGTTTCTGACGAGGTAAAACCTCTTCCCCGTTTTTTTTCCTTTTCCCCGTTTTTCCGGCGACTCAGCGAAGAAGACGACCCAGCCAAGGCTGGGGTCTGTCTTGTGGGCCTGATCTTTGGGCCAGAAGAATTAAATTTGGGTCAGTTCGGCCCAGTTGCAATAACAATTAAAAATAAAATAGTAAATGAAATAAATAAAATCTGGAAAAATAGAAATTAAATACCTGGTGTAATTATACATGTTCGGACCAACCAGAATTGTAAAATAATATTTTTAGCTATTTTTAATTGATTTAATGGTAATTGGGCCAATTTGTACACAATTAGTAAATAAATAAGTAAATGGCGAAATTAATTATGAAATAAATATTGGAGTAAACTAGGATAATTATAAGACTAACTAAGACATTATGGACCATTTATAAATAATAAAAATTAATATTAGTATATTTAATTGTGAATGGACCGGTTATTTGATATACGAAAATAAATGAATAATTAAGGAAAATGAATTATAAAATAAATAATTGGACAACCTAAGCCAAATGTAGAACCAAAATATAGTTATGGACGGTTATTAGTTTATAAAGTCGACTCTTGGTTATTTTATTAAATTGGACCATATAAAGCTAATTAAGTAGTTAAATAATAAAATTTTTATTATCGATGAAATGAATTTATAGCTTAATATTCATTAAAGAATATTATATTAAAATAATTATTTGGACTTGGTATCATAATTAGATTAAATAAATTGGTAGATTTTGTTTTCACTAATTATTGGACTAATTAAGGTAGAGTAATATAAAATTTGCATAATTTCGGACTTTAAAATATTAAGTGTTTAAGTAATTAATAAAATCAGAATATATTAGTTAATTCGAATTTATTAATGCTAATAATAATATAAACTAATTTCGATATTTGATTAGTTAGATTAAAAATAATTCGGATATAATATTAAGACATACCAAATGCTTTAGGAGTTGAGTAAATAAAAAGATGATTATTAAATTAGAAATTTGATGTTGTAATTAGTTATATTCGTATGTTTTAGAATTTAAGTATTTTAATTAATGACTGAATTAATAAGGTAATTTAATTAATAAGAAGTGATTAGCGCGGATAGTAAAATAATTGAATTAGTGAATTCGAAAAAATAAAATAAAAGGTAAAAATCGAGTAAAATAATTATTAAAGAGTAAGTGACTAATTATATCATCTAAATTAAAAAGGTGATTACTTAGAGACCGGAGTAGAAGAAGAGAATTAGGAGCACCCGGACTAGAGGTAAGTTTCTCTGCCAATCCAAAAATCGTTTCCTCGTATTATATATGTATTATGTGATACGTGATTTTTTTTAAGTGTGAAGTATGACTTTTATATATGTATCTAATTATTTTTAAAGCAGTTTGAGAAGTTGAGAAATATTTTGAAGTATATTAATTCAAGATAAAAGAATGATTTCATAAGAGGTGAGCATCACGGGAGAAATCCGTGGTGTCGGTTTTCCACGTCCGGATAAATGTGGAGGGTGATTAGGTCTGCTACTACTAAGAAGTACAGTTTGAGTTTAAAGTGATATTTGGATCGATGATCCCTTTTAAGAAGAAGTTATGGTAGTAGTAGTCCCTAATCATTCAAGATATCTTATTCAGGGGTAGTTGGTAGACTGAGTCCCGACTACTCGTTACGACTTACTACTCGGAGGGCTTGGAATCCCTTTTAGGGGGTGTGCACACTTAAGGTAGTCGTTTCGTTTCCAATAGAGCAGTTGTGGTACCGGCACTTGTTCGGGGGTGGCCGTCCGTAACCACGGTCCACCGGGCTCTACCGAAAGGTTGAGCACCGCCCTTCTAAATTACTAGGAAGTTAGAGAAGAAGTGATTTTTGAGGAAATCAAAGAGAAGGGTTATTATGAAGTTTTAAAGAGAAGTTGAGGATTTTTGTAAAGAAGTAGTTTTGAGGAAAATCAAAGTGAAAAGAATTTCGATGGTGTGAGTATTTTTATATATTATTATATAAAGATCTATTTTAGTCAAACATGATTATTTTACGGGGTTGGGTAGTACTTACTTAGCTCTAAAGCTAATTTTTGTTTTCTTTTCCTTGTTTTGTTTCTGCACTTTATTTGTGCAGGTGAGGATGATTTTGTCGATTGATGATTGCTTGCATGGCCCGAGAGCGAATTAGAAGTCGCTTTAGTTATACTAGTCATGAAATAAAAATTTACTTTACAAACACTTTATTTTTATTAAATTAGTTTTTATGTTTTAGTTGCCTGTGCATCCGGTTGAGAGATGACCGAATGTGGCGGTAACACCCATTTCCCTTATTAAGACTTCCGCTGTACTTTCTTTAAATTTTCATTATCAGTAAATAAAAGTTTTATTTCAATTATATCAACGTTTTGGGTGGGAAATTTGGGGGTGTTACAGAAGTTGTCAGCGATGGCCTTTTTTAATTTCTCATATGCTTCAGCATGAGCCTGCTCCTCCACGAGAAATTTTTCGGAGAGCTTGAGCATGCCAGGGAACTCCTCATTCTTCAGCTTGTTAAGGTACTCTTCATACTCTTGTATCTTTTGAAGAGCTTGTTCAAGGTTAGGAGGAAGAGAAGGAAGAGGAGATACCTGAGCAGAGGGCTCTGCTGCTGTATGGGAGGCTGCTGTTGATTTCTGTTTCTGGAATGCTAGAATCTGGTTTTCTAGCTCTTCATCTCTTGCTCGAAGGGCTGCTAGCTCATTCTTGATGTCTGAGATGATTGCTAGTTGATTCGAGAGTTGAGTTTGAAGTTGAGTTTTTTGCTTAGAGTTCAATACCTGCTGGATCATCAGGTTGCTCCTAATGTGTCTGTGGACTTCTTCAAACCGCATATCCAGTAAGTTATCAAAATGTCTCTGCATTTTGATCAACCTCTTATGAAGTCTGACCTCTGCGTTGCTTATGAATTTTGTTGTAGCTCTCCTTTCTTTAATGAAGACCTCTGCCATGGTAGGAGTGTCTTCTGCATCCTCTATGACGAGTTTGTTCTTAAGATCCAGAGATGTAGTAGGTTGCTGCTCAGAAGGAGGAGGTGGCTGCTCTGGAGTTTCTCTGTGAAAGTTCTCGTCTTCCATTACCTTGGAAGTTTCTCCTCCTCCATGTGTTTCCATCCTAGATTTGGCTACTATTGCTCCAAGTATTTCATCACTAGAGGAAGAGGAGATGATGGTTCGTTTACCTTTGCTGTTTGGGGGTCCTATGGTAGCATCCATATCATCATCATCATCATCTTGGTTGTCATTCTGAGCTGATGACTTGCCTAGCAGTTGCTTCTTTTTCTCACTGTAGACTCTGTTGATTTCAAAGAGCGTTGTTGCAACTCCAAGATCATCTGTACCCAGCCACTGTAATGAAAAGTCTTCTTCATCAATGTAGGTGGGTAGGGTTTCTGCTTGCTCCAGGATTCGAGAAAGCTTCCATTTCCTCCAATCTTTCACTCGGGCACAGTCAGCATCCAGTTTCTCTAAAGGAGTTAGTTTTGGTGAGCTGGCTGCCGAAGAAAGAGGAGCCTGCTGCTCGTCTAAGTGAGCTGGCTGCTCTACTTGTTGTTGTAATCTGGGCATGAGAACAGAAAGAGGAGTTGCGGAGTGATCAGTTTCGTCTGAGATTGATGATTCATTGGTTTGCGGTGTTCCTGAGTAGGATCCTGCTTCTTCATTGATGGTGGGTAGTGATAAGGCCGTTGCTTCCAGTTCTTCTTGTATGTTTCTTGGTGGATCAAGGGTTGATTCTTTTCTAGGCTTCTTTGATTGTGCTTGGTCACATCCAGATCTAGGTCTTTTGACGTTTTTAGTCTTGATTCTATTGAAGGTAGTTTGGAGGGGCTCGTTGGAGAGGATGTCAGTTCCTATTGGAATTTCTGGGGCTCCCACTTTTGAAGTTTGGAAAAGGATTTTCCTCCAGTCTGAAGGGGCTTTAGTTGTTCCTATGATTCTCTTCTTCTGTAGAATTTCTCCAATGAGAAATTCATATCCTACCCATGGCAGGGTATTGTCTTCTCTTCTTTCTTTGTGGGACTTTTTGACATACTCTAGCAATTGGTTGTAGACATACCTTGACCAATTATGTGGAGATCCAGAAATGATTGCTGCCAGTGGAACTTCCCTTTTCTCGTTCAGCTCATCCAGGGCTATGCTATTTGTGCCAATGCATTTGTAGAGGATATCGAGCAGGAGAGCATACTCTAAAACCATCTCCTTTTTCTTGACTTTGAGAGAATTGGTGTTTTGTGCACTTGGAAGAAGAACTAATTCCTTGAATTCCTCCTTTTTGAATTCAAAGGTAGTGATAGCAGTACCCTAATATCCCCTTCTTCAATCTCCACTGGCCTACCCTTGATGACGGATTTGAGGGTCCCATTCTCAGAGTTGGTGTAGAATTTTGCCACCACTTCGGGATAGAAGTGAGAGTAAGGATAGGTTGCCATCTTCATAAGGTCAGGTGTGTCCAGTTTCCTTAGAAGATCTCTCATAAGATCACTATTTTCAGCTTTATTCATGGCTATGGATGTGTTGAGGATAGATCAAGTGTAGATGGACTTGGAGATTTTGATAAGAGAGGCCATGGATTAAGATGAGACTGTAAAAAGGGATGAAGTGTTGAGGGAATATAGGATGGTAGTTTGAGAGATTTGAGAATTTTGAGAGCGTTTGAGAGTGTAGAAAGAGGTTAGAGAGAGACTGCAATGTAAAAGTGTGAAGGAGTTGTACGGAGGATGTATTTATAGTCTATCGGAAACTAGTCGTTGAGATATAGCCGTTGGAGAATACCGCTGGTCATGCATGGCATTAATTGTTAGATTGTGTTCACACTGGGAGCAGTGGGCTTACTGCTTGAGAAAACTTTTGGTGATTTGAGAGAAAAATTCACCTTTTTGGAATCATTGAAATGTTAGGATCAAGATAACAGATGCCAAGTGCTGAGATTCTATGTGTTTGTGTAAAAAATTGAGCCTACTGTGGTCCTGAGACAGCCTGCTGTTACCCTGAAGTAGTCAGCATCTCGAATTTTATGAACCAGTGTTTTTACCTTCACTCCACCTTCCTTGTTTCACTCTTATCCTCTTTGTATGGTTTTAGTGATGTAAGTCCTCGCAATGCTGCAAGAAAATGTAGCAGTGGGCTAGTTGGCAGTCACCTGCTCAGCCTGATGATGCTCTTTGTTTGTGGTTTGCTTCTCTTGTTTGTAAGGTTTGCCTCTGAATATCTTCTGAGTGTAGTGAAGATATTAGTTTTCTCATACCTTGGATTTTGGTGAGCATGTTTTTTGAGATCTGGGAGCCTGTTGCTCAGTTAAGGAGTCTGCTAAGGTATAGGTTTTGCATGTTTAACTGTTTTTGGTCCCCTTGATGTTTAAAAGTCTGAAGTTGACTTTCTTGGACCTTGATGCTTCATTCCTTGTTTTTTTAAGTACATATTCCTTCAGCAGGTGGCTGCTTGTGAATACTGCTTAGGAATTCCCCCTCAATTTATGCTTCAAATAATTAACTGCTTAGGAATGTATTCTAATTTAATGGTCTTCTTATCAACATGATCTCTCATGAAATGATGCCTGATCTCAATATGCTTGGTTCTTGAGTGAAACACTGGATTATGAGTAATTGCAATAGCGCTTGTGTTATCACACAGTATCCTAACCTACTTTGTTTCTTCACAATAATCCTTCAATTATTGTTTAATCCAGAGTATTTGAGCATAGCAGCTGCCTGCAGCTATGTACTCTGCTTCAGCAGTGCTAGTAGCAATTGAGTTTTGTTTCTTGCTGAACCATGAGACAAGTCTTCCTACAATTAATTGACAAGTACCAGAAGTACTTTTTCTGTCAATCTTGCATCCAGCAAAGTCTGAGTCTGAATAGCCATAGAGTTCAAAACCTCCATTTGTTGGGTACCATAATCCAGAGTTAGGATTACCTTTGAGGTACCTTAATATCTTCTTTGTTGCAAGGAGATGGCTTTCTTTAGGTTTTGATTGGAACCTTGCACATACCCCAATTGAGTAGGACATATCAGGCCTACTAGTAGTGAGGTATAGTAGAGAACCAATCAATCCTCAATAGAGAGTGGGATCAACATCTTTGCCATCTTCATCTTGACTTAAACCTTGTGAAGTGTTCATTGGAATTTTCACAGTAGACTTGTTTTCAACTTTGAATTTCTTCATGAGATCTCTGGTATATTTAGCTTGGTTGATGAAGATACCTTCTGGAGTCTGCTTCACTTGTAGTCCCAAGAAATAGTTCAACTCTACCATCATGCTCATCTCAAATTTCTTTTGCATGAGAGTTGAAAGTTTCTCACATAATGCTTGATTTGAACTTCTAAAGATTATGTCATCAATATAAATTTGGGCAAGCAGTATGTATGAACCCTCTTCAATTTTGAATAGTGTTTTGTCTACTTTGCCTTTAGTGAACCCATTACTCACTAAATATTCAGAGAGAGTGTCATACCATGCATACTTGATTTTTCTCTCTATTGATTTCAAATCCAGGAGGCTGCTGCACGTAGACCTCCTCTTCTAGTAGAATTGCTTATGGGCAGCATATGCTAAGAATATTCTTATTGCTTCAAGTCTGGCAACGGGAGCAAAGGTTTCATCAAAATCTATCTCTTCTTCTTGGCAGTATCCTTTGGCTTCCAACCTTGCCTTGTTCTTAACAATAGTGCCTTCCTCATTCATCTTGTTTCTAAACATCCATTTGGTCCCTATCACATGTTTATGATAGGGCCTGGACACAAGCTCCCATACGTTATTTCTCTCAAATTGGTTAAGTTCTTCTTTCATAGCTTGTATCCAGTCAGATTCAAGCAAGGCTTCTTCAATTTTCTTAGGCTCGGTTAGTGAGATGAGGCATGAGAACAGTGCTTCTCTCTGAATGGCTGACCTAGTACGAACCCCATCATGGATGTTTTCAATGATTTGGTGAGGGGGGATGCTGGTTTAACCATCTAATGTCACATGTTTGAACTGTTTGAGTATGCTGCTCATTCTCCTCTTCTTCTTCATTATCCTCTGGTAGAGTACGGGGATTAGGAACTTCAAGTCTTGTGCTTGAATTTGTTGGAACATCTGGAGGTTGATTCTGGATGAGTCAGCTGCTCGCAGTGATCTGCCGTTTGAGTCAACTGCTGGCAGTGGGCTGCTTTCAGAGCCGGCTACGTCCAGAATTTTGCAATCTTTTGTTTTTCATTACTGGGAAGGCAGCTTGGTGCCTTTCAAGTGTCCTTCTTTGTTTCAGATGGCTCACCTTTATCCCTTTTATGAGCAGTGGAGTGGTTTTCAAAGACCACATGAATTGATTCTTCTACAACTAGAGTTCTTTTGTTGAGGATCCGGAAAGCCTTACTTGTTGCTGAGTATCCCAGAAAGATCCCTTCATCATATTTAGGATCAAATGGATTGAGATAGTCTTGTCCATTGTTTAGAATGAAACATTTGCATCCAAACACATGGAAATGACTAACATTTGGCTTCTTTTCCTTCCATAGCTCATATGGTGTCTTTTTGTAAGTCTTATGAATATAACTTCTATTATGGGTATAGCAAGCTGTATTTATTGCCTCTGCCAAAAATCTTTTGGGCAAGTCTGCTGCTTTAAGTATGGTCCTTCCTGCTTCTTTTAGTGTCATGTTCCTTCTTTCAGCAACACCATTTTGTTGAGGTGTTCTTGCTGCTGAAGTTTGGTGGTGGATTCCAGTTTCTTCACAATACTGAATTATAATTGAATTGAGAAATTCAGTACCTCTATCTGACCGGATCTTCTGGATTGAGAGGCTTCTCTCATTCTAGACCAGCTTCATTAATTCAGGGAGCTTCTTCTCTATCTCATTTTTCTTTTTAAGAATAAGGTCCATGTGAATCTGGAATAATCATCTACTACCACCAAAGTATACCTATTGTCACTTAAGTTTGTTGGTTCAACTAGTCCAAACAAGTCAAGGTGCAGTAAGCTTAATGGTATAGTTGATGACTCTACTTCTTTGGATTTATGGTACCTTTGTTTGCTTCCCTTTTTGACATGCATCGCATGAGTGGTCCTTCTTGAAGTTGATTTCGGGAAGTCCTTTCACTAATCCTTTTCTGGACAGTTTGTTGATGGTTTTGAAGTTGAGATGACTGAGCTTGTGGTGCCATTCCCAAGTCAAGTTTGAATTTGCTTTTGTCACTAAGTAGATCCCTTCCTTTGCTGAGCTCCGATCAACAACGTACATGTCCCTTTTTCGACTATCAGAGAGCACAACTTTATTATTTTTGACATCTTTAATCAAGCAGATGTATTTGGAGAATACTACATTGTAGCCATTGTCAAAAAGCTGGCTTATGCTTATTAAATTGAACATCAAACCCTTTACATAGGATATGTTTTGGATTTATAAGTCCACCTTTTATCAAATCTCCAGCTCCTTTGGTTTCTCCTTTCTTTTCCACATTCCCAAATCTTACTTTGGGTCCTTCCCTAGCCGTGTAGTTTGACAATAGCCTCCTGTTGCTTGTCATGTGTCTGGGGCAGCCTGAATCTATGTTCCACTCTTTTGAGTCAGCTGCTCTGGCACCTTCCTCAACATCATTTAATTGGTCATCAACCATGAAGCATCTGAGTGAGCAGTTTTCTTCATCAGTTTCATCTTGTCTTTTGTTAGTGGTAGGCTCTTTGAGACAGCTATTGTCTTCTTCAGTAATCTGCCAGGCTCCAAGGCAGAGTAATGCTTCTTCCGAGCTTTCAGATGAAGAGCTTTCATCACTGGAACTGCTTTCTTCATCACCGTGGGAATCCTCCTTCTTCTTTTCACTTACAAAGGCTTGATGTTTACCTTTGAAGTCCTTCTTATATCTAGCTTTTTGGGCAGTACTCTGCTGCCCTTGATACTTATGTGCCAATGAAAGGGGCACTCATTTTTGTAGTGTCCTGGCTGTCTACAGTTGTAGCACAGTACTGTATCCCTACTGGATTGATGTCTTCCTTATCTTCTAGAAGGCAGATTGTATGGCTTCTTTGGGGCAGGTCCCTCCTTCTTCATAAACCTCTTGAACTTCCTCACAAACATTGCAAATTGTTCATCAGTGAAGAGATTGTTGAGGGATTTCTCAGTAGATTTTGATGTGCTTGGTTCAGACACTAGGGCTAGTGTCTTGGATTCTTCTTCCTTTTCCTCCTTGATTTCTTTTATCTCGAACTCATAAGCTTTAAGATCACTGAAAAGTTTATCAGTTGAAAGACTTATGACATCTCTGCTATCTCTCATAGCAGTTACTTTCATATCCCACCTTGAGGGCAGACCTCTCAACACTTTAAGGGAGATCTCCTTTTGAGATAGATTTTTCCCTAAGTCAGAGATTTCTGCCACGATCTTTAGAAATCTAGACTCTATCTCATTGATTGATTCACTAGACATCATTTTGAAGTCTTCAAACTTCTTGAGGGCAATGGTTAGCTTGTTATCCTTCTCTTGCTCATATCCTGCTCCTATCTTTTTTAATTCATCCCAGACATCCTTAGCAGTTTCACATTTTGTCTGTCCCGGTTATTCAAGGTACAGTCTAGAGGGGGTGAATAGATTGTACTGGTTTTTAACTTTTTCAAGCTAAGTACCAGACTTAACAGAATAGCCTGTTATGTTGATAGAACAGACTAGCCGCGGATGGTCTTCTGGTAGGGGTTCTATCCGGTTAGCCTCACAGAGAAGCAAAGGCAGTAGGCTTTCTATTAACTCACAAGAAAAGTTCTGCTGAACACAGAGACCAAGTCTTTAGAGTTAATCAGTTAAAGATAAAAGCAAGTGATAAAAGCAGTAAGTAAATGACACCAGGGATTTTTATAGTAGTTCAAGAAACAACGTGTTCCTCTAATCCACTGTTCCGCTAAGCTTGTAAGTAACAATTACAACGCTCAAGTCCTAGCACTTAAGAAGCTCTCCACGTCTTCTTCAAATGTATATGTCTCCTGGGATGCACTTCCTTGCTTCCTTTAAGACTGGTCCTTTAACTGAGTTTCCTCTAAGTATACCCACTTCACTACTCCAGTTATTTGGACACCCTTCTTGGACAAGAAGATTACTATGTAAAAACAGAAGTTTCTCCAACTTGCTTCGTCACAAAGGATGAGGATATGAAGTGTTTGAAGTGTTGAAGAACTGTAGGAACTTTTCTCTTATTGGAAGAAAGGATATGAAAATAATGTCTTTCCAACGTAAGCTTTTCTTGTTAAGAGGATGAAGTTGAAGTCTCAAGAAAGCTTGATAGTTTGAATGTTGAAGTGAGAGCTGAAATTCCTTTTTTTGTTCTTCATGTAGTATCATATATACTGATGTTATCTTCCCGTTGGAGAAGGAAGACAACTGCATTAAATGCGTGTCCTGTGGAGTTGACTGGTTGGACCCACAAGATTTGGCGGCTTGCTATTTTGGGAAGATATTTTCCTGGATTCTTGGTCAATCATCAGCTTTATCTTTTCAGAGTATGGAGCTCATTAAATGAGCATTAAATGCTTGTGCTGTAGCTATTCCGTTGAAATCTCTTAGGCTTTGAGGGAATCTTCCGTTCGTTTAACCGACTTAAGTAGATTCAGAAAAATCTTCTAAGTGTGAGGCCTTCTGGTGTGCTTCACAGAAGAGTAAGTATAGAGGGCCTTGGGAGACTTCTGACTAGAGAATTCAGTAGAGGGCCTTGGGGGTCTTCTGTTCAGATAATTCAGCAGAGGGCCTTGGGGGACTTCTGACTAGATATGTTGCAGTCAGAGAACCCGGAGGTCTACTGTCCAAATATAGGCCAACAGAGAACTAGGAGGTCTTCTGTTTAGTCACTATACTAAAGTGCTTACACATGGAAAACAATTCTAATACAAAATTCTAAAGGTGGTACTTTAATATCCTAACTAATCTAGCATCATCAAAATCTAAATACAATTATTCCTTACAATTTACCCCTTTTGATGATACCAAAACCCTTAAACTACTTCCAGAGAAGTGCCTTTCACCATAAAAGAGATAAAGTTTAAGAACTTTCATTGTAAATCTTGGTGGGCAACTTTGCATAGGAAAGCAGTAAGAGTAAGAAAACAAACAGGATAAATCATAATGTAACAGAGCAAAACAATAAACAGAAGGTAAGAACAGAAAGCAATAAGAAACAGAATTTGGATGGTGCCGTTCAAATTAGAGGCAGAGAGGTTATCTTATTTAGCAGAGAATATAAAGATACAAGAGAGAAATATTTAACAGTCTTTCTCTTCTACCTGTTATCCTGCTTCATCAATCCTCTTGAGTTCTGTATTAACTCTAGCTCTGATGGAGGCCAAGTTCCTCAGTTTCTGGTACTTTGACCAGTGAGCTTCAAGGTTGCAATCCAAATAGTTTCGCACCGCTTCTAATATATTCTTGTCTGGGATAACTTTCATTTTCCACCATGCTTCAGCTTCTTCAATGGATCCTCCATCATTGACCTGGAAAAATCCATCACTATCCATGAAAAGATCCTCTTGATGTAGAGGAGTCATGAGCTTTTTCATCTATTCAAGCTGGGATCTGTCAGGCCTTGACATCCCATTTTTCATCCAATCATTAAAATAGAAGTTTTTCTTCTTGGTTCCTTTTGGTGGTGGAGGAGGGGGTCTGTGGATTTCAGCAACAAGTCTCTTCTGTTTGGCCTTTTCAAAGTAGATTGCTGGATCAACAGAGGTGGCCTTATTGGGTGTCAGAGCTCTGGAGCTGGGACCTTCTGCTTCCTTAGTCTCTTCCCCCTTTTGGCATCAACAAGATCACCAAGGAGGAGCTCTATTTTTGAGAATTCTGAAGCTTGAGTGTCCCTAATCTCCTCAAGAGCTTCCGGGAGAGTTTGGGTGATTGAGGCAAGACTTTCAATTAAGCTCTGTTGTTTTTGGACAGCTGAGGCGACATCTCTGGTATTTGCCTCAAGAAGGACCATGTGACACCCTGAAAATTTAAATAATATGAAATAGATAATAACACCAACTTGGTAAAATTTTAACATGTTACAAAATGACATTTTAAACATATTCTTAATTTGAGAAGTGTGTCAATTAAATTTATATATATATCCACTATAAGAGGCAACCTAAAATTTAGTACTACTTACCAAACGGGGGAGTTGACTTTTCAAATATGCTTTTAATTATAACACCTCATATACATACATACATAACACGTACATACATACATAACACGTACATACATACTATTGTTATAACATATATGCGCATGTGGCATGTCTTTAATAGGAAACGGAGGATAGTAATAACAATAATATGTAATAATAAGATAGTAATTCGTATTACCTGCAGTAGCAACGCAAGGAGCGGCAAACGTATGTACTACGTATAATTATGGAAACTTGATAAATGAAATTAAATGCAAAAGATTTGTAACCCACGGAAGTTATACTGCCAACATGCGAAGCATTTGTAAATGGCAACAATACGGAGTACCGCGTATATATACACACGCAAGAAAACCATCGTATACAAAGTTTATATCGATACATATGTTCAATCCGTCGCTGCAACGCATCATGCAAAGCCAAACGAAAGCAAGCCGGACGGGATGATAGATGGTCCACCTGCGTCGCCGGAAGAAGAGAAGGGGACTGTCGCCGTCGCTTAACACCACCGCTCGAGAGAAGGAGGCCGCCGGAGTACGATTCCAGACCGCCGGACTGTTCTCGGAGATGGGGAAAACCACTTGAGCACTCGCCAGACGCATCCGCCGGAGTACCGTTGCAAACCCCCGGAGGAACGGACGCCGCTATGTGGCTGGAAGAGTATGAACCGGAGTATCGCTAGGTTGCTGCCGCCATACTCCGTCGTAGTAGTACTACTGAACCCAAACGGGAGCAAGGTTCGTCGGAGTATCATGGCTGATTTCACGCAGGAGGAGGAGGTGCCATCGCCGACCAGGCCACTGCCACCGTTTGACGAGGCTGACGTTTCCTTTCACCGGCTGCTACGAGCCTGGAAGCCTCAGTAGGAGCCGTTTTTTTCCTGTTTCCGCCTTGGCCGTCGACGAGTACGTACGTAGTACTCTGCTTTGCTTTTGTTCATTGGATTGGTTATTAGATAATAAATAAATTAATGGTCTACGTAGAATTTAATTATTATTATTATTATTGAATTAATGATAAACCATGGACTAATTAGATAAAAAAATGGAATTTGACTATTTTAGTTAAACCGTATTGTTATAAACGAGTTAATGTGGGCTAATCAATCTCAAGTTATGCAAAAGTCATTAATTCTAAAATTTTAATATTATTAGAAGGTGATTAGAAGGTGATTTTTGGAGAAGATCGACATAGAAGTTTCGGTTAGGAGTTATCGTGATTTGAGATAAGTTTCTCTGCCAATCCAAAAATCGTTTCCTCGTATTATATATGTATTATGCGATACGTGATTTTAAGTGTGAAGTATGACTTTTATGCATGTGATTCTGAGATGATTCGTGAAACTAAGTGCTTTTGGGGGTAAATATTTTATCTAAATATTTTTAAAGCAGTTTGAGATGTTGAGAAATATTTTGAAGTATATTAATTCCAGATAAAAGAATGATTTCATAAGAGGTGAGCATCACGGGAGAAATCCGTGGTGTCGGTTTTCCACGTCCGGATAAATGTGGAGGGTGATTAGGTCTGCTACTACTAAGAAGTACAGTTTGAGTTTAAAGTGATATTTGGATCGATGATCCCTTTTAAGAAGAAGTTATGGTAGTAGTAGTCCCTAATCATTCAAGATATCTTATTCAGGGGTAGTTGGTAGACTGAGTCCCGACTACTCGTTACGACTTACTACTCGGAGGGCTTGGAATCCCTTTTAGGGGGTGTGCACACTTAAGGTAGTCGTTTCGTTTCCAACAGAGCAGTTGTGGTACCGGCACTTGTTCGGGGTGGCCGTCCGTAATCACGGTCCACCGGGCTCTACCGAAAGGTTGAGCACCACCCTTCTAAATTACTAGGAAGTTAGAGAAGAAGTGATTTTTGAGGAAATCAAAGAGAAGAGTTATTATGAAGTTTTAAAGAGAAGTTGAGGATTTTTGTAAAGAAGCAGTTTTGAGAAAAATCAAAGTGAAAAGAATTTCGATGGTGTGAGTATTTTTATATATTATTATATAAAGATCTATTTTAGTCAAACATGATTATTTTACGGGGTTGGGTAGTACTTACTTAGCTCTAAAGCTAATTTTTGTTTTCTTTTCCTTGTTTTGTTTTTGCACTTTATTTGTGCAGGTGAGGATGACTCTGTCGATTGACGATTGCTTGCATGGCCCGAGAGCGAATTAGTAGTCACCTTAGTTATACTAGTCATGAAATAAACATTTACTTTACAAACACTTTATTTTTATTAAATTAGTTGTTATGTTTTAGTTGCCTGTGCATTCGTTTGAGAGATGACCGGATGTGGCGGTAACACCCATTTCCCTTATTAAGACTTCCGCTGTACCTTCTTTAAATTTTCACTATCAATAAATAAAAGTTTTATTTCAATTATATCAACGTTTTGGGTGGGAAATTTGGGGGTGTTACAGACCATCTTCTGGTACCTTTCCTTGTCCACTTGTATTATGGATAGGGCCTGAAGCTTATGAGTGTTGTAGAGATCCTCTATGTCTTGCAGTTGCTCCTTAGTCTTGGTATCAGACCATTGTAGCTCATCAATTGTGTTGGAAATATTAGCTATTGATATATCCTGAGCACTGAGGGTCTGATGCAGGGAGTAGAGAACAGAACTGATTCCATCCACAGAGTTGGAAAGTTCATCAATTTTCTTTGTGGAGGCAGTTGAGTACTCATTAAAAGAGGTCTTCAAAGCATCAAGATCCTGAGAAATGTGTGGCAAGTCTGTGCTAGAAGGATCATGAGCGCTTTTAATGAGCTTGATCAGTTCCTGGAGGCTTTCAAACACTTGACCACCAAATTCTCCAGCAGCAAACATGAATTCAGTGAGGGGCTTAGGGAGGTTAGGTGTTCTGATGCAGTGCTCTAGTGCTGAGGATGAGGATTCTAGTTGCACTTCCTTCTCTAGTTGTGTCAGAGGAGGGGTCTTCTCCTTTTTGGAGATAGCTTTATTTGGGTCACTCACAATGAATCCATTCTGGCATGATGAGTTTCATAGGAGGAGTAGATTGGGATTTTGTCTCTGACCACTAGCTGTTTTCTGTGAAATGGGGGGTTGGAGGCAAAGGAGTGCCTAGAGTATCCTTGTGGTGCATGAATGGGGGAGATGGTTGTGGGATCAGAAGAGCTGTAGTTCATAGTCTGGGGCTGCTTAGTAGGGTTTTCTGTTTAGGTGGGGTAGCAGATTTGTTTTCCTGGTGATAGGAATCATGGTGAGAATGAGTGTTCTAATGTGAGGGTGAATGATGAGGAGGTGAGGGAGGGGGTGAAGGGAGCGGTTTCTGGTGGGAGTCATCTGTTTGCAAGGTGGTGGAGATTTAGAGTTCTTGGGTGATTGGCTTTGTTGAGATGGGATTTTCTGTTTAGAGGGGGTGTTCTGTTGTAGACATGAAGATTTCTGTTTAAGTGGAGATTGGGGAGGAGTGGAGTAAGGTGTTGTAGGTTTAGGTGACGGGATTTATGGGCAGAGGGTGATTTGGGAGGGGAAGGGATGAGGGGTTCTGTTGCAGTAAGAATATGAGGAGAGTTAGAGATTACCTCAAGAGTTGTTGGTTTGAACAGAGGTGCCCTCCATTCCTTGATCAATTTTAGCATAGCTAGCCCTTGGTCCTTGGCAGTGGACGATTCTCCTTCTTTAGGATGGTTACGGAGGAAGGGGTTCAGTGATTCTTTGACCTTCTTCTTAACTAGCCAGACATCAAATGTGGCCATTTCATGATCTGCCAAGGGCTTTACTGGTTCTTCCTCTTCAGACGAGGTAAGGATAGCCTTCCCTTTGTAGTTCTCCTTCTTCTGTAGGATTAATGCTAAGAAGTCAATGTCAAAGCATTGAGAGACATCTTCTGTGCCTACCCATCTTAGGACTTCTTCCTCTTCTTGCTCATAATGATCAAAGAATTGGATGATCTTTTAGAGAGGCCCCATCCTCCATTGTCTCCATGCTAGCAGTTGTTCATACTGTTTGTCCAGAGCAGCTCTGAAGTCAATCTTAGGATCTCTGTCTGGTGTAGCTTGGTGTTCTGGAGAGGGCACCACCAAGTTCTGTTCAGGTGTGGTAGCAGAAGGGGGTACTCTGCCTCCCCCTGAGCAGTGGCATCCTGTACCACTATTTCATCCTCAGAGTCACTGGACTCAAAAACGGTCTTCTTTCCTTTCCAGGTAGGTTTCTTGAGTTGCAGAGATAGTGTAGAATCGTCAAGTTCGCCCTGAGTGATAGGAGTCATGACTTTGGTTCTCTTGGCAATGGGGGAGACAGAAGGGGTGGAGTCTGCAGAGACAGAAGAGGATTTCTTCCTCTTGGGACCAGCCTTCTTCCTCATAACTTTCTTGGCCGGTGCAGGTACTGGCTTCTTTGGCATGGCCTTTTTCACCACCTTCTTTACCAGGGGTTCATGTTCAGAGTTGGTGATGGATTCCTGCTGTGTGGGTTTCTGTTGGAGCTTCTGTCTGTTGATGTCCAACTTTGCCAATCTCTTGATCTCGGCATTAATTGTTGCATCTCTTTTCCTCGAGGTGGACATGAAAATCACCTTTGAGTGATCTACTATTGTTGGCTTTCTGAGACCAACTCCTTGAATCAACTGTTCAGAAATGAGCAGGGCATGTCCTACTTTCCCAGAGTAGATTCCCGTTTCGGAGTTCTTCCTCTTGGCCACCTTGACAAACTCTATCAAAGATCTGAGAATGATCTGTTCCCAGTTGAGGTTGACGTTGTGGAGGACTTGCATAGATGGCCTTCGCCTGTGAGATGGTGAACTCATCAGTAGATGTGTATCTGCACCAGACACATTTGTGAAAGATATTCACTAGCAACTCGATGTCCTTCTTCAGGGAGTGCTTCTTCCCAGTCAGTTTATGGATTTCTGCACCTGGTTTGCCATAGTTCATTGCAAGCTCTGCAACAGTGAGATCGACTGTCTCTAGGTCAATAAGACCATTAGACCCTTCTTCAATCTGCATTTCAAAGAGATTGTTGATGACTTCCGCATCAAGGGTGACCTTCTTTCCATTGACAGTGGAGGTGATGACCTCGTCTGTGTAGTCAGCATTGAGATAGAACTCAACCACATCTCTATTGTTGTACTGCGTGTAGTTGTAGGTTATCACCTTGCTTAGTTGTGATCTTTCGAGGCATTCTAGTATCCTTTCCATCAGTTCCTCGTCCTCAGCAAGTTTTGGGAGTGCGTAAAGATCACATTTCATCCCAGTGAGAACGTTTTTTATCAAAGCTTCCTTCTGAGATTTGGAGAGAGAGTCAAAGCTTATGAACGCCATTGGAGAAAATTAGGAGTTTCTGAGAGCTTGAGAGATATGGAGGTTTAAGAATTTGAGAGTTATGGAAGCAATAGCGGTTTAGGTTGAAAAGAGAGGAATATATGGTTTTGGGTTAGTGGACGTTTGATATTATTGGCAGTTTCGAGGTATCAATAAATTGAAAGGGGCGCAGTAAATATTTTGCGTCAGTAATAACTTTTAAGGGTATAAGGGTAAAATGCCTTTAATAAAAGGTTAAATCAACTGGTTTCCCAAAATTGACTAAGTCCACAGTTGTCTGATAAGAGATGGTTTCTGTCACTGAGGGGTTCTGCTACGGAGGGGTTCTGGTACATAAGGTGTCTGAAGACAGAGGAGGTGTTCTGTCAACAAGAGATTCTGTAACAGAAGGCTTTTCCTTCATCTGTCTCTGGGGATTTCAACCATCATTCCTAGCTCTTCTCTCAGCTTGTTGAACCTTGTCTCACTAAGGGGTTTAGTAAGAATATCTGCTATCTGGTCTTCTGTTGGCACATGTTCCATGCATATGTGCTTCTTCTCTACATGATCTCTGATGAAGTGATGTCTGATCTCAATGTGCTTTGTTCTTGAGTGAAGAACAAGATTCAGGGTGATTGCAATGGCACTGGTGTTATCACAGAGAAGCTTGATCTTCTTTGCATGAACACCATAATCCTTCAGTTGTTGCTTCATCCAGAGTAGTTGAGCACAACAACTTCGAGCTGCAATATATTCTGCTTCTCCTGTACTGGTAGAAATAGAGTTCTACTTCTTGCTAAACCAGGAGATAAGTCTCCCACCTAGCAATTGGCAGTGACCAGAGGTGCTCTTTCTGTCTAACCTGCAACCTGCAAAATCTGAGTCAGAGTAACCAATTAGTTCAAAGTTACCTCCCTTGGGATACCATAGGCCTGCATTTGGGTTTCCTTTGATATATCTGATGATACTTTTGCAGCACTTAGATGGCTTTCCTTGGGCTTTGGCTGGTATCTGGCACATATTCCAACAGAGAATGAAATGTTTGGTCTGCTTGCGGTTAGATACAGAAGAGATCCAGTGATCCCTCTATACATTGTTGCATCAACATCTTTTCTTTCATAATCAGGTCCAATTCCCCGAGAAGTGTTCATAGGAATTTTCACTGAGGATTTCCTTTCAATTCCAAACTTCTTGATTAGGTCTCTGATGTACTTCCCTTGGTTCATAAAGATTCCTTCTGGAACCTGTTTCACTTGCAATCCTAGGAAGTAGCTCAGTTATCTCATCGTACTCATTTCAAATTGGCTCTGCATAACTTGAGAAAATTTCTTACATAGTTCTGCATTAGTACTTTTAAATATGATATCATCAACATATATTTGTACTAGCAGAATATGGTTAGCAACAGAGATCTTAAATAGAGTTTTGTCAACCTTTCCCTTAGTAAACCTATGGTTCACCAGGAAGAGGGACAATGTGTCATACCATGCTCTGGGAGCTTGCCTAAGGCCATAAAGAGCCTTTCTAAGCTTGTAGACACAAGAAGATTGAGTAGGAAAGATAAAACCTGGTGGTTATTCCACATAAACTTCCTCTTCAAGATCTCCATTCAGGAATGTAGTCTTGACATCCATCTGGTAGACCTTGATGTTGTTGTGAGCAACATGGACTAGGAAGATTCTAATGGCTTCAAGTCTGGAAACTGGTGCAAAGGTCTCATCAAAATCAATTCCTTCTTCTTGACAGTATCCCTTAGCTACCAGCCTTGCTTTATTCCTTACAATGCTGCTTTCTTCATCTGTTTTGTTCTTGAATACCCATTTGGTTCCAATGACATTCTGATGCTTTGGTCTGGGAACAAGTTCCCATACTTTGTTTCTTTCAAATTGAATAAGCTCCTCTTGCATTGCATTGATCCAGTCTGAATCTTGCAGAGCTTCTTCCACAGTCATAGGTTTCATCTGAGAAATGTAGCAGGCAAACATTTCATCTCTTCTGGTTGTAGCAGATTTGGTCTGCACACCACTTCTGATCTGACCAATCACTTTGTTTGGTGGGTGATCTCTTAGCCAAGTTAGATCAGGTTCAGTCAGTTGTTGTCTAGGTTTCTCTGGTTGCTCATCTTCTGATTCTTCAACATTGTCTAACAGAAGAGGGTTGGGTGCGGGTGTTGGAAACATAGGGTTAACTGCTACCTCTTCTGTTCGTTCTGGAATTCTGTCCTCTAGGTTAACTTTCTTCAGAGTCTCTGTTATTTCTTCACCAGAGGTGTTGTCATCAAACTTCACATGTATGGATTCTTCAACATGTAGAGTCCTTCTGTTGAGTATTCGGTAGGCTTTGCTTTTACTTGAGTAACCTATGAATACACCTTCATCAGCTTTCTCTTAAAACACCTTTAAATGCTCTTTTCCATTATTGAGAATGTAGCATTTGCATCTACATATGTGGAAGTAGCTGATGTTGGGTTTCCTTCCTTTCCATAGTTCATAAGGGGTCTTTTGGTGATTCTTGTTAATCATGCTTCTGTTTTGGGTGTAGCATTCAGTGTTGATTGCTTCAGCCTAGTATCTCATTGGTAGTCCTGATTCAGCAATCATTGTCCTAGCAGCTTCCTTCAGTGTTCTGTTCCTCCTTTCTGCTACACCATTCTGTTGAGGTGTTCTGGCCGCAGAAATTTGATGGAAAGTTCCATTTTGATCACAGAAGTCCTTAATGACTTGGTTTAAAAACTCAGTTCCTCTGTCAGATCGAATTGTTCTGATTTTCATATTCTTTTCAGTTTGAAGTTGCTTCCACAGAGATGGCAACTTCTGAAGTGTTTCATTCTTCTTTGTGTGTTCAAAATGAAACACGTGTACTATTCACTCCTGGGTTTACGGTTTGTGTGTTCAAAATTTGGCTTTTGAGTGTTGAGCTTGATACTTTATGATGGGTTAGTTGTACACTTTAGGAATTATCCAGTGGCGGAAGGTTGCTGCATAGGAGGCAGTAAATTAAAGATTCTTGAAATCCTGTGTTATTTGAGCGGATTATGTTGAAGTTCCGGGCTGGCTTTGAAGAGCGCTGACCGAGCGTTTGGCCAAGTTTGACTAAGACGAGATCACGTTATAGCAATTTCCAGGTGAGTGATTGGAACACCATATGCTTATAACTTATATGTGTACATACGATTACCTAACAAAATATCATTTTTGAATAATATCATATATTATCTGTTTTGCGTACACATTATTTGCTATAGAAATATTCGGTAGAGTTATCATCTAGATTAAATACTAAGGATCTAGTGGACTTATGTGAACCTATTAGGGATTCATAATTGTTATTAAATAGGCTTGTTACGGACACAGGCCACGGTACGCCGACCGTGCCTGAACGGGAGCTGTGAAGAAAATACGTGCTTATAGCGAGCCTAAGAGCTTGATATTATTATTTGTGAATGGATAGACCTTAGAGGTCGATTATATTAAAGCTGAAAAATAGAATTATATATTGATAATTATCTACTTATTGTAGTGTTTGCGCTTAGGTGTGAGGACCGTGACCTGGCACGACTTTTAAAGTATGACTGGGGTGGCACGACCTCGTGGTGTGATCACAAAAAGGGTGTGTATCGAACCAGGGAACCTTACGAGGCTCTTGTGGCGGTAGCACATAAGTCCCCGAGTGTCCTTACCTTCCGACGGGATGTGGTATTGGCGGACAGGGGCGAGTGGTCTGAAAACTTCAGGATTTGGATGACAGCACTTGTATAGGATTAGGCGGCCTATAGAGGCTGAATCAAACGAATAATTGACCTTTGGGATGTATAATTCATATTTGACCTTCGGGTTGTGTAAATCATAATTGACCTTCATGTTGTATGATCATATGTGACCTTTGGGTTGTGTAAATCATTTTGGGCCTACGGGCTGAATAAATCATTTTTGGGCCTACAGGCTGAATAAATCATTTTTGGGCCTACGGGCTGAATAAGTCATTTTGGCCCTACGGGTTGAATAAATTAAATTGGGCCTACGGGCCGATAATCAAACCTTCGGGTTTGATATACTAAACATGTCCCACAGGCTGATTTTTCATAAAAAGATTTTCGCTTAAATTAAATATGTCCTACGAGCCGACTATTTTCGTATATATAGAATATATAAAATTCTATATAATATGTATCACCATATCTTATAGTGTCCCCTTCCCTCACCAGTACCTGTTGTACTAACCCCTTTGGGGGGCCTCACTAATATTTTCAGGTTGGAGCTTGTGTTTGCTGCCTGCACTCTTGCAGAGAGTGTGCTCGGGTGAAGACGTGATTCGTGTTTTCCCATTCTGTTTTAAACTTCACTTAAAAATGCTCATGGATAAATATTATTTTTATTTTACTCTTGTATTGGGCTGTGTGCCTGCATTATGCCTTGTGTGGATGATTACTATATTAGCTATTATTTTCCGCTGCATAATGATGAAATAGGTTTAGTTTATTTTATTGTATGGGATACTGAGTGTGTATGATATACATGACGCCTTGTATAATTCGATAAGGGTGGACTACGGTTGTCCTTAACGGGTTATACGACGGTTGTCAACGTTGTTGGCGGGTCCGGGGCGTGACAATTTAAGTGGTATCAGAGCCTAAGGTTCCTAAACATCCCATTTTAAATACTCCAAACGGAATTTTCAAAAATGATTTTTGAAAACCATGAACATAAGAATTTTTGTACCTAGGAACTTTTGGTATTCGATTTGCAATGTCTCTAGTTGTTAAGATGGCGTCCTTAACAATCAGTATGACGATGACTAGAACAAAAAGATGTCCAGTACCTATCTGTCAATTTACATTTGATACGAGTCAGATGACTCATTCCATCTTTTATCTATAACGGTTAAGTGAGGGTGAGGAACGATCGTTAGGGATAAACTGGAAGAACATGTGTCGAAAAACACCGTGGTGGTCGGCTAGGGACGTTCTTTGTTTAAATGTATTAGGATTGGCCTAGGAGGTCGTGCGATAATTACCCAATGTAATTTGCATGCTAAGGTCGTGACGCATCAACCAAGGATAAGGAGTGTGCTAGGATTTTAGCACGAAGTTATGTGATTCGTTGGATTCAAATTCGTGAGGTTGGGAATGAGTCATTAGGGACACTTTACTGATAACGCATATGGATGATGATACACATAATGCTTTTCGGGATAAGATATACATCTGTATGCGCCGGTTTTATCACGAGCTCATAAAAAAAATGACTGGATAGACAGAATTAGAAATGAGATTCAAATTGATCTAAACGGGTTTAATCTCTAAGGGCACATGCGAAAGTGGAGTTGAGCTGGAGTGAGAGGCTCGAATATAAATCGTATCAAAGTACAAGGGGAGCTTGGGTTGAACTAATATGGGAGCACGGTCGGAGACCTGACAAGAGTACACATGAATGTTATGTGAATGTACCTTAGAGCGAATTTCATTGAATTTGAAAGAAAGTAAAGTCGTTAACAATAATTCTTAAAGAGTAGTTAGCTGCGGAGACTCTGGATAAATTGTGGGAGTGCTATTGAGCATGACCCTAGAGTGTTAGTTATAAAATTAATGATCGAGAATTAAGGATACCTGTGGGAGGATACTACCCTAAAGTACATAATAACTTTGTTAACACGAAGACGTCATTGAGGGGACTAAGTAAGCACGAAGGTGAGTGATACAACTCAGAATGAGAAATTAAATGTATACCAATAAGTAGAAT
Organism: Cuscuta europaea; assembly: GCA_945859875.1. NCBI lineage: Eukaryota > Viridiplantae > Streptophyta > Magnoliopsida > Solanales > Convolvulaceae > Cuscuta > Cuscuta europaea. Next base: position 15,766,060 of record CAMAPE010000031.1, on the reverse strand, counting down.
TAAAATTACATAATGAATAAATTACATACGTAGTAATAAATAAATGGAGTAGCCACGAGAGGGCTATATGAAAACAGCAATGATGTTGTGGAATAATTAATGTGCAATAACACGAGATGGTGAAGTTAGATCGACTTGAACAAAAAAAATCTGGTAATCAAACAATATTAATCCGTAGTCGATGCAAAAAAAATGCAAAAACACGCACAACGAGGTAACTACAACAACATCGTCGGGACATGGAAGGGATTATGAGTGGAAGGCTCAAAAACTTGTCTTAGAACTCATGCTTCTGTCCATATTTATAGGCTTCTCCAGTTTGATTGATCTCATCCTTTGAAACATGAGTCTAAGCAGAGAGCAAAATTAAACATGCACTTTCTTTTTTGCTAGATATCTCTTAAATGCTTAGTGATGTATTCTCTACTTAGAATGCTCAAAAACTTGTCTTAGAACTAATGCTTCTACCCATATTTATAGGCTTCTCGAGTTTGATTGATCTCATTCGGTGGTTGAGATGAGTTAATCTTTGACATTGAATGTGTTGTACTTTTGTCTTCTTGTGATGGAGCAGATATTGGTGATTTCCTTTGTCTTCACTTATGAGCCGCTGAAAGATCACTTCAGAATCAATTTTATGATTTATTGTGTGCGTTCATGCTCTAGGCCCCATGTCCTTGTTTAGCATTAAATGTCTATCAAGTTTTGTCTTCAATCATACACATGCAATGCATATGACTTTCATATTCGATGTATGTGTTTGACCTTTGCATATTGGTGACTACATTTATTTTTGTGTCAAATAAATTAATGTTGTTAGGATTTCAATATCCTTTTAAGGTAAGAAAATAATTACCTTATTGCATTTTTAATTTCCAGCATAATTTATTTGTTACAAAAATTGTACATTTGTTTTTGTCAATTATGAGTATTTTCTTTTGTTCCTAAAGGTTATTGTGTACTTTTTCTTTTTCTTTTCTTTTATACTTTTAGTACATTGATCAACTTTGGACACGATCACTCAAAATAAATGGAACAAAATGTACAAGAGCAAAATATAGTGGCATCATCAAAATCTATCAAAATTGGGTACTAAAATATATGTATAACTTTAATTCGTCCTTTTTGTACATTTTATTATTGTTGCACTTGTAATACTCCCTTTGTCCTGTATTTAAGCTTCACACTTCTATTTTCGAAAACTTTTTAATATCAAATGACTTTAATATACCTACACATTTACCCCATATCCCTCTCTCGCCTTAATACCTGACCGCACCACTTTGTCGCATATCCCTCTCATATCAATCCGTCTCCGGACATTCTATCTTTTCTCAACCTTCTCTCTTCTCTCAATCAATATCATCCACGTCTCCAACGTACTCTTCTCTCCATCTCTCGCCATCTCATCTCACCCACGCCTCCTCCTTAGTTGCCCTCTTCACATATGTTCTTTAGTAACAATGATTGTGTTAGTTTTTTCATGTCTATGCTTTTACTATTAAGTAGTTTTTACTGTGTGTTGTTGTAGTAATTACACATTTACGGTACAACCTTTTATTTTCCTAGTTTGTGGTAATTTGATAACTTTAGAATGATTCTGAGTAACAATCAATCAAAGACCAACAGAATCTTTGCCAATCCATCAGCCACGGAGTCAGGATTTCCCCCTTCCTCCCATCCCTCTCTATATCCTGCAACGAAACAAAAACTAGATTGATACTTATGAGCCTTACAAGCCATACTTATAGCCCAATGCAATTTTGCTTTCATCTTTAGACTTTCTTTCTTTCACTTTTATTTTTTTAATTTCAAAAGTAGCTTTATACGGTAGGACTACGTATATATATTACTTAAAAGGTTAAAACTAAAACTTAAACCGTCTACGAATGAACATCAGCTATTTCAAGCTTCTTTCAACTTCACGGTTCACCCTTAACCCTCCTGTAACAATCCATTATACCTTTTTGAATTTTTATACTTCAAAACATTCTCCTATTTTGTGTTATTATGTGTTATGTGATTAAAGTGTGAAGACAAGTATTTCCTTTATTTTGTGAAAATAAAGGAACTTGAGGTTTAAGTTTTGAATGACGGCAGAACCATCGACTCAAACGACGACGCAGCCACCTCCAGGCGGCAATCCTTGGGTTGGAAAATCCTTCGTGGATGTAGTTGTGAAACGATCTGATGGAATTCTAAATACCACGACCTCTCGTTTCAAGGGCTTGTCAGCGATCCACTTCTCGGAGAAAGACATCCGGTCGCTGGCAGAATGTTACAAAAGGTCATTGATAGGGTACGTCTATCGTGGCAGACCTAATATGGAGAACTTGAGGAAAGCTTTTGAGGTAATTGGTTTTAAAGGCTCGTTTCACTTGGGTTTGCTAGAAAAAAAGCATGTCCTTATCAGATTTGATTTGGAAGAGGATTACCTAAGGTGTTGGAACCGCCAGACATGGAATATCTTTGGGTACACTATGCGGGTAACTAAATGGACTCCCAAGTTTTTTCCAAACGTGGAATCACTTGTGGTTCCTGTTTGGATTGCTTTTGAGGGTTTACCTTTGCACTTACATGACAAGAGAGCCCTATTTAGCATTGTCAGTTTAATAGGCTCTCCATTGAAAATCGATTCGGTTACAACCAACCTCTCAAGACCATCCATTGCTAGGGTTTGTGTTGAGCTAGACCTAACAAAGGATATGCCTCATAAAATATGGATCAACTGTGGTTCAACAGGATTTTCTCGACCGGTGGTTTATGAAAATAGACCACTATATTGTACCCACGGTCTACACTTAGGATATTTGGTCTCAAAATGCCCCAAACATGAGCCACCAGTTAATGATCAACTGAAAGCTATCACATTTCCAAATGAGGGATGGATACCAAAAAACAAAGGCAATTCTGAAGGAAATACACAGAATCCCATTAAATTTACAACACAGGAGAAGGGGGAAAGGGAAGTTGGAGGAATCTATAGAAAATTTAATTACAACATACACTGATAAAGAGGTGGAGGAAATTGAAATGGAAACTCCATGGCATGGTCAATCTTATGGAGCTGGCATGTCTTTTCAAATGGTTGCACAGAAACCTCCAGCTAATGATGAGGATCCTAGCAAAATGCAATAAGTGAGAAGGCAGTTGATAATGAAGGTGAAGCCAAACAATACTGTACTAAGCATCTTTTGACGATGGAGATACCTAGTTTAGTGCCATCATTTAAATCTGTTGTAAGTTCCCCAACAAATGACTCCTACCTGCACCAAATTAGAAGTATCTTGGAATTTGATGTCTCGTTACTCTCTAAAGGATATGCCTCGGAGGGAGAAAACCCACCACATCTATCAGATAAGGAGACATGGCTTTAGGAGTCGGAATCACTGCAAAAGAAAGTTGATTATATTGTTAGGCACAAAGAGGAGCATGAGGCTCAAGCACAGGCAAACAAACGAATTCACGGGGAACATGCAAGTCAAATAACAAAAGACCCTAATGATTGTTTCATTCAAGTCACAAGAAGGAAAAGGTAGCCTAGAATCCCCCTAGAAGCCTCCTCTATCCTTACCAGACACGCAACCAAAAGGCTTTCAAAAGCTACTTTACCTGTTTCCTCATGAATAATATCTTTTGGAACACTAGAGGCATATGTTTTCCTCCTGTCCAAGGCTTTCTACTTTAATAAGGCAGTTGGATATTCATTTAGTGTCTATTTGTGAACCTATGGTTGACAATAGTAAGGGTGAGTCTATGAAGAAGGATCTTGGAATGTCGGATTATTGGCTTCATCCGTCAGGTAAAATATGGCTTTTTTAGAAGTCTACTCTACTGACTATTTCTCAGATCACACATAGAGATCAATAAATTCATTGTTATGTGAGTATGGGGTCTATCTCTTTCTGGCTGACTTCTGTGTATGGTAAGTGTACTGTGTGGGAGGGAATGAATATTTGGGAAGTTCTTACAAATTGGTATGATAATAATCAAGGTCCTTGGATTATTGGGGGTGATTTTAATGCAATCACCTCTTTTGAGGAATATTTTAATGATTGCATTGCATATTGTGATTTACTGGACTTGCCATGGGTGGTAAGTCAGTTTACTTGGACTGCTATGAGGAGAAATGGAAGCGTGTGGGGAGGCTGGATAGAATTCTAGTTAATCAAGCCTTTCAGGACATGTTTGGTGGAATTTTCATTAAACATCTTAATAAAACTACCTCTGATCATGCTCCTATTTTTATCAAATTCAATTTGAATCATTTTTCTGGCCCAAAGCCATTTAGATTTCAAAATATATGGGTTAGTCATCCCAAAATCAGAGATTTGGTTGCCAAAGGCTGGACTACTCAAAATTTTGGAAGAGGGATGAGAGACCTCTTTTTGTAGTTAAAATATCTCAAAAAGGATCTTAAAGAATGGAATCATGCAGTTTTTGGAGTAATTTTTGAAAAAGTCAAACAATTTGAAAAAGCAGAAAAACTATTGAGGAGAAATTCTACATAAAAGGCTTTTATGATAAAGGCGAAAAGTAAATACATAAACACACAAGATAAATAAAATACTCTGTAATAAGAATATAAATAAAACAAAAAATACCGAGAAAATAAAAACAAAAGGAGAAAATTTCTAGTGAGAAATGGAAAAATGATATACGGGATTGTTTTGAGAAGATCGATGAAAAGTGAGATTATTTACGTGAGAATTCCAAAGAAAATGCAAACATCTGGTATGTAGGTCATCAATCGGTCTGGGACCAATGAAAGAATATTTGATGCAAATGTGGGATTATTCTGAGATCACGTAGATGTGAGATTATTTTGAGAAGACTGGAGAAATGTGAGATTATTATTGTCAGTTTTTTCATTAAAATAATGTATACTTTTTGCACACATTTTCAAAATGTTTGGCAAAAGCATATTTTACCTATATAAATAAATAATGTTAGGAGACCAAAAACGATAGTCGAAAAAATCAATTTTATTCACAATAGATGTGTGTGCGCACACAACAAATTGATCGTGTCAAAAATAGTATAATTTTTGTACACTTTCAAAATATATTGTCCGTCACTAGATGTCTGACACTAACATTGTCAATAAATGTCTCGCATCGACAAAAAAGGTTGTGTCAGTGTCAAGCATAAATGCCTGGCACTACAACACGTCGTTTAGCTAGCCTAATTTCATCCAAGATCTTCGGCCTGGCGTTTTTGGATTTCTTATGCATATGATCCAGTTTGATTGTTCATATGTGCCGGGCATTGGTGTTTCAACATGGTTTGTCTCCCTCAACGTGGGGAGGGATTTTGATGTCCCCGTCACTTTTGCCTTGTCGGGGGATGGGGGTCAATCTATCTTCTTACGGGCAATGTAGACTTGTAGAGTATGACATGGATATCAAGATTGTGTTTGAGTCCACATATCTATATGGCTATATGGAACGAAGCAGGACATGGAAAGTTCTGGGTGATCCATATCGTAGCAGCTCGTCCTCCTCCGGAACACCTCTTTGTCTAGAAGAGTTTGTGCAAATGCTTTATTTCACCATTATTTTTTCTTTAGTAATACTTATTTTATTTTAGTTTGAGTAGGTATGTGGTTTGGATATTTAGATATTTGGAAACTTTTTGATAGGTATTGCTTCGTTCCCGGTCGTTTTAGGTTTAAAATTGTCCATTTTGTATCTAGCCTATCGTGTTACTTTGTATGAAGTGACTGATTATATGTGTATTACTAGAATTTGTGGTCGGATCTTGCATGTTTTCTTTATATTAATATATGTCATTTATCGTGATCATAATAATAAATAGCCAAAATTGCAAAAGAATTTTTTAACTTGTTCGAATAAGTAATATAATGATGAATCATTGATAGGAGAGTGGACTATCATTAAGTAATCAAAACTCAGTGAAGTATATGCACAAATCTCTCCGTCCCTTAAAACTTTGCATCTTTCCTTTTTTGGACGTCCCAAAAAACTTTGTGACTTTCCCTATTAATCAATTATTTTGTGGTTTTTGTTATTTCTCTCTCCTCTGCACAAATCTAAACCACACAGTTTTTACTTTATTATTCTCCTTGCCGATCAACTTTGGCAAAGTTTTAAAGGATGGAGGTAGTAGTTTTTAACTTCATCCAAAAGAATGAAGAGGAGGAACTTACCATTCAAAACAATCACCCAAATAATCAATTGCTCTCGAGCTATAAGGTCCACAAATAATTTAGCACTCGAGCATGTAAAATTAGCTATAAAAACGTGGTCGTTTTTTAAACATCATCCACAGCAAGAGCAGTAGTGTATATCAAGTTATCAACCCATCTCAATCTTGAAGAGTATAGTTCTTTGGCAAATAATATGATACACTCTGTGGTATCTTAAATATGGTGCAGTCGGGTATTGTTGAAAATAATAAGTGCTACATAATGTGCTGTGCTGTATTGATGAAAATAATCAGCGCCACATCTCAATCGTGCATATTCCATATTCCATATTCCATAGCTGTGAAACAGGATTCACGCCACCTTCGTGCCATCACCCCCGAGTCGCTTGAGGTTTTCCATTGTCGCTCCCATTCATTCTATCGGTGCGCTGCCCACCTGGTCACCCAAGTGTGATGTTCTGTCTAGACTAGATTCCTGTGAAATTGACCTTGGCAGAAATGTCCAACCCTTCATGAGTCATTCTCGCATACCAAAAGTGTATACTTGAACTACCTACATGTTAATATTTTAAAAAAGAGTTTATGTTTTACGTACTCAATTACTCAAATGAGTATAACGCTTAAAAGAAATTAGCACAAACGAGTATTTGTGCACATTATTAGTGATTTTAAATGACATTTTGACTTTTTTAATGCTCATTTTGTAAATTATTCACTCATTTAGTACTGATGTTATGCTCATTTTAAAATGTTATATCAATTCATATTACAAAAGTATCATATTACATTAGATTCGCATATTAGAATTCATTTGTGTGTGGAAAATTTAAGAAATTTTGCAGAAGAAAATAAAAAAAATTGATGACAAGAAAGTGAATTAGAAGGCAAGAAGCAAAGATCATAATATTCAATTGCAAACTCCTAATACTTAATAAAGGAAACTTAATACTCAATGAAAATGTATAGATGCCCATTGCTCAACTAGCAAAGCTTACAATTTATCAATACATATTTCAAATGGTTAATATTAAATTAGATTCGCATATTGAAATTAATATGAGTTAATTAACGACATAATTTAAGAAATTTTAATAAAAGAAAAAATAAGAAAAAAAAAGTGAATTATAAAATATGAAGTAGAGATGACGATGTTCAATATTAGACTCCTAATACTCAACAGAATAAATATGATACTTACTAAACGTGTTTTGTGCTGATCTAATAGAAGTCACGTTTTTCACCTAAATTACTAGAATACAACGTATAAACATCCTATTTTTTTGTTAATGTCCCAATATTTTACTTGTAACCAATTGATGAATGTATAAGTTATTAATAAAAGGAAACTCATCATGGATATACCATCAATTTTATTTACTTTTACATCAAATGAAACATTCCATGATTCAGACATTGAATGAAACCCTTCCTAGACAGCCATTCATATCGGACAATATTATTATGTTAAAAAAAGCACCAACTAATAATTGCTTTATTTTGAATTTTTCCATCTAATTGTTGATTATACACACCCTTTTTCCTTTCACATTTGGCGCAAAGCGCACTTCCTGTGGCCCACGTACATCTTGGACCTCTTGCTTCCGTTTCTCTTTTCTCAATATTTTGGGCCACATTGGCTGGACATAAACCCAACTTTAATGCAAAAAAATTGTATCACCTTACAACCTTTTTTCACCTTTATCTATTTATACAATCTTGTCTCTATCTTGTGTCGGTTTCAACCAGAACCGGCAAACTTTTTCCAGATTTTTATCTACCAATGTGTACAAGGGCTGCAAGATCATCAATAATGAAGTCAATAAAGGTAAACATAAAAAATTTTGTACATGCATTTATTGTGGTAAATTATATTGTACGGTCGGCTGTACGATGAACACGGTACAGTCGGCATTTTTGTAATTTGATTGAACTTTCAGGTTATTAGTTAGGTTAGTGATACTGTTTTATCCCCAATTTTTTGGCCACACGCAAGCACTCTTCCCTCTCCTTGCTTTATCGTTTTTAACTTTGTTTCCGTTTCTTTTTTTAGTCTTTTTATTTTTTTTGTTTGCTCTCCTTTTTTATGGTTTGGTCTCGTTTCGTTTTTAGTTTTTCTTTAACAGCCTTTGATTTTAATTTTATACTCAATTATTAATAGCATTTATAATATTAAAAATTATACAAAATATTACTACCTCCGTCCCCCTGTTATTGTCTCATTGCGGTTTACGATGTTTGATTGACGATAAAGCAAACAGATCCCTGTCCGCACTAGAATTATTTTTAGAATATTTTTTTTGCATATTCAGAAACTACATTAAAAGTTTTATAAAGTCGCAAAAACCAGAATCAAATTTGATAAAAAATTGATAAATAAAGTAAGAGATTAAGAGTGATTTGTGTTGACCAAGTGAATAGCAAATGGGACAATAATAGGGGGGCGGGGGGAGTATTAAATGTGCCAATTTTTTTTTCTTTATCCACTAAAACTTTTAACTTTTTTTAACAGAAAACTAACATATTATATTAAAATCAAGCTCACAGTACACTAAAGAAACATGCAAACAATAAAGTAACCCCTTCTATCCCAAAATGACCAAGAGTCCATCGGCCCCCTCACTCCTAGATCAGACATAGAATAGTTCACCTCAAAAAAAAGCGAGACTAAACGCTGAAAATGTGAGAACTTCGAAGCTATTAGCGGCTGAATCAGCCTGATTGCCTCCAATAAGTAATCTAGCAACTAAAGCAAAACAAAGCGTCATTCTACCCTCCTTATTGTTTATCCTAAAAAGAGCAAAATAAAAATAGTAAAATAGTCTGGACTGAAAATAAAAAACTAGAAATAGTAAAGTAGCCTTCCAAACCCTAGTCACATAGTTCATCCATGGCGGTGGTTCGGGAGGGGGATGGATTGTCATCCCTTTATCTTCTTCCTTCATCACTTATATCTGCCTGTGGATCACCTCCTTCTCTTGACCAAGGTACTGCACGAACAAAGCCGATCCGAGAACGAGTAGTCTCCACATCCCAATTCGGATTAGTCGCAAACCCGAATTTGGAATTGGTCTTCGTTGCTCCAATTCTTTATTGTGGAATTCGTCCCTGTATCGTCCAACGTCGAGCGAAGAGATTCACCGACCCCAACTTACGCGGACGAGGGTCAAAACCCTAGCTGCGGCAGAATTTACGCAAACGAGTGTCAAAACACTAACTGCGGCTAGAGGCTGGAGCCGACAGGACTGCTGGAGGGAGGCGCAGAGGCAGAGCCGCACGCCGGAGGACGACATATGCGGCGGCGCGGCGCGTCTTCTGTCTTACTAAAACTTCTAACTTAACTACCTTTAATATATGTATTGTAAAATATTTTACATATTATTTTTTTTATTTTTCTATTTTTAATTTAAGATGAACATTTATTAGTTTATTAAATATTGTGTGTTAATTACTAACATGAGTTTTGTGTTATACTAAAATGTGTAATGTAAAATAAATATGGATGAGTAAGCATTATAAAAGACCCGGTTATATTTGTAATTCGAGAACAAAAGACTATTAATTATTTTTAATATAAAATTACTATATTTTTCATTACTATATTTGCCATTATATGTCCACAAATGAACATTTGAACACATTAGAGAATCAAAGAGTTTTTGAATTTTTCGATACTCATTTTGTAAGTTATGTATGTTCATCTGGTACTGGTTTTATGCTCATTTTAAATTGTCATATCAATGCATATTTCGAACTCAAAAGTAACATATTAGATTCGCATAAGAGTTAAATTATATACATGAGAGTAGAGATTATGATACTCGATTGCATGCTTCAGATACTCAGTAGAGGTTTGATGCTCAATGAAAATGTCATGACATCAAACTAACATACCTTACGATTTTCATATTTATGCACATTTTGAAAGTTGCGTATGGTCATTTAATACTGATATTATGCTCATTTTAAAATGGCATATCAATGCATATTTCAAAAGTACCATACTACAATAAATTCACGTATTGAAGTTCATAGAAGTTGATTATAGGTATAATTTAATGAGTTTTTATAAAAGATAGAATAAGAAATAGGTGTGGTGCTCATTAACAGAGTATTAATGCTCATCTAACGAATACCGTGATTTTCACTAAAATTACGAATATGCTATGCTTTTTTAGTTATTATATCAACTTTCTTGTAATAACATGGTGCTCAGTATTAGACTGTTAATACTCATTAAAATTGGACTATTGCTCATTAACAGTACACTAATGCTCAGATAGTAGAAACCGCGATTTTCACACTATATTAAAAAATGTCACCGATTGTACGGTGCTCACCGTACAACCGGTTGTACGGTGGACGGAATCATATAGAGCCCGTTTGGTAGCACGAAAATCGGTTATTTTGGTTGATTCTGCTTAAATTTATGAAGTTCTGGCTGAAGTGGCTGCATTGGCTGATTCTGCTGATACAAGAAAAAAATATTTTTAAAATATATTTTATTAATAAAATAAAGAAAAAATTATATGTAAAAATACCTAAAATGATCATCTACAGTAACTTCAACCAATACAGCCAGAAAAGTAACTCCAACCTTACTTTTTCAGCTTATTACATAATTCAGCGCGCGAAAGCAAAATTTACGTGTTTGGTAAAAAAGTTGGCTGATAAGCCTGATAAGCCGAAAATGAGGATTGCCAAACGGCCTCATATTGTGCTCACATAAGGGATATTTTTTATCTGACAGTTACCCTTTACATATTGTGAGTGATTTTATTTTCATTTTGGGCTATAGTAGTTTTTAATATACGTTGATAGCTAGTATATATGACTATTGGACTTGAGAAGAGGGTAGTTTTTACATTATTGTACACCTCAATTTATCCATATAAACCCATTATAATAGATTATATATCATTCATTAGTCACTTAATAGTCATTTTATGTAATCGGCTTACCATGTCCAAACCTGTCAACCCAGCCCGCGTTTCCTCTAGCCCATATTTCCTATAAGATACTCCCCTTGATAGCCATTTATAAAATCACTTTCTCTATGTGAATACAAAGTATTTAAGAGCCCGCTTGATAACACTAAAATCGGTTAAATCGGTTGATTCAGTTGAAATTTATGAAGTTAAGCTGAAGTGATTGTATTGGCTGATTGTGCTGATTTATAAAAAATTATATTTAAAATATATTTTATTAATCAAATAAAGAAAAAATTATATGAAAAAATAGTTAAAATAGTCATCTACAGTAACTTCGGGCAATACAGCCAGAAAAGTAACCTCAATCTTACTTTTTCTTATTATTACACTATTCACTGCGCGAAATCAAAAGTTATGTGTTTGGTTAAACTGGCAAAACATATACTAGATATTAGTTTTTTTAAAATTTATTTTTAAAATTTTAGGTATTTATTTTTCATATTGTGAAGTTGTGTGCATTTTTAGTGATATGTTAGATTGTTGTTCTTTTGCAATAATGTTATACGGAGTATAATGTTATATTCATTTCTATTATAAAATGAAGAAGATGAAAACTAAACTTGAGAGATAGATATATTAATAAAAGCTCTAAATATCTTCTTCTTAATATTTGAGAATTTCTAAATTTCTAAGTACATTTACAAAGGACTGATCACCCTATTTATACTAGTTGGCTAGGAGATGAATCATCAAAGAATTATTCTACATAATCTGCTGGAAACATTAAACTTAGTCATCTGTTTATTACAAGGATGGAAATTGGATTAGTGTCCTGATGACAAGGACGAACAATTCACACTTGTCATTCTCAAGATTTTACAACACTCCCCTTGAATGTTCATCCTTGACCATAGTTATTTGTATTTAAAAATTTATTGTGAAGATTAGTGTGAAACTTAAGGGGTAAAATTATGACTTATAATGTCATTGTATTTGGACGTACTGTCTCGTTAAAAACCTTATCAGGAAAAACCCAGTGGGATAAAAACCTGATGAAGGAAAAAAGAGTGCAGTGCATTCAAATACTCCCCCTGAACTTAGGCTAAATTTTGAAGGCGACGCATGCCGATTTTCTGTACAAGTTCTATGAACTTCTTCGGGGGTAAAGATTTGGTGAAGAGATCAGCCGGATTTTCACTAGATCTGATTTGTTGAATGTTGATCGTCCCTTCTTTCTCCAGATCATGAGTAGAGAAGAACTTTGGTGATATGTGTTTCGTTCTGTCTCCTTTGATGTAGCCTTCTTTAATTTGAGCTATGCACGCAGTGTTGTCTTCGTAGATCACAGTCGGGTGACAAGTAATAGGCTTCATACCGCATTCATTTTGGATGTGTTGAATCATAGACCGCATCCACACACATTCTCTTCCGGTTTCATATAATGCAATTAACTCCGAATGATTTGATGATGTAGCTGTCAATGTCTGCTTCATAGATCTCCATGAGATTGCGGTGTTACCATAAGTAAATACGTACTCGGTTTGTGATTTCGCCTTTCGAGGATCTGATAAGTATCCAGCGTCTGCATATCTGATTAAAGTAGTTTTTGCATCTTTGTGGTAGAATAAGCCGAGATCAATTGTACCACGTAGATAACGGAATACGTGCTTGATCTCGTTCCAATGACGTCTTTTTGGGCATGAACTGTACCTAGCTAATAAATTTACAGAAAATGCAATATCTGGTCTAGTATTATTAGCTAAATAAATTAAAGCTCCAATAGCACTCAGATATGGTACTTCGGGACCGAGTATTTCTTCGTCGTCTTCTCGGGGACGGAATGGATCATCGTGTATGTTGAGAGATCTAATCACCATTGGTGAAGTCAACGGATGAGCTTTGTCCATATAGAATCTCTTCAAAACTTTCTCGGTGTAATTGGATTGGTGGATGAAAATTCCATTCTTCAAATGCTCAATTTGAAGTCCGAGACAAAATTTGGTTCTCCTGAGATCTTTCATTTCAAATTCTTTCATAAGATATTTTGCAGTATTTTCAATCTCATCGGGAGTTCCAATAATATTTAAGTCATCAACATATACTGCAATTATGGCAAATCCCGAATTTAATCGCCGAATGAAAACACATGGACTAATTGGATCATTCTTATATCCTTCTTTAAGAAGGTATTCACTGAGACGATTATACCACATTCGTCCACATTCGTCCACATTTCTCGAGGTTTCGAGCTATAAGCTTCAGGCATTTTAAATCCACCGGGAACTTTCATATAAATGTCTGTATCTAGTGAACCGTATAAATATGCAGTCACTACATCCATTAGGCGCATTTGCAGCCTTTCAAAAAAAGACATGCCAATAAGAAACTTTAATGTAGTTGCGTCAACTAGTGGAGAATAGGTTTCTTCATAATCAATTCCCGGCATTTGAGAAAAACCTTGGGCAACAAGTCGGGCTTTATATCTAACAATTTCATTTTTCTCATTGCGTTTACGCACAAATACCCATTTGAAGCCCACTGGTTTTACGCCTTTTGGCGTATGGACTATCGGTACGAAAACATCACATTTTTCAAGTGATTTTAATTCAGCCTGAATAGCTTCATTCCATTTTGGCCAATCATGTCGTTTTCGACATTTTTCAATTGATGTTGGCTCATTGTCATTGGTTTCATTCATAACATTCATGGCAACGGTATAGACAAATATCTCATTAATATCAACATCTTTTCGATTCCATTGCATTCCAGTAGAAACGTAGTCTATTGAAATTTCAAAATTATTAACGTTTCTATCGTTATCTGGAATATCTTCCTCGTTTAAGGAAGTTGGATCATCAATATCATTTTCTACGCCAGTATTTTCAAATTGTTCATTTTCTTGTTCAGAAGGATGAACATCTTTGGCATCACAGATTAATTCATGCCTTTTAGTATTTCTTGGTTTTATGTCTTTTGATCCAAGTGGCCTGCCACGTTTTTTGTGTATAGAAGAATCATTTGCAAGAGATTTTTCAGAATTCTCTGCTGGGATTTCGATCCTGGCAGGGACATTCATGGCAAGAGTATGTGACTTTGTCACTTTCTTTGTATCTGTGAATGCATCAGGCAACTGATTTGCAACATTTTGTAAATGGATTATCTTTTGCACCTCTTGCTCACATATATTTGATCTTGAATCAAGATGTGATAATCATGTTGCATTCCATGTAATTTCTTTCATTCTTGGGTTTAATTTATTATTTTCTCCCCCTAAGGTTGGGAACACTGTCTCGTTGAAATGACAGTCTGCAAACCGTGCTGTGAATAAGTCACCAGTCATCGGTTCGAGATATTTTATTATTGAGGGAGATTCAAATCCAACATAAATTCTCAACCTTTTTTGAGGACCCATTTTTGTACGATGAGGTGGAGCAATCGGAACATAAACAACACAATCAAATATGTTAATGTGTGCTAAATTTGGCTCTTGTCGAGTAACTAATTGCATTGGGGAATATTCATGATATGCAGTCAGTTTAAGCCGAATTAAATTTGATGCATGTAAAATAGCATGTCCCCAAGCTGATGAAGGTAAATTACACTTCATTAATAATGGTCTAGCGATTAATTGTAATCGTTTAATCAATGATTCAGCAAGACCATTTTGTGTATGGACATGAGCAACAGGGTGCTCCACATCAATCCCAATCGACATACAATAGTCGTTAAATGATTGGGATGAAAATTCTCCTGCATTATCAAGTCGGATTCTTTTTATAGAATGATCCGGAAAATGAGCTCTTAATCTTATAATTTGAGCAAGGAGTTTAGCAAATGCTAAATTTCTAGTCGATAAAAGACTAACATGTGACCAACGTGTTGAAGCATCAATCAACACCATAAAATATCGAAATGGTCCACATGGTGGGGCTATCGGCCCACAAATATCTCCTTGAATTCTTTCCAAAAATGCAGGTGATTCAGTTGCAATTTTGTTTATAGAAGGCCTGATGATCATTTTGCCAAGAGAACAAACCTTACAAGAAAAATCACTTGATAATGGAACCCTGATATTCTTTAATGGGTGTCCAAGTGAAGTCTTAATGATTTTATGCATCATTACTTGGCCTGGGTGACCTAAACGGTCATGCCACAACATGAATGCTTTCTGATCATCTAACTTTGTGTTAGAAACCAAATTTATTTCGAATGGACTAATATGAGTGAAATATAGTCCTAAGGAATATGCTGGCATTTTTTCACAAATACATTTAGTGCCAGATTTAGTTGTCGTTAGACAAAGATATTCCTTTTGGTATTCATTCACGGTTTCTATGTGATAACCATTTTCACGCATATCTTTAAAACTTAATAAATTCATCCGCGATTTGCTGGAGTATAAAGCGTCATTTATTATTATTTTGGTCCCGTTAGGGAGCATCACATATGCTTTCCCAGAGCCTTCAATGAGCTTCGCAACACCTGATATGGTATTGACTTTAGACTCAACTGAAGTCATTTGAGAGATATATTTTATTCCTCAAAATGGTGTGCGTTGTGGTGTTGTCTATCAGACATAGCTCTTTATCATTTGAGTGATCCATATCTTCAATATGTGTAAATAAACATAAGCTTTATCACAAGTTGTGTATATAATTTAACATAAAGTACATATATTACACACATTTATTAAAAAAACAAAAGAAAAAGGGAAGAATGAAAAGGTACATAAAACTAATATGTTACAACATAAGGATCGGAGTCTAATATTTTATTTTGTGACATTTTGGTGTATTGCAAAAGCATCGTCCATAATGGCATCATCGGTGAAAAAGCCGGACACGTCAAATTTTGGCATTGGCGGAGTTGTATCATTGACATAATTGGCTTCCACATTTTTGTCTTTGTTTAGATTCATGGAAGCTTGAAATAACTCCACCTAGTGTTTAGCCGTACGACACTTACTAGCACAGTGCCCCGTCATTCCACATTTATAACAAGTCGATTTTCCCGAGGATTTTGAAGGGCGATTTATTTGATGGGCTTTTTGTTTGCCCTTGCCCTTATAATTTTGTTTGTCGGCCTGTTTATATCCTCGGTGTGGCTTGTTATTATGACCACTATAATGCCCACGTTTAAAATGCCTTCTCATGTCACTGTGTGTTGCATTTGATTCAGTGGCTAAATTATGGGCAGATGGACCATAAACTCAAGGACTGGAACCAGTGGGTCTAAGATTGTGATTTTTCATCAGAAGGTCATTATTTTGCTCAGCTACCAATAATACTGATATTAAGTCGGAGTATTTTTTAAAACCCTTTTGTCTATATTGCTGTTGTAACAGCATATTAGAGATATGCATAGTAGAAAAGGTTTTCTCCAACATATCAGCATCAGTGACTTTTTGTCCACATAACTTTAATTTGGATGTTATTTGGAACATAGCAGAATTATAGTCATTGATTGATTTAAAATCCTGGAATCTTAGATTGATCCAATCGTACTGAGCTTTTGGTAAAAGTACCTTTTGTTGGTGGCCATACATCTCCTGTAAATTGTCCCATAATTCTTTTGGGTCATCAAACAAAAGATATTCAGATTTGAGACTTTCATGGAGATGGTGACGGAGGAAAATAATAGCTTTGCTTTATCTTGGGAAGATGGTAAATTATTGGCTTCGATGGTGTCTTCCAATCCATTTGCTTTTAAATGTGCCAAAGCATCAACTTTCCATTCCAGATATTTTTGACCAGATAGATCAAGAACGTCGAATTCTCTTTTACTTATATTTGCCATTATATAACTACAAAATTATTGATGTAAATTTATAACTAACCATGAAATGTTTTTTTAAAAAAAATATTGTTCAAGTATATGTAAAGCATTAGTATCATACGTAATTAAACAAACAGTTTTCAAGTATCGGACCGGTACTACGTACAACACTAAACGGAATACACTAATTGTGTATAAAATTTATCTGTAATTCACTTTATCTTGAATACGTGTAATTATATATTCCGTAATATTATTTTTATTTTGAATACAATAGATGACTTGATGGTCATTTAACGTGACTATTTATGGATATACAAAAGAATTTATCTTGATGATGTCTATAAACATATACTATCAATATTATTAATTATTTGATCTTTTATTATATTCTAGAATACCAAAATAAGTTTACTTGTGTGGTCAAACTTTAATTAACTTAAGTTTGAACTTGAACAAACATTATTTACAAGGCAAGACGGAAGTTTTTAAATTGGGATAATATTAAAAATCAAATAGTAGAGTAAACAAAACAAAATCAAAACTCTAAGTTATTAGCTAATACTGACATTGTTCACATAGTCACGGGTGTCTTTGCTAATAAAAACAATCATAACCGAATTGTCAAAACCAATTATTTGTTTCGGTAGTCTGATAACACGCTCGTGACTTTCTGACCCTCAACTAGCTAGTATTTTACGAGTATTAATTTATATATCTATGAGGAGGTTGCTATTTGATATCCTAAGTGTTCCAGTTAGTCTAACCGCTTCTCTCATTTTTCTTCTCTCTTTATTATCTTCTGCCCTTCTGGATGTTAATCAAGTTATATTACTCCTCTTCTTATTTATTAAGATGAAAGATAGAACTTCCTTCTTAGAGTACATGGGTTACTAGAAGTTCGAATACTCCTTCTTTAATTATTGTGGTGTATATCTCTCTCGTTTCTTTTATGAAGAGTTCATTCGGATTGAGAAATATTTAAAGGTATGTCTGTATGGTATCTATATTTTCTTTCCGTATATGATAGAAATTTCATTTAGAACAGGAAATAATTTTTCTGGTTTGAATACTAAAAGAAGATAATAGATATTGATGTTATTATCTGCAGGAGATGATGAATACTGAAGATTTTGAGCAGATTCGTGCTGATAACGTATTATAAAATGAAGAAGATGAAGACTAAACTTGAGAGATAGATATATTAATAAAAGCTCTAAATATCTTCTTCTTAATATTTGAGAATTTCTGAATTTCTAAGTACATTTACAAAGGACTGATCACCCTATTTATACTAGTTGGCTAGTAGATGAATCATCAAAGAATTATTCTACATAATCTGCTGGAAACATTAAACCTAGCCATCTGTCTATTACAAGGATGAAAATTGGATTAGTGTCCTCATGACAAGGATGAACAATTCACACTTGTCATTCTCAAGATTTTACAACAATTTCCTCATTTTTAGATTTTAATTATTTTCAAGGTGTGATCTGATGAGAATTTTCTTCACAAAGTCTACAATAAGTATTTTCATTTTTTTTACTTTTATGGGGTAATTATATTTTTCTTTTTGTTTGAATATACAACTCTTGGTCCAAAAGGTGGAATCTCCCACCCCAGAAGTTCCCCACCCCGACCCGACAGGATGGTGGAGGAATTAATCACGGTGACTCTGTGAGCAAAGCGGCGGTAGGTCTTATACACGTGCGCACCAGAGATCCAGCCTTATTTCAGGTTCTTTAACCTCCACACGGTCGCTGCGGGTTTCGAAGCTTGGTCACTTAGTCCAATTTTCCAACCACTCGACCAACTGAGCTACCCGTGCAAGTTGAATATACAACTCTTGAATTTACTATGACATCATATCATACAAAATTTTAGTATACTTAGTAATAATTTCCTTTAGGATGTAATGTGTACGTATATTGAGAATTGAAGTCGGGACCTCCCATACGGCAGAATAAGTCCATGAAAGAGTTTGACACTTAGACCATTTGTAGTGGTGGAGAGGCCAAAATGTTAAATGAATTCCGTCCATATGAAATTATAACAATGTTTAAACTTTTATTTCCCTGCATTCTAGCACAGTCAATAAAATGCACTCACCATATTTTCTTACATATCAATTTAGTAAAACAATTATTGAATTATTATATGTAATGTTTTCCTTTTTTCATTTTCCCTTGAATAATTATGAAATAAAAACTACACTTTTATATGTAAAAATAAATAAATTTCATTAATTTTTTAACGTTTTTCGTTTAGCAAAAAAAATAACTTAGTTCAAGTAAAGTTCGATTATGGAATATTAGTTATTTGTGAAGGCTCCGTGAATTAAATATTTGTGTTTCATATTTTTTTGGACTCAAAAAAATTTCATCAGTTAAAATTTCATTTTTTTTCATTTTGTATATTACATATTGGTGTACATGTTGGCCATAAAATTTAATGAATTTTGATATATTTTTTAAAAAATTTAGAGAACAAATAAAAAAAATGTACGAAGTACATAAGAGTTAAAAAAATGGGATTATAATGACACAGAGATGGCATAGGGATGAAGTCATCCCCACCTCCTTTCACAAGTCATTCTGTCCTCCTTCCTTCCCTTTTTCTTTTGTTTTTCCTTTTCTTATTCTCATGTCAATCCTCCCTCTATGTCTAACATTTTGCATCCCGCTTTTAAAACCCCATTTAAGTATTACTACGTGAATTTAGGAGTTCAAAATTTTCATCTTTAACATTTTTTATTCTAATACTACATCACTACAAATGGTCTTAGTCATTGAAAAATATAAGACCAGCGTTAGCAGCAAGATGCCAAGATTATGTAGAAATATTTATGTAATACTTGGTATTTTATAGGTCACTTGGCGGCAAGATTATTTTGTAATAATTCGTATATTATGACTATGATGAAAGCAATACTTTCTCGGAACACATTTTTGGTTGCATTGAAATTACTTTTTTGAATATATAGGACAAATCATATAATGAGGACAAATCATATTAGACTGGTCTGATGGGAACCTCTGTGCCAAGACATTTGGAGCCCTTTCCGATGTAATTTTTTGTGAAATTTTTTGAGCATGTTATTTATCAAGTCTAGTTTGTGCCTACAATTTCATCTAAAAATTTAATCTGGAAGCCAGTCAAATATGGAATTGAAAAATATTGAGTTGTTTATATATATAGCAGTTTGAGATCCTGAAGCACGACATAGCAACACGCACACATCCTATATCGAACATTTTAGACATGTCTAAGGGAGATCACCACAAAATCAGCTACTCAATTTATCGGCTGCAAAGAACTGATAGCACAGAGTTCACCTGTCGGAAGAACGACTTCTTTCTACTCAAATGGACGACATCTACCAAATGTCCATGGCCTACAGAAACCTGTCAATGAGGAATGTTCAAGTCCTCAAAGAAGGATACAACGCAATAAGACGATTCATGTTGAGGCCGGTCAGAGTTCACGCCACTCGTGATCTGCACATGGCCCTCGAGAATAACATTCCTAAGGCAAATCTCATCAAGCCTTTCCTATGCGGACCTTAACTTGAGAAGTATCCACATTTCTTCATTTTTGACAAGCCGGCCATGATAGTCTACCTAAACCACGAAGGAAAGAAACGCATGATGCGATTAGATGAGATTGTCAAGTATTGTGATAGGATATTGAAGATGTTGGGAAAATGTGTTAAAAATTGCATTAAATGGTCATTTGGGGCAATATTTTGAGCAGGGTTCACTTCCGATCTGGGTCAGGTCAAAGTGGTTTCGAATTGTCCTTGTTAAGGGCTACAATTCGATATATGGTACACTCAAAACGGATAACGGGTGAATGAGAAATTGATTCTCGAAGTTCACTCGTTAAAACGAAAAAACTAGGGAAAATGATGGGTTTCTAGTGTGATTTATCCCACACCGGAAACCCCAAGGGATTTTCACCCCATATAAAGGGAAAACCTTTTTTGAAGGAGTTAAGATTCCTATGAGGAAAGGCTCTCTTCGCGCGCGGGGGGTGGGGGTGCTGATCAAATCTTGAAAACGGAGAAGAAAAACCGCGACTTGTGTGCGCGGGCGACCTGCGGACACGAATGTCGTCCGAAAATCTATCTTTCAAATCTACCTTTGTTCCTGTTCGTCGCAAATTTCGTTTGTATGCTCAAAAGTTAGTTCGTTAGCCACCGTATCCTGAGAAACGGT
The DNA here is from genome assembly GCA_945859875.1 of Cuscuta europaea. Taxonomy (NCBI): domain Eukaryota; kingdom Viridiplantae; phylum Streptophyta; class Magnoliopsida; order Solanales; family Convolvulaceae; genus Cuscuta; species Cuscuta europaea. Next base: position 15,744,972 of record CAMAPE010000031.1, on the reverse strand, counting down.
CGTTGCAACGCTCCTAGCACTGTGGGAGGCAACGAATACGTTTTAAGGACATCGTGCACGAGCTCTGACTAATTTTTGTCCCATCTTATTTTGTGTTTTTCTTTGGCTATTTTAATTTAATTAATTAATTTTATTAATTAATATTTCTTTATTTTTCTGAGACAGACTCTGACAATGGGTGGACAGAGTCTCCTATAAAAGAGGTGATTTGCATTTTTTCTGTTAGTTCGAAGGCTTATTTGAACTTTTTCCTCAAATTAAAAATACACAAGTCATAACATATGATAGTTATACCATAACAGTGGCATAACCGGCTAGTCGAATTCTGGAAAGAAAATAGAGCTTACATAAATCTCAAATATTTCAATGTATTCTCGATATATACTCCGTACACGAATACTAAAGTTACCTCAAATTGTACCTCATTTTTACCCTCACCCCCTTAATGTGTGGTTATAACTGGGACAATTCATTTAAATTGGCACAACTTAAATGAATTGGTCTATTTATGACCACAAATTAGATGTTGAGATAAAAATGAGGTACATTTTGGGTTACTCCTAGCAAAACTCTACTCCGTATACTCGTATAGTTTAATATTATATCAACAAATTATACATACTAAATGTCAACCATAAAAAATCCGTAAAAATCGATTTTATTAATAGCAAGAGTAAATGTGAACCTGATTTTGTGTCGTAGGGATATTATACGAGTATTAGATTAGATTAAAAAAAATAAGAGTATATAATGGGCCCGACTCGGATATTCTTTATCCTTGCGACTAGATCGGTCCACACAGTGGATCTTCAACGGAAACATCACTCGCCCAGGTTATCTATTAGGAGCCTGTTTGATCATCCTTTTTTTAGCTTATTGGACTTCTCAGTCGACTTTTTCATCAAATACGTAATTTTTTATTTCGCACGTTGAGTTGTATAGAAATAAGAAAAAAAGTAATGTTGAAGTTACTTTTCTGGCCGTATTGGCTGAAGTTACCGTAAATAATCATTTTAGCTATTCTTTCATATATACTTTTTTATTTTATTAATAAAAAATATTTTCTATATTTTTTTTCATAAATCAGCCAATTCAGCCACTTCAATCAAAAACTTCAGAAATTTCAGCAGAATCAGACAATTTAGCAAATTTCAGTGGTACAAACGGCCTCTACATAGTTTATCACCAATTTCAGACACTTTTGGCATGCGAAGGATTTTTTATATACTCCCTCCGGTTCTTATTAAAGTTCTCACTTTCCTTTTTGGGATGTCCCTTATTTAAGTTCACATTTCCATTTTAGGAAACAAAACAATGCAAAACAGTGCCAAACAGTGTCAAACAGTGTCCAAACAGTGTCTAACAGTGCACTCCACAGTAAAGTTAAATTCATTTTCTTAATATGTGTGAAGTCAAACTGGGAACTTTAATAAGAACCGGAGGAAGTAAATAATGTTTTCACAAAAAAAGGCCTTTTGGCCTGGATATTATTAAAAATAAGATAAAAGATAAAAAAGTGCCACGTTTTTGAAAATTCCAAAAATGTGACCAACACTACAATTAACTTCTACAGTTGCACAGTGACTCCTACCAAAGTGACTCTGTCACCACAGTGACTGCCCGGCCGGCCCCAGTGACTCTCCGATCGGCCACTGTGACGGCCCCACCGGGCATAGTTACTGCCCCACCAGGCACAATGACTGCCCACTGGCCAAAGTGACTCTGACACGGTAACCACTAATGGCCAATACTCTCAGCCACCGCCGGCCACCTACGCTGTCGGCCACTACCATCGGTTGCCCGGCGCCGCCCTACAATGCACAACCACCACATCAATGACCACCCCGCTCACCCCTCTTTGCCATCCAACCCCCCAGGCCTCCATGGAAGTGACAGTCGCCGCCACTGGGGCATGACCGCCGCCGCTTCAGCGATGATCGAATCCTCCCGTCGATGACCCTCCCTAGCCTCTCTACATGTAACGCCCGTACTTTTTATCGACTTCTTATGTGCTAATTAATTATATATGATCATGTTTTAACTTATGATTGAATAATATATATATGAAGTGTAACACCGACCCCGAGCATATTTACTTTTAGTAAATTATGTAATAAACCTTGAAAGATGATTTATGAAATTGCGTAATTGTAAATTTTTATTATTTCTTTTACGTGAATAGTAAATTGCATGTGGGGCCCACAGCGGGAATGGGGACCGCCCGATAATTCCCGAACCACATATTATATTCATCTTGGTCGAGATAATATATATGGTGGTGGATATTTTATTTGGGCCATAAGAAAGGCATGGAGTTGACCGGTTGGTCAAACGAGGCCCAATTACCGGTATTGGTGATTGAGCGGATAACAGCCCGAAATGAGTTTCGGAGGCTCCAAAATTAATGTTGGGGAATGTACATCCATTCTAAAGGCCCATAATTATTGGGAACACGTGATATATTTTATTTGACCCGATAAAATAAAATATAATTAAAACGGACCGAGAAATACAACTTTCGGGGCCGATTGTACACACCGGGACATAACGGGATGACCTCCCACCTAAGTGGGGGCCACCCCACGTTTTTAGGTGTGTTAGCTGACTAAACAACAGCTGGGGGGACAAGCCAAAGTGGCTTGTGCGGACAAGAAGAGGGGAGGAAGTCTCATTGAGACAAAACCTCATGCCAATGCCTATTCTAGGCATTATTGGCATTCTTGATCGAGGAGGAACCATTTCCCTTATCCTCTTGCATTCCACCCGACCAACCACTAAGAGAGAGAGCTCTAGGAAGGCTCCTCACAGAGCTGAAGCTAAGAGAGAGCAAGAAAGGAAGAATCCCCACACCAAAGGGCTAGAAATCAAGGTAAGAACTCAAATAGTTCTTTTAACTAGTTTATTGTGTATGATTTATAATAAATCATATGGTGGGTTAAACATGATGTTCTACACGTTTAAAAGTGTAGAATATTGATATAGAATGGTGGTATTTAACTTGGGAAAGTTGTGGAATCGATAGGAGTCGAAACCGCCGGGAAACCGCCATTGTTGGGGACTGTTTTCGAGATGCAGGCCCGAAAGCCGCCCACCTTTCACGAAAGCCGCCCGGCTTTCGCTTGATTTCCAGATTTTCCACTCTTGAACGGCCTAGAACGAGGACGGATCGAAGGGGTTTCGCTAAGGCAGCTAGTTGAGCACATCATAAGGTGAGGATGGCTGACTATATTGCTTATAATTAGTGAGTTAATTTCATAAGAATGCCTAAAGTAATTAGATGGGATTTTCATGGACTATTAAAGATTAATAATGTCTAAATGAAAATAATATGAACATGAGTAAGTGAAGCATGACATACAAATTTAGCATAATTGTGTATGATTATGTGAAATGAATGGAATGGCATGTTAATGGAATTACTAAGATGACATTGTGACAAAATATCCTTTACTTCATGTATGAACTTCATGAATGGATTAAAGTGATATTTTTGATATTGAGATTAGACTATACTTGGGTTGAGGAATCAATGAAAATGAAATGCAATATGGGAAATAGGAACTTGGCATGTTCTAAGGTTATCCTATTAGTATCAAAATACTAGTCGGGGAATTAATATAAATAAATGATGAAATAAATCCTAAGAGGTAGGATTGTGAATAGATATGCCTTAAGTAGTCTCAAGAGATACTTAAGGATGAATGACATGAACACTAAGGGGTGTTTAGGGGTAGGCCTAAAGGCCACCTCCGGAAATTGATTCTAGGCATAGGACTTGCTTGAGAATTTGATTATGAAAATAAATAGAGTTGGACTCTAGGATGACATGGAGATGTAGTTGGGCCGAGCCCATGCCATGTAATATGATTAGCATGGAAACGTAGTTGGGCCGAGCCCTTTCCATGTATGTGTGACCTTCGTGGAAACGTAGTTGGGCCGAGCCCTTGCCACGAAGTTATGGTTGGTATGGAAACGTAGTTGGGCCGAGCCCTTGCCATACAAATGTTGATATGATACATCGAGTTAGAGGATTGTATAGAGATGTAGTTGGGTCGAGCCCATGCTATACAATTGGAGCTCGATGGGATCCCACGGGGTTATCGTGACTCGCGGTCACGGGGGAATGGGAACGGTGAATTCTAAATGAATATGGGCCTACGGGCCGTCTACTTGACTTTATGTAAAGTAAGTACAGTTAAAGGTAAAAAAGGGGTAACCGAGGGTTATGGCCTATAATATAATAGTACCCTAAGACGGGGGTCTTGGAAATTAAAACGTTGATTATACTTAGTATAGTTGCTATTGTACTTGTCAAATATTTCCAAGTACTGACCTCCCCTTCACGGGGGAGGCCACCTCACAATTTCAGGTAGGACTTGAAGGTTGCTACCGGCGCCCGTTGATTCAGGGGTTTCCAAGGGAGGAGACGTGGTTCGTGCTTCTTCTGTTTCCTGTTTTCAAAACAATTATAACAATGCTCATGGATACTATTTTTGAATAACTATTTGGGGGCTTGTATGTCCATGTTTGCCAAAGTGTGGCTAAGACATCTTTATTAAATGCTTCCGCTGTTTTAAATGAATGATTTACATTATGCTTGTTTATGGATGTACTATGTGTGAATGATATTCATGACGCCTTGTATAGTATGGATGAGTTGGACTGCGGTCGACTATTCGTACTGTACGGCGGGTTGTTGACGTGTCCGGCTAGGTCCGGGGCGTGACAATTTAATTGGTATCAGAGCCTTAGTCCGTAAACATCATAATGAAGCTTCAAAATTTCTTTTTGGAAAATGAATTTGAAAACCATGAGCATAAGGTTTTGTACTTATAGAACTTTTGGTACTTGAGTTGTAATGTCTCTAATTGTTAAGATGGTACCCTTAACAATTGGTATGACGGTGATTTGAGCCAAGGGATGTCTTTAAGTACCTATCCGTCAATTGACATTTGATACGAGTCTAATGACTCATTCTCAATTTCTTTCAGAAATGGAAGGTACCAGGAAAGTGACTAGAAGAAACCCGACTAACCGAGCACCGGGAGGATCCGTGCAAGGCAGTAGAGGGGATTCTGGGGTGTCCCGAGGACAGGGCCGTGGAGGCCAAGATCGGACCGTGAGTGACAGTTATGTGGAAACAGTCAACGAGAATGAGTCCTATGAGTCTGAGGAGGATTCGACGTATCGACCGGGAACTGAGCCGGTTGAGACCCCATATGATGGGGAGTATGATGAGGACAGTGAGGGGAGCGACGATGACGACGCTCTAGAAAGGATGGAGGAACTACTCCGTCAATTTCAGCAAGATCGCCAAAGGCGCCGGGCAAGGCGTGCTTTGGGAGAGGCTTCAAGAAGGGGAAGCCATGCGGGTTCTAGGGGACATGTGGAGTCCCGAGTAGATCGAGGTGTCGAGGTTCCGATAATAAGGATCTCGAAGTACCTCAAAGAAGCAAGAGATTTGGGGTGTAAACCGTTCGATGGAACGGGTGATATATCCGTTGCGGCGGAGTGGATCAAGAGGTTCAATGAAGCGGCCCTTGATATGCAGCTGCCGCCAAACATGAAGATGAGAGTAGCAACGAGGTTGCTAGAAGGGATGGCGTCCACGTGGTGGGACGGTGTCAAGGGGAAGTACGGTGAGGCCGTAACTTGGGAGAACTTCCGACAGGAATTCTTCAACCAATACTACTCCGACTTCGAGGTGAACTTGAAGAGGAGAGAATACACCAACTTGACCCAAGGAGGCAAGTACACCGTGAGGCAACTTGAGCACAAGTTCAGGGAGCTCGCGGAGTTCATACCGGAGTATGCTTGTGATGAGAACCGGATGGTAAATCACTTTTGGGATGCTTTGGATTTAGACGTGCGTGAGCGGGCAACACAATTGCCCAACATGACGTTTAGCCAAGTGGTGGAGCAGGGCCTGAAAGGGGAGAAAGAATGGGAAGAGAGAAAACTGAAAAACGCCGAGGAGGCGAAGAAGAGGAAATGGGAGAACACCGGCCCCCAAGGTTCTAGCAAGAAGGGGAACCACGGGGGAGGTGGGTCCTTCAGAATGCCCGCACCACCATCTAGGGGAAATCAAGGCCCGGGGGGGCAAGGCTCGAGGTCGCAAGGCTCGGGCATTAGCAAGTGCAACAATTGCAAGAGGAACCACGCGGGCAAGTGCCGCGATCCCCCTAGGTGCTACCAATGCGGGGAGACGGGGCACTTGAGATCAAACTGCCCACAACTCGGGCGAGCCATGGGTGCAGGGCCTAGCAGCGGAACTACGGCAAGTAGGAACCGAGCAGGGGCACTTCACACGAGCACGGCGCACGGAGGGCCAAGTACAAGCAACGCGCCATCCGTGAACCAAGGCAAAACCCAAGCTAGGGTCTATGCGATGACGGAGGCGGACGCACGTGCTAACCCGGACTCCGTTGCGGGTAAATTCTTAAACTCATGTTATTAGTCTATTCTGGAAAAAAAATAGGAGTGTGGGACTTGTAAATTTATAACCCCGACGAGTTTGGTCGGGTTTGAAGGGAAAAAGGGAGGAGAATCCTCACCCTGGGCAGAAACCGCCCGGCTTTGACGAAAGCCGCCCGACTTTCGTCTTGATTTAATTAGGATAAAACCACGGCAACGAATGTCGGCCGGCTTCCACCGAGAACCGCCCGGCTTTCGTCAAGATTAAATCAAGAATTCCTCGCAACCAAAAACCGGCCGGCTTTTGTAAAGACCGGCCGGCTTTCATAAATGCCTGACCTGGGGAAATTTCTCGCAGCTGAAAGCCGCCCGGCTTTCGTTAAGCCTGGGGATTTCTGTGCTGCTGAAACCCGGCCGGGTTTCGTAGAAACCGGCCGGCTTTGAGACCATTTCCTAAACAAAAACTGCGGCGACGAAAACCGGCCGGCTTTCGTGAAAGCCGCCCGGCTTTCGTGATTTTCACATGAGAATTTTTCTCGCAGACGAAAACCGGCCGGCTTTCGTGAAAAGCGGCCGGCTTTCACCTGAGTTCGTCCTAGAGCGGTTCTAAAGCTTAGAAACCGGGGAATTTTCGGACGGGTGTCAAACGGACCCCACCCGAACCGCGACCAACATACTCTACGACTTAAGAAATAAGCCTATTAATTAGATAGTGTGTTATACATTACTTATGAATGTAGGAACACTAAAGATAAACGGGAGAGACGCAAGGATCCTTATTGATACCGGGGCGCAACGATCATTTGTGAGTGAGGCGTTCGCCAGCGGATTCAACGGACCACTTGTACCGATGACTCAAACCCTATTGGTGTCCACGCCTCTAGGGGATGATATCGAGAGAGATAGCCACTATCCATCGTGTGAGGTGGAGGTGGAGGGACAGAACTTGACGTGTGATTTTGTACCGCTGAGTATGATCGAGTTTGATGCAATCCTCGGGATGGATTGGCTTGAGAAACATCATGCTAGGGTCGATTGCTACACGAAGATTCTTGAACTCGAAGGCGGTGAAGGGTTGACCTTACGCTTCGAGGGAGATAGAGGCAAATCAAACAGTTGTATCATATCCGCCGTGAGGGCAAGGAATATGATGAGAAAGGGATGCCACGCATACCTAGCGTATGTGGTGGACAAAACCAAAGAAGAGATAGACATCAATGATGTGAGAGTGGTGTGCAAGTATCCGGACGTCTTCCCAAAAGACTTGCCGGGACTTCCACCCGATAGGGAGATTGAGTTCGTGATCGAGGTTGAACCCGGCACCAAACCAATCTCTATACCGCCATACAGAATGGCACCCGCTGAACTTAACGAGTTGAAAACCCAATTGCAAGAGCTATTGGATAACGGTTTCATAAGGCCGAGTCATTCTCCGTGGGGAGCACCGGTCCATTTCGTGAAAAAGAAAGATGGAACACTTCGAATGTGCATTGACTATCGTCAACTGAACAAGGTCACAATCAAAAATAGGTATCCCTTGCCTAGGATTGATGACTTGTTTGATCAGCTCTGAGGAGCGACGGTGTTTTCGAAGATTGACTTGAGGTCGGGGTACCACCAACTGAAGATAAAGGAGGATGACATACCGAAGAGTGCGTTCCGCACGAGGTATGGTCATTTCGAGTTCCTAGTGATGTCATTCGGGCTAACCAACGCCCCGGCGGCATTTATGGACTTGATGAACCGAGTATTTCATAAATACTTGGACCGATTTGTGATTGTGTTCATAGATGATATTTTGATTTACTCAAAGAGTGAAGAAGAGCATGAGGAACACTTGATACTTGTTCTCGAGACACTACGGGAGAAGCAACTCTATGCCAAGTTTTCCAAATGTGAATTTTGGCTAAGGGAGATTGGTTTTCTCGGGCATGTGATTTCAGGGTCAGGGATTGCCGTAGATAACAAGAAAATTGAGGCCATTACTGAATGGGAGAGGCCAAAGAACGTCAAGGAAATTCGTAGCTTCCTTTGATTGGCGGGGTACTACCGAAAATTTGTGGAGAGATTTTCAGTTTTGGCATCGCCATTGACAAAGCTCACTCGAAAGGGGGCCAAGTTTGTATGGGATGACCGATGTGAGAAGGGATTCCTTGAACTGAAGAAGAGATTGACCGAGGCACCGGTACTCGCACTACCCAAACAGGGTGTGGGGTACGATGTCTACAGCGACGCAAGCATCCAAGGGCTTGGGTGTGTCTTGATGCAGAATGGGAGGGTGATTGCCTATGCTTCACGACAGTTGAAGAAGCATGAGGTAAATTATCCCACTCATGACTTAGAGCTGGGGGCGGTGGTGTTCGCATTGAAGATTTGGAGACATTATCTCTACGGGGAAACATGTCATATATACACTGACCATAAAAGCCTGAAATACGTGTTTACTCAGAAAGAGTTAAACATGAGACAGAGACGGTGGATGGAGTTGATAAAAGACTACCATCTAGTTATCGAGTACCACCCCGGTAAAGCCAACGTGGTAGCGGATGCCTTGAGCCGAAAGAATTCGTCTGGGGCATTGTTGACGAGTTTGAGGGCATTGAGAGCCCGATTGGAGGTATCTAGTGACGGTGCTTTGTTAGCTAGATTCGAGGTGAGACCTACACTACTTGATGAGATCAAGAAGGGTCAAGAAGCTGATGAGGAGCTCATGAAGGTCCGAGAACGCATGCTAGCGGGACCGGTAGAGGATTTCAGGGAAAGACACGATGGTCTCTTATTGTTTCGTGACCGAGTGTGTGTACCGTTGGATGATGAGCTCCGAAAGTCCATCTTAGAGGAGGCTCATTCATCGGCGTATGCCATGCACCCGGGAGGCACGAAGATGTACCGTGATTTGAAGGAAAGCTACTGGTGGTCGGGTATGAAGAGGGAAATAGCCGAGTACATCAGTAGGTGTCTTACTTGCCAGCAAATTAAGGCAGAACATCAGCATCCGGCTGGGTTGTTACAGCCATTATCCATTCCTGAATGGAAATGGGAACACGTGACTATGGATTTCGTGGTAGGGCTGCCACGGACGATTAAGAATTATGACGCCGTATGGGTTGTGGTCGATAGGCTCACGAAGAGTGCACACTTTTTACCTATCAACACCACCTATGCACTGGAAAGGTTAGCCAAGTTGTATGTGGATGAGATCGTGAGGCTGCATGGGGTCCCTATAACCATTGTATCCGATAGAGATCCGCGATTCACATCACGATTTTGGCCGAAGTTCCAAGAATCTATGGGGACAAAACTGAAATTCAGTACAGCTTTTCATCCGCAAACGGATGGACAATCCGAGCGGGTTATACAGATATTAGAGGATATGCTGAGAGCTTGTGCATTGGAGTTCCAAGGGAGTTGGGACAACCATTTGGCACTTGTGGAGTTTGCCTATAACAACAGTTATCAGGCGAGTATAGGCATGCCTCCATACGAGGCATTGTATGGGAGGAGATGTCGTACACCTTTGTGTTGGGATGAGGTTGGCATGGCCAAACTCGAGAGCACGGAACTGGTGGAAATCACCAAGTCAAAGGTAAAGATGATTCGTGACAGACTTAAGGCGGCACAGGATAGACAGAAGAGCTATGCCGATAAGCGCCGAAGAGCCTTAGAGTTTAAGGTTGGGGATGAGGTATTTTTGAAAGTTTCACCTTGGAAAGGAATCATCCGATTTCAGAGCCGAGGGAAACTCAACCCACGCTACATAGGGCCATTTGTAATTCTTGAGAGAATTGGGGCCGTAGCATACCGATTGCAGTTGACTCCGGAATTGGAGAAAATACATAATGTATTCCATGTGTCTATGCTTAAGAAGTATATTCCGGATCCATCTCATGTACTAGAGAAACCACCCGTGGAAATACGGGAAGACTTGAACTACGCCGTGCAACCGGTAAGGATACTTGATAGACAAGTAAAGAAGCTAAGAAGCAAGAAAGTTCCAATGGTTAAAATCCTTTGGAAAAGTGACCGAGTTGAAGAAGAAACTTGGGAGACTGAAGCCTCGATGAAGGAGCAGTATGCATTTCTGTTTGAATAATCGATTGTGAATTTCGGGGACGAAATTCCCGTTAAGGGGGGGTGAACTTGTAACACTGACCCCGATCATATTTACTTTTAGTAAATTATGTAATAAACCTTGAAAGATGATTTATGAAATTGCGTAATTGTAAATTTTTATTATTTCTTTTACGTGAATAGTAAATTGCATGTGGGGCACACAGCGGGAACGGGGACCGCCCGATAATTCCCGAACCACATATTATATTCATCTTGGTCGAGATAATATATATATGGTGGTGGATATTTTATTTGGGCCATAAGAAAGGCAAGGAGTTGACCGGTTGGTCAAACGAGGCCCAATTACCGGTATTGGTGATTGAGCGGATAACAGCCCGAAATGAGTTTCGGAGGCTCCAAAATTAATGTTGGGGAATGTACATCCATTCTAAAGGCCCATAATTATTGGGAACACGTGATATATTTTATTTGACCCGATAAAATAAAATATAATTAAAACGGACCGAGAAATACAACTTTCGGGGCTGATTGTACACACCGGGACATAACGGATGACCTCCCACCTAAGTGGGGGCCACCCCACATTTTTAGGTGTGTTAGCTGACTAAACAACAGCTGGGGGGACAAGCCAAAGTGGCTTGTGCGGACAAGAAGAGGGGAGGAAGTCTCATTGAGACAAAACCTCATGCCAATGCCTATTCTAGGCATTATTGGCATTCTTGATTGAGGAGGAACCATTTCCCTTATCCTCTTGCATTCCACACGACCAACCACTAAGAGAGAGAGCTCTAGGAAGGCTCCTCACAGAGCTAAAGCTAGGAGAGAGCAAGAAAGGAAGAATCCCCACACCAAAGGGCTAGAAATCAAGGTAAGAACTCAAATAGTTCTTTTAACTAGTTTATTGTGTATGATTTATAATAAATCATATGGTGGGTTAAACATGATGTTATACACGTTTAAAAGTGTAGAATATTGATATAGAATGGTGGTATTTAACTTGGGAAAGTTGTGGAATCGATAGGAGTCGAAACCGCCGGGAAACCGCCATTGTTGGGGACTGTTTTCGAGCTGCAGGCCCGAAAGCTGCCCACCTTTCACGAAAGCCGCCGGGCTTTCGCTTGATTTCCAGATTTTCCACTCTTGAACGGCCTAGAACGAGAACGGATCGAGGGGGTTTCGCTAAGGCAGCTAGTTGAGCACATCATAAGGTGAGGATGGCTGACTATATTGCTTATAATTAGTGAGTTAATTTCATAAGAATGCCTAAAGTAATTAGATGGGATTTTCATGGACTATTAAAGATTAATAATGTCTAAATGAAAATAATATGAACATGAGTAAGTGAAGCATGACATACAAATTTAGCATAATTGTGTATGATTATGTGAAATGAATGGAATGGCATGTTAATGGAATTACTAAGATGACATTGTGACAAAATATCCTTTACTTCATGTATGAACTTCATGAATGGATTAAAGTGATATTTTTGATATTGAGATTAGACTATACTTGGGTTGAGGAATCAATGAAAATGAAATGCAATATGGGAAATAGGAACTTAGCATGTTCTAAGGTTATCCTATTAGTATCAAAATACTAGTCGGGGAATTAATATAAATAAATGATGAAATAAATCCTAAGAGGTAGGATTGTGAATAGATATGCCTTAAGTAGTCTCAAGAGATACTTAAGGATGAATGACATGAACACTAAGGGGTGTTTAGGGGTAGGCCTAAAGGCCACCTCCGGAAATTGATTCTAGGCATAGGACTTGCTTGAGAATTTGATTATGAAAATAAATAGAGTTGGACTCTAGGATGACATGGAGATGTAGTTGGGCCGAGCCCATGCCATGTAATATGATTAGCATGGAAACGTAGTTGGGCCGAGCCCTTGCCATGTGTTAGTCCCTGTTTCTGTCACACCAATGAATAATCGATCTAACAAGGAAGATTAAACGTAAAGATGAACACAGAATGAATCACCGTAAAACCTTCTTTGATAAACCGTGGAACGTACAGCAGAATGATATAAGCGTAAGGCTATGAATAATAAGTACGACGTTCAACCTTTTCCTAAACCTCGGCTCCCTTTTTATAGGCGAGGTTTAGGTTAGGTGTAACAGGCTTTTGGCCTGTTTAAATGGGCCTAACACTTGGCCTGATTTCTATCTAATTTATGCACTATTTAAATACAAGGATTAAATATAAAGCTAATCTATGACCAACTTGATTCACAATAAAATATCTCTAACAATCTCCCCCTTTGTGATCAAGTGTCATTCTCTTATTGCTTCTGTGATTTGAAGTAGTGCTTTCTTAATCCAAGTGCATGTTCATATTGTCTTAGCATATTTCTCTTTTCGAGGCGATCGTCAATGGCCTTTAAAATTGTCTCCACAGTAGAGTGTTCCTTTTGAACATAAGACGATGCCTCTTGAAGATTTTCTTCCAGCTTTGCCTTCATCTGTAGAATCTGCTCTCTGATTATCTTCAGTGTTCCGTCGCAGTATTTCTCGATTTCACTGACTACCATCAGACGCTTTTCGTTCTTGTGGTTCAGGTAGGTGACTGCTGGCGGTTTGAAGAAGATGTGATAGGCTGGGAAATCTTCAAGTTCTGGACCATACAGTTTTGGCTTTGTCAGATTTATCTTCTTTAGATTGCATTCAATAGCCATTTGTAGGTCATGTGAGGACTGTACTCGGATCTGTCTAAGCATGAATCTCTTGATAGCTGCGAGGCCTTCGCTGTATACTATGTTTTGCCTGACTGGAAGGTATCTGTAGGCCATGAGCATTTGGTAGATGTCATCCGGTTTCAGCATGATGAAGTCGTTCTCTTGACAAGTGAATCGCTCCCATCGGTGCGTTGAAGTCTGAAAGTGTAGAATGTTACTCCATGATAGTCTTCAGCTTTCACTTGTAGAATTTGATGAATCGGGAGAATATTCGACTTCAGATCTTGTTCCATCAGTTCTCTCTGTGTACCGGTTGACCTTTGCAGCAACATATGCAGATGACCTCCAGCCTGTTTTCCTTTCAAGTGTGTAAGGCCTCTTAGCTTCAGTTCGTTCAGTGGCTTGACTTTGTCTGGTCTACGCCAGATATGCTCTCTGATTTCTTCTTGGAAGGGGGCTTTGATTCGAACGTTGTCCCAGGGTTTCTCTGTCTTGGGAAGTCTTCCCGCTGATTGTCTTACGACTGATTCAAGAGCTTTCTGGGATTCCTTGTAGTTCTCCCCTTCCTTGCGTTCATCGTCCTCGAGCCTAATGATATCTTCAGAGCATTTGTTAATAAGCTCTCGTAGCCACCAGTTTCTTTGCATGTCCTCTTGCTCGGCTTCAACCCGGAGATCATCCCATTCTGTCCATTTTCTCGGCCATTTGTCGTATATCACCGCCTCTTCCAGTGCATCATGGATGTCTTTGCCTGGGGAGATATATGGAGTTCTTTGTTTAGGCGGTGATTGTTCCTGTGTAGCACTACCGGGTTCACTAGGATTGCCCGTTGACATCAGCTTAGAACTAGGTTCCAACTGATGGCCTGATGGAGAAGATGTACCAGTGGTATCATCATCAGGACTTCCATCCCCTCCTCGGTTGGTATCTCTAGGAGATACGCCTCGAGATGTTATTTCTAGCTCGACCACGCTAGAGAGTTTGGCTGTGGATGGTGGCTGTTGGTTTGTTGAGGTTTCAGGTTGAATTGGCTGTGGAGTTTGGCTTGGAAGAGTAGTTTGCTCAAGTGATCGAGGTCGCTTGTTCTCCCCCTCATGAGGATCCGAATCATCGGGGTCCTCATGGGAACGTTTGCGACCACGAAGACTCTCCTTGCAAGTACTCTTGGTTTCGGATGAGGAAAGAAGAGCTTCTAGTATGGCTTGCTGATGAAGAGTGAGATCGTCTTCTGGGGTATTCAAGAGGTTATTCAGCAAAGCCGAAGCTAGGGTGTCAAAGGATAGGGAGGAGAGATCGATGGAGGGTGTGGTCGGGTGTGGGGAGAATACTGGTTCTGTATTCTGGGTTCCCCGAGAAATGGAAGGAATAGGAATTTGGTTGATGGATTGGTGGGATAGAGGGGTGGAGGATATGGGTTGTGTATGGGAGATGAACGGTTCAGGGGAAGGTTGGGGTGGTGTCTGTTCAGACCGAACCGCTTGGGTGGTCCTAAATTCCTGTGCTAGAGCGGTCATTGCATCTTGCACCCATGGTTTAATGGTGGAATCTAGGAAGCGATTTAGTAGAACGTTTACGTCTTCAAAGGTAGGGTGACCAGTTACGGGGGTTGTAACTGTTGACACAGCATCAGTGAAGATTGCTGATGTGTGGCCTGCATTTAATGATGGAATCATTATGGGCGTAGCAGGGCTTCCAACCGTCATAGCTTGCGCTCTGGTTGTTGCGTTCAGGGTGAGTGCACCTGTATGTGCTGTGAATAGTGTAGGTGTCCTAGAAAAAGAAGAAAATGTGGGAAATGTGACACCTAGACTCGATGTGAGTGAAGAAGGGGTTTTGACCTCGGGAGATAGGTCAATTGTATGCTCAACTGATTCAGAAGGAACCAGCGAGGGGGTTGAATCCCGTTCTTTTGAAACAATAACCTTTTGAGAGGCAATTGAGTGGCTGGGAGAGGGCTGTGCATGCGCAGTTGAGCCAGATGCTGCGACTTCTACTCGGGAACCGAAAAGATCGGCTCCTGTGCTTAGGGATTCGGCTCGGCTTATCTGGATAAAGGAGTCGCAGCCAGCAAAGATGTGCTCGTCTGCCTTATCAAACAGACTCTTTTTCGCTCGGGGCTGGGGCTTGGCCTTAGCAACCTTGTCATTTTTGACTTTAGCCCTAGTTTCTCGGATGACAACTTCTTCCTGGTTGATTGATGTCTTGATGGAGTGAGCTGCCTCATCGTAATCATCCTTCGAACAATTAGTCTCGCTCGGATCAGCTCTTGGTTTAGCTGTTTCTTTAATAGTGAAGACTTGAGGTCTGCGAGCTATGATTGGTGCTGCGTCTTCAGCAGTGATTCTTCTCTTCTTTGGAGATTCGACGGGCAGCTTCCCTTTTCTGATTAGTTCATATGTGAGCTCCACATCATCACTATCATTGTCATCACTGTCATCATCCGAGTCTGATTTGTCACTCTCCGTGCCCATGCTCTCGGAGGCCTTGTCGTCAGTGTTTGTTTGGGCTCCACTAGACGATTCACTGGCCGTTTCCTCAGCGTCTTCCTCGGTGCCCTCAGCCGCCTGACTCGTCTCTAGAGAGTCGTCAGACTTCCCTTCATTGGGCAAGCCGGCCACTGGTTTCTGTGGCTTTTGGGCTCTCTTAGGACCCTTACTTACACTCGGCTTTGTCCCTTGGGTAGGTCCAGCTGGGTTTTGCTGAACCATAGGGACGGTTTTCTCGGTGGCTTCTTTGTATTGTTGGACTGCTGGATTTGAAGATTTTACCAGCTTTAGCAGAAATCCAGGTATCTTCAGACCATAAGAAGGATTCTTGTCTGCTTTGAAGTACTGTAGCTTCGGTGCTGTGAAGTGAGGATCTGTACTGCGTCTTGGTATGGAGGTGTGCTCTGCCATGCAGTCGTTTATGATCAGCCCGAGCCATCTTGCATATGGAATGGTACCTGGCCTATTTTTCTCCTTTGCTTTGACCAGGTCCATGAGCTCTGAGAAGAAGAGCTGTGCCATGTCGTAGTTTTTGTTGAATGCAATGCCGTGAAAGATTAGCAGGATCTGCTTGTTGCACTTGTCAAACCCGGCATGCTTCGGCAACAGGCACTTGTTCACTAGCCCGAAGAGATTTTTCCACGGGTGACGGAGGTATGCACCGTTGAAATTTGACAGTTGTGGCAGTAGTGATGTGTAGCCAAGGGATGCCACGTCTTTGAGCAGATCAGGGATGGATGGCAGTGCATCATACTCGTCATGTATCGGCAGCGATAGAGTAGTCCGTAGAGTGGATGGTGTCAGAATCACCCGCATGCCATTCAACTTGGTCTTGATCTTGGAACGATCCTTCAGTGAATCCGTGTGCATGTGACCCCAAAATTGTTGTAGGTATATCTCTGGCACTGGTTTGGCGTTGTGAAGTGCAGGCCAGAGATAGTGACCTTTCATTATGGCCGGAATGATAGGGTTCTGGCACTTGAAGACGGTGAGGTCTAGCTGGAAGTTGTTGTCCAGCACCTTGATCCACTTGCCCTTAGGGTAGATGGCGTCGTCAATCTGTGTTTGAGTGTTTCCTGCCATTTTAAACTGTAGAAGCAGGGGTCAGCACATGAAGTTCAACTGTTGATTAGATTTTGAAAGAATTTAATTTGCTGTTTTCAGATAGGTTTATGCAGATGGAGTTTTGAAAAAAATTCTAAGTTCAAATCTCAAATCTCGAGATTCATATCTCGAGATCAAGATGTCGAGATGCAGATCTCAAGATCTTGATTTCGAGATACAAATCTCGAGATCAAGATGTCGAGATGCAGATCTCGAGATCTTGATTTCGAGATTCAAATCTCGAGATCAAGATGTCGAGATGCAGATCTCGAGATCTTGATTTCGAGATTCAAATCTCGAGATCAAGATGTCGAGATGCAGATCTCGAGATCTTGATTTCGAGATTCAAATCTCGAGATCAAGATGTCGAGATAACCATCTCGAGATCTTGATTTCGAGAAGATGAACCGACGAATTTTGACGAAATTTTCACCTGCAAAAACAACAATATAACAAACAATAACAATCGATTTCGACCAAGAAAAACCTTTTTTAAGTTGATTTTGAAAAAAAACGATTGAGATGCCAATCTCGAGATCGTTCGAGTGAACACAGTTGAAGATTAGGATTTCGAAATCGAGTGACGAGAAGATTATTCGTTTGAGACGTCTGTATTGAACTCGAAATCGTTGGAAAACTACCTTAGTGTTTGCGAAAGAGAATCGGAGGAGGAGAAGGTTTTCGAAAACAAGGTTTTGACGAAGAAGAACAGTCGAAGAGCTCTGCCGTTGTGAAAAGTTAAGAATGGAAGGAGAAGGCCTTTTTCGAGGCTTATATACGCGAGAGAAAAAATTTGGACCTCCTCTGTAACAATTGAGCCCGAAATGTTGGGCTGACACACAGTGCCCTTTTTAAGAGATTTTCGAGGCCCAAACCAGAAAAAAATAGAGAGCTCCCCCTTAATCAGTGAAAAATAGCTCCCCCTCAAACAGTGAAAGTTTTCTCCCCCTCAAAAAATGCAACGAACAATATGTACAAATGCAACGCACACACACTATTTTTTGTTCTTTTTGATTTTTCACACGCACTCAACACATGCAACACACTCACACTATTTTTTGTTATTTTTCTGGTTTTCTCCCCCTCAACACATGCAACGCACACACACTATTTACAAATCCCACACACACACACTTTTTGTAGATCAGTGGAAACATAATTATACGGGCTCGAGGTTCAACATGCCCAACTTGGAGACTAGGAACTGGAATCGTTTTTCATCCAATGCCTTAGTGAACAAGTCAGCTAGTTGAAGCTCTGAGCTTACAAAATACATGTCAATGTCTCCTTTCTCCACATGATCCTTGATGAAATGATAGCGCAGGTCGATGTGTTTGGTGCGGGAGTGATGAACCGGGTTGCTGGTGATGGCTATGGCGCTTTGAGAGTCACTGTAGATCGGGATATGGCAGAGTGTGTAACCGTAGTCCTTTAGCTGGGTCTTCATCCATAATATTTGTGAACAACAGCTAGCAGCCGCGACGTATTCTGCCTCGGCCGTAGATGTTGACACACAGTTCTGTTTCTTGGAAGACCAGCAGACTAACTTATCGCCCAAGAATTGGACAGCTCCCGATGTACTTTTGCGGTCCATCCGGCAACCAGCAAAGTCAGCATCCGAATATCCGACTAGGTCAAAACCTGAGTGCTTGGGATACCAAAGGCCTAGATTCACAGTGCCTTTGAGGTATCTCAGAATTCTTCGAACAGCGGTCAGATGGGATTCCTTCGGATTTGCCTGAAAGCGTGCACATAAGCATGTGGAGAAGACAATGTCAGGCCTGCTTGATGTGAGATATAGCAAAGATCCAATGATGGCCCTGTAGTTTGTAGCATCAACTGGCTTCCCGGAGGGGTCTGAGTCCAGTTTGTTGTTTGGGGACATGGGGGTCGTCATGGAAGATTTGCTATCAATGTTGAATCTCTTAAGCATTTCCAGAATATACTTTGACTGATTGATGAAAATGCCGTCAGAGAGTTGTCTTACTTGCAGGCCTAGGAAGAAATTCAGTTCTCCCATCATGCTCATCTCGAACTTGGTTTTCATCAGTTTCTCAAAGTGTTTGCACAGGCGTGGATTTGAGGAGGCGAAGATAATGTCATCAACATAGATCTGAATCAGAATGATGTCAGACTTCTGTCGCTTGATGAAAAGTGTGGTATCAATCTTCCCTTTTGAGAAACCTGAGTCAATCAGAAATTCGGTTAATGCATCATACCAAGCTCTTGGTGCCTGTTTTAACCCATACAGAGCTTTCTTTAGCTTGTATACATGGTCGGGATATCTGGGATCTATGAATCCTTCGGGTTGAGCGACATAGACTTCTTCTTCTAAGACTCCATTTAGAAATGCAGTCTTGACATCCATTTGAAAGACAGTAAAGTTCTTGTGGGCTGTGTACGCAAGAAAAAGGCGGATTGCTTCAATTCTTGCTACGGGTGCAAATGTTTCATCATAGTCTATGCCCTCTTGCTGATTATATCCTTTAGCGACCAGTCGTGCATTGTTCCTTATCACTATGCCTTCTTCGTCCTTCTTGTTCTTGAACACCCATTTTGTGCCAATGATGGTTTTCTGAGGGGGTTTAGGTACGAGTGTCCATACATCTAGTCTGTCAAATTGATTGAGCTCATCTTGCATTGCAATCACCCAATCTGGATCAGCGAGTGCCTCTGAGACTTTGGACGGTTCATTCTTGCTTAGAAAGCATGCATAGTGACATTCATTTGTTGTTGCTGATCTCGTTCGCACACCTTGACTTGGATCACCTATTATCTGTTCAACAGGATGTGCTCTTGTCCACTTCCTCTCATGAGCTAGAGGATTTGGAGTTATTATTGGTTGATCTGAGTCCTGATATGAATTTGTAGGCTCTGGGGTAGCTGTGGTGTGTAGTGGAGATGATTCCGGGCTTATGGCAAAGCCGTGATCATCCACACCTCTGGGATTGGTTTGAGGGGTTGAGGGTGTGGATGGTACGTCATCTTGTCCTGTGAGGAGCGGAATCTCTGCTGTTGGAGTTGATGTTGACTCTGGAGTGTATGCAGGAGGTGGAGATTGTGAGTTTTCGTAAAAGTTTCTGAAGAGAGAGTCGAGAATCACATCGTCGTGTTCGGTGTTTGGTTCAGCTTTATCAGAAGCTACTGGTACAGCAGTGGATGGATCGGTCTGGAGATGTTCAATAGCAAAGTCTGCCATTTCATAGAATGTAACGTTTACACTCTCGATGACAGTCCGCTTGTCTCTGAGATAGACTCTGTAAGCTTTGGATTGCAGTGAGTAGCCAATGAACACGCCTTCTCTGGCTTTGGGATCCAGCTTACTTCTCTCTGTTCGATCATTGAGTATGAAGCACTTGCAGCCAAAAACCTTGAGGAAAGAAATATCAGGAGTTTTGTTGAATAGGATCTCATATGGAGTCTTGTCGAAGCGCTTGTGGATGAAGGTTCTGTTCTGAGTGAAGCACACAGTATTGATTGCCTCTGCCCACATGAAGTGAGGCAGTCTAGATTAAATTAACATGGTGCATGCTGCTTCAACAAGGGTTCTGTTCTTTCTCTCAACAACTCCGTTCTGCTGGGGAGTTTTAGCTGCTGCAAATTGCTGAGTGATACCGAGTGATTCATAAAACTCAGTGAGAGTCTGATTTTTGAACTCGGTACCATTGTCAGTTCTGACAATTCGAACACTGTGCTGTAGCAGTTTCTGGATCGTTCTGATAAAGGTCACAATGATTTCCGCAGCTTCGTCTTTTGATCGAAGAAATTTTGTCCATGTATACCTAGAGAAGTCATCAATGATCACCAGAGTGTATTTGCGACCGTTGATGCTTTGTACTCTCATAGGTCCACACAGATCCATGTGTATTAGCTGCAACTGATGAGTAGATGAAGGTTCAGTTTTTGACTTGTGGGAGCTTCGCGTCATTTTGCCCATTTTGCAGGCACTACAATGATTTTCAGCGGAAGACTTTAGCAGAGGAAGCCCCTTGACAAGTTTCTTGGAGGACAAGGTTGATAGATGTTTGAAGTTCAGATGGGAGAGACGTCTGTGCCATAGGTTGTTCTGTTCAGTTGAAGCTTTGGACAGCAGACAGATGGAAGTGGTGGATTGGACGCTTTTCAGATCAATAGTGTACAGATTTGATGTTCTGTAACACGTTAATAATGTATTCCCTGTGCTGTCAAGAACACAGCATTGTTTTGCAAACCTCACTTCCATCCCGCTGTCACAGAATTGTCCAATGCTCAGTAAGTTGTGTTTGAGCCCTTTGACGAATGAAACATCTTTTATTGTGACACTGGCACAAACGACGTCCCCATACCCAAGGATAGGAGATGAGGCGTCATTCCCGAATCTGACATTGCCTCCGTAGCAGTTGGTGTAGTTGCTCAAAAGGTGCTTTATTCCGGTCATGTGGGTTGAGCATCCTGAGTCTAAGTGCCACACATGACCGTCCTGCAAAACAATCAAATAAGATCAGGTACCCAACTTGAAGTGGGTCCTTCCTTATTATCAAGAAACACCTTTTTAAAACTTGCTTTGAGCAGTGATCCAAGGTCAGCTGCTCTTTCAACAAAAGATCTATCTTCGATGGGCTTTCCAATTGCCAGATCTGCTTTTGCAGTGTGTCTGGTTTTTGGAGTCCACCTACCACTTTCCATTTTGGTGAGTCTGATGTTGTGAACCCACCTTTCCATTTTAGTCCTTGTGGGTCTAAGTTTGGGGACCCACTTTTCAGTTGTAGTTCTGATGGGTCCTTGATTTGGACCCCACCTATCAGTTTTAGTTATGATGGGTCTACGATTGGGAACCCACCTTTCAGTTTTAGTTTGGATGGGTCTTCGTTTGTGGACCCACCTATTCGATTCAGGTTTGGTAGGTCTCATCTTGGGGACCCACTTTTCAGTTTCAGTTTTGACGGGTCTTATCTTGGGGACCCATCTTTTCGGTTTAGGTTCAGGAGGAGAGTAGACAGGAGCTTTGTGATTGAACGGTTGTTTTTTGAGTTTGGTTTTGAAAATCTCCTCCTTAGAAAGCCGATTAACATGTTTCCTAGAATGAACTCTAAGGGCGTATTTCATATCTGGAATACAAAACGTTCCCTTAGAAGTTTCTTTCTTGGTTTCCTTTTCAGGTTTAAGCTTTCTGGAAGGCTTAGATTTAACAACATTCATATCACATTCATAATTATGGGGATCTGGAACAGAATAACCATAAGCAACACTTGTATTATAAATAGAACTTTGTCTAGAAGATGTCTCAGAAATATTCAGCTTGGGACTCAAGACTGAACTGTTAGAAGTTTGCTTTGTAGAGACAGAATTACAATTAACTTTTGAGTAAAATATTGAACTAGATCTAGGGCTGGCACTTTTCTCAAAAACTTTCTTTTTGCCATCTGCGATTTCCTTCCTCTTTTTCCTCCACTCATTCTTCTCTTCTCCTTCCTTATTCACTTCATTCCCTGTAAACAAAGGAGAAGAGAGATGAGTGGACGAACCTTTAAAAGCATTGTTTTTCTCATGTGAGGTGTGTGAGCTGTCAGGCTTGGTCGTAGGAGGGTCTGTTTTAGCATGAAACTGCTCACTCAAATCATTAAATTTTTGAAGAAGTTCCTGCCAGTTGCGCTCAAAACCTTTCTTTTCAGTTTCAAATCTCTCTCTCTCTTTATCAAGAGTTTTCTGTAGGTTTTTGAGCTTTTGAGCCATTGGAAAAATACATGGTTCCTCACCAGTTTTAGCAATACCAACTCTTGGGGGAGGGTCTAGAGGATGTCCTATGTGAGGAATATCTTTAGCATAGGGGTCTAGGCATTCACTAAAGCAGGAAGTCGGTTTTTCTTCTGAAAGTTGTTTTTCATTTACAGAGGGATAATCACAAGAAATCGCAGGTTTTGGTTTCTTTCTCTTTTCTTCTTCTGCTTCAGCATAATCTTCATCACTTCGAAAATACATTTTCTCACCAAACCCTAGTCCCATGTAATCTTTGTTATAGAATTGAAGGCAATTAACTTTCTTAAGATTACGTGGGTTTGTTATGCCCAGACCTGTTTTAGCATTGTAGAATCGGTCATCCTTTTGTTTGTTGTTAAGCAGAAAAACAGTTTGTTCAGATTGACCTCTTCTAGCAGCTAGATCTTCTAGTTCTTTTACTTTATTTAAAAGCGTTCTTCTTTTGTTATGCAAAAAATCGCATTCAGCCTTTGCTGTGCTTTTTCCCGTTCACTGTCCTCAAATTTCTTAGTTAATTCAGCTATCTTAAGTTCAAAGCTTTCAAAATCTGAAGACACCTTTTTGACTTGATCTTTTGCAATTTCAAGTTGAATACTTAAGGAAGACTTTTGGTCTAGATTCTGTTTCAGAACTCTATGATTATTGTCTGGTCTCTCCTTTAGTTCTTTGATTAGACTGTCCTTTTCAAGTAAGGACTGCAGTTGATTATCTAAAGAGGTATGTGAAGTACTTAAAGAGCTTGTTGAGCAGTTGCCTTCGGGGATCGCAGCATCACCCTTTATTTCATCTCCCTCCACTCGTGCCATAAGAGCATAGTTGTCTTCCTCTTCCTCCTCCTCAGAAGAATCTTCTGCCCAGTTCTCATTTTCAGCAATCATGGCAGAGGTTTCTTCTTCTTTCTGCACCATCAGCATTTTCTGCTTATTCCACAGCATCTTCTGCTTGTAGAAGTTAGCATCTTTCTTCTTTGGGAGGCGGCAGTCTTTGATCACATGTCCAGGTTTGCCGCAATTATAGCATTTAGGAGCTTCTTCTCCCGATGATGCCTTCCTAGAAGATCCTTGATCATGGTTCTTCTGCTTGTAGTTTGAGGAGGAAGTTCTCAGTCTGTTGGAGGAAGTGTTCTTCTTTGCAAATCTTTTGGCCAACATTGCCATCTTCTTCTGTAAGTCTGCTAGCTCAGCCTCTAGATCAGATTTGTCATCATCACTCTCATCATCATCTGATTCAACCACCACCTTCTTCTTTTTCTTCTTTAGTGAAGTGGTTGTCCTTCTAGGCTGAGCATCCATTACAAGAGCTAAGGGGTTTGTGGTGTGATGATCCTCAGCGCATGCAACCTCGTTGACGAATTGCTTCAGATGTTCATAGAGTGTGCAGAGGTCAATTTCGTCCAGATCTATCCGTGATCTGACATCCTTCACTGTCTTTTCCCAAGCAGGATGCAGGCTGGATAAGAATCTAATATTTAGTTCCAGATTGGACCTGAATACTTTGATCTTTCTGAGTTCATTTACCAGTTGAACAAGTCTATTGTAAGTCTCATTCAATGGTTCTCCTGGTCCTGCTTTGAAGGAGTCATAAGCGATGAGAATTGTAGTCTTCTTTGTTTTGAGGCTGATGCTTGTGCCTTGTAGCAGCTTCTCTATTTCATCCCACATCTCCTTAGCTGTCTGCATGCTATCTATGAGAACATAAACCTCATTCGGTATTGCTTGAAGGAGATACGTTTTGGCCATAAGATCACCACGAAGTCTGAGCTTGTCGGCTTCTGTGTATTCAGATGGCACTTTTCTCCTTATTTCTGGAAAAATAGGAGGATTGTTCTCTGGATCTCCACCAACTGAAATTAAAAGTTCAGCTGGTCCTTCAAGTAAAGATTCGAGCATTGCAGAAGAGTTCTCTTTGTGCTCGAGGAAGTTTAAAAATCTGTTCCTCCACATTTGATATTCTCCCTTCCTGAGGCTAGGAGGGGTACTGCTGTTCCCTTGTGCATTGTATTCTGAACCCATTGCTGTACTAAACTGACCGTTCGAGAAAATTGATCAAAAGATTTTCAGAGGCAGAATCTCGAAAAATCAGATGTCGAGATCTGAATATCGAAATCTCAGATTTCGATAAAGGAGGCCCGGTATCGAGATTTGGGCTCGAGATTAAGGATCTCGAGATTTGGGATCTCGAGATTTCAAATTTCGAGATGCTGATCTCGAGATTTGAAATGTCGAGAAGTTAATCTCTCGAAATCTTAATCTGATGAGTCAAATGTCGAGACCAGATGTCGAAACCTTTTCTCGAAATCAAGATTTCGAAATCCTAGATGTCGAAATCCTCAGTGTCGAAATCTTTCAACCTGTAAAAATCAGATAATCAAAATCTGAAGATAGTTTCCTGTAGAGTTGAATGTCGAGATCTTCTGGTAACGTTTTCAGCTCGAAAAACGTAGCAGAACCTGTGAAGAAATAGGATGTCGAGATGCCTAGCTCGAGATATCTCGAAATCAAAAATTGCGTAAAACACAAACTGAAGTATACCCTTTGATCGCTTTGAAAAGGCGATTCCAAAGGTGTAACTTTTACAACTTTTGAACAAGAAACAAAATTACAGAGCAAAAAATCGACAGAATGAACTACGTTAACAAAAACAGAGTATTCTGCAGGAGTTCTTCTGATCGTTCTCGATCGGCTCTGATACCAATTGTTAGTCCCTGTTTCTGTCACAGCAATGAATAATCGATCTAACAAGGAAGATTAAACGTAAAGATGAACACAGAATGAATCACCGTAAAACCTTCTTTGATAAACCGTGGAACGTACAGCAGAATGATATAAGCGTAAGGCTATGAATAATAAGTACGACGTTCAACCTTTTCCTAAACCTCGGCTCCCTTTTTATAGGCGAGGTTTAGGTTAGGTGTAACAGGCTTTTGGCCTGTTTAAATGGGCCTAACACTTGGCCTGATTTCTATCTAATTTATGCACTATTTAAATACAAGGATTAAATATAAAGCTAATCTATGACCAACTTGATTCACAATAAAATATCTCCAACACCATGTATGTGTGACCTCCGTGGAAACGTAGTTGGGCCGAGCCCTTGCCACGAAGTTATGGTTGGTATGGAAACGTAGTTGGGCCGAGCCCTTGCCATACAAATGTTGATATGATACATCGAGTTAGAGGATTGTATAGAGATGTAGTTGGGCCAAGCCCATGCTATACAATTGGGGCTCGATGGGACCCCACGGGGTTATCGTGACTCGCGGTCACGGGGGAATGGGAACGGTGAATTCTAAATGAATATGGGCCTACGGGCCGTCTACTTGACTTTATGTAAAGTAAGTACAGTTAAAGGTAAAAAAGGGGTAACCGAGGGTTATGGCCTATAATATAATAGTACCCTAAGACGGGGGTCTTGGAAATTAAAACGTTGATTATACTTAGTATAGTTGCTATTGTACTTGTCAAATATTTCCAAGTACTGACCTCCCCTTCACGGGGGAGGCCACCTCACAGTTTCAGGTAGGACTTGAAGGTTGCTACCAGCGCCCGTTGATTCAGGGGTTTCCAAGGGAGGAGACGTGGTTCGTGCTTCTTCTGTTTCCTGTTTTCAAAACAATTATAACAATGCTCATGGATACTATTTTTGAATAACTATTTGGGGGCTTGTATGCCCATGTTTGCCAAAGTGTGGCTAAGACATCTTTATTAAATGCTTCCGCTGTTTTAAATGAATGATTTACATTATGCTTGTTTATGGATGTACTATGTGTGAATGATATTCATGACGCCTTGTATAGTATGGATGAGTTGGACTGCGGTCGACTATTCGTACTGTACGGCGGGATGTTGACGTGTCCGGCTAGGTCCGGGGCGTGACATGAAGTATATGGATATCATGTGATTATGAACTTTGTGATGATGATATTTAAATTTACATGCATGTATTATGTTTGAACGTGACATGCGACGGTAACCGATGAACAACGAAACAGGCGAAACTACACCATAATAATCATTTGTATTTTCGAATGTAATGGTATATCAAGTTATTTTTCATGTTAGATAGTATTCGAGTGTTTAAAATATAGTTTAAAATGTCATCGAGGGTCTAGGATGTGAACGGTAACAATCGGGGTCGATTTAGGGCGAAAATGACGTTTTCGGCATCCGATTGACCTCAAACCGGCGCCGGTTGGACCCGGACCGGCACCAGTCCAAAACAGAAGCTTTAGGCGGTGGAAAGGCAGGACAACCGGCGCCGGTTGGTCCATAACCGGCGCCGGTCCGGGCGATTTTTACCCAGGTCGATGTACGTCGTATTTAAACGGGAAAATCCTTTTTTCCCCAAAACGAAGCCCAGCTCGACCCTCTCTCTACAAACTCATTTTCAAACCCTACCTAGACTGATTCAAGCTCAAATTAAGTCTATTATTCATCAAGAATCATCACTTGGTAAGATTTTACACCTTACATGAAGTAATTTTTCCATATTTTGATCCATAGTTCTTGTTTTGGGATTTAACTGGGGTTGCTGAGTGAATTTTGGGTTGATTCTAAGAAAATAATGGATTTTATGGATGATAGGAGTGTTGTAGAGTAGGTGTTTATCCTTGGTTTAACAAGTTTTAAATCTATTTTTGAATAACTAGCTATCCCAAAACTATGTCAAATTGATAAAAGAATTTGGGGAATTTTCTTAGTATGTATAGTTCTTGGTTGAGTATTTTTCTAGGGTTGATTGATTTAGGGTTGACTCCAGGAAAATTAATGGATTTTCTTAATAATAAGGTTGTTATGGAGTTGTTGTTCATCCTTGATTGAAAACCCTTGTGAAGTTTTAAGTATTTAGCTACCCCAAAAATTATACCCAATTTAATGAAAGAATTTGGGAAGTATTTTAATGATTAGTGGTTGATTCTAAATAGATACATGGACTCCTTAATATTATGAGAAGGAGTTAATAGATGATGAGTTTTAATTCATGAAATTCAATCGGATTCTTAGTTACCTAGCCACCCCGAATCTATGCCTGAATTATTGTAGGAAAAGGGGGAGTTTTCTAACTTGTAGGGACCGATTTGTGAACTTTCCCTCACCTTAAGTCTAATGATTTTCTAAAGACATGAATTTAAGTTTGATCAAGTATAAGCTTATGTATTCATAATTATAGTTGCTCATCGAAGAACCGTTGCTCGTGAAAGTTCTACAAGCACACACCGGGTAAATACTCCACGTGAATCAGGTAAGTCATCACCACCTATACATGATAGTTTGAAATGAAAAGAAATGGAAGTATAGCTACCTATAAATTGGATAGGTTGGCTTGAATACTTGAAATTGTATGGTATGATATTATGAGAATGTCATGTTATGTGTATATATTGATAGGTGATGTTGATGGAGAACTTGTTGAGTTATCAATGTAAGGTATCCAAGTTCTATGGTTAATGTTAGGTTGGAGGTATATGAACTCCAACAAAGAATGAAAGTTGTGATGGTAATGATATCATATGAATGATAAGAAATGTTATAAGGTAGTTGTGCCCCCAAGTAATCGCCTGAGCTGTACGGAGCGGAATCTCCTTCCGCGGGGAGTCTCGGGATTACTTCTGATGGTTGCGGGCTAGCTACCCAAGGTCATTAGCGAGGGGCCAGGACACGAGCTACGGGCCCATCAAGTCAAGTAATAAGATAAGAAGAAAGAATGATGAATGAGGAAATCTTTTAGATTTCGTTACATGATGTTGTGTTTTACATTATATGAATATGTGTATGAATATGCTATGTGTATGGAGTATTCAAGCTCATGTATCTAATTATGGCTAGCTAAGATTCTCTAAACATTTTTAGTGGATGAAATGGTGACTTACTAAGCATTATTGCTTACGAGACTTCTATTCTGATGTATAGGTAATGAACGAGGTATGGAAGCCTGAGAGAATGTATGGAGCGATGACAAGGTTTTGGATGGGTTAACGGAGAAGATCGGGCAATCAGTTATGTTGTGGTTTTAGTACGTTGGTACTTCAAAGGGTTGTTAAACGTTTTTAAAATCCTAATCAGGTGTAATGGTTTTACAAATGTTTTATTTTGGATGCGTTTCGTTATGGTTGTGAAGTTTGATTTGTTCTAAAAGAAATAAAGTCTCATATCGAGGCTTTGTATCTTTATTTCCGCTTGATTTATCGAGTCTCTTTTATGTTTGAGTATCGTAATGGGCGTTTTGGGGACGGTCGTTACACTACATCCCCCAATCCCTCGTTCCAGTCTCTCCCAGTGAACCTCCCCTGCCTGACCCCCCCTCCCTGTCTGACCCATCCCTCTCTCTGGCTCCTCCAGCCACCTCTCCATCTCCCACAGCCCCAATCCACCTCCCAACCCCATCCTTGAAACCCTAATCGTTGCACTTCACACCAATCCAGTCTCTCCCAGTGAACTTGATATTATATGAAGTTAAATCATCTTATGATCTAGTTACATCTGTTTATGCGTGAGTTACATTTTAATATACGCAAGTTACACCACTAATAAACTCTTGCTAATGAATAAAAAAATGATTTTTTGACTATATCATTTTTTATAGCTCTAATATTAAAAATAAAACATATTGAAATCAATTAGGATCAATTAAGACCAATCTTTCATTGTTTACATTGAAACCAGTGTTTTTTTTCTTATGTTTCATTTAACAAAACTTACATTTCAACTTGACTCAAGTTACATTTTTATCAACGTGAGTTATATTTCTTTAAACGCGAGTTACACCACTTTGCTACCTAAACACACAAAAAAATCATTGTTCATCCGCGTGTACTGTTCATCCGTGTTTTAAGCTTGGGAGCATGTCTCTCATTATACGCCTGTACCACTGTATACGACTTATCGAGTACCGCGTTATGTGGACTGCATCTTCGATCTCTCTAATTATATTTTTAATAAAGAAAATATGTTTTGTTTAATTGTTTTTTATAATTTTAATTTTTAATAAAGAAATTATATTTTTTATTAAGTGTAATAATTTGGCTACCCAAGTCCTTTTACTCCTATAGAACATTGAAGTTTTTTTTTTACACTTTTATCACGTTTGACTTTTAATTAGGTAATTTTCTCATTGTATATTTGTATGAGATTGGAACCTACAAAATATGTATTGTGTTACCACTTACCAACACAACATTATATTGTGTACACAAATTTTATACAAGGATTAAATACACATTATTCATCGAACATACAGAGTATTTCTTTTTGACTTGTTTTTCTTGCGTCATATACTCATCTATGCAAAAATGCAACACGTGGGATTGACAGGTAAATAAAAAAAAATACAGAAGTTCATTACCTACTTTTAAATGTGTAGCATACTCAGCTCGATGGAGTAAATGACGGAACAGAGTAGAATTTGGGCAGGTGTTTCCGAATCGCGTTGATGTATTTTTTTTGACGAAAAAGAGTAAAACGGAGTTCATTACTCCGAATTTGAAGTGGTCGACACAGCTTTAAAGCTTTTCGGATCTGACAACTCTGAAAGCGTTGTCGTCAGAAAATGTCAGCCATTTTCGGAGCTGACAACTCCGAATGCAGAAGATAGGATTTCCGAACGTTTTCATTGGTCCGTCGGATTGTACCGTGATAATATTTTCAGCATAAATACTACTCCTCCTCCACACTTTCACACCCACCAACATCTCCCACCAACATCTCCTATCCTCCTCCCACACTTTCACACCAACAAAATAAACAAGGCTTCTTGTTCAAAGGTTAGAGTTTATTATTATTATTATTATTATTATTATTATTACAAAAAGAAGTTTAATATTATCTGTTCTTATTATTCCATTAGTAGTAATAATTGTAGAACTTTTTCATATTTACTTACTTCATATCCATTAGTAGTAATAATTGTAGAACTTTTAAACTACATAATATTATTGAACACATTTATTAACACTAAATTAAAAACATGATAAAAAATTTAGTATTTGTTTACGTATTAATTGTAGGTTGTAATGGCTGAACGAGTTGCACACCCTGGCCCTCGGGATCGTTCTGTTTTAGTTATGATACCCGGTGAGCATCGTGCCGATCGTGTGTGGCACGAATCACCATTTCGAGATGACAAACTGAGGTGCCATCACTATTCGCCATGTGCCTATGTTGATGATGGTCCGCGTCATCCTGGGGTGGTACGGTTGTTGAGAGCATCTGGGTTTCACGGTGTCGAGAGAATAGGATAAGTACAGTTAGATTGGTCACTTCTGACTGCGTTAGTGGAGAGGTGGAGACCCGAGGTACACGCATTTCATTTGCCCTTTGGTGAGGTAGGATTGACTTTACAGGATGTGCAAGTGTTGTTGGGGTTGCCCATTGACGGCATACCACTCACTGGTCCCACGATTACTGATAAGGCAACGTTGTTGCAGATGCGTGCACGGTCTGCTGGTTTTATACCAGAAGATGATGATTTAAATTCAGCTACCATAAAAGTAACGAATATCCACCCCATTCCATTAACAGATTGCAGCACTGAAAACGAGGTGACTCAACACACTAGGGCCTTCATTTAGCAGTTGTTAGGTGGGCGTGTCAACATGATTGGCAGCAAACAAACAGATTTTCGTTATGGGTATATAGGGACCAACTAGATCGGATGACGGAAGATGAGGTATAATTTGTTACTTGTACAATTCAATTTTACATGATTTTTAATTTGTTACATTCAAATTCAATAAATTAAATAATATAAATAACTATGTGGGCTTACTAATTGGGAGATATTTTTTAGTTCGGATGGATCCCCTATCTGTTGATGAACCTTCCAACATATTGTCATGATGCGAACGATTTGTGGGCTGCGATGATTCCGTTGATTTATACACGTTTTTCTGAGGCACACTATCCTAGGAGGTTTTGTCGTCAATTCAACGCATATCAGGATCGACCCGCTCCGGTTGTGGCAGGGCATCGTCACCACAATAGTGGATCACGATTCATGGTCGAGCTTGTTGAAGAACGGGCATTACGGTGGAACAAAATATTCCCACTTCAGTGGGTTGACGAAGGTCCTTTCATTAGTAATGAGTACCGCAAGTGGTACCGTAATGTAGGAAAACGATGGCTCACAAACCCGTGTGTTGATCGTCCCACTCAGGGATTCGTTCCTGCTCACCCACAAGCGGCTATTGCGGTAACTATTCGTTTTAATTCGTAATTCTATTAATAAATAATTTGAAACAAATTATAAAACCGATGCATATTTTAGATTCGATGTTTGGGTGAGATAATTCGCCGATTACAAGTCAGAGATGATCCGGATGACATCATTGCACACGGTGTAGAGTGTCTTACACGACTTGGTGCAGAAGAAGCGATTAATCATGACATCATCACATATGAAGCTGCAGATGTTGATCCTCTCACTGCTCATCGTCCCCCACGCCCTCATCGTGGGAGGGGCGGTCCCACACGCGGAAGGCGAATTGGCCGGGGTAACGTTCGGATGGGGGATGCTGGCACCCATGATGATGCACATCTGCATTCTCAATCCTCTCGTGCCAGTTCATACCATCCATCTCCGGTGCATCAACCACATGTGTACTCCACACCCACCAGTCCAAATATTCCTATATTCGATGCAGGACCTAGCTTTTTCCATTCACCGGTGGATTGGATGATCGACTTATTTGGCTCTGAGACCGCAGGACCGAGCACCCAACCTACGGTTGAGGTTAGGCCGAGATGGGAGCCTCGCAGTCGTGAGACAGATTCAGACGAATCTGAGTAGTTGTAATAAATTATATCATTGTAGCTATATTAAATCTATTATATATGTTGTGGTTGATATTGAATATTTTATCAGATAAAATAATGTCTCTAGTCAGATTTAAAAAAATACCTTATCAGATTAAATATTCCCGATCAGATAAAATATCTCTGTATACATGCTCACCCACCCCGCAACTAACATCATTACTCCCAACCACCTCAATAATGTCTCTGGTCAGATTAAAAAAAATACTTTATCAGATTAAATATTCCCGATCAGATAAAATATCTCTGTATAGATGCTCACCCACTCCGCAACTAACATCATTACTCCCAACGCGTCCAAGAAACAAAATTTCCAAATGAGATGGATATGCGTCCAAGACGCAGAGCACAACATGATTGATTCACATTTGTACTCTCTTATGGTGTATTATTTCTTTTCTTTGTAGTTTGTTTTAATGTTGTAACACTTTTATTAGCCATATGTTTCAAATGTACTTTTAATATGTTATGAACTTTGTTTAATTTTGAGTTCATATGACTTAATGGGTCACTTATTATTAAACACGTGATACTGTAAATTGTATTTGTAATTACTTTCAAGTTAATAATGCTGAATGGGTCAACTGTTTTTAAAACTCGTCACATTGATTAAGTATATTGATACTTTTAATCGATGTACTTTGTTATTTTTTGGGTTCACATTTTTTAATGGTTAGGTTTTTATTATTCGGGTTCAGTATTTGTGTTCAAAATATTTATTGGGTCAATTTTGTAAAACGTGTGCTTATTTAATTGAATGGGTCAACTTTTTGTAAAACGCGTATTCATGAACAATATTGTACAATTTTTACTTAAGTTGAATAACTTATGATTTATAACAAATACAAAAAAAATCTTTTTTAAAAAAATAAATATAAAACACATGAGAAGTGAAAAATTCAGCAACCAAATTGAGGCCAAACAAAATAAATCATCACGGTACATACGAATTCGGAGGAGTGAACTCCGAAATGGTCTGACATTGTCCAGAGCCTCCATTTTCGGACCTGCCAACTCCGTTTTGCGCTATCCCAGAAAACTTCAAAAAAAATACATCTTTAGGAATTAGATGTTAGAAATGTGCACTTATCCGTCAAACCCCCCTCATTAGTGACCAAATGTGCGTAGGAGTATTATTTTAAAATATTAAGAGATGGTTCGGCAACCCTATTTTCCTGCTTACCAAACTTATTAATCAATTTTTACATTAAATATTTAATTTTTTATTTCGCACGCTAAGTTATGTAATGATAAGAAAAAGTAATGTTGAATTTACTTTTCTGACTGTATTGACTTAAGTTACCGTAGAGTATCATTTTAGATATTTTCATATAATTTATCCTTTATATTATTAATAAAAATATCTTAAATATAAAAAAATCATAAATGAGTAGAATCAGTCAATCCAATCATTTCAGCTAGAATTTACTACGTAATAAACTTCAACAGAATCAATTGATTCGGCCAATTTCAGTCTTATCAAACAAACTCTAAATGAGTAGCATATTTTACAAGACTTTTTCTTTTCATGTTAATGGAAAATATATAATATTAATTATCATTATACCTAGTCAATGTTGTGGATGCATCCAACTATCCCAAATCAAATTAGTTTAAATGATAAATGGGAAAACTATAAACATGCCGCTAATATATACTCCCTCCGATCCCTATTAAAGTTCTCAGTTTGACTTCACATAGATTAAGAAAATAAATTTGATTTTACTGTGGAGTGCACTGTTTGGTACTGTTTGGACATTGTTTGACACTGTTTGGCACTGTTTTGCACTGTTTTGTTATCTACAATGGAAATGTGAACTTAAATAAGGGACATCCCGAAAAGGAAAGTGAAAACTTTAATAGGAACCGGAGGGAGTAGTAGCTTACACATAGTGTCTCTTTGATAACACTTGTTTTTGATATATCCGTCTTATTACTCGTTTTTAATACAAAAATAATTTTTAATTCATGCTCTTGATTCTATAATATCAAAATAAGTGAGATTAGTGTTATTTTTCTGAATGAATCGACAGAGTTCATTATTCTAAAAATAATTCTAATTGGACCGATTAATCGGTGTCTAGCTCTTTACGGTCGTAATTGTAGAGGACTAATTGACCTAGTTGGTCAAAAAATCAACCCCGTCGCCTGCCTAGTAGGCACCTATGCGCTAGGCCTCCCTTCAATCCTTCGACTAGCATCTAACGAGTTTTAGAACTCCATAAATTCAGGTGATTTGAGTGATACCAAACTCTATCTTTGTCTAATTATTCTTTAAAAATGGTATCACTTCCCAATGAGACCATTAAATGTGAACCGAGTATGAAACTTTCTCCGCATTATTGTGCACTCTCTCCCTCCCCTCTCCAATAGGGCAGCTTTTCCCGGCGGTCGATGGGGGTGACATAAGCGTCTGTTCTTGACTGGTACAAGATAAAAGAGGTATGGAGAAATGATTATTACAGACTGCTTTCTGGGGCAGAGTTGAAGCAGTAATTGGGCAGCTTTCCCTTCCCTTGGTAATATAGGCACTGCCAACAAGCAAAAGATCTTCCTTTTCCTCACATAATTACTCCACAATTAGAATCTACGGAGTATGACATAACGAACCGTTCGTGAAACGGGGAGTAAATCAAATCTACCCACACCTTCTTTTTCCACAGTTTTTCTTTACTTCATTCAATTCCCAAAATCACAATCATTAATCCTACACTGTCAAACACTCAAATTTTGTCATTACTTATTTCTTTCAAGAGTAACATTACGCCTTGTCATTTTCTAGGTTCTTTTTTCCTCAATGTTACTAAAAAATACAACTTTAAATATACGCCTTTTCTTAAATTTTTCTAAGAAAATTATTTATTTTTAATATAAATATCCTTTTTTTTGTCTTTTATAAAATTGTTATGTTTTCTTTATTTGTTTCAAAAACTTTGTCAGTTAACTTTTTAATTATTTATTTATTAATTTATTTATTTACTTATTTACTCTGTATTTGCTTGACTTGTTCGCATCCCTAGGTGAGAGTAAGAAATATCTCTCTCGCATCATTTCCTTTCGCGCAATTTATACCCTGCAACCGACGCAGCTTCAGTCGTTGATTTCATTATTTTATATTTATTTTATTGTTAAAAATTGTAATAACTTTTTTATTTGACATCCGATTTTTATAAATTTTATATCAAATTTTTTTATTTTTCATGATCTGTCAAATGAGATCAATATTACTTATGTAATTTTAATAAATTATTTTGAAGTTACATTTGATAATATATCATGAAGTTACATCTTCTTCTGCGCGAGTTACATCTTATTGTACGCGAGTTACATCTTAATATACGCGAGTTACATCTTAATATATGTGAGTTACACCACGGAATAAACATCTGCTACATCTTTCATTTTTATCATTTGAAAAATAGTGTATGAATATGAAATACAATATACTTATTTTATGTGGATTAATAAAAATTTGTATTAAATTGGCAAAAAAAATTAATTCGGTTATAATTGAATTAGTTCAAGATAAAGATAAGTAAAAAATCACAAATAATTAGATATATAACTCACACATAATTACATGTAACTCATGTATAACAAGATGTAACCCACACATAACAAGATGTAACTCACGCATAATTACATGTAACTCGCGCATAAAAGTATGTAACTCGTGTATAACAAGATGTAACTCATACATAACAAAATGTAACTCACACATAATAACTTGTAACTGGAGTATAAGATGATGTAACCTCGTATAATATCAAATGTAACTCCAAGCTAGAAGCAAAATAAACAAACTCAATATCTTAAAAACCTCTAAAAACATATAAAAGTAATAAAAAAATATATTATAGAA
Organism: Cuscuta europaea; assembly: GCA_945859875.1. NCBI lineage: Eukaryota > Viridiplantae > Streptophyta > Magnoliopsida > Solanales > Convolvulaceae > Cuscuta > Cuscuta europaea. The sequence goes on along the minus strand of CAMAPE010000031.1, from coordinate 15,708,805 downwards.
AAAGTGTATGCATATAAAAATATATTACAAAAAAATGTATGAATGTAAAAAATTAAAATTACATAGGCAATATTGGTCTCATTTGAAAGATCGTAAAAAATAAAAAAAAATGATATAAATTTTATAAAAATCGGATCAAAAATAAAAAAATTATTAACAATTTTAAGAAAATGAGAAATAAAAAATAACAATGGGTGCATGGTGAGTGACCTATTTATAAGATATGGAGTAACAAGTTGTCTTTAGTTTCTCTCCATAATAACTTTGGTAGTTAAGCCATATTGAGAATACATCGGACTCTCTCAATGGTGTGATTCATTCTTTCGACTACACCATTGTGTTGTGCATTTTGTGGCATAGACTTCTTATAATCCCTCCATCCCACAAAATAGTCCTCAGTTTCCTTTTTGAATCATCTCAAAAATAGTTCTAATTTCAAAAATAGTTCTAATTTCCTTTTTTGGAATGTTTTGTGTGACTACCATTCATTTACCCTTTTCATACTTAACCACAAACATATATTTCCATTTTATTCTCACTTTCTTAAACTCTGATCCAAATCCTTGTGGGAACTATTTTATGGGACGAATGGAGTATCTCATACCATGTTCAACACAAGATGTGGGAACTCTCGAGTAGTGTACTGGCCAGGCTAAACTTGCAAGTGTACACATGCCGATATAGTAATAAAATCCGGTAAAATACCAAGTCGAATACACAGGGAAACATTGTTTAATTTAAGGCTGAAAGTAGATAACTTTAAATAAATAAATGAGTAAAGTGCAGGGATTTTGATTTGTGTTTTGTTGTAACTTGGCTTTTCACGTTTGGTTCAAGATAATAACTTAATTAATTCAAAATTAAGATGATTGATAACAACGACTAAGGCTTCGTGAATCACTTAAATGCTTTAATAGGGTTGAATATTAGTTCTTTGTTAATAATTATGTATACGATGTCGCTAATATATTCCTAACTTCGATTAAGGCAGCGGGAGCATGGTTTTCGTTACGTGTAAGTCCTGTTACGGCTTACATTCATCCACAGAAAAGCCGTTGAATATCAAGACATCACACTTGTATCATATAAGATCGAATATATTTCTATTCTCGTTTCTATATATGTTTATCCTTTAATGTTCATAGTTTAGATCTCAACATTAATTGCAAGTATAAACTAAATCTAACATACTTCTATGTTGTACACCATAATCATAAACAATCAAAATATAAAGGATAAATTACAATTTATTGGTTTAGAACTTTTACCAAACACCTAGTGGGCATAGAAGTTCATCCCCAGTCTTAGCTAAGAATTTGGCTTCTTAAGCTCATACTAATTACAAAAGTGTAACTAAGATTAAATAAATACAATAACATAGAAGAAAAATTGCCTAAAACCAATTCTAGAGGAGAGAAATGGCTTCTTCTCCAACTCTTCAAGATAATACAAAAATGAAATATAAAAACTGAATTTTTAGCTCCAAAGATGGAATGATGATCTTGTTTGATGAATTGAGGGCTTTATATAGGCTAAAGATTTACATCTTTTAATCTATTCGAGCCCAACAAGTTGGCATGGAAGAAATATTTGATCAGATCATAAGGAAAGTGAAGTTTTCCCATCAAAATATGGTTGCACGTCTCCATATTTTGTGCAGAATAGGACCTAACCGTGCCGGTTTCAGGCCTGACCGGCGTCGGTTCTTCTTCGGTGCTGGAATAATACAGAAAAACAACATAACTGACGCCGGTTATATGGATGGACTGGCACCGGTTCTTCTTTGGTGCTGGAATAATACAGAAAAACAACATAATCGATGTCGGTTATGTGGATGGACCGGCGCCGGTTTTCTCTCGGCATGATCAGGATTAGCAAATTAAATTCAACTGGTGCCGGTTCTAAGGGTAGACCGGCGCCGGTTACCCCCGCCAGCGTAAGTTGGCCTTTTTGCTCCATTTTGACACCCGTAGTTAACCCCAAAGTGTTGGTTCTTAGCCCCCTTTGCCAGTTGACTACGTTTCTTCATCTTTGACGCCTTTGTTCGGTTTTTGCTCAAATTGGGATTTTCTCCTGTTTCATCTTTGAATATTTGTACAGATAATCATAATTACTTATATAAAATATAGGCAATTATCTTGCTTATCATGTACTCGGGTATAATTTATGTTAGGACATAGGAGAAAGCTTAGGTTAGAAAATTTTGTTAACAATTAAATATATAAAGATTTATATGTGTTAGGACTTGGAATAAGAATACAATAAATATGGTTAGGTTACAAAATTAAGGTTTCAAAATTAGGTTATGAAATTAAACAAATAATTTAGTTTAGATAATAGAAAGAATGACTAAACAAAAATGGGTAGACTTTGGTTCGATCCTCCTACTCTGTAACTTTGTTTTCATTCAATAAATTGGTAGGGTGTTTCCTGGCCCAAAAAAAGAATTACAAACAATACCATGGACTTCTTATTGAACAAAGATGAGACCTTATTTTGATATGGATAAAAAAGAGACCAAATAAATACGAAATGGCAACACCACTTGTAGATCACAGTCATCCTACAATCACATTTATGAATGAAGTAGAGAAGACATAAACTGAATATTCAATACTCGAGAATGATCTCGAGATATAGAGCCGGGTATGAACAACATGTGTGATTCTCTCTCTCATTCTACAAAGTAATGAATGTCTACGCTATAGATTTATGATTCTTAAAAAAAGGATGACACCCCATCCCTGAGGGCCCCCCAACCCCGACCGGACGGTACGTTGGGAGGATATTAATTGGACTATAATCCCAATCTGACAGATAGAGAGTAGGGCTCTGTCCCCTGTACTTGCAGAAACCCTATGCATTTTTAGCATAGTAACCCCTCATCACAGTTGTCGGGATTCGAACCCGGGACCTAACCCTTGTGGCACTCCCTTGCTACCAGTTGAGCTACGCCCACCGATTAGATTTATGATTCTTAGGTTTATGTAAGTTAGCCTTCCTTTTATAGGTAAGGGTGCTAATTTATGTATTACATAAGTGTTGAATAGGCTCAAATACACTAGTAACCCATATTAAATAACCCAAAAAACAAATACAACCATATAAAATATGATTGGACACAATAAATATTCTTTAACAATCTCTCCCTCGGTGTTCAATATTGCTTAATCAGCATTGCAGCGCGATCATCTTTGTCTTTTTATTGAATCTACAGAGGAGAGGAGAGCGTAGATATATATGTTTTGTTGAATTGCTCCTGTTTTGTTGAGGAATTCTTCAAAATCTTGCTTGTAATGATTGCCTTTCAGAAGTTGCTCTTGATCAACTTGAATGAAGTTTGATAACGCTTCTGGTGTGAATGTTTTGAAGAGTTTTAGGCGCACACGGTCGGATTCATCTTTACTTTTTTATTGTCCGACCTCTACCTCCTTCGAAATGTAACCTTTTCTATTGTTTGATGTGAATGATCTTAAGGGATAGTTTTCGATGGACCAATGAAAAATAATGATTGATTTGTGAGTATATGCCGACCATTTGATTTGAAATCTTGTTTCGAAGTCTTGATGACTTAGAGAGAGTAGAACCGTCTATTTTTTAAAGTTTATAAGCAACTGGACCATTCTCAATCCCCCTCATGATGATCCGAATACTCACGACTCCATGTCTTTATTCAATCTTTTATTTTGGGTAAAAAATGAAAGTAGAGAAAATGGTAAAAAAAAATGGAGACATTAAGGTGTTCCGTTATCACAACATCAATGTAAAGACTGATGTGCGACACGTATATAATGGCAAAAGCATTACAGCTCTAATTGGACTTCCAACCAATCATCGTGAATCATCTAGAATAGATGTCACTCTAGTCGTGAAGACGCCCGTTATCATCATTATAGAGAGGAGCTCTAAGGTGATGACCTGAACATGTTGGTGATTTCTATGTTTCAACATCAGGACTTCCTTCCGATCATTGACCTACATCTGTTGTAGATGAGCCTATGAAAAATTTTGCAGGTCATGAAGACCAACAACTGACTCTAATATGTGTCTGTGTCTTGGAAAATTTAAAACATTTAGGAGTGAGGTACTAGACACGATGTGAACAATGAAAGTTCAGTGGCTTGGGGCTGAGGGTCACTGTGATCAGTATCACTTGCCTCAGAAGGAGACAATGATAAGAGATGAGGTTCCCATTGAAACATGATTAAACATATGTCTGTTGGGAGAAAAAATGAGTGATCATGTGTAAGGTTGTGCATGTGCCATTTTGACAAAATGCAGCGACTTCTGCCCGAGATCTGATTAAATCAATCCTGAACCTATGGGGATTATCCAAAGTATTTGAGTGACTAGGATTGATTGTGCAATTGAGGTAACAAACTTGTCATTATTTTCTTGCACACTTATGGCTTATGCTTCCTCACTCTCATAGTGTGCACTCACCCACTCTTGGGTATGTCCCTTGAATAGGCTTAGTTGGGTTTACTAAGCCATTGAGACCTGATCTCTTATTGATCTCTTGTTTCCCCTCAACAGGAGCACTCAGTAGGATGCGTTTGACGTTATTTGGCACATGCAAGGAGAAAATTGAAACCCCCCCCCCCCCCTTAATATCTGCATTCTTGAGAGAATCCTTGCTTTTGTACATTGTATGGTGCCAAGAGGGAATAGAAATGTTCCTCCTAAGAATGTGCAAGTGGCGTTGTTTGTCACTCGGGACTAAAGAAGAAAACCCACCCTTGGAATGAGCTTCCATTGTTGTATTGTACCAGGAGGAGTGAAAAAGAAACACCCCCAGAGATGCACTTATTGTTTGACGTGTGTTAGTTCCTAGGAGGAGAAAATAAAAACTCCCCTTTGAAGTGTGCATTTGATGATTTTTCAGTTCAGTGGGGAGTGTACATGCGAATACTTCCCTAGATATTGTGCACTTGTTGATTGCTCACAACTCATCATACCCGTCATGTCTGTGGAGTAATCAGGACATGTACCAATAATTGACGGATCTGCAAAAAGGTTAAGAAACTTTAGATACCTATTTCAGGGTGGGTGCATCCCTTTTAGATTAAAACAAATTTTGAAATTTTCGTTTTATTTTAGTTCTAAACCAGTCTCTTTTGAAGATTTGGGAGAGTTATATGATTAGGATTCTGGTTTAGAAACTCATTGAAGATTATTTCTAGGTGTAGGAGTTTTTTTAGAGCAAGTGAATGATGGAACACGTTTTTGAGAAGTAAATATTTTCTTCCTTGATAATCATTTCAGATGTTTGATTGATAATTAAACATGTATGGGATAAGTCAGACAAACACTGTCACAAACAGTATAGGTTGAAGCCGTAAATCTCTTCTGTTTAGATTTGACATAATTCACATCATAATTTTGTTTAGAAGCCATAGCCTTTTTGTTTGTGTTTCTCGGGTTTTCTAACCTCTGCACTATAATGAGAAAACACAGATCTAGAGTCATTAGAAGAAGATTGAGAAGAATAGTGTGTGAAAGAGCTAAATAACTGATATCTCGAACTTGAACTTTCTTTAAAAGCGGTCTTTTGAACATGAGAGGAGGAGGAGACTCTATTTGTACTTGGGGAATTTTTTAGAAGAGAAATCTCATTTAAAACTTGTTCTTTTTCTGTTTTGAAAGTCTCTTTTCCAATTTCCAAAGATCTTGAAGATCTGCTTTCGACACAGACTCACACTCGGACTCACTTTTGGGGGAAAAGTGATGTGTAGTCACCTCAGAATTATAATTATTTTCACTCTTTTCCTTTTCTTCGACATCAATTTCTGACGCTCCCATGAAGGACATAAGTTTTTTCAAACCCAAACTCATGTATCGAAATGTCATACAGTTGAGCGCAATTAACTTTTTCCAAGTTGCATGAGTTTTGGAAACCAAAGCCTTCCTTGGAATTGTAGAAAGTGGTGTCTTTTGGTTGATTTAAGAAAATAGTTTGATCTGTTTGAACTCTCTTAGAAAGTAAGTCCTCCAACTCCTTATTCTTAGAATGTACTTAGCAACGTTCAATTTGAAGATGTTCAAAATTGGTCGGTGCAGTGATACATTCAAGTTGACAAACTTTCAATTGTTTTGTTAAGTCACACACTCGTGCTTATGAGTGTTCTAATTTAGACTTAAGCTTGGTTTCTCATTTTGCACATTGGTTAAACAAACCGTGAGGAAAGATTATTCAAGTGAGTATTTTCTCAGTACACTTTCATTATTGGCAAGGTGGGCTTCTAATTACTTAATGTTATATGTTCATCACTCAAGGGAGAGACTTTATCCCGCGACGAACTTATTTGATCAGTGAAAATCAAATTAGAAGAATTTATCCTGAGCTTATCATTTGATATTTCAAGGCATTGGTATTACACAATGATGATGAGCTAGAGGAGGCACCTATTTTTTATTGTTGGCCAAGGATTGTTGATGTGAGTTTGATTGAATTATCTACAAGTTTATCTACCGTGGCAGTGTAGCTTAGACCAATTTTGACCTTTGGTTTGAATCTAGAAAAATGAGCTCTGTTTTGACCTCGACCTCGGTGATTAACAATGTTTTTTGGAATAGTTTACTTTGATTTCTTTCATTCAAAATTTTGAGACTAAAATGGTTGCATTATATGCTAAGGAAAGAAACTCATAATTTTCCGGAGTTGAGTTATGATGGTGAATTGAAAAGGATTTTGATAAACAAGGAAAAACAAAGGAAATGAAGAGAGGGCATATAAGAAGGGGAGAAATGGGGGGAAGGGGTAAAGGGGGTTAATTATTTTTTGGGAGTAAAAAGATCTTGTCCATCCGGATGGACATAAGGCGTCGTCCGGTCATCGCCTTTTGCGACGGTTCTCAGTGGAGTTTTTTGATGAAATTTTTTGAACATGTTACAAATCAAGTCTAGTTTATGCACAAAACCTTTCAGCTAAAAATTCAATCGGGGAGTCAGTCAAATAAATTTTTGAAAACAATTACGTTTTATATGTATATTTTGGCGCAGTTATCTTCAAAATTTATTTGATTGCCTTCCTGATTGAATTTTTAGCTTAAAGTTTTTGTGGTTAAGCTAGAGTCGATGAGAAACTTGATAAAAAAAATCATTAAAAAACTTCACCTGGAACCACCCCAAACGGCGGCGTCCGGATGGCGCCTCCTGTTCCTCCGACTGGGCACGATCATTCATCTCTCTCTCTCTATACACACACACATACATATTGGTGCAATATTTTTCAATAATTTATTTAACTGACTTTTCAATTAAATGTTAAACCAAAAATTGGTGGACATAATCCCCACATCATGATGAACATGCTCACAAAAAATTATCAAAAAATGCCACGCTAAAACACCTCAAACATGAGCGGCCGGACGACAGATCTCGTTAAGTATGTCTAACAAGATTATTCCTCATGAAGTAATTAAATATATATGATTAAAAATAGGACAAAATATGTTTTATTTCTCAAATAGATGTTCTTTAGTCCTATTAAAAAAAATTGATAAATTTTGTAAAAATAGGAGTGAGTAAGTCCAATGTTAAAAATAAAACATTGATAGTCCTATTTACGAAATACTCTTCCCGTCCCGCAAAGAAATTCCTAGTTTGACCTACACACATATTTATGTAAGGTAGAGTTTTATTTTGACTTTCCAAGTATACCCTTACTTTATGTCAAATCAAACAAAAAGTGGGTAAAAAGTAATGGTAGTTGTGACTTTTTTATTAAAAGTGGTTTCCTTTTATAGAAATAAGAACTCTTTTTCGGGACATCTATAAAAGGAAAGTGAGAACTTCTTTGCATGACAGAGGTAGTATGTTTTCGTTTTTATCATATTTAGAGAATTTTCTTTTTATTATTTGTGTTTTTTCTTGGCTCCTAGGTCCCGATCCACCCTAAATTTAAAAAATGTTTACCGCATATATTTTTATATTAAAATATTTCTTGTAAACATTTTTCAAAAATATCAAAAATATCATTTGTACTCTCTGAGTCCGATTTTTATAGTAAAATATTTCGTGTAAACATTTTATAGTGCCTTGCCCCATCCCTTGAGGAAAATGAAACAAATATGATGTCTTTAACTCTTTATTCGCAAATCAATGTAGCCCTAACCCCAATACTTATCTGCTGTGACCCTGCTAACTATAAAGAGTAACCCCCCAAGTGGTGTGTAGTGTTGACGTCATGAATCACTTTTTTTTAAACATTTATAGTTTTTTTAGTTTTTATCCAAATTTATCAAAATATATACCAAAATTCATGAATTTTTATGATCTTTCATATAACACAAATATGTAATATATAAAATAAAAAACAAAATCTGAAGTTATAACTGTTGAAATTTTTTGAACATAAAATACAAGAAGCACAAATTTTTAATTCATGGATTCTCTACAAATAACTTAAATATTCCACAATCGAACTTTACTTGAACTAGATTCATTTTTTGTTAACCGCAAAATGAAATTTATTTATTTATACATCGAAACATGTATTTCTTTATTTCATAATTATTCAGAGAAAAAAATTAAAATGTAACATTACTTATAATAAATTAGTTAATGTTTTACTAAATTAATATGTAAGAAAATATAGAAAATGTATATTATTTTAATATTGAAATACAATCAAATAGGAGTCAAAATACTATTTTGATACGGACAGATTGACATGTTGACTCTCACACGATCATACCCTCCAAGCGGTCTTATAGATGATAAAAGTGGAGCACGAATGTGTCAACTCCAATTTTAAAATGCAGTACGTGACAAATCAAACATTGCGGATTCTCTCTTCTTTTTCCCAGTGCGGCCAACTAAACGCGGCTCATGCACTATATGTCTTCGACCGTAATCATCGTAATCATAAGTATCAAGGACACACATTCTTAAGTTGCAAGTATCCGTTCCCCAATTTTTCATACCTACACATGAGACTACACCATATCATATATTACCTTCGTCCCGATAGACTTTGCACTCTTTGAGTTATGTGAGAAATAAGAATAGTAAAAATTATGTGGTTGAAGTTTGAGAAGAGAAAATAAAAATGAACAGAACCACAAAATAATTACTTTATTGAGAAAATGACAAAGTTTTTTAGACAATCCAAAAGGTGAAGTTGGCAAAGTCCAACGGGACGGAGGGAGTATTAAGATTTCAAAATACGTAAAATACGCACAAATCAATACTCATTTCGTCTCATTTTACTTGTTTGAGAGTAATATTTTATCGGTTGTGAAATATGTGGTTCAAAACATTGCATTTTATTCTATTCAATTTTCGATCATTTTTATTTTTTCAACTACTTTATTAAGAATCATGTCAAAACAAAAGAAGACACATAGAATAGAACAAAGTATTCATCAATGTTCTAAAAGGCGTTAGCCGCTAGTCAGGCGTCAGTCCAGCGCCTAGCGCCTAGGCGGGGATTAGTCAGAGACATAAACATTGTAGTTTTATCAATATTTTTATATAAGTATGACTATTAATGTTATGTTTGTGTGTGTAAAAAATATACACACATATACACATCAACATGCATGAAGATGGAGTTGTCACATTTAATACTCCCTCCGTCCCAATTTGTTAGATAGTTTACGGTTTACGATGTTTGACCGACGATAAAGCAAATTCATCCCTCTCAACACTCAAATTAGTTTTAGAAAATAAAATTTTACATATTCAGAAACTACATTAAAACCGCTACAAAACCTGCAAAAAGTAATTCAAATTTCATAAACCTTTGATATATAAAGTAAAAGATTAAGAATGATTTATGTTGAACAAGTGAATAGTAAATGTATCTTACAATTTGGGAATGAGGGAGTAATACATTTGATGGAGTATATGGCCCGGGAACCCCCGGCCCACAGACTCCTACTACTCCAGCAAAGGCCCAACAGGCCCAAATCACAGCGCCCAGAGTACCAAGCAGTCCGCACAACGCACAGGAGTGCCTTCGGCCCCCTGGCCGAAGGCTCCAAATTCTCACAGAGCGGGTTTCTCAAGCAAACTAAGAAACTGGGAGAAAACGGCGAAAACAGTAGCCCTCGGCACTGTGAGCCCTCGGCACTAGGGGTGCCATCGGGTGGAAGAGCCCTCGGCTACTGCTTTATAGCCGAAGGCATCTCACTCGACAAGATATCCGCCTCACATGCGTACAGATCACCGTACCCCGCACAGACGTCCCATCCAACAGCCGCATTAAATGCGGCCACATGCGGCTGCCAGCGCCAACCAGTTGAGGTGACCCATCGGCCAATGAGCGCTTGACACGTGTCCCTGCCCGGCATTTATTGCTACTATAAATAGCACCCCTTTTCCCCATTTGTAACCAAGTGATAACACACTGAATACACTCTCTCTCTACTTTTATTTACTTGCTCTGACTTCTCTCTAAGTTACTTCCCGCAATAACCCTTCGGATATATACCCCCGGGTAGACTATCCATCATTTGGTGCTCTCGTTGAGAGGTTGAACAATCAAGTAAGAAACCCTCCCCCTCGACCAAACACAAAACACTAGCCCTCTATCAAAATGGTGAGGACAACACGTGCCAACTCAAAGAACGTAGAAGACAAGAACCTGGCCCTCGGCGACGTCAACGCCCCTGAAGCCTCTCACAGGGCTCCCGAGGGCGGTGTCATCGCTGGGCTGGAACAGGCGGCTGTCGACCTACGCCTTCAGATCCAACAAAATGCCCCCGATGCCCGCCTCGGCATCGAAGCCAAGAAGAAAAACCGGAGCGATGACCAAGTCAGCCCTCCGGTTCTCACCATCGACGTACAATCGGCGCTCTCCGCCTTCATCCAGACGCTCACCCAGAACCTGGGTGCCTTCGGCACCCTGGCTCCAGCTCACCCTCAGATCGGGGAAAATATCATACTTCCCCCTCTGCCACACCCCTTCGGAAATCCCACCCCTCGGGTGAGAAACGACGAAGGGGTGGTGGCCCAAGAAACATCCTCCCAGGAAGTTCAGTCCCGGGACCGCCATAATGACAACAGGGAGAGGCCTCGTACTTCCGCCCTCAACCGGCTCGGAGGAGGGCCAGACCGCCTCGGGGGGAAAGCACTCCAAAGGCCACAGGAAAGCGGGGGATCTGTTTCGAGGGCAGACGAGGAGCGTCCCCCTCGGGACAAAGGCAAGGCACCCCTTCTTGCCGATGATGCTCGGCACCAAATCAACCAGGCCCACTCGGCCCGGGTTCATTCGCAGGGGGCGGAGACCCTCCCGAGGGACCCCCGGGACGAGATTATTGCGGCCCTCCAACGCCGGCTTGACGAGATGGAGTCTAACAAAGCTCACGCCACCACCTCCACCCCTCACTCAGACCTCAAATACGAGGCCATGATGGCCAAAATGGAGGAATTACAGAAGAAGGTGGCCGAGGGCTCCGGGGAACCCGTCATCCAGCTCCGGACTCGGACGCCATTTACCCCAAGGGTATTGGCGGCCCGGATCCCGGAGAAATACCGAGGGCAACACATACAGCCCTATAACGGGAAAACGGACCCCCAGGAACACTACAGCAAATACCAGAACAGCATGATGATGGTGGGGGCGTCAGACGAATATTTGTGTCGATGGTTCCTCTCCACCTTAAAAGGACCGGCATACGAATGGTTCAACAGGCTGCCCGAGGGCTGCATTGATTCATGGCAAGAACTCGCCCAGCGATTCTTGACACAATTTGCCGGGAGGCGTCGCACAAGGAAGCACTTCTCCCACCTCCTAACAATACGCCAGAAGAAGGATGAGACCCTTCGGGATTTCCTAGAGCGCTGGAGGACGGAGGCCGATAAGGTCGACGGTGCTGATGACGGGACCCTCCTGGCCCTCCTACAAACCGTCCTCCGCACCGGCAACTTTTCGAGGAGCCTCATCATTGAACCCCCCCGCGACTACATAAGGGCTTTGCAGCGGGGGGACCGATATGCTGAGGCCGAGGAGGTCGAGAAGTATCACCAGCATCCGGACCAGCAGCCCCCGAGGGCTGACAACAAGCATAACCGAGGGCCGGGGGCTCCTCCAAATCACCCCAAGGCTTCGGGACCCTCTGATGACCGCCCTCGGCAAGGCCAAGCCAAACCCGGGGGAGGTTATAAGAGCAGCCCTAAGACTTGGGCCCAGCCCATTCTCCTGGACCACCCTCGGACACCATTGACACACCCCGTCAGCATCATCCTCGATTTTGCCGAGGAGAGGGGCCTCGTTGAGCGCGACTCTCACGCACCCCCGGAGGTACACGCTATCAACCCTCAGTTCCCCTACTGTCGCTTCCATCGACACCAGGGGCACAGGACCGATGACTGCCATCAGCTGAAGACGGCCATCGAGAGGTTAATACAAGCAGGGCACTTGTCCCAATTTGTCCAGAGCCCTCGGCAGGAGGGACCTTCTCATCAGGGGCCTCCCCGAGGGCATCACACGAAGGTGAACGCTTGGGTAAACCCGAATACCATCCCCCTCGGCAAGAAAAGGGAGATTGGAAACTTGGAAGAAGAGGAGGAGGAATACCCCCACTACCAGGAGAAAAAACGCCACATCCTCATGATCACCGGTGGCAATACAGGGGGCGATTCCACCAGCCAACGAAAGAAGTGGGCTCAATCGCTTTACGTGGGGGAAGTCACTCATATGCCCCCGGTAAAGCGACTGAGGGAGGAACCCATCACCTTCACCAACGCAGATCTCCCTCCTACTTCTTCTCCTCACAGGGATGTCTTGGTGATCCGGACGGAGATAAGCGACACCATTATTCACCGAACTTACATTGACACGGGCAGCTTCGTCAATGTAATGTACCTCAGCACCTTCAGAGAGCTGCATCTGGAGAGGGGGTCCCTTCGGCCCATCAAGACCCCTCTTGCCGGCTTCACCGACGACACTATTGATTCCGAGGGGGTAATAACCCTCCCGGTGATCTTCGGCGACGGGCTCCATAGAGCCTAGCTCGAGGTGGAGTTCGTCGTCGTCAACATTGATTGCGCCCACAACATCATCCTCGGCCGGCCAGCCCTCGAGGACCTCGAAGCCATCATCTCCATGAGGCACCTCTGCCTCAAGTTTCCCGCCGAGGGGGGCATTGGCTACTCCCGGGGGAACCAAAAAATTGCCCGCGCCTGCTATCTTCAGGTCACTAAGAAGGTAAGCAAGACGGAATTCCGTGTTGACACCATCACCGGAGCCGTCGACCAAGAGGAAAGAAGGCCGAGGGCTGAACCGGCCGAGGACGTAGAAGACTTTACGCTCGATCCAGCCCAGCCGGAGAGAGTCGTGAAGATTGGAGCCCAGCTCCCTGAAGATTTGAAGACCGGTATCACCGACGCCCTCCGCGCCTACTCCTCTGTCTTTGCATGGGGGCCGGAGGACATGCCGGGAATCAGCCGAAGGGTCATCACCCACCGCCTCTCGGTGGACCCTTCGGCAAAGGCAGTGCAACAACGAAGAAGACCCCTCTCCGCCGAGAGAAGGGAATTTGTGAAGAAGGAGGTCGCCATGCTCCTCTCCATTAAGCACATCAAGGACGTGAAATATCCCTCATGGTTGGCAAATGTAGTCCTCGCACAGAAGCCCCCTACCTTCCGCATGTGCGTGGACTACACCGATCTCAACAAAGCATGCCCCATGGATCCGTTCCCTCTACCAAACATTGATCAATTGGTGGATGAGACCGCGGGGTGTGAAATCATGTCCTTCCTCGATGCCTTCCGAGGGTACCATCAAATATTCATGCACGAGGAGGACGCCGAAAAAAATGCCTTCATGACTCCCGAGGGCATCTTCTGCTACCTAGTGATGGCCTTCGGCCTAAAGAACTCAGGGGCCACTTACACCCGGATGGTGGCCCGGGTCTTTCAAGACGTCCTAGGGCGCACCATGGAGGCCTATGTCGACGACATGATCGTCAAGAGCAAGCAATCTTCCAGCCATGCTGACGACCTCCGGGAAATTTTTGCCATCATGCAAAAATTCAACCTTCGGCTAAACCCGAAGAAGTGCACCTTCGGCGTCCAAGGGGGCAAATTCTTAGGCTACATGGTGAGCCGAAGGGGTATTGAGGCCAACCCCGAGAAGATCCAGGCCATCATCAATATGGAGCCCCCACGCAATGTGAAGGAAGTCCAACGGTTGACGGGCCGCCTGGCAGCCCTCAACCGCTTTCTATGTAAATCGGCGGAGAAATCGCTACCCTTCTTCCAGATCATGAGGAAGACGGCTGGCTTTCTATGGACTGCAGAATGCCAGGGGGCTTTCGACGAGCTCAAAAGATATCTATCTTCACCTCATGTGCTCTCCAAACCCAAGGTAGGGGAGACCCTCTACCTCTACCTTGGGGTTAGCCCGGCGGCCATCAGCTCTGTGCTCATCCGGGAGGAAGACGGCATCCAACATGCCATCTTCTATGTTAGCAAGACCCTAAGGGAGGCCGAGCTCAGGTACTCCCCTGTGGAAAAAACGGTGTTAGCCATCGTTTGGACTGTCAAGAAGTTGGGCCACTACTTTCAGGCTCACCCGGTTCAGGTCCTCACCCATCAACCCCTCGGCGCCCTCATGAGGAGCCCCACCAGCTCCTCCCGCATGGTGAAATGGGCTATCTTCTTGAGCCAGTACAACATTGACATCCGCCCAAGGCCTGCCATCAAGAGCCAAGCCCTGGCGGACTTTGTGACGGAGTGTACCGCAAGGGCAGCCACGGACGGGGAGCCCTCGGCTACCTCGGACGACTGGTGGACCCTCTACACTGACGGCTCCTCCGCGACCAAAGCATGCGGGGGAGGGGTAGTCCTCATTACTCCCGAGGGCTTCAGGGCCTACTATGCAATCCGCTTCTCCTTCAAGGTCTCCAACAATGAGGCCGAATATGAGGCCCTCCTATGTGGCCTTCGGCTGGCTGCCAACATGAGGGCTCAGCAGATCCACATCAAATGCGACTCCAAGTTGGTCGTTGGCCAAATCTCCGAAGAATATGAGGCCAAGGAGGGGAGAATGAAACAGTACAAGGAAGCGGCCAAGGAGTTGCTTAAGGTATTTGAGGCACACTCTCTCACTCAAATACCGAGGGCTCAGAACTCCGAGGCCGACATATTATCTAAGCTCTCGGCAGACTCCCCCGAGCACATCTCCAGAATTGCCAAAATCGAGGAACTCAGCCTCTCAAGCATCCATGCAAGCCCCGTTATGAACATACAACACCGTCAGGAGGATTGGATCTCAGATATCACCACCTTCATCTCCACAGGGCAGCTACCCGAGAATGAATCCCGCGCTAAACTGGCAAAGCTGAGGGCTCCTAGCTACACCATCGAAGATGGGAGGCTCTACAAACGATCTTACAATGGCACGCTACTTCGGTGCCTTCATCCAGATGAAGCCGAGGTCGCAATGGAGGAAGTGCACAGTGGCACTTGCTCAGCTCACCAGGGACCCTTCTCCATGTCCCGAAGGCTCATTCTCCAGGGCTACTTCTGGCCAACCATGGCCAGGGATTGTGCTGACCTTGCCCGGAGGTGCACCGCATGTCAACATTTCCAGAAAGCCCCCGGCAGGCCAGCGGTCAACTATGCCCCCATCAGCACATCTGTCCCTTTTTCTCGATGGGGGATAGACCTTGTGGGCCCTCTGCCGAGGGGTACCTCCAACAACAGGTACATCATTGTGGCCGTCGACTACTTTACCAAGTGGGTGGAGGCTGAACCCCTCGCCAGCATCACAGAGGCAAAGTGCCGTCACTTCGTCCTCAAGAACATCCTCACAAGGTTTGGCGTCCCCCAGCAGATCATCTCCGACAATGGGACACAATTTGAGGCAGCCCCCTTCTGTGCCCTTCTGGAAGCATGGGGCATCAAACACACCTTCTCCTCCGTTGCCTACCCTCAAGGCAACGGGCAAGTAGAGAACGCCAACCGGACCTTGCTCGAGGGCCTCAAAAAGAAGCTGGAGGCCGAGGGTGGTGGATGGGTGGAAGAACTTCACAACATCCTTTGGGCCTACCGCACCACCCCTCGGCGAGCTACAGGTGAAACACCCTTCTCCCTCTGCTACGGTTTTGAAGCCAAAGCTCCTACGGAAGTCACCCTTCCTACCCGAAGGGTGATCCAATACGACCCCGAGGTCAACGACAGCAACATGTCCCTCGACCTCCACCTCATTTCAGAACGCCGGGAGCAGGCCTTCATCCGGGCAGAAAACTACCGAAGGCAAGTTAAATGCTACATCGACGCCAAAGTTCGCACCCGAGAATTTCAAGTGGGGGACTATGTCCTCCGGAGGAGGGAAGCCAGCCAACCAACCGAGGGCGGAAAAATGGCACCAAAATTCGAAGGCCCCTACATCATAGCAGCCATCATCAAACCCGGGACCTACAAGCTCAAACGCCCCAATGGGAAAGAAGTCCCTAGGCACTGGAATGTACACCACTTAATTAAATTTTATCAATAATGTAAGAGCGGCCAAGCCCTCATAACTAGTGAATGTACTATCCTATGGCCCAAGGCCTCCAATTTCGAAGAATGAAGATGCATTCAAGACATCAAGCCCTCATACTGACTACAGGCCCCAGGCCTCACCACGAGAAGAACCCCCTCCGGCACCAAGTGCCGAGGGCGGACACCATCAACACCTACAGCAAAACACCACGTGTTTTCAGTCAAGACCCCTCGGTACCAAGTGCCGAGGGAAGGAACCCCTATCACCAACAACAAGGAACACCATGTGTTTCATTTCCCTTCGGCACCCAGTGCCGAGGGTACATCCCCACCTTCAACATCAAAAAAGAAAAGATGAGAACACCAAGTGTTCCGGCACCCAGTGCCGAGGGTACACCTCCATCATCAAACATCGAAACGAAGAGAAAACACCAAAATGTTTCAAAGAAGACCCCTCGGCACCCAGTGCCAGGGAGATGCTCTCCTATCAACTTCCAAACATCTATTGGGAATCACCAAGTGTTTCATTTGAAGACCCTTCGGTACCAAGTACCGAGGGTAGACACCTCCATCAACTGCAACAAAAGAGAACATCAAGTGTTCCTACAGAAGACCCCTCGGTACCAAGTACCGGTGGCTACACATCGAAACTAACACCAAGTGTTGTTTCTAAAAGTCGTACCCCACGAGGACGCATATACCGAAGGCGCCACCATCGGTGCCGGCGGCACATACTGCCCCCGGCCATTTGCAACTAGTGTGCAAATGAAAACCCTTCCTTGAAACGCTTTCCGCGTCACTACCCCCAGGGTATGACAGGCATGAGAAATGCCCATGATTCGACTTTCAAAAACGGAACGCTATCCGCGTCACTACCCCCAGGGTATGACAGGTATGAGAAATGCCCAGGATTCGACTTCCAAACCGAAACGCTCCCCGCGCCACCACCCCAAGGGTGTGGCAGGCCACGGACTATGTCTAGCGCCGAGGGGACGACTTTCAAAAATGAGGCGCTTTCCGCGCCATCCCCCAAGGGGAGGCAGGTTACAGACCACCATATCTTGTGCCCAGGAAACGTCCCTCGATCCCCTCGGAACTCGGAAGGTTAACCCGAGGGAGGAGAGCCATTGGTGTATTCTGATGGTCTCCTAATAGGCCCAGCCTTACCAAGAAACCAAGTTTCTTGATGCCTTCCCTTCACCACCAACCAAAAAAAAAAAAAAAAAAAGAGGGGGTGAAGGGGAGTAGACTCAGCGAGAAATCAAAGAGTACACTCCAACAATATCACAACATGCCGAGGGCTCCCCACGGGAACACCTCCGGTAATTGAAGACTCCTATTTCCCGAAGGATACTACTCAAAGAAATATCATCAGGAAACGGCTAAGTCCACTACCTGGTCACCTCCGGTCACAAAAACACCGAAGGCTTCAACAATACAAAGGGACTGGACTATCCAAGGTCCACTAAACGGTACTTCAAGCAAACACCGAAGGCATCTGTTATGCACAAATACCGAGGGCCCTTTCCCCATGACAAGGGTCAAATTCTACAGCTTTTAAAGTGTATGCCGAGGGCACACACTCCTCATTGGCTTTCTTCACAACAACAGGATTCAACATCAATTTATGCTTAGAAAAATTCTAAGTCCTGAGGGAGCAGCCCCCGGGCACCCGAAGGCTACACAGGGAAGCAGCACTTGAAAAATTCCAAGTCCTAAAATTGGGCCCCCGGCTCAATCAACGATACAGCCAGGGGAATACTATAGCCGAAGGTTATGCGATACAACAACACTTGCAAACAAAAAAATCTATGTCCTAAAGATGGGCCCCCGGCTCAGTCAGTATTGCAGCTAGAGGAATGTGACAGCCGAAGGCCATACATCAAGGAGGGATGCCATCTCCCGAAGGCTCCCGAGGGAAACTCCACACTTAGAATATTTTTCTAAGTCCTACATGCTTTCCCCCGGTCAACTACTTATACATCAAGGAGGAATGCCATCTCCCGAAGGCTCCCAAGGAAGATTTTACACTTGAATATTTTCTAAGTCCTGCATATTCCCCCCCCCCCGGTCAGCTACTCATACATCATGGAGGAATGCTACCTCCCGAGGGCTCCCAAGGGAAACTCTACACTTAGAAGATTTCCTAAGTCCTGCATATTTTTTCCCCCGGTCAACTACTCATACATCATGAAGGGATGCCAACTCCCGAAGGCTCCCAAGGGAAACTCTACACTTAGAAGATTTTCTAAGTCCTACATATTTCACCCTCACCTCAAGGGACCTAATTGCCGAAGGCTGCCTATCAATCGAGGGCTACAGTACACAAGGAATCAACACTCAAGAAAATTTTCTAAGTCCTAAAGAATTAGCCCCCGGCCTATTCAATATTTCAATTGGGGCTCCACAGTAGCCGAAGGCTACATGACATACTGCACTTGCAAAAAATCTCTAAGTCTTGTGCGTTGGGCCCTCGGTCCAACATTCACACATCAGGAAGGGATGCCATATCCCGAAGGCTCCCAAGGGGAAATCTACACTTAGAAAATTTTCTAAGTCCTAGGATTTGGGTTACTGCAAACACCCGAAGGCCCTATGGTGTGCTACACTTAGAAAAATTTTCTAAGTCCTAATTGCTGCTGAACCCTCGGTTGCATATCCAGCAGAGGGTGCCCAACTACCGAAGGCTTCCAAGGGCAAGCTACAATCGAAAGATATTCTAAGTCCTAGACATACATTCAAAAATACCGAGAACATACATTCAAAGGAGAAGGCATACATTCAAAACATAAGGCGCATTCGAATATGAAAAGCCCGGAGGCAGCATGCATTCATCAAAAACAGGGTAAGTGTGAAATTTACAAACAGGCCGAAGCCGAAGGATCAAAGTTGTTCATTACGAAATATGTTCAAGGATTTTTTACAAAGTCACTCTACAACTACAACAACATCATTCACCGGGGCGCCCTCTGCAGCCGGCCTCGATGATGCCTCCGCTCCGGTCTCGACAGCGTCGTCCTCGGCCTCATTCTTCAACTTCGTGTCCTCAAGGTCGGGCCTCTGAAAACCTTCCGGGAGCGACTCACGGACATCAGGCTGCAGGCGAGGAAGGCCATACGCCGAGGGGGAGAAATCTTTTTTCTCAATGCCCAAATGCCGAGCCATCCTCCGGTAAATGAGGGCCTGGGTGAAGAATTCGCCGGCCTCATAATATTCTCTGCCCTTCCGGGCCATCCATTCCCACCCAGGGCCCTCGGCCCATTCTTCAACGCATGCCTCCACGACCGAGGACACCCACATCTTGCGCCCCTCGGCTCTCCAACCCTCGGCGAAAAAGGCCTCAACGGCTTCCTCCTGAGCCTTGGCGACGGCTAGCGCTTTGGAGTCCTCGGCCTCTTTAGCAGCGGCCTCAGCAGCGGCCTCAGCATCAGCCTTGCCTTTCTCTGCAGCCTCCAATTTCAAGCTCATCTGCCGGAGCTCCTCTTCTAGCTGGGCCCCCAGCTTCACCGCCTCTTGGTTCTTGAGGAGGCACTCCCTCATTCTGGCGTCTTGCTCCGCTTTGTGGAGGCGCCATTCTTGAAGCCTCCGAGCCTGTTCGCC
Organism: Cuscuta europaea; assembly: GCA_945859875.1. Lineage (NCBI taxonomy): Eukaryota > Viridiplantae > Streptophyta > Magnoliopsida > Solanales > Convolvulaceae > Cuscuta > Cuscuta europaea. Next base: position 15,688,768 of record CAMAPE010000031.1, on the reverse strand, counting down.
GAGGGCTAAGCAAGCCTGCAGAACAACAACAAAAACAGTTAAAGGCAATCACACAAAATAATCAAGGGAGAAGATGGAGAAAGCCAGGTAAACACTTACAGAGAGGGAGGAGCGGAGAATGTGGTCCTCGAGGGCCGCATCATTATAGGCCCCGAGGGCAGCCCTATCCGTCTCAGGGGTCATACCCCTCAGGATGGCCCCCGGGTCGACAGCGCCGCTGGCCAAAGATGTACCCCTCGGGAACGCGACTTGGAGGATCTCAGGCAGCAACTCCTCTGCCCCCGCCGGCGTTCCACCCGGCAGCTTCTCCACCTGCACCCCGGAAGCGGGGTGCTCATCAGCGATAATGACCGGGGGCTCCTTCTCGGCGACATCCCCCTTCTTCGGCTTTTTGGTAGCCGGGGGGGACCCCTTGGTCGCTGCCTTCCTCTTGCCGGCAGCGGCATCGCCCTCGGCTTTCTTAAAGAGGGCAGTGGCGGGCTTCTGGCTGCCCTGTCCCGACCCCTTCGGGTCCTGTCTCTTCAGACGAGCAAGGCCCTTTACGTTCACCATAGAGACGGGGATACCTGCACAAAGGAGACAAAGGGTTAGTTCGACGGGTCTAAGCGAAGGGACAATAACATCCAAGATAAAAAAAAAACTAAGTACAAAATTCTAAAGCCCTCGGCTCCTACCTCCGGCCCCTCCGAAGGCCTTGTTGAAGGGAGGGTACTTTTCATCGGTCTCCCCTATGAAGCGGTACCTCCGGAACCCGAGGGTGTATAAATCCTCCTCGAGGGTGCAGTCTTTGATCGCCACGTTCTTGTTTTTCCCCTCCGGGAACTTGGCCAGCTTTAGGCCGTCTTTCTCGAGAGCGGCACTCCTGATCTTTTCGTGCCTTCGGAATCGATCATGCAGCTCCCTCGGGAATGGGCTCTCATCCAACTTTACATAGCACCAACGTTCCCTCCATCCTTTGTTGGAAGAAGGAGCATCGGAGAATAGTTTGAAGCGGGCAATCTGCTGCAGGTTGGCGTACCCCTCGCCGTTTTCGTGCCCCCCCCCCCCCCCCCCCGGCACAAATTAAAGCTCTGGAAGAATAGATCCAGGCTGGGCTTCACTCCTCGGGACTTGCAGAGCTGGAGGAACCCCGCAATGTAGGAGTGGCTGTTGGGCGTGAGTTGGCAGGGGACCAAGCCAACAAACCGCAAATATTCCCGGAGGAATGGGTGCAGAGGGAACCTAAGTCCCATGGAAACCGAAAGGACGTGAATAGCGATACACCCCTCGGGTGCCCTGGACAACACGTCGTCGGGACCTGGCTCCACCACTTCGGCCGAGGGCCCCACGTGCAGCTGAGTCACGTACAGATCTGCCCTGTCAGCCTTCGACTTGATCTCGAGGGCTTCAGTGTTCAGCCAACTGTACCCCTCGGGCATGTCCACGGGCTTTCCTTGATCGACGGCCCTCTCCTTCTTCTTGGTAGCGACCTTCTTCTTTTTCAAACCGGAAACCGCCCTCAGAGGTATCGGATCCAGCGGCCTCGAGCTACTGGCTTCCCCAGAACCCCGAGGGGGGAGAATAGCTATCGTCACCTTCGAGCTCTCATTCTGCGCCTCATCCTCCGTTGTTTGCCATACGAGGGCTAAGTCTTCATCCTCGCACTCCTGCTCGAAGCCCTCGGCTTCCACCTCCGCAATGAGTTCTTTCTGGACCTCCCGGGCCAGGGCTGCATCACCACCATCCGAGGGTTGACCACTGCTTGACTCCACGTCGGAGATGCCTTCGTCCTCCATCGAGGGCGTCCTCGAGATATCTTGAGAATCACTCTGGGACGACATTCGCACTCTAGTTCGAGGGCTCATAGACGGTAAGTGTTTCCTAACTTTTCTATCTCCTAACCTAAGGGCACAGTACAGCTATGCTAGAAGGAGAAAGGCAGGGAGCACTGACCTCGAAAGCTGAGTTAGGACCGAAGGCTGGAGTTTCTCTCACTAGATTTTTTGGCAGAGCTTCGCTAAAACAACTGAGTTCGCACAGCGGGAATGGCTCTGGCCTTGGGGTATTTATAGGCGATGGAATCCGGGCTTGGGCCTGGATTCTGGGCCTCCGGACGGACCATCATCATTACACACCGTCGTTTCGCCCAACCGGTGACGCCGCCCACGAACAGCCAGCCATCACACGCCACGTGTGCCACCCCCCCAACGGCTATATCCTGTCGTTACATATTCCAACGGCTATATTTCCAACGGCTATATTCTGGAAGCCCCCGGGTTTTCTACTTCACTCCTCTTCATCAAGGATAGCCTCCGGGTACACTCACTCAGAAGTGCCCCCGGGTTGCGCCCCATACAGCACATAACAGACGCTTTAGGGATCACTCTTTCAGAAACCCAAGGCTTCATATCAGGGCACCCCTCGGGAATTCCCCCTCAGCACTACAGAACCGGGTAGCCCCCGGGGAGTTGCCTTCATTGACGGAGAACCCATCGCATGCAGGTAATGGGAGCCCTCGGGTACCTTCATCGCCAACTAATCAACAAACAGTGGACCCCCCGGTAACAACTCCATTGTCGCCCTCATCCAGCAGGCCCTCGATCCCCGAATTGAGGGGGGCCCCCTTCGGCGCCATCAGGACATCAACAGCAAGCCTTCGGCTAATCAACACAGGAGCCCTCAGAAGTGAGAGCCTTCGGCATTCCCGTCATTCTCCATTTTTTACCAAGGTTTGACATTTTCTATTCATCATTGGGGGAATTCGGTGCACTCTTTTTCCCTCATTAGGATTTTTTCCCAAAGGGTTTTTCCTAATGAGGTTTTTAACGAGGCATCCCCCCAAAATGAAACGAAAAGCGTCAGCCTTCGGCCCACAACAGCAACGTAACTACTTTACTCCTTTTCACCACTTTACAAGTGCCTCAAGAAGTGGGGGACTGGAGGACCCCCTCGGGAAAATCATTAAATTACAAAATCTGTGAAATTCCAACAAACAACAAAGCAAGCCCTCAAGTCCCGACATGTGGGTAACTGAGGGACTGCCTTTGGCAGGGACATAAAAGCAACAACTCCTCACCAACTTCAGAGATCACGACAGGACAACATCAAAGGGCAAGCACAAATTACTCCTTTTCCCTCAAGTACCTTTCGGCAAAAGGAGTGAGGGACTCCTGATGGAGTATATGGCCCGGGAACCCCCGGCCCACAGACTCCTACTACTCCAGCAAAGGCCCAACAAGCCCAACAGGCCCAAATCACAGCGCCCAGAGTACCAAGCAGTCCGCACAACGCACAGGGGTGCCTTCGCCCCCCTGGCCGAAGGCTCCAAATTCTCACAGAGCGGGTTTCTCAAGCAAACTAAGAAACTGGGAGAAAACGGCGAAAACAGTAGCCCTCGGCACTGTGAGCCCTCGGCACCAGGGGTGCCATCGGGTGGAAGAGCCCTCGGCTACTGCTTTATAGCCGAAGGCATCTCACTCGACAAGATATCCGCCTCACATGCGTACAGATCACCGTACCCCGCACAGACGTCCCATCCAACAGCCGCATTAAATGCGGCCACATGCGGCTGCCAGCGCCAACCAGTTGAGGTGACCCCTCGGCCAATGAGCGCTTGACACGTGTCCCTGTCCGACATTTATTGCTACTATAAATAGCACCCCTTTTCCCCATTTGTAACCAAGTGATAACACACTGAATACACTCTCTCTCTACTTTTATTTACTTGCTCTGACTTCTCTCTAAGTTACTTCCCGCAATAACCCTTCGGATATATACCCCCGGGTAGACTATCCATCAACATTATAACTACTCACTTACTCACTAGTAGTTTTCTTCATATGTGTTCGTTGTTAAAGTTAAAGGTACATAAATCTCCTAGGATACTAAAATAAAAAAAGCAAAAAAAAAACGATGAATCGAAACACCGCCGATAAAGCGCTATGGACGTACGTACGGACAACTAAGCGCCTTAGGCAGCTGACTAATTCACCTAGGCGCCAAATCAATTACTCGGAGCGCCTAGACTAAAATCGGGGTGCTTGACCACCGCTTAACGTCTAGGCGGAGACTAATCGGACACCTAGAGCGATTTTTAGAACAATCGTATTTATCGAAACAAATCAAACAAGATTGGAGTTGACCGGCAAAATATAGTCTAATTAATACGGACTAACATGCTAAGTAATCACAGTCTATACATGAAACAATTCTATTGGTCAGTAGCATTCTCATTAGGCCGGCCTGACGAGAACTGCCGTTAGGCCGATACCATTTGAGAGCTATCTCGATGGAATTTTTTGATAAATTTTTTTGAGCATGTTTTTCATCAAGTTTATATGATCTCCACAAAATTTTAGCTTTAAACTTAATCGAAAGACAGCTAAATAAATTATTGAAACATATTGCGCATTATTTATACACTTAAAGCGCAATATGTTTCAATATTTTATTTAACTAGCCTCTCGGTTGAATTTTTTGCTGAAACTTGGTGGAGATAATCAACAGTTGATGAAGAAAATGCTCAAAAAATATTTCTTAAAAAAAAATCACCGGAAAGGACCCCAAATGACCTCCGCCCGACCGCAATTTCCATGACTTGATATGAATTGTCCTCTTTTTTAGTATATTTGAGGGTACACTAAATTATACTCGGTGCTCTCCAACTCTATTCATTTCACGGGTGTTCCAATAGTTGTGATTTCATGTAGGTCAAGAATATGTTTACAAGCATAATAAAAAGTGACTAATTTCATATTTAAAAAATGTAGGGAAATTATCTTAAATGTGACTAAAACGTTTATATATATATATATATATATATATATATATATATATATATATATATATATATATATATATATATATATATATATATATATATATATATATATATATATATATATATTTCAAAATAGGACCATCGTATTTTTATTCCAAAATAAAGTAGTTATTGTCAAATTTGGAAAATATTGTCATGTTAAAGTAGTCTAGTACTGCCAAAAATGGTAATAGTAGACTTTAAACATGATAATATTTTTCAAATTTGACAATAATTACTTTTATTTTGAAAGTAAAAATATGGTAATCCTATTTTAAAATTTTCAAACTTTTTTACTTTTAGTTCGGGAAATTTTCCAAAATATGTACATTTACTTTTTTTTCTACCATATTGTAACAGCTCAATAAAATAGTGGTATCATATCAATTCCACAAAGACAAAGACGGAGTACGTTACCTCGTTCATACTTCGTATATGTGATCATGAAACTCTGGTTTTGGATAAAATTCGCGTACTAAAAAATTACTTGCAAATCATTTTCAGTTGATAACTTATTTAAATAGAATTAACATAGGGGTCATTATTCCATTAACATATTAATAGAACTCTATATTTATAATTCTCTAAATAAGATATTATATTGTCATTATGCAATCATATATGCCCGTCCCAAATTAATTTGTAAATAAACATTTTACAATCAAGCAACTTCATTTTATTCACTTAATTAGGATACCTATTTGTAGTTATATTCTATTTTGAATTTTGCAAATATATAGAAATTTTAATGTAATTTTTAAATATCTAAACTTTAATTATTAAAATTGAATTAATTATTAATACAGGAGATTTAACTTAAACATGAATATATAAAATAAAATAACATGAAAACCCTAGAATACTAATTCAACATTCTCTCCCTGTATATAGCTCACTTTTCTCACCTTTCTCGTTTCTTCTTTGCCGATGTCATGTACTTCGTCACCTCTGCTTGAACCATCTTGTTCTCGATCAGTCGATCTATTTTCCATCCGTGTTCGAGTTTCAGGTTTGTCCTCCTCTGATCCTCCTCCATGGTCTCGTACCCGTTATTCACGTTTCTCGTCCTCCCACCATCTTCTCTCTTTTCCATTCGTGCCAAATTTTGAGTTTCTCTTTCTCCATCAATAGCTCCCCCCCCCCCCCCCCCCCCGTACACCTCCGTTCGTCGTTTAAGAAACCGATTTTTCAATTCCTCATCGATTTTATTGTTTTTTTATAGAATTGTTTTTTTCTACCTCCATCCCGCTATGATTGTCCCATTTTATCTTATCGGTCTATCCCACTAAGATTGTCTCATACCAAATTTGGTAAGGTTTGTATGATTCTAAATCATTCTTACTTTATTCTTATTTTATCAATTCAATATGAACCACATAAACAATTTTTTATTAATTTACGTGTCACTTCCTCTTGTCCCATTGTTAGCGGGACGGAGGGAGTAATTCATTTAATTTTTAGAGTTTTGACATTAGGTTTAAAATTTTTAGACATTGACTCTATGTTTGTGATTCCATTAAAAATTCTATTGTTTCTGATTTTTGAATACCAGCCTTACATTTTGCCAAAGTTGTGACAGCCTCATATGACACTGGAAATTATTTTATAATAGAAAAACAACCGTTTTTAACATTTCTTTGAAAGTATTATCAATTTTCTCGCAGAATTGACTATTATGTTATGACAATTTTTTCCGATAAACTACCAAGTATAAAGTAGGATAACTACCAATATTATGTTCTTTTTTATTAAAAATGACAAACTTATTTCATTTTTATGTTGTGTAAAAGATAGATTTTTCATGCAGCTAGCTAGCAAGCTAAGATGGCGGTTGGCGGTTTTGGATGTTCAAAACTAGTGGCCATTGCACGGTGGTGCTCGAAGTGGCACAAAAAGCGACGTCGGCGGGAGCCAGTAGTTGTGGAGGCAGCCGTAGAAACTAGGGTTCTAGAATGCTTTTTAATTTTGTTTATTTTTAATTATAAATAGATTTCGAAACTGATTAAGGGAAATTTTTCAAGTGAGTACATTTTTTGTGCACGCATGTATCATTTTAATCCTATTTAGTGAATTAACTCAAATAAGTTTGTACTGTGCCAACTTCAAAATCATTTTTTTTTTGCAAATCGACCTTATTGATCAATTTTTCACTAAATTAAAATAAATCCTTATTAGAGCATCTCTAATGGTTAGAGTTATGAACTTGCTACCAACCTATGGAATGCATGTTTCCTCCTAACTTGGATAAGCAAAATACGTACCCAATACAAGCTACATGCTAGAATAGAGAGAAACTCGATTGAACTAAAATGATAATTACCAAAAATATTTAATTTATTTAATTTATTGAGTAATGAATATATTGAATTAATTAAAATCCAATTGTAAAGCTATGATATTGAAATACAATGGTAGAGCCCCAACATGTACCCTGTTAATTTTTATAAACATTTAACTTTCTCATGAAAAATAGTTAAAGTTGACTATGTTTTGTTAATATTTCCTATTCTTTGTATTTTAACAGTCATTGTCCTAAATAGGACAAAAACTTGAGCAAAAATCACAAATAGGACTACAACCCTAAATCATTCAAAAATAGGACTAACATTAATTTTCTATCATAAATATCCCCAAGTGTATTAATTCATAAGGAAATGTTTTAATTCATAATAAAATCAAAAAAAAAAGTCGTTGAAAAAAATAAAAAATAAATAAAATATTTATAAAATAAAAATATAAAAAAATATAGAAATGTAGTATACATTTAATAAAAATAGTAAAAAAATATAAATAAAATATATGGATGCCTTTCCCACTGCCTCTAGTGCCTCCCCGCACCACCACCTCCGAACAGTGCAAAACAATTCCATTTTTTGTTGAAAATGCCATTTTTTATGAAATGCCAAGAAAATAGCATATTACATTTTGATAATACCAAAATTTTCATTGAAACTTCAATTAATATGGCAATACTAAAGCATGCGTCATTTTTTGCCGGTGACCGGATGATCGAGAAGGTGTTGCGGGTGCCAGAAGTGGAGGTGATTTTCTTAAGCATTTTTTTTTGAAAAATTATAAATATTTTATTAATTTTTATTGTTTTTTATGATTTTATTATGAATTAAAACACTTTAAAAGCTACAAGGGTATATTTGTCCAAACATGCATAAATAGTCCTACAAGTGCAATTCAAACGGTGTAGTCCTATTTGTGTTTCTTGACTACCTTTTACTCCTATTTAGGTAATTAACTCTTTTTTTTAATAACAATATACATTTTTTTGTACTTATTTTAAAATGTGCCTTCTCGTATTATCCTCATAATAATATTAATAGTACTAATAATAATAATAATAATAACACTATTTTAAAAATAATAAGTATTCTTTTTATTCTATTGAAAAATTTATTCATTACAAATGTACACTTTCAAATTTGATTGATTTATGGGTCTATTTAAGAGGTAAATATTATAATCATTGTAAATGCTCGTATTTTATTCCATTTAATTAATTAATAACAAGGAAAAGTAATAATTTTTCGCTATTACCATATTTTTAAGGGAATTTCTCGCTATTACCATAGATGACGTTAACATCCCTTTCCTTAGGGAAACTAATAATCTAACCTTTTAGTGTTTTTTTACAATAGTCACACTTATTCGTAATTCATAAATAATTTAAAATTTTCACGCCATCTTCATTCGTTGGTCCCTGACCGGTTGATGATCTGTTATTCCAGAGTTTTTCATTTTCTTTGCAAATCATTAAACCATAAATCTCACATTCTACAAATCTTCTCAAAATTGTCTCACTTATGGTTTTTATTTTTTCTTTCTAAAAATTTTCTTTCTTGTTCATGTATTCCTATTCACTGCACTCTCTTTTTATAATTTTTCTGGGCTATTTGTTTATATTTTTTCTTTGAATATTTTTAGAAAAAGAGAAAAATATAAGGGGATTTCCCCAAATAGGACTTAGTGAAACACTAATCGCAAGAATATGAGTATAACTTCAAAAATTCCGGAATAGAACTAGCTTTTCAATTCTACCCTTTCTTTGTTTTAGTGCAATTGATATTTCATTGATAATTAAAACATAAAATTAATAACAGTTTTATTCATAATAAAAATGTAAAGAACATAAAAAAACATGATAGTAAATAATAAATAAAACCAATAAAACTAAAACATAAAAAATAAAAATTACAAATTAAAAACTCAAAAAATTAAAATGAAAAAATAAAAAATTAAAAAAGAAATATGCAAGCTGATGGAGTATATGGCCCGGGAACCCCCGGCCCACAGACTCCTACTACTCCAATAAAGGCCCAACAGGCCCAGAGAGCACAACAGGCCCAAATCACAGCGTCCAGAGTACCAAGCAGCCCACAATGCGCACCAGGGGTGCCTTCGCCCCCCTGGACGAAGGCTCTAACTCTCACAAGAGGGCCAAGACAGGAAAACAAAGTTACTGGGAAAAACGGCGAAAATCAATAGCCCTCGGCAGTGGGAGCCCTCGGCACTAAGGGGGTCCCCGGTACTCAGAGCCCTCGGTGAGTCCTCTACAGTCGAGGGCACCCTTCCCGACATGATATCCGCACCACATGCGTACAGATCACCGTACCCTGTACAACGTCCCATCCAACAGCCGCATTAAATGCGACCACATGCGGTTGCCAGCGCCAACTAGATGAGGTGACCTCTCGGCCAATGGACGCTTGACACGTGTCCCTGTCCGGCATTTATTGCTACTATAAATAGCACCCCATTTCCCCATTTGTAACCACGCTGAAAACGCTGAACACTTTACAATATACTTTTTCTCTCTATATTTACTTGCTCTGACTTCTCTCTTGTTATTCCCCGTAATAACCCCTCGGATAAGCTACCCCCCGGGTACACTATCCATCATTTGGTGCTCTCGTTGAGAGGTCGAACAATCAAGTAAGAAACCCTCCCCCTCGACCAAACACAAAAACACCCATCTAAAATGGCGAGAACAACTCGTGCCAACTCCAAGAATGTAGAGGACAGGAACCTAGCCCTCGGCGAGGTCGACGTCCCCGAAGCCTCAAACAGGGCTCCCGGGGGCGGCGTCATCGCCGGGTTGGACCAGACGGCTGTCGACCTACGCCAGCAGATTCAACAAAATGCCCCCGATGCCCGCCTCGGCATCGAGGCCAAGAAGAAGGACCGGAGCGAAAATCAAATTAGCCCTCCAGTCATCACCATAGACGTACAATCGGCGCTCTCCGCCTTCATCCAGACGCTCACCCAGAACCCGGGTGCCTTCGGCACTTTGGTTCCCCTCCAACCTCAAGTGGGGGAGAATATTATGCCTCCCCCTCATCCACGACCCCTCGGCAAGCCAGTCCTCCGGATGGGGAACTCCGAGGGGATCGTGGCCCAAGATACGGCCTCCCAGGAAGTCCAGTCCCGGGACCGCCACAACATGAACAAGGAACAGCTCCGGACCTCCGCCCTCGAGAGACTCGGAGGGACGCAAGACCGCCGAGGGGTCCAATACCGCCTCGGGGGGAAGGCGTTCCAAAGGCCTCAGGAAAGTGGCGGATCCGTCTCCAGGGCCAACGAAAGGCGTCCCCTCCAGGACAAGGGCAAGGCACCTCTCCATGCCGACGACGCACGCCATCAAATCAACCAGGCCCACTCGGCCCGGGTCCATTCGCAGGGGGCGGAGGCCCTCCCGAAGGACTTCGGGACGAAATCATTGCGGCCCTCCAGTGCCGGCTTGACGAGATGGAGGCCACCAAAGCCCACGCCACCACTTCTGCCCCTCATACAGACCTCAAGTATGAGGCAATGATGGCCAAGATGGAAGAAATGCAGAAGAAGATAGCCGAGGGCTCCGGGGAACCCGCCATACAGCTCCGGACCCGGACGCCATTTACCCCAAGGGTATTGGCGGCCCGGATCCCGGAGAAATACCGAGGGCAGCTCATCAAGCCCTATGACGGAAAGACTGACCCCCAAGAGCACTACAGCAGGTATCAAAACAGCATGATGATGGTGGGGGCATCGGATGAATATTTGTGCCACTGGTTCCTCTCCACCCTAGATGGGCCAGCTTACGAATGGTTCAATCGATTGCCCGAGGGCTGCATTGACTCATGGCAAGAACTCGCCCAGCGATTCTTGACGCAATTTGCGGGAAGGCGCCGCATGAGGAAACACTTCTCCCACTTGCTAACAGTGAGGCAGAAGAAGGAGGAGACCCTTCGGGATTTCCTGGAGCGCTGGAGGACGGAGGTTGATAAAGTTGACGGCGCTGACGATGGGACCCTCCTGGCCCTCCTACAAACAGTACTCCGCCCCGGGAACTTCTCCAGAAGCCTCATCATCGACCCCCCCCCCCCCCCGCGATTATATAAGGGCCCTACAGCGGGGGGACCGGTACGCCGAGGCCGAGGAGGTGGAGAAATGCCACCATGTCCCAGATCAGCAACGCCCTCGGCCAGAAGACAAAGGTAACCGAGGGCCGAGGGCTCCCCGCAATCATCCCAGGGATCCTGCCCCCTCCGGTGATCGCCCCAGGCATGGCCAAGCCAAGCCCGGGGGAGGCTACAAGGGAAACCCGAGGGCTTGGGCATAGCCTGTCCTCCTGGAGCACCCTCGGACACCATTGACGCACCCCGTCAGCGTCATCCTGGATTTTGCTGAGGAGAAGGGCCTCGTGGAGCGAGATTCACGCGCGCCCTCGGAAGTATTTGCCATCAATCCAAACTACCCCTACTGTCGTTTCCACCGACACCAGGGGCACATGACCGATGATTGCCATCAGCTGAAGACGGCCATCGAGAAATTGATACAAGCGGGCCATTTGTCCCAGTTTGTCCAGGGCCCTCAGCAACAGCCCCCCCCCCCCCCCCCTCATCAGGGGCCATCCCGAGGGCAAACTGCGAGAGGGAATGCATGGGTCAACCCCAACACCATCCCCCTCGGCAAGAAGAGGGAGATTGGAAATCTGGAGGAGGAGGAGGAGTACCCCCGGTACCAAGAAAAGAAACGCCACATCCTCATGATTACGGGGGGAAATACCGGGGGTGACTCTACAAGTCAACGAAAGAAGTGGGCTCAATCACTTTATGTGGGGGAAGTCACTCATATGCCCCCGGTAAAGCGGCTGAGGGAGGAACCCATTATCTTCACCAACGCTGATCTCCCCTCAGTATCCTCCCCCCACAGGGATGCCCTCGTCATCCGCACAGAGATCAACGACACCATTATCCTTAGAACTTACATTGACACGTGCAGCTCCGTCAATGTAATGTACCTCAGCACCTTCAGAGAGCTGCATCTGGAGAGGGGGTCCCTTCGGCCCATCAAGACCCCTCTTGTCGGCTTCACCGGCGACACCATTGATTCCGAGGGGGTCATAACCCTCCCGGTAATCTTCGGCGACGGCCTCCATAGAGTCAAGCTCGAAGTGGAGTTCGTCGTCGTCAACATCGATTGCGCCCACAACATCATCCTCGGCCGGCCAGCCCTCGAGGACCTCGAAGCCGTCATCTCCATGAGGCAACTCTGCCTCAAGTTCCCAGCCGAGGGGGGAATCGGTTACTCAAGGGGGAACCAAAAGCTTGCCCGCGCATGCTACCTTCAAGTTACGAAGAAGGTTAGCAAGACGGAGTTCCGCGTTGACACCATCACCGGAACCGTGGAAGCGGAAGAAAGGAGGCCGAGGGCTGAACCAGCCGAGGAGGTAGAAGACTTCGCGCTCGATCCGGCCAAGCCGGAGAGAGTCGTGAAGATTGGAGCCAAGCTCCCCGAAGATTTGAAGACCGGCATCATCATGCATGAGGAAGACGCCGAAAAACAGCCTTCATGACTCCCGAGGGCATCTTCTGCTACCTTGTCATGGCCTTCGGCCTAAAGAACTCAAGCGCCACCTACACTCAGATGGTGGCCAGGATATTTCAAGCTGTCCTAGGGCGCACCATGGAGGCATACGTTGACGATATGATCGTCAAAAGCAAGCAGTCAGCAAACCATGCTGACGACCTGAGGGAGATCTTCGCCATCATGTAGAAGTTTAGCCTTCGGCTGAACCCAAAGAAGTGCACCTTCGGCGTCCAGGGGGCAAATTCTTGGGCTACATGGTGAGCCGAAGGGGTATTGAGGCCAACCCCGAGAAGATCCAGGCCATCATCAACATGGAGCCCCCACGCAACGTGAAGGAGGTCCAACGGTTGACGGGCCGCCTGGCAGCCCTCAATCGCTTCTTATCAAAATCGGCGGAGAAGTCCTTACCCTTCTTCCAGATCATGAGGAAAACCGCCGGTTTCCAGTGGACTTCAGAATGTCAGGGGGCATTCGAGGAGCTAAAACGATACTTATCTTCACCCCCTGTTCTCTCTAAACCCAAGGTAGGGGAAATCCTGTACCTCTACTTGGGTGTTAGCCCGGCTGCCATCAGCTCTGTACTCATCCGGGAAGAGGATGGCATCCAACATGTCATCTTCTATGTTAGCAAGACCCTCAGGGAAGCGGAGCTCCGGTACTCCCCCGTGGAAAAAACGGTGTTGGCTATCGTATGGACCGTCAAGAAGTTGGGCCATTACTTCCAGGCTCACCCGGTCCAGGTCCTCACTCACCAACCCCTCGGCGCCTTGATGAGGAGCCCCACTAGCTCCTCCCGAATGGTAAAATGGGCTGTCTTCTTGAGTCAATACAACATCGATATCCGTCCTAGGCCCACCATCAAGGGCCAAGCCCTAGCGGACTTCGTGACGGAGTGTACGGCAAAGGCAGCCACGGGCGAGGAGCCCTCGGCCCCTTCGGATGATTGGTGGACCCTCTACACCGATGGCTCCTCCGCCATCAAGGCATGTGGAGGAGGGGTGGTTCTCATCTCACTCGAGGGCTTTCGGGCCTATTATGCAGTCCGTTTCTCCTTCAAAGTCTCCAACAATGAAGCCGAATACGAGGCTCTCCTCTGTGGCCTCGGCTGGCAGCTAACATGAAGGCCCAACAAATCCACGTCAAGTGCGATTCCAAGTTGGTCGTCGGCCAAATCTCCGGGGAGTACGAAGCCAAGGAAGGGAGAATGAAGCAATACAAGGAGGCGGCCAAGGAGTTGCTTAAGGTATTTGAGGCACACTCTCTTACTCAAATACCGAGGGCTCAAAACTCCGAGGCCGGCATTTTATCAAAGCTCTCGGCAGAATCCCCTGAGCATATCTCCAAGATTGCCAAAGTGGAAGAACTCAGCCTCTCCAGCATACATGCTAGCCCCGTCATGAACATACAACAAAGACAGGAGGACTGGATCTCAGACATTGTTGCCTTCATCACCACAGGGAAACTGCCCGAGGAGGAGGCCTGCGCCAGACTGACAAAACTGAGGGCTCCCAGCTTCGTCATCGAGGACGGAAGGCTTTACAAAAGATTCTACAACGGGACATTACTTCGGTGCCTTCATCAAGATGAAGCCGAAGTAGCAATGGAGGAAGTGCACAGTGGGACTTGCTCAGCTCACCAGGGACCCTTCTCCATGTCCCGAAGGCTGATAATCCAGGGCTACTTCTGGCCCACGATGGCCCGGGATTGTGCAGATCTTGCCAGGAGGTGTCCCGCATGCCAACACTTCCAGAAAGCCCCCGGCAGGCCGGCGGTCAACTATGCCCCCATCAGCACATCCATACCCTTCGCTCGATGGGGCATAGACCTTGTGGGCCCTTTGCCGAGGGGTACCTCCAACAACAGGTACATCATTGTCGCCATCGATTACTTCACCAAATGGGTGGAAGCAGAGCCCCTCGCCAGCATCACTGAGGCCATGTGCCGTCATTTTGTTCTCAAAAACATCCTCACCAGGTTTGGCGTCCCTCAGCAAAGTATCTCTGACAACGGGACTCAATTCGAGGCAGCCCCCTTCTGTGCCCTCCTATAGGCATGGGGCATCAAACACACCTTTTCATCCGTTGCTTACCCTCAGGGCAACGGTCAAGTGGAGAACGCCAACAGGACCTTGCTCGAAGGCCTAAAGAAGAAGCTGGAGGCCGAAGGGGGCGGTTGGGTAGAAGAGCTCCACAACATCTTATGGGCCTACCGTACCACCCCTCGGCGGGCAACTGGGGAGACACCCTTCTCCCTTTGCTACGGATTTTTAGCCAAAGCCCCCACTGAGGTAACTCTCCCAACCCGAAGGGTCACACAGTATGATCCAGAGGCCAACGACGCCAATATGGCCCTCGACCTCTACCTGATTTCAGAACGCCGAGAGCAAGCCTTCATACGCGCAGAAAACTACCGAAGGCAGGTGAAGGGTTACATTGACGCGAAAGTTCGCTCCAGGGAATTCCAAGTGGGGGATTATGTCCTCCGAAGGAGGGAAGCTAGCCAACCAACCGAGGGCAAAAAGATGGCACCAAAGTTCGAGGGCCCCTACATCGTGACAGCCCTCATCAAACCCGGAACTTACAAGCTAAAATGCCCTAACGGAACTGAAGTCCCTAGGCACTTGAATGTACATCACTTATTTAAATTTTATCAATAACATCAGAGCGGCCGAGCCCTCATAACTAGTGGATGTATTATTTTACGGCCCAAGGCCTAAAGAATTCTGAAGAATGAAGGCATTTTGAAGACAACAAGAACACGGAACAAGATTATCACAAGGGCCAAGCCCTCATACCACCCCCAGGCCCAAGGCCTCACCACAATAGAAGAACCCTCGGCACCAAGTGCCGAGGGTAGAGGATACTATCACCTACAACAAAGCACCACTTGTCCCCAAAATAAAAGAAACCCCTCGGCACCTGGTGCCGGGGGGACACGCCACTAGCAGCTTTCAACAATCGGGGAAAAACACCAACTACTTTTACAGAAGCCCCTCGGTATCAAGTGTCGGGGGCCGTACATCGGAACAAACACCAAGTGTTGTTTCCTAAGTCGTACCCCTTTAGGACGCCTATACCGAAGGCGCCACCTCTTGGTGCCGGCAGCACGTAGTGCACCAGGCCATTTGCAACCAGTGTGCAAATGAAAACTCTTCCCTGAAACGCTTTCCGCGTCATCACCCCAAGGGTATGACAGGCATGAGAAATGCCCAGGATTCGACTTTCAAAACGGAACGCTTTCCGCGTCATCACCCCAAGGGTATGACAGACACGAGAAATGCCCAGGATTCGACTTCCAAACCGAAACGCTCCCCACGCCACCACCCCAAGGGTGTGGCAGGCCACGGACTATGTCTAGCGCCGAGGGGACGACTTTCAAAACTGAGGCGCTTTCCGCGCCATCCCCCAAGGGGAGGCAGGCTCCAGACCACCATATCTTGTGCCCAGGAAACGACCCTCGATCCCCTCGGAACTCGGAAGGTTAACCCGAGGGGGGAGTTAATGGTGTATTCTCTTACCTCCCGATAGGCCAAGCCTTACCAAGAAACCAAGTTTCTTGATACCTTCCCTTCGCTACTAAAAAAAAAAAGAAAAAAAAAATGGGGTGGTGAAGGGGAGTAGACTCGGCGAGAAATCAATGAGTACATCACTCCAACATACCGAGGGCTCCCAATGGAACGCCTCCGGTACCTGAAAGTTCACAAGTACAAAGGATACCATTCACAACAGACATCATCAACGAATGGTTAAATCCACTCAAGGATTGCCTCCGGCTATACCTACAACTGAAGGCTCAAACGACTCAAAACGTCCCCGGAGGGCACTATATGACAAACAACCGAAGGCTTTTGTTACCGTAGCCCAACATGGCAAAGCAAAGGGAACTGTCCTAAACCCACAACGCCTACAACCGAAGGGTCCCCCTCGAAGGACAACAGCAGGAAATATTTAAAGAAAAATCTAAGTCCTAAATGCTTTGCCCCTTGTGGAGCCGCCAATAAACCGAAGGCATATCTGAGACAAGGCCCTCACATTCACCCGAGGGCTCCTACCTCACGCATGCTACACTTAGGAAAATTTCCTAAGTCCTACATATTTTGGCCCTCGGTCAACTCTCCATGCTGCCCGAGGGGCCATACGGTTGAAGACTTGGTGAAGCTATACTTAGAAAAATTTTCTAAGTCCTATAGACTTTGACCCTCGGTCAAATCTCCATGCTACCCGAGTGCTCCTACTTCATACATGCTACACTTAGAAAAATTTCTAAGTCCCAAAAGTTCTTACCCTCGGTGACAAGTTTCTAAGTCTCGAATCTCCCTACAGCCCGAGGGGTCACACGATTGAAGGCTTGGTGAGACTACACTTAGAAATATTTTCTAAAGTCCTAACTATTGCTGGGCCCTCGGTCATATATCCAGCGAAGGGTGCCCAACTACCGAAGGCTAAAACTGTATTCAAACACTTAGAAAATTTTTCTAAGTCCTAAACACCTCGCCTCCGATCATCTCATGAAGGCTACATACAACCGGAGGGAGGGATTAGCCGGGGGCCAACAGATGAACAAACACTTAGAAATATTTTCTAAGTCCTGAACATTGTGCCCTCGGTGAAAGGTTCAACTGACTAAAGATTACTAGTAGCCGAGGGCTACAAGAAGCACTGCACTTGGAAGAATATATTCTAAGTCCTAAACATACATTCAAAGAAGGGCGAAGGCATACATTCAAAAGAAAACGACGGCATACATTCGAGAAGAAATAAATTAAAGAGGACAAGTTATATACCAAAAGCCCGAAGGCATATGTACTCATTCATCCGATGAAAGGAAATTCAAAATATACATTACATAGTGGCCGAAGCCGAGAGCATACAAGGTATAGCTAGACAAGATTGTTCAAAAAAAAATTCTAAGTATTACACGATAACTTCATCGTCAGCAGCAGCAGCATCACCCCCGTCGGCCGGCTTCGACGTAGTGTCCCCCTCGGCATCTTCTTCTTCATCGCTGCATTCAGCCATCAGGACAGTGTCCTCAAGATCTGGCCTGCTGGTGCCCTCGGGAAGGGGAACCCTGGTGTCCGGTTGAAGAGGGTGGAGCCCATAAGTCGCGGGGTCAAACGCCGACGGATCTGCCCCCAGGTGCCTGGCCAGCCTTCGATAGATGAGGGCTTGAGTGAAGTACTCACCCCCGTCATAATATTCCTTCCCCTTCTGGGCCAGCCACATTGCCCCGGGGCCTTTCACCCATTCCTCCACGGAGGACTCAACTACCGTGGCCACCCACGCTCTCTGGGCCTCGGCCTTCCACCCCTCGGCGATGAAGGCTGCCACCGCTTCCCCCGCTGCCTCCTTCTTGGCAGTCTCAGCATCTTCGGCAGCCTTCTTGGCGGTCTCAGCAGCTGCCTTCTCCGCTTCGGCCCTCCCCTCGGCTTTCGCCAGCGCCTTGGCGTTCTCGAGGAGTTTCTCGAAAGCCGCCCTCTCCACCCTGGAAGCCTCCTCTGCCTCCCGGAGCCGCCTTTGGGCCGCAGCCAAGGACTCGTCATCCTTCTGCTTTTGAAGGGCATAGCGCTCCATCCGCTGGATGAGTTCACCAAGGCCGAGGCTTGCCTACAAAAGAGATCACGAATCACCAAAGTTTAGAACCACAGTGCAAAAAGGGGAGGAAGGGAACAGAAGGAAAAGGAAGAAGGAAAGGGGAACTTACAGTAACCGAGGCCTGAAGGACCTTGGAGCAGAGGGCGTCGTCAGTTTGCCGGGAGAGCACGGATTTATCCGTCGGGGGGGTGTCCCCCCTCAGGAACTCCCTCGGGTTCAGCGTGGCGTGCATAATGGCAGTCCCCTTGGTGATGGGGAACTGCACATTGTCTTGGGGCCATACCAGGCGGGGGGCCTGGGCCGGGAGCTCGGGGGAGGAATGTTCCTCCACGATGATGCAATACTAAAGCATGCGTCATTTTTTGCCGGTGACCGGATGATCGAGAAGGTGTTGCGGGTGCCAGAAGTGGAGGTGATTTTCTTAAGCATTTTTTTAAAAAAATTATAAACATTTTATTAATTTTTATTGTTTTTTATGATTTTATTATGAATTAAAACACTTTAAAAGCTACAAGGGTATATTTGTCCAAACATGCATAAATAGTCCTACAAGTGCAATTCAAACGGTGTAGTCCTATTTGTGTTTCTTGACTACCTTTTACTCCTATTTAGGTAATTAACTCTTTTTTTTAAATAACAATATACATTTTTTTGTACTTATTTTAAAATGTGCCTTCTCGTATTATCCTCATAATAATATTAATAGTACTACTAATAATAATAATAACACTATTTTAAAAATAATAAGTATTCTTTTTATTCTATTGAAAAATTTATTCATTACAAATGTACACTTTCAAATTTGATTGATTTATGAGGTAAATATTATAATCATTGTAAATGCTCTTATTTTATTCCATTTAATTAATTAATAACAAGGAAAAGTAATAATTTTTCGCTATTACCATATTTTTAAGGGAATTTCTCGCTATTACCATAGATGACGTTAACATCCCTTTCCTTAATTAGGCAGAATGGAAACTAATAATCTAACCTTTTAGTGTTTTTTTACAATAGTCACACTTATTCGTAATTCAGAAATAATTTAAATTTTTCACGCAATCTTCATTCGTTGGTCCCTGACCGGTTGATGATCTGTTATTCCAGAGTTTTTCATTTTCTTTGCAAATCATTAAACCATAAATCTCACATTCTACAAATCTTCTCAAAATTGTCTCACTTATGGTTTTTATTTTTTCTTTCTAAAATTTTTCTTTCTTGTTCATGTATTCCTATTCACTGCACTCTCTTTTTATAATTTTTCTGGGCTACTTGTTTATATTTTTTCTTTGAATTTTATTAGAAAAAGAGAAAAATATAAGGGAATTTCCCCAAATAGGACTTAGTGAAACACTAATCGCAAGAATATGAGTATAACTTCAAAAATTCCGGAATAGAACTAGCTTTTCAATTCTACCCTTTCTTTGTTTTAGTGCAATTGATATTTCATTGATAATTAAAATGTAAAGAACATAAAAAAAACATGATAGTAAATAATAAATAAAACCAATAAAACTAAAACATAAAAAATAAAAATTACAAATTAAAAACTCAAAAAATTAAAATGAAAAAATAAAAAATTAAAAAGAAATATGCAAGCAGATGGAGTATATGGCCCGGGAACCCCCGGCCCACAGACTCCTACTACTCCAATAAAGGCCGAACAGGCCCAGAGAGCACAACAGGCCCAAATCACAGCGTCCAGAGTACCAAGCAGCCCACAATGCGCACCAGGGGTGCCTTCGGCCCCCTGGACGAAGGCTCTAACTCTCACAAGAGGGCCAAGACAGGAAAACAAAGTTACTGGGGAAAACGGCGAAAATCAGTAGCCCTCGGCAGTGGGAGCCCTCGGCACTAAGGGGGTCCCCGGTACTCAGAGCCCTCGGTGAGTCCTCTACAGCCGAGGGCACCCTTCCCGACATGATATCCGCACCACATGCGTACAGATCACCGTACCCTGTACAACGTCCCATCCAACAGCCGCATTAAATGCCACCACATGCGGTTGCCAGCGCCAACTAGATGAGGTGACCTCTCGGCCAATGGACGCTTGACACGTGTCCCTGTCCGGCATTTATTGCTACTATAAATAGCACCCAATTTCCTCATTTGTAACCACGCTGAAAACGCTGAACACTTTACAATATACTTTCTCTCTCTATATTTACTTGCTCTGACTTCTCTCTTGTTATTCCCCGTAATAACCCCTCGGATAAGCTACCCCCCGGGTACACTATCCATCACAAGCATTTGTTGCTGCTTAACCAACCTCGCAGCACCACCATCTCTGACCACCGGAAAACAATGTCAACATGTGTGAGTAATGTCATATTGATGGCAGTTTTCCAGAAAATTTTGGCATTTTCAAAGAGCAAAAATGCATATTCATGGCATTTTCGGAGAAACAAATGTAGTGTTTACACAAAATTGCCATTTGTCCGCTGACCGGAATTCGCATTACTAGGAGGTGGCCGAGACTGGCAGGCTGCGAGAAAGGCCTTCAATTTTTTTATACTTTTTACTGTGTTTTATCTATTTTCATTTATGTTTAAAGTTGTTTTTAAATTATTTTTTATTACTATTTATTACTACGCATTTTTTATTTTTTAAAATAACTTTTATATTTTTTTATATTTTTTACTGTATTTTTATAAATTGAAATATTTGTTATTGCTTTGTCGTTTTTATTAGAATGTAAAATGTGTACGTTAGTTCTATTTTGGGAAGATAAATATCATAGTCATGTTTGTGCATTTAGGGATTAGTTTAGTCCTATTCTGGAGCTATTTTCCCAAAACTATATTAATGGTGGAATCAAGGTAAGAAAAAGATAAAGGAAATAAATAAGAGCAAGTAAAAAGAAAGTAGAATAAAAAGTTAGTACGGTGAGAAAAAGATCTTTTATAAGAAGGAAACTAATTCGAAAAAGTATAAAAATGAAAATGAAATAATAAACGAGAAGAAGAAAAAGAAAGAAAGAAACAGAATACTTAAACATGGAACATAAATAAAATTAAGAATAAGAGGACGAACGAGGGAAATAAAAGAGTCAAGACGATAAAAATAGTAAAAGAAAAGTTTTAGGGAGAAAAAGAAAATGACATGTGAGAGCGCTTTGAGAATATTTGTGAAAAGTGAGATTTATGGTTTAATATTTTACAAAGAAAAGAAAATAACCTGAAATACCGGTCAGGTCATCAACCGATTAGGCATCAACAAATGTAGAATGGATGCAAAGATTGTATCATTAATGAATAACCGCTAAAAGGTTGAATTATTATTTTGATTTTCCCTTTCCTTTAACAATTGCATTATTCGTGGGCGTTTTTTGTACAACGGAGTAACAGACATAAATCATTCAGATATTTGAATCGAACAGTACACCAGTACTCCTTTATCTTTTCTTTGCTCTGGAAAATATTCGCATTTCATTTGATTTTTAAAGCCTTTTTAGGCTGATTGCAATTCTACACTATCAAATCATACTAAATTTAAATATATTAGACATAAATAGACCAGATCAAATCAAACTTAGATAATTATAAAACATATACTCCCTCCGTCCCAAAATTATCTTCATAGTTACTATTCACACGGTCAACTCAAATTACTCTTAAACTTTTACTTTATATATCAAATTTTTATCAAACTTAAATTTTCTTGATCAGCCTTTGTAGCGGATTTAATGTAGTTTCTGAATATGTAAATTTAATTTACTAAAAATAATCTGAATGGTGAACAAGGATCAAGTTGCTTTATCGTCAGTCAAGCATCGTAAATCGAACTACGAAGATAAATATGGGACGGAGGGAGTATATGTCAGACATCTAACGAGTCAGATCAAACTAGTTTAGACCAGACTAAACTTAAAAATATCTAACCCGACCATAAAATTAAAAACATTCTTAGTAATTGACTTAAATAATAATTGGTACTTAAAAAGCTTATTATGTAACTTGCCATATTTTCCAATGTAATTCAGTTTTACTTTCTAACCATTTATATTGCTCTTTTTATTTAAAAAAAATACATGGAGTACGTTAGTGTGCTGGTTGAGGAACACGCCGGCATAAAACGTTAACGGTGCATATGTGGCATGAGAAATAACCAATTAAAAACAATAAATAAAATATCTCTTTCCTTATTTGAAGGATCTTACATCATTTTGATAAGTTTTTCTTCACAATGTCAAGCACAATGTCTAGATGTAGACATTGTGGTTGACATTGAAGACAAAAACTTACCAAAAACACATAAGACCGTAGAAAGAATGATAGAGAAATGTTATAAATCAATATTTTGTGTCTCTCTTTCATGTCACATGTGCACTGTGCATATTGTAGCATCGGAGATGCTCTAATGAAGGACAATGATCGACTCATTTAAAATATTTAGAGAATCCTAATCATTTACCACACCTACTAAATGAGTACACTAATTAACATGCTCTATGTATTTTTCTTTTCTTCTTTATCATACTAAATTTTGATGCTTGTGATTCAACAAAAAAAGATTAGTTTAGTGTGTACCTGAATAATTTAGGCACGTCGCTAAATATCCATATGTAGATAGATTATAATAATACAAACAAAAAATATTGTTAGGTGAATCCGTGAATGTTCATTTTCATTTATTGCGTTAGGTGAGTGTTCTTCTTCAACCAAATCTTGTACAATAATCCAACTTAATTAATGTATTCATTATAATCAGGGCGTTCTAGTATTCGAATAACCCTCTAGAAAAATAAGGAAATCTTCTAGTCTCATATGATTCGATTGGTGATATGCAAGATTTAGGTGCAAATTGGAGTGAGTTGTCGGGAAAATGTTTCGCATACTAGAAAGTCGTGAAAAAGGCGGTCAACTGAAAAGATGACCTCCAAAGATGTGAAAAGGCGTAAATCTAGGCATGGAAAGGTGTGGAGTTTTTTAAACAAATTATTTTTATCAATGAAAAAAATGATCAAAATTTAAAAAGACTACGGAGTACTTTGTATAAACATGTAATATATGGAATCTAATAAGAAGTAGTAAAAAGTAATTGTTGGGATATTGGACCTAAGGCCCAATACGCGGATCAAAGGCCCAAAATATCTAGTCCAATAAACAGCCCGGAATCCAGGTGAAGGACAGACCTGATGAGATATATGCCCCGAATGAGGATCGGGTCAACCAGGGGACTTAGTCCCGATCAATGATGTTTTCAACATGGTCCATCACCCCGTTCGGGGAACGGATAGAAGGCAAGTGGTAGGGTGCATTAATACTAGAGTATGACGTCAACCGGTGGAGGCATTGGCATTCAAGTGGCTGGATTAACACCCATACCCCCCATTAGTATAAATAGAGGGATTAATATCATTGTAAAGGGTGAGTATTTTGATACTCAAGGCCTAGAATAGCTTTATTACTCCCGTTCTTGTATTAATCACTATTCCGACGTACCGTTCGAAAAGTTTCCTGTGTAATCAGCGAATTGCATAATACAAGTGGGCTCTTGAGCTTATTATTAGTCAGCTTTTATATTTTGTTATACCCTCGATTTATTATCCGCATCCTGAAATATCCAAAGCGTGTGTTGGACTTTCGGATCTACGAGACTTAACTTCAACAGTAATAATATAGATAGTAAGTAGTACCATTTTATATTTACACTTGTTATACATTAAAAATTATACAAAGTATATATTGAACAATGTAAAGGTTAGGATCAATCTTTGAATCTTGTATAATATATTTTGGATATTTTGGCCATAGCAATTATCAATAGATAATTAGATACCATAATGCTTATTTTCGTTTAGAACTTGAGGCTTGACCTCAATGCCTTGTCAGGTCTCACGTCCTTTAATCACTGATCATATGATATATGTGGTTTCATAACAAAATCACAACCATCTATGTTTAAAAGAGGATCCTCTATTATAAAAAGTGAACGGCTATTATGAGTAAGCGTGTCAATGGATTGGGTTTAGCCTCAAACCCGATTCATACCCATTTTTTATAATGTATATGAGTTTATATTTTATTATGTTTACCGGCCTGACGTTGATCTGAACATGTTATTTTTTATATACATGTAATTTCGACCCACTAAAGACCCATACCAATTAGGAATTTGAATAATATAACCTACTATTCATATACAAATAAATACATATCTAGTTTTGCTTTTATTTACTTTTAATGAGAAATGTAACTAATTTTGCTATTAGACTTTAGATTTATTTTATAAAATCCCTTTGCACTTTTATCCTCCGATCCATAAATGAATCAATTCAAATATAGGTCTTTTTTATATAGAAAATATGCAATTTTGTTAAATTAATATTGAACAGGTATATCTAATTTATAAGATAGCTTTTTATTTGCTTTATTAATAAAATATACTTTAATTATATAAGTACTTTTTCATAATTCAATAGATTCAGCAAATTTATCCGCTTCAACTAAAATATATGCATATTTCACATATTCTGCGAATTTTAATGTTACTTAATGGGCTTTTTAGAAAGCATCGTCGCGATTGTGGAAGATTGAAAGGAAATGCAAAGGTAAAATATAAACATACATTATTAGAGAGTTTAGAAATTGCTCTAAATAGGAACAAAAATGTTTTGAAATTCCAAAATAGGAGTATCATGTTTTTTATTCTCTGAGTAGGAGTAATCTGCTAAGTTTAGGAAAAAATGCCATGTTTTAAAACCTAGTAATGCCAAACTTGACAGAAATTTACTCCTATTCAAGGAATAAAAACATGATACTCCTATTTTGGAATTTCAAAACTTTTTTACTCCTACTTAGGGGATTCTCTCTTAATTGTACGTAGTAGTATATTTATACATGAATTGGTATGAGGGAGCATGATTCCATTTAGAATAACGGTTCGGAATGGGACGGGACAAGACGTTGTCCTTTTGTTGTCCCTTTTAAACCGGTACCGGGACATCCCAAAAAATTGTACTGAAAAAAACCAATCCCAAAAATGAAGCAAAACTATTTGAAAAAAACTAGATCAAAAAAACTCTATGACAAAAAAATTGCAGCTAATCTAGAAATTTGTGATGAAAAAATGCAATCTACCAAATTAGCCGCAAGAAACAAAAGTTGCAGGGGAAAAAACTCTAACACAAAAACTATCAATAAATCTGTAAAAATGATAAAAGAATACTATAAGATGATAACTCATAGTTCATACTAGGTAGTTTAGAATTTTTTAGGTGCTCTGTTCGCATTTGGTTTGAAAAAAAAGGATATTTATTATTATTTGGATTACATGATGAGTTGTTGGTAGACCACACTAACCTACTACAAAGTACAATTTTGGATTCGGGACAACGGGACGGAACATGATATATTTTACTTGTCCCGGATCCATTTTGTTTTGAAACGGTTCGGGACTGATACAGGACAAAAATAATATGACCCAAATATAACGGGACGATTTCGGAACGGAACCAGAACATTCCGGAACGGACCAACGGGATCGGGTCTTTTGCCCACCCCTAATTATATCCCTCAAATAAGGATGGCAATGAGGGCAGGGACCCGTGGGGAACCGCCCCGTGGGGGGGAAGTTGGGGCGGATGGTGGGGTGGGGTGGGTATGAGGATGGGAGAAATATTTCCTCCCTGCTTAAATATGGGACAGATGATGGGTTATGTCCCCCGTATATATACACATAATAATTATTAATAATAACGATCACGATAATAATAATACTAATAAAAATAAGAGTTTTTTTTACAAAAATATTACTAAAATAAAATTTATTTTATAAAAATATGACTATTAGTTACTACAACGTAGTCTCATAGTAATCTAAGTTTAAAAATTGAACATAAGTTACTATAATTTCATTACTATTCTAGTCACTAGTCACATTTTTGTACAATCTTCATTTTAGTTATATGTAATTACTAATATGAAGTAATTAAAATAGCATGGTGTCCCGGTGGGTTTAGTTGTTTCCTATCTAATGGGTTGTGGCTAATGGGTCTATCGAATTCTTGTTTAATAACTCAACTATCTTGTAAAATTAGTTACAAAATCATATAAAGTAAATGAATTTGGAAAGTTATAAATTGATATTAGCTTAAACGCCTCAGACACAGTGTCAATGTTTTCTTCTTTTACTATTATAGTGCATTAGTATAATTCCTTTCTTATGAATGTCATCTTTATGATTATAGTTAGGGCTGTTAAAAACCTGGTGATCATAGGTCGTCTTAAATGTTGTGAAATGACCATGGTTGATTGAATGAAGGGATTCAGAAAATATTATAATTATGGTCGGGCCCGGGCCGGGCCTAGGCCCGACCGGGCCGCCGGTTCCGTATCCATAGGCGCGAGACCGGCCCGGGTCTTGACTGGTTCCGGGCCAGGCCGGTTCCGGTTCATTTTTATATTCTTATTTATTTCACCCCCTACCCCCCATCCCCCCAACCCCCCAAACCCCTCGGAAATACCCAGCCCAACTAACCCTATCCCAAACAAAAA
Organism: Cuscuta europaea; assembly: GCA_945859875.1. Lineage (NCBI taxonomy): Eukaryota > Viridiplantae > Streptophyta > Magnoliopsida > Solanales > Convolvulaceae > Cuscuta > Cuscuta europaea. The sequence goes on along the minus strand of CAMAPE010000031.1, from coordinate 15,662,018 downwards.
AAATCAAAAAAATAAAATAAAAAAGGCCCGAACCGGGCCCGGCCGGGCCGGGCCGGTTCCCCTTTTCCCTTACCCGTGCCCGATACCGGTACACCCCCCGGGCCTAGGCCCAAACCGGAACCGGACCCGGTTTCCCGGGCCGGGCCGGTCCCGCACAGTAGCGGACCGGGCCGGTCCCGCACAGTAGCGGGCCGAGCAGGTCTCGCACAGTAGCGGGCTGGGCCGGTCCCACACAGTAGCGGGCCGGGCCGGTTCCCGGGCCGAGTGGCCCGCACCGAGTCCAAGCCTAATTATAATAAAGTGTTCCCACCCCAACCCTGCCCCATTGCCATCCCTACCCTCAAATAAGCATTATAAATACTAACAATCATACGGAGTAACTTTTACTATCTCTCTCAAATAAGTACTCCTGCTGTCCCATAGAGAGGTTTCCAATTCAGTTTACGATGCTTGATAAATGTTTACACATTAATTTTTACATTGAAAATATAAGCTATTTTAAAATGTGGGCTAGGTCGGGGCCCGGTTGGCCAGCCCTCCACCTCCGCCCCTGGATAAAGCAACTTGATCCTTATTCACACTCTAATTATTTTTAGTAAATAAAATTTATATATTCAAAAATTATAATACGAAGTAATTTTTTTTCCAAACTTGATCAAGAAGATTTAAATTTGATAAAAATTTGATATATAAAGCAAAAGATTAAAAATAGTTTAAGTTGACCATGTGAATAATGGTTTGGAACCTTTGAATGGGACGGATGTAGTATTAAATTAATCTCATACTCCATATATACTAGCTTAGTTGTTCAACACTTATTACTAATCCTTTTCCGCGTACAAAAGATAGTTTGGTGATCTTGTTTTCGATTTAATAGTCAACTCTTTAACTAAACACATAACTTTTAATTTCGCGCACTGAATTGTGTAATAATACGAAAATGTAAGATTGAAGATACTTTTATGGTTCCCTTGACTAAAGTTAATATAGATGACCATTTTAGTTGTTTTCATATAATTTTTTATTATTATGGAATTGAACGAATTCAGAAAAAATTTCATAAATTTTACTCGTAATAAAATCAACTAGTAGTCTACATAACCTTACAACATTAATTTTACCCAAATGTATGTACATGTGAGACATTAATCATTGGTGTTACTTATTTCTGGATTAGACTACACAGGTCTTTGGCAGGGCAACACAGCCTACTTATCCTGTGTCATCTAGTTTTGCAAATTGCAACCCCGAGATTATATTGCATAGTTATGTGTGCTGCTAAAATTCAAATGTATTTATTCATTTCAAATAAATACTACTCCCTCCGTCTCTGAATTATCTTCAAACTTTCCTTTTTCATCCTTCTTAAAATTATCTCCTCCTTCCCTTTTTGGCAAAGAATTTGTGGTTCACAATCATTCTTACACATTCTTACACATTTCTCTCTCCTCTGCCCAACTCTCCATCACACAAAACCCACTATCTTAATTAGTGTGCCCAGCCGAAATGAGGAAAAAAACAGGGACGGAGGGAGTACATAAGTTATAAGCCTTCCTGTCCACCCAATCTGAAGGGGAATCACCGTCCGGCCAATGTTGTTTCGATCGAGCCTTTCAAGTGGAATTGTTTGATGATTTTTTTTGACTATGTTCATCATCAAGTTTACTTTATTCATATTAAATTTAAGCTAAAAATTCAAACGGAAGACAGTTAAATAAATTATTTAAGAAAACTGCGCACTTAAATATGTATAAACTGCGTAGTGGTTTTCAAAATATTATTTAACTGCCTTACCAATTGAATTTTGAGCTGAAATTTGATATGAATAAACTAGAATCGATGAAAACAAATACAAAAATTTTTATAAAACAATTCCACCGGAAATGACTCAAAACAAGCTCGGCGGGACGACTAATCTCGTGAGGCCGGCTGGACATGAAGATTTGTCGGGAGTAGTATTTGGGGGTTTACTACACGTTTTTATCATACTCCGTAATTATTATCACTCCGTATTACTCCTTATATTACTACGTATTTATTATACCTAAAATACGTCCACACTTCTTCCTCACCCACTCTCTGCGGCATTTTATAATCATTATTTTGTCATACTACCACTCAATGTTCTTCCAGCTAGCTTACCATCTATCTCCTGACCCACTCTTTTTCTCACCGGAAAACTCATCCAAATCCATCTTGCCGCACAAACTCAATATAAAATCAAGCTGCTCTAAACTGTGGCCAAGATCTCCCCTTTTGTTATTCCCTAAACGAATTACTCCCTTTACACGAACAAGCTAAGCTGACTTAGATGGCTAAGGTAATACGATATTATATAATTCTGTTATTGAAACTTTTAACCCATCTTAAAGTTAGAATTTTTTGATTAATAGTTTAGCGCCAGTTGTGGACTTTCGATTTTTCAAAGCTCTATTGTCTTGAGTAGGCGTAAAGATCGTTTTTTTTTCTCGCTTGCCTTGCTTCTTAGTTCAAGAAAGAAGTTCAAGACTCCATTTCCGGGGGTTGTTTTTTGGGGTATGCGTAAGAAGAAATGGGAAACTGAGGGAAAACAGGTTAGGGTTTTCATAGTGAGCTAAGAGGTAGGAGTGATTATTACCATTATTTTTATCGTCTCTTTCGTTGTGTTTTTCTTCTTAATTTGATTTTTGGGTTTTGTGTATTCAGAAGCTCTTTTGCTGGTTTTCTTGGCCAAAGTTTCTGTGCGAATGAAGCTCGCTGACAAACAGTGATTATTACAGTGAATGCTTTTGCTAGCTTTGATTTTCTTGGCTTAATTTGATTTTTGGGTTTTGTGTATTCAGAAGCCTCTTTCTAATCTGTCTTTGCCTCCCGCTTTTCCAGTTTACAAAGCTCAACTATTCACTGCAAATGAATAAAAAAAGATTCTTTTTTATTTCAACTTTATAAACTTGTCGTTTCTTTTCTTCTCGGGTCTTGGGTTTTATTCGCCTTTCACCTAGATGTACCTGTTCATTTAGGTATTTGGGTGTCTTGATTTAGTACATCGTAATACTCGTATATGTTTGTTTTTCTTTCATCCGCTCTAGTTTCTTATACTCCGTATGATTTAATAGGTTTATGGTGAATGAGTGATTAAGAGTTTGATGGAAACAAGAACCACCCATAGGCCAGATTTGCATGTTCTTCAATACTTGGGGGACTATCCTTGTAATTTTGAGCAAAACATGGATCTTGCTCAACTCCCTAGTTGTAGGTATGGAAATATCTCATACGAACCTTCCTCAGTAATCCTAAATTTTGCATCAACCTCACAATCTGTAGAAGCACATAGGAGTGAAGGCTTAACTCAAGTGAATCAAGAACTGTCTGGTACTTCTTCCAGAATTCATGATAATGCTTTGTACAATAACTCTACACAAAATTGTGGTTCTTGGAGTGTTTCTAATAATAACAGCCTAAGCCCTATGTTGTTTGGGGGTAGCTTTCCCGGGTTTTTGATGCCAAACAACGTTACATCTTTGACAAACAATCCATCAAATGAGATTCCTGGGCGATATACCCAAAAGCAATTTGAAGACATGCAGCAGTTTATTAGCAGTTCTTCTCAATACCAGAATTCTTCTTCTGATCATGAAGTTAATAATGAAGGCTCTCATGGGTGGCATGGTGAATTTGAGAGGGCAACCCACATCTCAAATGCCCAAGCTTTGTCACTGTCCCTCTCTTCTGTTTCACCTTCCAATTTAAATCCGCCATGTGTGGGGCCTTTTGGACCTTTCACGGGTTATGCAACTATTCTAAGAAGTTCAAGATTTCTTAAACCCGCACAGCAGCTTCTTGATGAAGTCTGCAATTTTTCGGGCCTAATGGCAAGAATGCCCGAGCTGACGGGGAAAGTTTTGGAAGAAGTAAGTCTTTCCAGTGATGTTATTTTTAATGCAGCCAATAGGAGTCTGGGTGGTTTGGGAAGCTCAAATGACTACTACCCAAGATCTGAATATCAGCAAACAAGGGTCAAGTTATTACACATGCAGGATGAGGTAAGTTGATATATTTTTCTAGCTGTGCTTGTTCAGTCAATTTGATTATTCTTTGTCAATTGCATTTGTTTTTTTACCTAGCTCTATTATTATGAAAAAAGAAGAAAAAGATTCTAATTTAATAGGACTGAATTTACTTTTATATGCTTTTCTTATTATCTGTGCAAAGCTGTAAGGCTGCACTAATTCACAACCTTCTTTCTGATTTTTTCTGCTTTAACTGTGTTCCGCATCTGTAGACTGAGATTCACATCTCTGAACTGAGCTCAGATAATTAAATGCATGTGTTAATGAAATATAATCGGGGATTATGACCTCTCTCAAAATGATGGTACTGAAAAAATGTCAAACATTCTTATTTGTTTGTTGCTTTATAAAAGTAGATACCAGTAACCTAAAGTTCTTCATTGCTGTATAAAAGCCTAACAGATACCTACCAACGAGCATGTGGATGCTTTACAAGTTTTGACTTTTTTTAGAACTTGATTTTTTAATAATAGTTTTTTCTCATGAGCAATTTTTTTATATGATTCTCTCAGTGGGCAGTTTTATATGTGAAATTAACAATATAATTCCCATGTTTAGTTGTAAAAAATTGTTTGATGGTGTGGCCCTTGTATTGTTCTTAATTATGTGATTTCATCTTTATTTTATAATGTATACAATCCAGCCCACAAATTGTTCCATGCTTCAATTTAGCGAGTCCCTCGGCGTCGTTATTTTAAACGTCAAAGGGGAATGGAATAACAGAAATTTAAATAGAGGAGGTAAATTTCATAATAAAATCTAAAGTGAAGGATAACATTACACAAAGGTTTGCCTTGATTAATTAATTCATGTGAAATAACTATTAATAACAGAAAATAGTACTCCCTTTGTCTAGAAAAAGTTTGCCAAATTGAATTTTATTGGTCAATGATATCCAACTTTGACCAATGATATTTTAATAAAATTTGTTTTAATAAGAAAATTATATTAAAATGTTCTTTATCTAAAATATTTTTATAAAAGCTTAAATTTATAAATTATATGCAAATATAATAATTAAATCATTGACCAAGAAGAATCTTCATGATATAACAAACCTTTTTAGGAGAGTGGTACTAACTCATTTAAATGTTCTAAACTTTACCATCATTGATTAAGAAAAATCTATATGACAAACCTTTTTAGGAGAGTGGTAGTAACTCATTTCTCAAAGATTCACTACCTAAATATTAGAGTCACTCCGTCCCCTAAATGAAGAGTTTATGTTTTCTTTTATTCCCTTTCAAGTACTGAATAGTCCTATTTTAGCACATAACAAGGATATTCCTATTTGTGCACCTTAATAATATTTTACTCCTATTCCCATTAATTTCTTTTAATCTAATGTCTTGCATCTAAACCCATTTATCATGATGTTTTTTGGTAGGTTTGCAAAAAGTACAGCCAATATCGACAACAAATGCAGATGGTGGTTTCTTCCTTTGAATCAGTTGCAGGTCTAAGTGCAGCAACCCCATTTATCTTGTTTGCTCTCAAAACAATATCAGGGAATTTTTGTTCCCTGAGCAATGCCATATCAAATCAGCTCAAAAACACAGGCAAAGCTTTGGGAGAAGATTTATCATCCCCTACTGGTAAATGCAAAGGTTCAGGTTTGAAACTGGTTGACCACGGCCGAGAAAAGCATGGTAGCAGCATGGGCTATTTGGATTCCCAGCCTCACATTTGGAGGCCACAGAGAGGCCTTCCTGAGCGAGCGGTTTCTGTTCTTAGAGCGTGGTTGTTTGATCATTTTCTTCATCCGTGAGTCTCATTTCCTTTCACTTTCACTGGGAAGGAACCTGGGGTGCGCTAAAACTTCATTTGCAGAAATTCCATTTACCATTTGTTTGGAAAGTTTCCTCTCCTGATTATATTAAATATGGAAAATGGTAAATGGAATTAGATTGGGCTGGAGGAATATTAATCATTTGAATTGTTTGTATATTTCTCATAAACACCAAACTTTTCCACAAAAATTTCACATTTTTTTCCATGTTCGGGAGAAAATGATAGAAACCAGCCACTTTTATTTTCCGTCTTCCTTACTTTTTTTCTGTCAAGTTCCAAACATGGGAAAAACATTGCACCCCTATTTTCCTCCATTATAAAACATAGTGGCAAGGTGTAGTTACTTTGTTAAAGAGAGTTGATTCAACCAAATTTACGCTGGAGTTTTTTGGAGAATTTATTTAAATCGATACATGTGGTGCTAGGTCTAAGACAAATATTCAACTGGGGTTATGGTGAAACTTAAGTAGGGTGCAAATTTCAATATCCCAGAAAAGTGTGACAACATTATTGCTTATTGAGTATATATGGGTCAAATGTGATGTCCAAATAGATTCTTGATCCAGAAGTTTGTTGCATTTGCTCACATTCTTTATGCTTCGAATCTCACCCAATGTGTTGTTATTCCTTTAGGTATCCGACAGATTCCGACAAGCACATGCTCGCCACCCAAACAGGCTTATCTCGTAACCAGGCAAGAACCCTAACTAAACTATTCTTCTTATGCAGCTATCTGTGTTCACATTTCGTATACTCCGTATAATGTAATACATATGTTGAGGACATGTATGGTTGATTACGCTTTAGGTTTCAAATTGGTTCATCAACGCCCGAGTCCGAGTCTGGAAGCCAATGGTCGAAGAGATACACAGCCTTGAGACCAAGGCAATGGCGGCTGAAAAGGGCTCAAATGCAGCTGGAAAGGCTGCTGAAGTTGGCACAAACTCAGCAACCGAGAGTGCAATCCCATCAAAAAACAGCCCAAACAGCACCCAATCCTCAAGAACCGATCCTCGGATCACAAGAGGAGCTTCGGGGATGGGCCCGGTGGCATGCATTGGTGAAAAACCACAGTCAAGGATGCTCAACTGTCATCTTCCTTCGGGTATGGATGGACAGTTGATGGGTTTCATGCCTTACCAACAAAACAATATCGGGTCGGTGTCGCTGACGTTGGGGTTGAGGCAGGGTGCTGATGTGGCGCAGCAGAAACAATTGCAGCAGCAGCAGCAACAGGAACCTCAACAGCTTCAGCAGCACCACCACCACCACCTTGGCGGTGGTCAGATGATGATCCATGATTACTTCGGTTAGTTGTGGAGTTTGGGGGAACAAGGTAGCAGTGATATCTTTAGAATGTATCTTTTTTATATTTTATTATTTTATATTCCGCATAAAAGAAATATAAGGGTTGAAGGGCACTTGGTTTGAATGATAATCACGGCGGTTGACGGCGATAAACCACAGTGGAAAATAGAAAAGTTATGCACGTTATTTATTACTCCCTATTTAGTATCCTTATCCTCTATAATAGGAGTATTCAATTAAGGTAGATTCTATGTTACCCATAAGGTATCATACCTTTGTCCACCTGGACCAATGAGAATGTAGCAGTTGAATTATTTAAATCTAAATTAAAAATGATAAAGTGGTGTGGTCCAATCAAATGAATGGTAAGTACGGTACCCCAATTTTTAGAAAGGTACCGGAGTCGTCACCTTCAATTAAACAATGGTGTGTTCTATAATTATGCATGTTATTGTGTTATTGAGAGGATTAAAACAGTGGTATTAGCTCTTGGTAGGACTAAAATAAGTCCAAAATTCAACAATAGAAGTACAATCTTTTTATTCTCAAAATAGGATCAATATATGTCTCTTCTTCCTATTCTACCTAGGGATGGACTAAACCGGCCCGGCCCGGCCCGGAACCGGTTTTGGGCCCAGTTTTGGGCGAACCGGCCCGGGCGGTTCGGGCCGGGCCTGGGTCAATTTTTTTTTTCTCAAGTTTTTTCTTTTCCTAGGGTAGGGCTAGGTGTTTTGGAGAGGTTTGGTGGGTGGGGGGTGAGGGGGGGGGGGGGGGGGTCGGGGGATAACAAGAAAGCAAAAAAAAAAACAGACATTGAAACGGGCCCGGCCCGGTTAGGCCCCGACCCGATATCAACCCGGACCGGTTCCGAGCCAAAGGATTTGCAAAAAAAGCCCGCCTGGGCCCTGTCCGGAACCGGAATCGGACCGGCCCGGGTCCATCCCTAATTCTACCTCTTTCTTGTAATTTCCAATGGATTTATTTTATTAATGACAAAATCATAGTTTTATTTATAATACAAATATAAAAAATAATAAAATATTTATAAAATACTCCCTCCGTTCTCAATACTTTGTCATGTTTGACCGCATGAGAAATAATAAAGTAAAAATTGTGTGATTGAGATATGTGCAGAGGAGATAGAAATAACAGGAATCACAAGTTCATTGATTAAAAGGAAAAGTGACTAAGTTTTTGGGACATCCAAAAAGGGAAATATGACAAAGTTATAAGGGACAGAGGGTGTAATAATGAAAACGTGAAAAATAAATTAAAAATAAAAAAATAAAAAAATAACTTAATTTTTTTTAAAAAAGCCTAAAAAATAAAATAAAATACCTAAAAAATATTTAAAAAAATATGTAGGTCACTGCCAATGCATTCTCTAACTCTAAGCACCATCGGCTCCGGTCGTCGGAAAAAAATGCCATCTTGTGTAAAAAATGCAACATTTTTCTGAAAATGTCATAAAGATGACATTTTTACTCTGAAAATATTCCGCTATCAGTTGCTTTCTCTTCAAAATTCCCATCATTATGACATTTTTCTTCAACTTGGCAATCTTTTCCTGCGACCGAAGGTAGCAGTGCTGGAAGGTGGCTGAGGTGGTGGTTGAGGTCTATGTATTTTTTAATTATTTTTTACGACTTTTAATTTGTTTATTTTGATTTTTTATATATTTTATAATGATTGTTTAAAAATCCTATTATCAAGACAAAGGAAAGGGTAGAATAGGAAGAGTTAATCCTATTTAGGTAAATCTCCCATTAAAATATAGTCAAAATGTGTTTTAAAAAATGGGGTTTTACAAAAATATTAGCAAAATAAAACTTACTTCCTTTCTCAAAATAAAAGTTGTTTCCTTAATCCTTAGTGCTCGTTTGGTTCAACGAATAACAGATTATCATGGCAATGTCAGATTGCTGAGTATGTTAGATGAATGAGAATGTATTCAATTTGTATCCTATTTGTGTTTGGTTGATTTCAGTGTTATCAAACGGGCTCTAAATATAGTATCTAAACCATTATGGTTAAATGAGAATGAGTATTTTTGGAATAAAGTTCATCCCCACGACGGAATATAAGATAACCGAAGAGGTGAGTGAGTTTGAGATTAAGGGGCATGTCATTAATTTCTTCTTTTTTTGGGCATGTAAAATTTCTCCCCAAAAATCAAACCAGCGAATCAAACACGGACATTTCACATTGCGGGTATGAGATTCCGGCATGCAGTCATGCACATGTGATTATCCCGAACCAAACATGCTCTAAAAGAAAAGTGGGAACCTATTTTCGAGACGGATGTAGTAATTACACAAATATGATTAATAGTTACTATAATGAAGTGTCATGGTAACTTAAGTTCAAAAATTGAACATAAGTTACTATGATTTCATTACTACTCTAGTCACGAGTCACATTTTAAAAAAAAATCTTTATTTTAGTCATAAATATGTAATATTGTTACAAAAAAAACACAATCAAAATATCGTAAAAACGGAGTAGTATTTATGTTTTCCCATTTTAGAATTAATACGTTAAGGGTTTGTTACTCTAAATTATAGTGACTTTTGCATGGAAATTAATAAAGCGTGAATAATGTCGTGGAGAGTTGTGCAAAGAAAAGTGAATGTGTAATAAATGCCGTAAATTATAATTATTTTTATAAAATTGGGAAAGAAGATTATTTATAGATGAATGAAAAAGAAATTTGGAAGATAATTGAGGATGGAGTACTATATCCATGTGCAAAGTTAATTTGCTTGCTGTAAATCTGTAATTATGGTGTCATTTTTGTACGTTGAATTTTTTACAATTCAGACGACATTGTAAATTGTAATGCCAGATAAGAGACATGTTTGTTCATGATTTTCAGCCAAGCTAAAAGAAAAAGAATAGCTTTCTGGTGCATTCGCATTGTACAGTGGCGTAAATTCCTTTGATTTTCGTTCCAAGTCAGCTTCGTCTTAAAAGTTGTACTATATAATTGCATAATAGTCCTTCATATCTGTTGGGCCCGGAATTGTTAGCAGGCCGACTCGTACTATAAAGAAATATTTTGGGCCTGAGTTATTTATAGCTCCAAATAATTAAAGATCCAATAAACAAATAACGGTTTTGAGCAGATAACCTCGCCTGGAGATAGAGGCAAATCACACGTTGCAAAAAAGGAGGAAGTGAATGCTATTTTGACGGACAGTTGAGCTGCAAGCTAGCAAGATTTTTAATTTAAATAGATTAGAGGCGGATGGAGATGGACATGATCAATACTAATCAAAAGCTCACAGATACTCTTGTATTCACAGCAATATTCATCAATCAAAATCCTAGTATTAATTTCTCATTATATTTCATTAAATTCTTTCTTGTACGATTCCCATATTAGAATAATTGGATTGTTATATAAATTGTTAATTTCTTTCTCAAACAATTTGGCGCCCACCGTGGGGCATCGTGCAAAAGAAAGATCATTCAACATGGTCGATGATAACCCTTTGTTGGCTGAGTTTCATGCGCAGCTAGAGTCGGCGAAGGAAGAAATCCGAGCCTTGTCAGATGCATGGATCAATCCGTCATCAACCCTCCAAATCACTTCATCCAGTCCTATCACCATGGCCCTTTTTGAAATGGGGAATGGACATCATCGGGAAATTGCCAGAGGCACCAAGGCAAAAAGTATACATGCTGGCAATGACGAATTATTTTCAAAATGGATGGAAGCTGAGCCATTCCGTCAGATACGAGATGACCAGGTAATTTCATTTATCAAAAGAAACATACTTTGGAGGTTCAGTATTCCGTCAGAGATTGTTTGCGACAACGGATCTCAGTTCATAAGTGCAAAGACCAGACGGTTCTGTGAAAGGTACAACATCAAGTTGGAAACGTCAACTCCCAGATACCCGCAATCCAATGGACAAGCTGAATCCATCAACAAGATCATTGTTGCCAACTTAAAGAAGAGGCTCGAGAAAGCACAAGGCAGGTGGGCTGACGAGTTTCCGTTAATACTATGGGCAGATAAGACAACTCCAAGAAACGCAACCGGATAGACTCCATTCTCTCTAGTATATGGCTGAGAAGCGGTAATACCTGCTGAAATTGAAATACCTTCTTCGAGATATGGGCTCATGACCGAAGAATTGAAAATTGTGGAATTGGCGCATGACCTGGATACCATTGATGAAATCCGTGAACGGGCTAAGCTGTGCTTACAGACGTATCAACAGATGGTGGCAAAAAACTATAATAAAAATGTCAGGGCCAAAGTGTTCAAGAAAGGCGACTGGGTCCTAAGGAGGGCATTCGACAACGAGGCGGCCAATAAGTTTAGTCCTAATTGGGAAGGACCGTACAAGATCATTGACATTGTCGGACAGGGGGCATATCGTTTGGAATCAGCTGATGGTAAACGAGTTCCTCGAAGTTGGAATGCGGTACACTTAAAGCTCTTCCATTTTTAATTTATTTTATGGTCTTTCACATATTATTTTTATCAAAAAACGACGTTGCTAACTTAATCATCGGAGGGCCGTTGGCTTAAGGCCAATGACCAGCCCTAATAATAACTTTAATGCAGGAAAGCACAAAGTCACAAGTAATTAGTTTATCTCCGATATAACAAATACAATTCACCATTTACTAACTTGACCGTTGGAGGGCCGTTGGCCTAGCCTCAAGCCAACGACCGACTTCAATGGTGTCGTATCATTGTAGGACTATGACGAGTCGAAACCTAAATGCAAGACGACGTAAACGTCAAAACAAAAGGTAAAGTGTCTGAACTTAATCACAACAATACATCATAGGAGACATGGGGCTCATCATGAAGAAGTCATGAATGAAGGTCCATAGAACCTAATACGTTTTGGCCAAAACACGGACATATATATGACAAAACATACACGTACATGAAATATTACATACATAAGTGACAAACACACATACATGACAGAACGCACATAAGCAAAAACATGATTCATACGGTAGCAGAAATAGCAATAGATTCAAAAAAGGACATGAGCAGGGCTCAGATAAACCACCATGCATAAGGCCCATAGTTGCATGACGAAGCGTTGAGTCCTAGATAAACCACCGGGAGACTACAACGAAAATTAAGTAGTGTTAGATTAAGATCAAGAAGAGGGAAATGTTTAGAGTCAAGTGAATAAAAAAGAAAAAGCATGATTAATTGTCAAGCGAACACTTGGATTCAGCTTCATCATCAGATTGGCCCACATCAAAGCCATCTTCTCCAACCGGGGGATCCATTTCTTCTTGCAACCTCAACCAGGTAGCCACATCTTGTTCCGTTGTCCAGTTTGACATCTCACCTGCGATGAAAGTTGCCATTAGTTCACTCCTAGTTTTCCAAGCGTAAAAACAAGCTGCATCAGTGACTTCTTGCTTCTTTTTCCTCCTGTATGCTTCCAACGACTTGACACGGGTTTTCAAATCTGATACTTGGTTGGCTAAGGCCAAATTCTCCCCACGAAGATCTTGGATCATTCGGGCATTAGCACCAGCACAGACTTGTAAGTTTTTCTCTTTCCCATTCAGTTCGTCTACCGTTTCTCCAGCAAAGCCAATCTTTCTGCAGCAACAAGGCTGACCTGAACGCTCTGTCAATACGAAGAAATTCTTGTTAGAGAGAAATTAAAAACGGTTGGGCAGATGTTAAACATTCATATTACGTAGTGATAAAATACCTGAAAAGCATAGGCTGATGAAGCCAACACCAGACTAGCTGAAGAAATACCATCAAATGCAGCAGACGAGGAAGGGAACAGAATCTGTGGCATCTCACTTTTCATCATAAAAGCATCCTTCAGACAGCAAAAGTCAGGGGAAAAGGACACATTCATTTCACATCAGGATTAGGATCAGCAGTAACAATCACAGGAGGAAACAAAGCAGTTTTCACTGAGTCAGCAGTCGCGCAATGAGGAGTCTTGGGAGAAGTAGATGCTAGCTTGGAGGGGATCTTTTTCTTTCCTGAGACCATGTTAAGGAGTTCATAATCAGAAGGCATCAACCGCGTGCTGGATGAAGAAGCAGTTGTAGCACCAGGAATTTGTATGATCCGTCAAAATTCAAGGCAAAGTAATACTTGTACAAATATTTAAAGAGAATAGAGTTCGAGAATAAGTACCAGCAAGGGGGGTAGAACGTTTCGCTGGAAGAGGGCAAGAGTCCTGAACAGCAGGGTACACAACTTGAAGAGGAACGAAAGCACTCGCGCTTTCTCCACCACCTCTTGAACCTTCTGACTCTTGATCAGAATCGTCTACAGAGACCACATGCGAGCCTTGGTCATTGTTAGGGACATTCTGAGCATTGCAGCGAGAACGCCTTAATCCAACAAACCCAGAAGGGCCAGAAGTGGGGGACGTACCTTCGTTATCAGCAACTAGGTTCCCGAAAGTGTGCTCAACAGTGGGAATGGCTAAAATTCTAGCAGTTCTCTCTTCGGAATTCAGACCATAATTCAACGTAATTGTTTTCCTCTCTACAAAAGCGAAACAATGATCACAGCGATACATTTCACATGACAACATGATATGACCCAATCACACAACAGCCAAATAAATTCAAAATTAGTATACAAAGCGAAAAAATGTTTACGTACCTTTATGCAAATTCTCTTCAAGAAACGCTCCATCAGCACCCAGGGAATCCTTTCGCATGAAAAAGAAGAGACTCATCTAACCACGGTCATTGACTTTGTCCGCTCGCAAGATAAGCGCCTCACGACCATCCTTAACAGCTAAAGTGAATCGTCCTGCCCCGGATGAACGAAGGTCGTAGGTAAAGCCCAAGTCTTCAAACGCAAATGGAATGCTATGCTTCTCGCTCAACACCTCTATGCCGCGAAGAACTCTCCAAACTTGAGGCATAATTTGGGAAGGGGACACCCTGAAGAACTCCAAGAAACCCTTAACCAGTGGATAGAATAGAAATTTCATACCATTTTTGAAAGGATATAAGAAGTTGACCCAGCCGTCATAATACTAATCCATGCGCTCGTTGGGAGCCGGAAAACGAATGGACGCATGTATGGGGAATCCAGAGCCGGACTTGACGATGTTAATGTGAGCTTCGGTAAGTTTGGCTTGTTTTGAATTCTTAGGATCCAGAATGTGTTGCGGAATGAAGGTTTGGGAAGCCATGAAAGGTCGAAGAAGTGTTTCGAGATGGCAAGGAAGTGGTTGAGATTTTTTTTTGAGAGTTGATTCTTTGAAGGAAGAAAGAGATGACGGTTGATTGATCAATGTGAGTGGTGCGATGGCTTTATGCGTTCCGATGCGAAGCCTTCCTCTTTATGCGTTCAAAGAGTTGGTTGGCATTTTGAATTTTCAATCCGGCGCCACTTTCCTCTCTGAATTGGGAGCAATTTTTGGGCCCGGAATTGTTAGCAGGCTGACCCGTACGATTAAGAAATCTTTTGGGTCTGAGTATTTATAGCTCCAAATAATTAAAGATCCAATAAACAAATAACGGTTTTGAGCAGATAACCTTGCCTGGAGATAGAGGCAAATCGCATGCTGCAAAAAAAGAGGAAGTGAGTGCTATTTTGACAGACAGTTGAGCTGCAAGCTAGCAAGATTTTTAATTTAAATAGATTAGAGGCGGATGGAGATGGACACGATCAATATTAATCAAAAGCTCACAGATACTCTTGTATTCATCAATCAAACTCCTAGTATTCATTTCTCATTATATTTCATTAAATTCTTTCTTGTACGATTCCCATATTAGAATAATTGGATTGTTATAGAAATTGTTAATTTCTTGCTCAAACAATATCCCTCTTTCCCCTCCCTATGTGCGTTCCACATCAATGTCTACATATCACCATTGTACTAATATATTACAACAGATTATGTCAATCAAATATATCATAATTAATGGTACCTCTCAAATATCTCAATAAAGGATAATGTCAATCAAATATTTGGTTGACATTATCCGTTGTAATATATTAGTACAACGATGATATGTTTTATTGAGAAATATCCATTGTCATAGAGAGATACAATGATGTTATATGAGAATTGTCCATTGTATATAATGATACAATGATGGTATATATTTTATTGAGAATTATCCGATGTACTAGAGAGTCATGGATGTTGAGGTTAAGTCCAGAACGACCCGAAGGCTCAACACCAACCTTGGATCTAGGATGCGATTTGCTACAGTAAAGTGTATAAAAGAATATAAAATCTGATTCAACTACTCAAATAACTCAGCTTGTATTAACGCAGTAATAACAATTACACAGAAATGGCCGAACGGCTGTTCAAGTCCAAAGGCTAATACAACAGCTAGAATATAATGCTATTAGAGCTAGAGAGTAAATAAATGCTAACCTTTTACAATGAGATTAATGCCTCTATTTACACTAAAAAAGGTGTGTGGGGTGATGACCTGGCTGAACCCGACTGACTGGTGTTCTCAAGTCAATTGGATACCCATGCTCCAACTTGCCGACGCCATACTGCACCATTTAATGCACCTTGCCACTTGCCGACTGCCTGTTCGGGCAGCGATCTCTTGATATTGCCTGGTGTAGTTAATCTGATTAGGGTATGCTACTTGACCCGTCTGCCGTTCGGGATATTCGGGTTTTAACTATTGTGGGGGGTCACAGTTTCTTCATGGGCCCGTCGCCCTTCTGGGGCCTTCAATGGTCTCTGGGCCAGGTGTTGGGCCTTCGGCCCAATAACCTAACACAAGTCGCCCACTTTCGATGTATCGAACTATAGAGAGTGCATAAGGAAGTAGTAGCAGTCTTATGCCGTTCGGCCATTGCGAACGAGATCCTTGTTGGTTTATTTGATGTAATGGATTAGCAGCCAACTGCGGCTATCGTTTTCGTTTCCCCGTAATCATCATGATTGTTGGTCATTGTTCCTGTGCGTGTCACGCGTCCCCTTACACGCTCCTGGTGACGTGTCTCTCTCTGATTGGTCCTTGAATCGGCGCCTGTCAGGCTATAAATAGGCCTTCAACTCCTTGGTTCTGGGTTTCGAATTCCCATTTCCTTCATGCTTTAGCTCTGCCTTCTCTCTAGGACTCCGGGGACCTGATTGAGGCCTGGTCTAACGCAGAACAAGAGGCTGCCACCGTCCTCCGGGCCTCTGAGGTCGATCGGAAAGCCTTTGCTGAAGAAAGGCAACAGTTCGAGACTGAGCTTGGTGAGCTTCGGGTTCAGCTTGCTGCTTCCCAGGCCAAGGTAGCCGCCGCGGAGCTCGCTCAAGTGGTGTTTGTAGAGACTGCCCCCTGCATTCCGGATGGCCCTTCCGTAGTGAAGTCAAATCTCTCCGCCGTCCGGGATGCGTTCAAATCCTCTACTGAGTTTGGTGTCATCAAGGAGGAGTACGCTATGCAGCACCTCCCAGCTGTATTTGGGTCTCATCTTGACAAGTTCCCACGGGGTGTCGAACGGCGTAAAGCTGGAGTGGATCTTCTTGACAAGGACCCCCGGGGCAAGCGTTGGAACAATTCCTTGGCCGCGGATCTCTACGTTAAGGGCTGCCAGCATATCTTACGGCCTTTTGGGGCCCAGCTGCAGCAGCAGCTCGGGAGACCAGTCAAGGGTTCCGATCTTCTGCAGGTTGATATCGTCACAGCTCAGTTCGATAAGTACGAACGAGATATGAAACAGGCTGCTGATCGGGAGGCTGGGAAGGAGCCTGAGCCCCCCTCTGAATCAGAAGATGACGAGGATGATGATGAGGGGGCCTTCGGCCAGTAGATCAGTCTGTTTTTCCTCTAATTGTTGTAACTTTTTTGCTTAGAACTCAGGACCATTGTAATTTCCGGCTGGTAGAGCCGATGAATACAATTGACATATTTTTACCCAACCACTATCTTTATTTTATATCCTTCCTTTTTCGCGTTTTCCTTTTGGGATTCGGTCATTTTTTCACTTTAACCGTTACTTTTTTAAAGCATGGCTGGAAACGGCATCTCCCAAGGCTCCTCATATCCCGTTCGGGAAGACTAACTGGTCCTTCCGCGGCCCTCTTCCTGATCTCATCTTGTGTAGTCCTAAAGGCACGCGTCGATCTCTGCTCGGATTGTCCATAGCCACCATTGGTACATTCGCCGTTCGGTCCATCTTGGATCGTGATCTAGGAGGTGTCATAATTGCTCGCAACCACCTTCTGCCACGTGTCCCTTACGGATTCTGGTTTTGGGCGCCACTTTCCTCTATAAGAAGAGAGGTGCTTCCTTCTCGTTTTTTCTCCTGCTTCAATCTTTTCTAATTTCTCTTAAGCTTTCTCTCTCTAGGATTCCTAGGTCCTTCTGAAGGCCTTTAATTCCTTCCTTTTATGTCCCTTTCCGCCTGTTCTTCAGATACAGTCGACATGCCGCTCATTCGTCTTCCTAGAGGAAAGAACAACATTGCCGGTCAAGCAGGAGCATCTTTATCCCAAGTATCAGATTCCACCAACACTTCAGTGTCTCATCAGGCCGAACAACCTCTCCCGGACGATGGATGTTCCTCGGACAATGATCTTGCCCTTTACGAGAAGAGGATGCCTGAATGGCCCCCCTCGC
This sequence comes from Cuscuta europaea, assembly GCA_945859875.1. Lineage (NCBI taxonomy): Eukaryota > Viridiplantae > Streptophyta > Magnoliopsida > Solanales > Convolvulaceae > Cuscuta > Cuscuta europaea. The sequence goes on along the minus strand of CAMAPE010000031.1, from coordinate 15,644,301 downwards.
ACATCCTTGCACTTCCATTGCATCAAAAAACTGCGTCAGCGCCTTCCTGAGGATGCCGAACGGCAAATTCGTCAATTCCTGCCCCATGGGAATATTATGCAGGTTTCATTAAGTATCCAATGAGGCATCAATCGGGGCACGTGCTGGTGCATCTCGATGCCCTTGCAGCTGGGCTTCGTTTCCCCTGCACCCCTTTATTGTGGATTTCCTGCGTCGGGTCTCCGTGCTTCCGGCTCAGTTTATACCTAGCACCTACCGAATTCTTGCTGGCTTCATCATCCGGTGTCATGATCTGGGGATTGTCCCCAATGTTGATTTATTTTTGTATCTTTACAGCTACCAGCCCTACTGAACTACTGGGTACCTGAGGCTGACAGCTCGTCGTGATCGCCAGCTTTTCATGGACAATCCTACCGCCCCTGAAAAGTGAGAAGAACGTTTTCTCTTCGTTCATGTGGGTAATCCTCTTCCTTTCCCCGACCGCTGGAATACTAATCCTGTTCGGGATACCGTGCCCGCTCTGGACGCTGCTCTACTCTGTCAGTACGATCGGCTTTGTCTGGGGGGTTCCCAGAATATTCGAGCCTATGACAGCCTCTCTAAAATTCTGGCTGCGGGCATCGGTAAGCCTTTGTTTTGTTGAACTGCTCGGCTTGTTTGCCCTTCAATCCTGGTATTTTACTTTGATTTTACTTAGTGCAGGTGTAATTCCTTTGGCAGAGGTCAAACGTCCCACACCTGCCTCCACCTTGACGGTCCCAACTGGGAAGGGGAAAGAGAAACTGACCGTTGAGGCCCGGGGTGATACTGAACAAGCCCGGAAGAGGCGTCGGGGAGACGGCGTTAGCCAGCTTATCTCGATCGATGTAGTTGATTTGACCGGTCCGGAGACTGAGCTTAAAAAGTCTACTCCCCCGCCTGCTAAGTCAAGAGATTCGGCTCTTGCCAACATGCCGGTCGATGATCGGATGTTTGTGGAGTTCTCCGATCTGGGGCCCTGCACAGAAGGAAGGTATCTGTTCGACCAGACACCAGGTTCCATGTGGTGCAGCACGTCTTTGAAGGCTCCCCCTAGTTTTACTAACTTGACTCACTAGTCTAACCTGGTCGAGGCAGGGCATCTTGTGGCCTTTAAGGTATGAATTTATCAGGCATGTTTTGGAGATTGTGTATCCCCTTAGATCTTGTTTTATAACGTGGTTGGCATGATTCAGACTAGAGTTTATTACCATCGGGCTTTCCTAGCTGCCAAACGGGAGATGATGCTCCTGTCTCGCGATCGAGATGACAGTCAAACACTTCTTGATGTTGCCCGTAAGCTGATCGCGGATCTGCAGGATCGTGCTAACAAGGGTGATAAAGCAACGGTCGAGCTGGCGGAGATGGAGGAGAGGATTCGGCGTCGCGATCGGGCAATCACTGACCTTAAAGTCAAGGTGAAGGTGGCTGAAGCGGCCGAGATGAAGTTTGATAAGGCCGAGGGAGAAAATCCTCCCGTTCCTTATACTGCCAACGTCTCCAAGATCACCAAACAAGCGGTGATCGACTTCCAACGAGGGGTCCCTGTAGCGTATGATCGACCCAGAATACTAAAAATCACACAATCATAGCAGATAAAGAAGAAGAAGCAGATAGAAAGATATGAGATATTCAATGAATCTGGTATACCGTGATAATGGTCGCTGCTCTCCCTCGAGAAGGAGAGCAGCAGCAAACCCTAATCTCTCTATCTCTGTGCCTCTACGCACTCTCAACCTCTGAATCGTTAGAGTTTCCATAAGTTAGCCTCCTTTTATAGGAGAAGTTGGCTAACTTATGGATTACAAAAAAGCTAACGGGCTGATACACATTTGTGGCCCGTATTACACATTTAATTAATAACTACACAAATACAAAGATATTTAATTAGATTGGACACCATAAAATATTCCTAACAATCTCCCCCTTGGTGTTCAATCGTGTTGAATCATCATTGCAGCGCAAATATCTTTGTCTTTGTTGTTATTCAGCTTCCTTTGTCTTTGAACTTGACTTCTTGAGAAGGCTTTCTGAAAACATCCTTGCAATCTCCCCTTTGATGTCTTCTTGTCAATTTGATCTTTGATGATGGGGGTTGAGGAGTCTTCCTTTGGCTTGCTTGTAAACCTTGCCTTCAAGAAGTTGCTCTTGATCACCTTGAATGAAGTCCAGTGGTGCCTCTAGAATGATAGTTCTTTAGGAATTGCAGGCGTACATGGAAATCATCTTCAGAATTCGAGTATGTGACCTTTGTCTCCTCCACAATGTAGTCTTTTTGACTATTTGAAATGAATTCGTTTGAGGAGACCTTGTCGGTGGCACAGCGGAAAATGATGGTTGGCTTATGAGCGTAGCTGACCATTTGGGGCTTTTGATAGAGACAGTAGAGAAAGTGTTGGAAGAGAGAAGTGTCCGAGAATGATTTTTGAGAGACAAACAGCATGTGGAACACTCTCCCCCTCATGACGGTCCGATGAATCGGGGCGTCATGCCTTTATTCTTTTATTCTGCGGAAATAAAACAGGAAAAACAAGCAGAATGTTGAATTGCAAAAACCGGATACACTGATGTGTTCCGTTAACACAACATCAATGTAAACATCTATGTGTAGCCTGTATATAATGATAGAAGCATTATTAAGCTCTAATAGGACTTCCAACAAGTCATTGTGAAGCATCTGAATAGATGTCACTCTGGTTGTTATGGCAAAATCATAAAGAGATAAACTCTAAAGCAATGGCCTGAAAATGTTGGTGATTCTTATGTTGCAACAGCAGGACTTCCTTCCAATCCTTGGTCTACATCTGTAATAGATGATCCCTATGGAAGTTCTCACATGTCATGAAAACCTGCAACTGACTCTAAAAGTGCGTCTGTGTCCTAGAAAATTTCAATACATTTGGGAGTGAGTAACTAGACATGACGTGATCAATGAAAGTTCAGTGGCATGGGGTTGAGGCCACTGTAGTCAGTATCACTTGCCTCGGAAGGAGACAGTAATGAGAGACGCGGTTCTACGTGAAATATGATTAAACACCTGTCTGTTGGGAGACAAGTGAGTGGTCTTGGGTAGGTTTAAGCATGCACTGTTGGACAAGATGCAGTGACTTCTACCTAGGATCTGATTAAATCAGTCCTGAACCTATGGGGATTGTCCAGAGTATTTGAGTGGCTAGGAGTAAATGTTCAATTGATAGCAGGCAGTTGAGGTAACAGACTTATCATTGATTATTGTTTCCTTGCTCACTTGAGCCTTCTGCTTCCTAATGCTCATAATGTTCACTCACTCACTCACTCGCTCACTCACTTACGCTCGGCTTTGTCCCTTGGGTAGGCTTAGTTGGGTTTACTAAGCCATAGGGACATGTTCTCTCATTACTTTCTTGATTTTCTCTCTGTACTCCCCCTCAACTGGAGCACTCGGTATGCTTTGTCATTGTTAGGCACCGGGGAGGATAACATTGAACATTCCCCCTAAAATGTTGCATCCTTTGAGAGATTCCTTGCTTTGTCGGTGTAAGACGCCAGGAGAAGAAAACTGAAACTCCCCCTCAGAATGTGCAAGGTTTGATTGCTCACAGCTCGTCATACCTGCGATGTGTGTGGAGCAACCTGAACAGGTACCACACATGACAGTTTCCCTTAACTCATCATTTGGAATTTCAGCACGTTTGAGGATCACACAATGTTGATGAGTTAGGGGAGGCTTTAGTAGTTGATTGTTGATTGTTGTAAGATGACCGTTGACGCGAGGTTGATTGAATGGTTAAAACGGGCAAATTATACCGTGGGATCGGCACAACATGAGCATGGTGTGCCGATCCCAGTACCTGTTCCATTAATTAAAACCAATCATCTCTTCTTCTCCGCCAAGCTATACTCCTGGATCATTGCCCACTATCATATAGCCTTCTTCTCCTTGCTCCACTCCGCGTCTGCTACAGGGATGGAAACGCTGAAAATTCATGTGATTCCTACATTCGAATTCGGTTGATTTATCCCCTCCGCTATAGTGAATCAATACATATGTCATGTCGGTTAATTTAACTTTGCTTCCACCGACTAACAAAAGTGATGTGCTTCAATTCTGTGTTTTTTATTTTTCGAAAGATGATGCTTTTCAATTTCTGAAGCTTTTTGACCATTGAAATCCAGCTGAATGTACACTTCGAAGCTATGCATTAAAATGATCATATATTTTTGTGTATTAATGATGTTATTATTATTGTTTAAATTTAATACTGAAGTTACATTTGATAATATATGAGTTACATGTTATTATCCGCGAGTTACATCTTATTATACACGAGTTACATCTTATTATTCGCGAGTTACATATTGTTATTCGCGAGTTACATGTCAACTTTCTTCATCAAGTTACATCTCGCTTACATGTAATTTACATTTCCCATAATGCGAGTAACATGACAATATAATGCGAGTTACACAACACAATTAGCGCTGCTATTCAATGAAAAATTATTTTTATAAAAAAACATTTTATAGATCTGATATTAAAAACAAAACATACCTTACATACGGAGTATTATATTTTGCATACACCTAAGTTAGATTTTCTATCAACACAAGTTACATTTTTCATAACACTAGTTACATCGCAAAAAACCCCTTTTATTAAAACAAAAAAAAACTGTTTTTAAATCATTTTTTTTTGCAAAAAATGATTGCTTGGGGAAAAATGACTTTTTAAAACATTTCATGGTCTTAATATTAAAAACAAAACATATTCACTATTTAGGTAAAGTAATTAAAAAAATTGACTCATTTTTTTATTTATTGTTTACATTGAAATCAATGTTTTAAACAAGTTACATTTCTACTTGCTAGTAGTAACATTTCTTTTAAATGTGAGTTGCATTTTTTTACACACGAGTTACATCATTCTGCTAGTGGGATATATAGTCCGATAATATGTTAAAATTACATAGGCAATATTGGTCTCATTTGAAAGATCATGAAAAATAAAAAAAAAATTGATATAAATTTTATAAAAATTGTATTAAAAATAAAAAAAATATTACCATTTTTAAGAAAAAGAGAAATAAAAAATAACAAGGCCCATGGGATGGAATACCATGCGCACCGTTGGACGGTCGCATGGTATACGAACCGGTTAAAACGGGTCCATATTTGTAGGATCCCATCAATAGCTATGATCATTTTAAATTTAAAAAAAAATCAACTTAATAATCGGCTGAGCTATTATATTGTCCACATAATTAGAGAGTCTCTAAAATTAAGACATTAATTTCATCACTTATAATATAATATGTCCATTCAGGCGCACATAGAAGTGAAAAATTAAAATGTCACATTATATTATATGATACTTGAACAATGTTCCTTATCATATAATGACTATAAATAATCATACGAGACTGTTTATCCTCTAATATGGAACAAATATATTCATTATTTTAATACATCACTTTACAATCTTTACAACTATGGTTTCTAATTATAATTTAAATCCAAATATGTAAGTTGTTCTTTGATGTATTGTCAGCCACATCTCCATATTTAATACAATTATATCTTAGGATACAAAATTGTAACCCTCAAAATAATATTTGTATCATCATATTTCCAACAAATACAAGAGCTAGAATGCTATTAGAGCTAAAGAGTAAATAAATGCTAACCTTTTACAATGAGATTAATGCCTCTATTTATACTAAAAAAGGGTGTGGGGTGATGACGTGGCCGAACCCGACTTGTTGCTGTTCTCAAGCCACTTGGATACCCGTGCTCCAACTTGTCGACGCCATACTGCAACATTTAATGCACCTTGTCACTTGCGGACTGCCCGTTCGGACAGTGGTCTCTTGATATTGTCTGGTGTAGTTAATCTGATCAAAGTATGCTACTTGACCCGTCTTCCATTCGGGATATTCGGGTTTTAACTATTGTGGACCCCCGGTTTCCGTTCGGGACACAATTTCTTCATAGGCCCGTCGCCCTTCTGAGGCCTTCAATGGTCTCTGGGCCAGGTGTTGGGCCTTCAGCCCAATAACCTAACATATGTTATTTCTTATTGAGAGTTATCCGTTGTATTGCCGAGATACAACGACGACATATGAGATATACATTCACCCTTAAAAGTGGTGCAATGATGTTTGAGAATGGATTATCTCCATTAATTTTGTGAGGTCGGAAGGAATTAGCTACTCCTTTTGACAAAAGCCATAGGATGAAAATGATAACCTAAACATCGAAGGAAATGAGACTAGTGCCATTTCAAACAAATGGGGATGAGAACCCAACTTGTGTGATTGGAGATCACACGAACACGTTCATATGGGTAATAACAAGTCTTCCATTTAGGACGAGAGAAGGTGACACGATTATTATGAAAAGTGGGTTTGTGTGGTTGATATTAAATTGATAAAGTAAGAATAAAGCAAGGATGGTTTAGTGTTACACAAACTTCACCAAATTTCGTATGAGACAATCTTAGTGGGACTTCCTGAAAAGGTAAAATGGGACAATCGTAGCGGGACGGAGGGAGTATAACCCTTAATTTTAGGGTGGTGTGCAAAAGCGGTACACACTTGATGATATCACCTATATGAGTGTGATGTGGGGCCGCCTCTATGAAGCATGACAAAACTTCTAGAGGACTCATGAAAACCAAGCACGCGCATGGCCTTACGACGCACAACAGCGCTTACGCTACTCGAGCTATATTATTTTTCTAACGCTTTTTTGCAGGTTTATCCGGTCGAATTACTCCAACAATCTCAAGAAAGTATTTCCGACTAACGAAAACCTTTTCTTAAAATAAAACGAGTTCTTCGACGTAAGTCGGTAACAGAACAACAAGAGTAGAATAATATTAATCCAGCAGACTGTATAAAATATGTTTTGCTAGCTACTCAAAAATAAAAACTATTGTCTTCTCTTAGACTAATGTATAAAATATGTTTTGCTAGCTACTCAAAAATAAAGACTAACGTCTTTTCTTAAGAATAATGGATGAATAATTTTGGCTCATTCTTCTAACGGTTGGGGGAAGTCGATGTCCTCATGTCCCTATGCTTTATGACATCTTTCCTCTTCTTCGTAGTGATCACGTAGCATCACAGTCAATCTTTCATGCTTGGGCTTTTTTTAGGAAACGAAAGAGAGAAAAGAGGTAGACTTTTTTGTTATTTTTATGTACTTCGTTAGATATTATGACATGAAATAAAACTTCTCATTCCAATATTTGAGTACTTGATTCATTTTTCCAGGTTAAGGCCTATGGGTACCTACTAAAACTCCCTTTGGGCAATGCTCTTCAGTAGGTATGACATTTAGAATTGTTGTGTTTATTTTCGTAGCAAATCAATGACCTGTTTTTGTATGCAATTTAAATTCAAAATCACGGGAATTTCATCAAACAATGTTGGGCTAGGTAATTAAGCTTTTGTTTTATATCAGTAAAATTCGTTTGTGCAGAAGAACAACAATCGCTACTGAAGCTTGAAGTTCTAAAATAGGAGTAAATGAAGTTTGAAATTCTAAAATAGGACTATTATGTTTTTATTCCTGAAATAGGACTAACATGACAGTATTTACTGTCATCTTATAGGTGTGACTGCCAAATAGTTGCAGTAGTACATTTAACATGACAATATTTATTATTATTAATGATGTATTTTTTCAATCATGACAGTATTTTTCATAAATGACAGTACCAACTCCTATTTCGGGAAGAAAAACATAGTAGTCCTATATTGGAATTTCAAAAATCATTTACTCCTGTTTTGGGCAATTTCCCTTAATGGTATTATGGTACCTATTTTGTGTTGGGCACCTATCTTGTAGCTCTTGAATGAGATTATTGCTAAGCTGACCATTAAACCTGATTACATAAACAAAATTTACACCAATAAGGATTCAAACATAAGCCTTCAAACAAACCTCAAATTCACAAATTCAAATTTAAGAGAATAATACTTATATTGTCATACAAATTGCTACCAGTTTTGGACTATGAACTACAATTAACATACCCATCATAACACAGCTGCCATATGGCCATCATTAACTACAACTAACATATCCATCATTTAGTTCCTTGTAATCCACTGGTCATGATAGTCATTGCTAAAGCAAATCACACCATTACAAGTGTAAATAGTTATATTTTCTTTCTCCTTTGTTCTATTTCAGACTACGGTGCATTTCTTAACTCAGTAACTTCAAGACGAATAGAGCTAATTTCCTCTAATAATTCAACACACATCATTTTCACCTCCTCGCATCTCTACTTTGAAGCTTTGTTGTTATTTTCAATTTCTTCTTTCCAACCAAAGAATCTGCATCTTCCTCCGACCGGGTGGAAATCAATGGACCAAGGTTCGAATCCCCGCAGCGACCGCCGACTGGGTGGAGGTCACAGAACCTGAAATAAGGCTGGGCCTCTGGTGCGCACGGGTGTATGGGCCTACTGCCATTCTGCTGACTGAGTTATCGTGACTAACCTCCCCACCATCCTGTCGGGTCGGGGTGGGCGCTTCTAGAGTGGGAGATTCCACCTATTTGGATCAATAAAACAAAAAACATCAAAACATCATAACATATCATTCGTAAATTATCCCCAAAATGATTATTTTCATAAACCTAACCACTTCCAATATCAAAAACTCAAATTCCGATAATATATTTAGTCCCCCAAACAAATAACAATCATATCACTGATTTAAATTCACTTATCTTCCATCACTGACACACAAAGAAGACTTTAATCCACATTTACAACAAGTAGTATAGTTGGTTCCTAATGCATATTTAGGTCCATCTTTGAAATTGAAGTGAACGAGGTTGAAGACATGGTGAGGATGAATAATCAAGGTGAACGAACTGAAGGATAAACCCTAAGTTCTTTTTATGAAACCCTAAGCTTTAAAAAATAATGTCTGCCTGGCCTTTTAAAACTGGTTATATGGATGCATATGACATGGAAAGTTTAGCCAGTGTTGGCTAAAACAGTGACACTAACATTGTTGCATGGGTTTATAACATATGGGCTATATATATATCCCACATACATTCATCATATCATGACATTTACTATCTGAAACCTCTCCTCTCCTACTGCTTGCTTTTCAGTTTGGGAAATTCAACAAGTTGATAATAAGAGCAATCATAATTTAAGATATGGAAATAAAGTCGGGAGATTTAAAAAATACAAAGGGTCAAGTACTTAAGTTTGTCTCCATCCTAAAAGGTCAAAGTGATAAGAGTAAGCTTTATATGTGGGTTTATATTTTAATGGCTGGCCGGGTGGGATTGTCTAACAAAGTTGACTGCAACAATTGAAGTATTAATATCAGTTAGCAGGAGTCTTGATGTAATCTTTTGTTTGAAACCTTTGTTGATGCTTTGATTAATTGTAGATGTGTGATCTTAAATGTTGAGTAGCTATTGATGTATGATAATTATAAGAAAGGTCAGCTCAAGTGAGAATCAGTAATGTTAGACATTAAAAGTGTTTGGTTAATCATGATATTATCTCTGTGGCTCACATTGTCACTTTAGAGGACTTTTTGTGTTCACATGAGCATCATAACATCGTTATATAAAACCAAGGAACACTAAATGTTATTTTCTATTTGTCACTTCATAATAATACCAAGTAACATCATAACATGGTAGAAGTCTTTTGAGTAGGTATTGTCAAAAAACGTCCATTTGAGGGTTCCTTGAATCTGCGTAGTTTTCTCTAAATCGATATATACTATGATCCACATCAAGAATATGTGAGAATCCACGAATGATAAATGCATAGGTACAACATCAGAGTGAAAAGTAACCACCGTTCCACATTTTGAAAAGGATCACAATTCAGCTAATAACTCCAAAATAAACGAATGAAATCAAAATCATTGCATATTCCATGTCAGAAAAGTGATTTACATCATATCTAAATATCTAAACTTCTAAAGAGAGACGCAAGTAAAATATTACATAAAAAATCGATCAAAGAAGCAAGGAACTAAGCTACTCCGATCTTTTCAAGGCCAATTATGTCCTCGAGTATCAGTAGCTCTACAATCGGCAGACTCTCATTTGTGCTAACCTTCAAAGATAACCATCCAAACACAGCACAATCCAATTAAAGAATAGGGGTTCACGACTTCAAAGGAAACTATGTGACATCTCAAGAATACTTGAAATGCTGCTATGTTCTCACCAAGGACTTGATCCCAACTTTGAAGACCTAAAAGTATAAAACATGCCAAAATTCCAACATATAAACAACAAACAACACAAAAGAAAAATTAGGATTAGAGTTTTTCTATGTTTAAAATGCTCTTAGTAGATGAAGCATGCATTCATATATTTGTGGCCTTGCGGCTTAGAGCAGCAGCAGAATCACTGCATATAAATAGGGAAGATAATAACTATACAGATGTATAGGGAATAGAGCATATACAGAAATTTGCATGTCAAAATATAATATATATATTTATAGCCAGATGCTTCAAGTGAAAAATAATCTTCCTATAAAAATGATAATGAATCTTGTCCCATACACATTATTCAATTAAAAAAGAAACAACATCGAAAAGAAGATGGTTGAAAACAAAGGGAAGATTAAAACTATATAGAAGTAAATGATATTATAATCATATATAGACTAGTTATTTAAAATCTAAAACTAACAAATATGGAGTAGAATATAGACTAATTTGTAAAGTAAAATCAACCCCCTCCCTGTTGCAAAATCTAACACTCTTGAACTCAAGAAGTCAGAACTCAACAACTCCTCAAGACTTTATCTAGTCAAAGGTGTCTACGGGGAAGGAGAGATTTACTTATTCTCTTTGGTTATGATAATCTAACATTTTTCAGACCTAAATAAATGAGTGGTGAACCGGCCTTGACTTATGACTTATGTGATTAGAAATTTTTGGGGGTTTAGGCATAAAAAAGCCTATCCACACAACACAAATGGCTAGCATGCTTCCTGCTCGCGAAGAAAGAAAGAAGAACGACAAGGTGCAGATTTTACAGTTTGCAGCATCAGATTAGATTCCCTGAAATAAACTTGTGATCAATAGGATGCAGGGGGGAGAAGGGTAAGAAAAAGATGGATATACTCACAAAAGTTGTGTTGAATATTTAGTTTTGTTGATGACTAACCATGCAGGAACGAAAGAAGGAACCGTTGATGACTAACCATACAGGAACGAAATATGAAACTATCCTATGATATAAGTGCACATTGGTTCTACTGATAACTAACCCTGCATGTAGACCAGCGGATAGAACTTCTCTCCATTCTATCAGGAACGAAAATTAGAACTATACTTAGTTCTGTTTTGTGTGAATGATTGACGTACATAACGAATAAATGAATTCATATGTTAGTGCATGATAATGCCATATCTACGTACCTAGATATGTTATGCATGAAAGTGACACAATTTAAATATCTTTTCATAAATGATTATGCCTTTATACTTTATAAAAGGTAATCATGAAAGTGGCACAATTAAAATATCTTTTTATAAATGATTGGACACCACTTAAGTAAGTTAACCTTAATTGTGTTTCATACTTTATAGAAAATAATAGTGGCTTGCTAAATTAAGGTCGTTGCATGATTTGAGTAATGTACTATGGAAAGCTTCCTGACATGATTCAAATAAATTCAAATAAGCTAAATAGTATTTGCTGCCATGTTACGTATCTCTTACTATGGAAAGTAATCTTGTTATCTTTATATTGATGGTCCTCTTTCAAAATACATTAAAAGGAATATTTTTGGTAGCATATGATTTGATTGCATCTCCTACTATACGAATTTATCTACATCCATGATTGAATATTTTAAATACTTTTGAATAGATAATTGCTTACCTATTGTGAACCGTTGCTTCTTGCTATAATAGGTAGATATATTCTTTCCTTGCTATATTACCTTGAGACTGTTGCATGCATTAGATATTTTCTCAATTGACATATTCTAGAATATCTTGTGTCTATCAATATAATTGACATATGCTGTTAGCTCAAAGTATGAGACATATTATACAAGGAAGGTAATTCAAAATATCAAGGAAAGTCCAAATATTCAACCAAGTGAAGGAGAGGCTACGGATGCTATATATATTGGACTGAAGACCAGACGAAAGTGGTGAGCTTGACCGAGCTTCTATTGAGAAATATACACGAGAATATTTACTAAGTCCAAGGCACCTGAACCTGCTCACGGAGTTCCAGACAGAGTTTCTTTTTCCCTTCTTCATATTGTAATTCGGATTTTGAGGATTGGCTAAGTGTAGCATCCTCGGGTTGGTTAGTGTGTTGTGAGAGCTTTATTGTAAAGCTAAGAGGCTCTCTACCCGCAAGGTAGAGATGCATAACTCTTACTAGAGAGGATAGAGTTGGGGTGGCTCAAGGGTAGTGTAACACCGACCCCGAGCATATTTACTTTTAGTAAATTATGTAATAAACCTTGAAAGATGATTTATGAATTTGCGTAATTGTAAATTTTTATTATTTCTTTTACGTGAATAGTAAATTGCATGTGGGGCCCACAGCGGGACGGGGACCGCCCGATAATTCCCGAACCACATATTATATTCATCTTGGCCTAGATAATATGTATATGGTGGTGGATATTTTATTTGGGCCATAAGAAAGGCATGAGGTTGACCGGTTGGTCAAACGGGGCCCAATTACCGGTATTGGCAAATTAACGGATAACAGCCCGAAATGAGTTTCAGAGACTCCTAAATTAATGTTGGGGAATGTACATCGTTTCTAAAGGCCCATAATTATTAGGAACACGTGATATATTTTATCCGGCCCGATAAAATAAAATATGACTAAAGTAGTCCGAAAAATACAACTTTCGGGGCCGATTATACATATCGGGACGTAATGGGATGACCTCCCACATAAGTGGGGGTCACCCCACATTTTTATGGGTGCTGATTGACTGAGTAATAAGGGAAGGGGAACAACACAATGTGCTGGTACGCACAAGTGAGGGGAGGAAGCCTCCTAAGGACAAGGAATACCCCCCATGTCCTCTCAATGCATGTGCATTGGTTTTGATTGAAAATCAGATGCCACCCCCTATTACTTGCATTCATTCGGACCTTACAAGGAGAGGATAAGCTTCAGGAAGTCTCTCACAAAGGATGGAGCTTGAGGCCAGCAAGAAGAGAGGAAATCCAAAGAGAAAAAGCTAGGTAAGAACACCAATAGTTCTTTTAACTAGTTTTATGGTGTATGATTTTTAAGAAATCATATGGTGGATTAAACATGATGTTCTACACGCTTAAAAGTGTAGAATATTGATATAAAGTGGTGATTTTTAACTTAGAAGAGTTGGTGAATCGATAGGAGTCGAAATCGCCGGAAACCGCCACTTTAAAGGAGCTGCTCGTTTCTGCAGACCACGAAAGCCGCCCGGCTTTTGCCCAGCAGTTCAGTTTTACACCTTCAATCGGCCTAGAACGGGGATTGATCGAGGGGCTTAGCAAAGGCAACTATTTCAGCACTTCATAAGGTGAGGATGACTGACTATATTGCTTATAATTAGTGAGTTAATTTCATGAGATTACCGAAGGTAATTAAATGTGTTTTTATGGATTATTAATGATTAATAATGCCCTAAAAATGAAAAGACAAAATGTCTAGAGAAAAAGGAGCATGATATACAAATTTAGGAGTAAATTGTGTATGTTCATGTGTTATGAGTATGTTGACTTGAAAGTGGAATTTATTATGAAACATGTGTTGAAATATACTTTTTCTTCATATTAGAATATATGAGTGATTAAAAGTGATATTTTGGATATTGAGATAAATGATATTTTCAAAGGAAAATCAGTTGGAATTGTCTATATGACTATGAGTTGAGAACTTGGTTTGTTGATATTAATTTGACTAGTATTAAGATACTAGTTGGACATTAAGATGAAATGTTGTTAAGATTGATCCTAAGGTTGGATTGTGAAATGTTATGCCTTAAGTAGTCTTAAGAGATGCTTTAAGGTAGGAAAGTATGAACTCTAAGTTATACTAGGGGTAGGCCTTAAGGGATACCCAAGATAAAGTAAATAATAAATTGATCCTAAGTATAGGATTGACCTACGGGTGTGTTCGGTAGTCCTTGTGGATAGCCGGTTGAACTATGGAAATAGTAAGGACCATGGCCCTTCCCGACTCTAGAGAGCGGGGTTGGATAGCATGGACTTACATCGTGATCACGGGTTAGGGTGGAATCCGAATCGGAGACCTAACTAGGTTCCGGTAGCGGTAACACATAAGATAGGACCCCGAAGGGCCTTACCTTCCTACGGGATGATGGGTACGAGTCCAGGGGCGGGATGTTGGAGTCCGAACCGGGAGCCTCATGAGGTCTCGGACAGCGGTAGCAAGTCCCGTAGAAATAATAAGACCCAAGGGTTGGGTTGTGCAAATGAAAAATGGAAAGGAACATATAAGAAGGGCCGTGTGCCGACAGATAAATAAATTTACTTATTATAGAGATAATAAGTGGGAAATATAAATTATTATTTATATTATGATATCACCCTATTTTGAGGGTCTTGGAAATTAAAACGTTGATTATACTTAGTATAGTTGCTATTGTACTTGTCAAATATTTCCAAGTACTGACCTCCCCTTCACGGGGGAGGCCACCTCACAGTTTCAGGTAGGACTTGAAGGTTGCTACCGGTGCCCGTTGCTCGGGATATTCAGAGGAGAAGACGTGGTTCGTGCTTCTTCTGTTTCATGTTTTCAAAACAATTATAATAGTGCTCATGGATATTATTTTGAATAACTATTTGGGGGCTTGCATGCCCATGTTTGCCAAAGTGTGGCTAAGACACTTTTATTAAATGCTTCCGCTGTTTTAAATGAATGTTTTACATTATGTTTGTTTATGGATGTACTATGTGTGAATGATATTCATGACGCCTTGTATAGTATGGATGAGTTGAACTACGGTTGACTATTCGTACTGTACGGCGTGTTGTTGACGTGTCCGGCTAGGTCCGGGGCGTGACAATTTAATTGGTATCAGAGCCTTAGTCCGTAAACATCATAATGAAGCTTCAAAATTCTTTTTGAAAGTGAAATTGAAAACCATGAGCATAAAGTTTTGTACTTATAGAACTTTTGGTACTTGAGTTGCAATGTCTCTAATTGTTAAGATGGTACCCTTAACAATTGGTATGGCGGTGATTTGAGCCAAAGGATGTCTTTAAGTGCCTATCCGTCAATTGACATTTGATACGAGTCTAATGACTCATTCTAAATTTCTTTCAGAAATGGAACGTACCAGTAAAGTTACTCGACGGAACCCGACTGGCCAGGCACCGGGAGGATCCCAACGTGGTGGCCGGGGAGGGTCGAGGGTGTCTCGGAGACAGGGCCGTGCAGCCCACTCACTAACGGTGAGTGACGGTCATGTGGAGACGAGTGATGAACAATATGAGTCCGAGGAGGATTCAACTTACCAACCGGGAACTGAGCCGGTTGAGACCCCATATGATGGGGAATACGATGATGCTAGTGATGAGAGCGATGATAATGAAGCTCTCGAACGGATTGAGGAATTACTCCGGCAATACCACCAGGATCGCCAAAGGCGCCGGGCAAGGCGTGCTTTGGAAGGAGCTTCAAGGAGAGGAAGCCGCGTGACTCCCCGGGAGATCATAGAATCCCGAGGAGGGGGAGGTGCTGAGGTCCCTATAATAAGGATCTCAAAGTACCTCAAAGAGGCAAGAGACTTGGGATGTAAACCGTTCGATGGAACGGGGGACATCTCCGTAGCAGCCGAGTGGATCAAAAGATTCAACGAGGCGGCCCTCGACATGCAACTACCACCCCACATGAAGCTGAGAGTAGCCACGAGGCTACTAGAAGGCATGGCGTCCACATGGTGGGATGGAACAAAAGGGAAGTACGGCGAGGCCGTCACTTGGGAGAATTTCAGACAGGAGTTCTTCAGCCAATACTACTCCGACTTCGAGGTGAACTTGAAGAGGAGGGAGTACACGAATTTGACCCAAGGAGGTGAATGTACGGTGAAGGAACTTGAGCACAAATTCAGAAAGCTTGCTGAGTTCATACCGGAGTACATTTGTGATGAAAACCGGATGGTGAACCACTTTTGGGATGCCTTGGACCTTGACATACGCGAGAGGGCAACACAATTGCCTAATATGACGTTTAGTCAGGTGGTTGAACAAGGCTTGAAGGGGGAGAAAGAGTGGGAGGAAAGGAAACGAAGGAATGCCGAGGAGGCAAGGAAAAGAAAATGGAAGAACCATGGCCCTGAAGGTTCCAACAAGAAGGGGAACCACGGGGGAGGCGGATCCTTCAAAACCCCTGCACCACCGGCAAGGGGAAATCAAGGCCCGAGCGGGCAAAGCTCTGTGTCACAAGGCTTTGGCAAGTGCCGCGATCCCCCGAGGTGTTATCAATGCGGGGAGGTCGGGCATTTGAAGGTGAGTTGCCCACAGCTTGGGCGAGCCATGGGGGCCGGACCGAGTAGTGCAACGATGGTGAGAAGGAACCGAACCGGAGCACCAAATGTTAGCGGTGGGCACGGTGGGGCGAGTGCAAGCAACGCGCCATCCGTAAATCAAGGAAGGACCCAAGCTCGGGTCTATGCTATGACGGAGGTGGATGCTCGTGCCAACCCGGACTCCGTTGCGGGTAATTCCTTAAACTCACGTATTAGTCTATTATAAACAATAGGAGTGCGGAACTTGTAAATTTATAACCCCAACGAGTTTGGTCGGGTTTGAAGGGAAAAAGGGGAGGAGAATCCTCGCCCTGGGCGAAAACCGCCCGGCTTTGACGAAAGCCGCCCGACTTTCGTCTTGATTTAATTGGGATAATACCACGGCAACGAATGCCGGCCGGCTTCCACCGAGAACCGCCCGGCTTTCGTCAAGGTTAAATCAAAAAAATTCTCGCAACCAAAAACCGGCCGGCTTTTGTAAAGACCGGCCGGCTTTTGTAAATACCCCACCTGGAAAATTCCTCGCAGCTAAAAGACGCCCGGCTTACGCGAAAGCCGCCCGGCTTTCGTTAGGCCTGGGGATTCCTGCGCTGCTGAAACCCGGCCGGGTTTCGTAGAAACCGGCCGGCTTCGAAACCTTTCCCTGAATAAAAGCTACGACGACGAAAACCGCCCGGCTTTCGTATAAGCCGCCCGGCTTTCGTGATTAAATACTGAGAATTTTTCTCGCAGTCGAAAAGCGGCCGGCTTTCGTGAAAAGCGGCCGGCTTTCACCGGGGGTCGGTCCCAGAACGGTTCTAAGGGTCAGAAACCGGGAATTTTCGGACGGGTGTCAAACGGACCCCACCCGAACCACAACCAACATACTCTACGACTTAAGAAACAAGCCTATTAATTAGATAGTGTGTCTTACATTACTTATGAATGTAGGAACACTAAAGATAAACGGGAGAGACGCAAGGATCCTTATTGATACCGGGGCGCAACGATCATTTGTGAGTGAGGCGTTCACCAGCGGATTAAACGGACCACTTGTACCGATGACTCAAACCCTATTGGTGTCCACGCCTCTAGGGGATGATATCGAGAGAGATAGCCACTATCCATCGTGTGAAGTGGAGGTGGAGGGACAGAACTTGACGTGTGACTTCGTACCGCTGAGCATGATCGAGTTTGATGCAATCCTCGGGATGGATTGGCTTGAGAAACATCATGCTAGGGTCGATTGCTACACGAAAATTCTTGAACTCGAAGGCGGTGAAGGGTTGACCTTACGCTTCGAGGGGGATAGAGGCAAATCAAACAGTTGTATCATGACGAGCACTTTGTCACGGTGCGTAAATAAAAGGGGGGTTTCGGTTTTGAGTGATTTAATTCAATTAAGAAACTAAGATGAACAACCTATATGTGTTTAATTCAAAGATAAAAAGGACTTGGCATTGCTACTTTCCACTTGTTGATATATTTTAGTCGATCATTGTTATATCTATAACTTATCCCCTCTCGAATACTCAATCGAGGAGTATCTCCAATTCATCGAGGGTAGTTATTAACAACGACCGTTCATTAATAACCCTTACTATTAATCAAATATAGAACAACGCCTTATACCGATATAATAGTAGCATTCAATCTGTTTAACTCCTTGATGAAACCAATTGAGATTGATAACCTTAACACAACGGTTTCGGTTTAACCAACAAAATTGATCCCTCTTAAGTCTATTAACCACGACCGTGCATTAATAAATCGAAGTTACTTACTTGTGAAACCACCAACGATTAACCATCGGTTCGTTGATCGTTTCTAGTAGTAATTAATGTCGGAACGTTAACTAATCGTCACTTAGCAACCCTCCAACATTAATATAGAATGAGATTAAGGGAAGAACTAATAATCAAGAGAAGAAGTTAAGAAAATAACTCACAACTTTAATAATCAACAAGCTTCAAGAGCAAAACCAAGAATGGAAGTTTAGCTCCTCATTTGGAGACTAAACATAGCTAGAAAAATATAAAGAAATGCTATTCTAAACTGAGCTTAAGAGTATGGAAGAAGGGATGATGAAATGTGAAGGAAAATGGGGCTATTTATAGGTGTTTTCAACACCTAATACCGGATACCCGGCCGGGTATTTTGACATACCTGACCGGGTATTTACTAGTTTTGCAGCAGTTTTCTTTGTCACTTCATACCCGGCCGGGTAAAGTCCATACTCGACCGGGTTTTGCACAAAACTCAGGTTTCTTCATCCTTTTTGCTTCCAAACCTATCCTAAACTTATAGCCAAACTAACTACAACTTACAACAAACAATAAAATGCTAGAAATACGATTACAATCAAATGCAAACTAACAACTATAAACTTGCACAAAACTAGTAAATAAACATTACAAACAATAATAAAAATGTATACTTAGGCACTAACAACTAGTGCCTATCAAACACCCCCACACTTGAACTTTTACTCGTCTCGAGTAAAACAAATCATGTCCATGAAGTTTCCAAACCAACAATTGTAGCAATTACAACTATTCACAAGTGTTTTTGAAAATCAACATAAAAGAATGTTTCAATGATCAAAACACATGAATAAAAGGTCTTCACCATCATTGGGTTTCTCTTCTTTTGCTCCTTATATGTACCCTTAGGATCCTGCAAATACAAAAGAAATACTTTCTCTCATTCTCTCATTTTGCCTAGGTGCCCTTTTGGGTTTTCATCCCAGCTTCCCACATTTTCCTTTTTAATTCTCCCCAACTCACTCTTCTTTTTTGCTTTTATTTTGCTTAAGTTGCCCTTTTTGGGTTTTCAACCTAACAAGCTTAAATTTTTTTTTTTTTATATAGCAAGAATAAAGAGTATGAAATGAGAGCATACCAGAATAATTCTCCCCCCAGCTAGTTAATGGCACTGCCCCTAGTGGCCGCCCGCATCTCCTCCATCAAAGAATCCACCCTGACCATAGTAGCTGTCATGAAAATCGCCTGTATATGGGTATTCCTCATCGTTTGTGTCTGAGCTGCCGCTATATCCGCCATCACCACCTCCGAAATCCCTGTCAACACCATCACCACCAGCTTGTCCACCTCCTCCGGAGCTAGATCCTCCGAAATTACCCCAATGTGAGGGGTCATACCATGTAGGATGTTGGACTGGAGTGGGCATGTGGGAAAAGTACCCTTGCTGGTCAAAATATGCATACATAGGCCCGAAGGCCCGTCTTTGATCGTCTTCCACCCTTTGGTACGCACTGTAGAGATCGTCAATGCGTGTGTTCATTGCCGTTTGGTTAAGATTGAGTTGTTGTATACCGGCCAGCATTTGTTGTTCAAAGGGGGTGTATTGAGGGGGTTGGGGATCGGGTTGTGGCTCTTCTTGTGGTTGTTCGGGGCTGGGTGGTGGCTCAAGTTGAGGAATGTCATAAAGATAGTGGTCAGGGGTAGTTCCGGGTAGGCAAAGATGTCTCCTATCCCCGAGTTGATGGTTAAAGATGTTTGGAAGTTCATCGGAGGGGATTGTAAAAAGTTGTGTGGGTGAGGGGTTAATGGTCCAATGGTAAAATGCTGTGGTCCCAATGGTGTGGGAGTGACTCACGTCATGTGCAGTGAGTAGGAACTTAAGATTAAGGAAATTCCAATCTTGAACTTGTCTATTTGCACAATAGCCAAATTTGGTACATATATGATGTATGTACCCTCCTATGAAAATTTCACCCATAGCTTCACATTCCTTTTTTAAATGGTCCCACAAAATTGAAGCAAGATCTAATCTAGGAGCTTCTGGGAAGATACCCATAGCAAGAACGGCCAATTCACTAATCCTTGTTTGATGATTATTTGGCTTCCCAAAGACATGATACCCAAACCATTTTAGTGCGATTCGAAGGGCAGGGTGTTGAATATGTGTAATATGCATATGTGAAGATTTAAACACCCTAACCCCTGTCATTCTTCGCCACAAATCATGCACAATGGTCTTATCACTTCTTACCTTTCTTTCCTCCACACCTAAAACCGGTAGACCAAATAGCTCGGCAAACTCACGTTTCGTTAAAGTTCTTGGTATGTTGTTATACCGAAACGTGAGTTTGCTCTCATAGGTGTCCTCTATATCCTCAGTAAATTCAACCGATGCTAGGAACTCATACATAATTCTTTTGTAGATATTATAGGACATGTGGAACAATGTAGTAAGTCCTATGTTGTTGCACAATTCTAGCATCATATCATACAACATCAATGCTCGCAATGTTTCATGACAAAGAAATCGTGTGGAATGTACCTCTCGGTTGAGTTGGGTGAGGAATTTCTTGTGATGAGCCCTAGACGTGAATTCGATGCTTTCATACCCCGGAACTTGTGGAATTGGAGCACTTGAATCGGAGGAAGATGCTCTAGTCCTTTTAGGTGCCATAGTTAACTTTTTCTTGGACTTTGGGGTTGGATTTTCGGACTTGGGGCTTGGTGGAGTGAAAAATGTGGACTTTTTGGGAATTGTGTGTTTTTGAGGGTGTGGAGGTGTAGAGAATGATGTGGGGAAGAAGAAATGAGGTTAGGTTTGGGTTAATTTGAGGGAAAATCGGACCTTGAGGATTTGGGTATAGGGTTTTTCGGATTTGGGGATTTTGGGGTGTTTGGGGTTTTTTGTGGGTGTAGAAATGGAGAGGATGATGTGGGGAAGAAGAAAATGGAGTTTATTTGGGATTTAGATGGATGATTGGAATGGATTGGAGCTTGGAAAGTTTGGCTATGGAGGTTTGGGGGATTTGTTGTTTGGGGAAGAAGAAGAAGATGGGGGGTTGGGGAAGGATTTTGGGTGAAAATCCCGTAAAAAGGGCTTGTTTCGCACAAATACCCGGCCGGGTACTCCTGATACCCGAATGGGTATTCTATTTCCCGTAGGCAGAAGCCTTTTTGGCTAAATACCCGGTCGGGTTTTTGTAATACCCGGTCGGGTATTAGGCTATTATTTTTTTTTATGCCCGGCCGGTTTTCTTGTAATACCCGAATGGGTTTTTGTTTTTCTGGAAGGCAGAATGTTTTTTTGCTGAACACCCGGTCGGGCATTTGTAATACCCGGTCGGGTATTAGGCTATTTTACACCGTTTTTAATTTTTTTGATGCCCGGCCGGTTTTTTGGTTGATACCCGAATGGGTATGCTTGACAGTAGCTCCCAGGCGTGAAAAAATACCAAAACCCGGTCGGGTTGTCTACATACCCGGTCGGGTTTTTAATATATTTTTTTGATTTTTCATTTTTACCCGGTGGATGGAATGGCCGGGTATTCTCCTTTTGTGCTGATACCCGACCGGGTTTGGGAATACCCGGGCGGGTTTTTCTCAAAATTATATATTTTTTTTGAAAAGATTTTACACACACTCTACTAAAATAAAAAGAAGAAAAAAGGAAAAAAAAATACCGTGCATGGGTTGCCTCCCAAGAAGCGCTTTATTTAACGTCGTGGCTCGACGATATCTTCTGTTGTTCCTCATTCGTAGACCGGTTCAGAAAGGTCTACGACTTCCACATTTTTGGGTTGAAAACCCTCAAAGAAGGGTTTTAATCTCTGTCCGTTCACTTTCAGCACCTCTCCCGTCTCCAGGTCCTGAATTTCCACCGCCCCGTGTGGATATGTTTTGACCACTTTGTATGGTCCGGTCCAACGGGATCTCAGCTTTCCCGGAAATAGACGAAGGCGTGGTTGGAATAGGAGGAGTTTTTCATCAAGTTTAAAGTCTTTTCGTATGATCATTTTATCATGCCACTCCTTCGTCTTTCTTTTGTATATTTCTGCATTGTCATAAGAATCCAGGCGAAGTTCTTCCAATTCTTGTAATTGGAGCTTCCTATGTACACCGGCCTCGTCAAGATTGAGGTTGAATTCTTTAACCGCCCAATAGGACTTATGTTCGAGCTCTACAGGGAGATGACATGCTTTCCCAAACACAAGTCTATAAGGAGACATACCGATTGGGGTTTTGTAAGCAGTTCGGTATGCCCATAGCGCATCATCAATGCGTATACTCCAATCCTTCCTGTTCGGGTTCACTGTTTTCTGGAGTATAGATTTCAACTCCCTGTTTGAGGTCTCCGCTTGGCCATTTGTTTGAGGGTGGTAGGCTGTAGAAATTTTATGAGTCACACCATATTTTTTCAGTAGGGATCCCACAATTTTATTGCAAAAATGTGTGCCTCGATCGCTAATTAAAATTCGAGGGACCCCGAACCTTGAAAATATGTGTGATTTGAGAAAACTAGCCACCACCTTGGCATCATCAGTTTTTGTTGCTTTGGCCTCCACCCATTTGGAGACGTAGTCTACTGCAAGAAGGATGTATATGTTACCTTGGGAATTTGGGAATGGTCCCATGAAGTCGATACCCCATGCATCGAAAATCTCACAGAAAAGCATGGGGTTTTGTGGCATCTCATTCCTCCTGGAAATGTTGCCCGCTCTTTGGCAATTGTCACAAGATCGACAAAAGCCGTGTGCATCCCGAAATAGACTCGGCCACCAAAAACCGCTCTCAAGTATCTTCATTGTTGTTCGTTTCAGGCCGAAATGTCCTCCACAAGCATAAGAGTGACAAAACTCTATGATGTGGGCTATCTCATATTCAGGGATGCATCTTCGGATTATTTGATCCTTACAATGCTTCCACAAATATGGGTCATCCCACACATAGAGTCTTGAATCCATTCTTAATTTTTCTTTTTGAGATTTTGAGAGTTGTGGAGGAAATTTGCCGGAAACGAGGAAGTTCACGATATTTGCGTACCATGGTTGTGTGACTTTGATGGAGAAGAGAGTTTCGTCCGGGAATTCTCCTTTGATGAGATTTGTGTGGAGGTCTTCGATGTCTTTGTGAGGGATGAGGCGGCTTAAATGATCAGCCACCAAATTCTCCGCTCCTTTCTTGTCTTTGATTTCCACATCAAACTCACTCAATAGAAGGACCCATCGAATGAGTCTTGGTTTGGCTTCTTTCTTTGTCATAAGGAATCGAAGAGCGGCATGGTCGGTGTAGACAATAACTTTTGTTCCAAGAAGGTAGGAACGAAACTTTTCCAAAGCAAAAACCACCGCTAGCATTTCCTTCTCGGTGGTGGAGTAGTTCTTTTGGGCTTCGTTGAGGGTTGATGAGGCGTAGTAGATGACATGGGAGGCTCTTCCAACTTTCTGGCCCAAAACAGCCCCCACCGCATAGTCACTTGCGTCGCACATGATCTCAAAAGGAAGAGACCAGTCGGGAGCCTGTATGATCGGGGCAGTCACCAATCTTGCTTTCAAAGTGTCAAAAGCCTCTTTGCATTCATCGTTTAGATTAAATTCCACCTCCTTTTGTAAAAGTTTGCAAAGAGGAGATGAGATTTTTGAGAAATCCTTGATGAATATCCTATAGAAACCGGTGTGACCGAGGAAAGAGCGGATGTCCCGTACATTTGTGGGGTACGGGAGCGTTTGAATCACATCGATCTTTGCTTTGTCCACCTCGATCCCCTTTGATGAGATCACATGCTCAAGAACAATCCCTTGTTCTACCATGAAGTGGCATTTTTCAGAGTTCAGCACAAGGTTGGATTCAATGCAACTCTTTAGCACAAGAGTGAGGTGATAGAGGCAAGAGTCAAAAGAGTCGCCATGGATTGTGAAATCATCCATAAAGACCTCCATGAATACCTCCACAAATTCTGAAAAGATGCTCATCATGCACCTTTGAAAGGTGCCTGGTGCGTTGCATAATCCAAAGGGCATTCGTCGGTAGGCAAAAGTGCCAAATGGACATGTGAAGGTTGTTTTCTCTTAGTCCTCCGGGGCTATTGGTATTTGGAAATACCCGGAGTAACCATCGAGAAAACAATAGAACTTGTGCCCTGCTAACCTCTCTAGCATTTGATCAATAAAAGGCAATGGAAAGAAGTCTTTCCTAGTCACCGAATTGAGCCTTCGGTAGTCAATGCAAACTCACCACCTGTTTTGAATTCGGGTGGGCACCATCTCGCCATCCTTGTTTTCAATGACCGTTACTCCGGTCTTCTTTGGCACCACTTGAGTAGGACTCACCCACTTGCTATCGGAAATGGGGAAAATGATTCCCATTTGAAGCAATTTGATTACCTCCTTTTTCACCACCTCCATCATGGGTGGGTTCAATCTTCGTTGCGGTTGTCTCACCGCTTTGGCCTCATCTTCGAGCAGGATCCTGTGCATGCATGTGGATGGACTAATGCCTTTGATGTCGGCAATAGACCATCCAATGGCCAATTTATATTCCTTCAAGACTGCGATCAATCTTTCTTCTTGTTCTCGGGAAAGGGCATTTTAAATAATCACCGGTAGGGTGTGATTTTCACCCAAAAACACATGCTTCATATTTTCAGGGAGTGGTTTTAATTCCACCTCCGGTGCCTGCAAAACAGATGGTAGCGGCTTCTCGCTTGGAATGGTTAGTGGGAGGGCTTTAGAGCCCGGTGGCAAAAGTGGGAGTTGATTTAACTCCGCCACCATAATCTTCATGTTATTTGACATAGAGTATTCCAATGTAAAATCCTCTATGTCGTTTTCTATTGCGCTTAGTGCTTCATCCTTGCCCTCAATTTCAAATACATCTTGGACCCAAGTGTCGCAAGTGTCAATCGCAAATAGAGAGTGATCCTCAGTGGGGTATTTCATGGAGTCGTAGATATTAAATTCGACTCTTTCACCATCGAACTCCATGGTTAACACTCCACTAAAGACGTCAATTTTTGCCTTAGCCGTTTTCAAAAAGGGGCGGCCTAGTAAAATTGGGACTGCATTTTTATCGTTCTCCATTTCAAGAACGTAAAAATCAGCGGGAAAGATTAAATTATCCACCATGACGAGAACATCCTCTACCACACCTTTTGGGTAGGTATTGGATCTATCGGCAAGTTGGATAACTACCCCCGTCTCATGTAAAGGTCCTAGTTCTAGGGACTTATATAGAGAATATGGGATGACATTGATTGATGCACCCAAATCTAACATAGCCCTAGAAGAACTAGAATTTCCAAGTTTACATGGTATAGTGAACATTCCCGGATCACTATACTTTTTAGGCAGTTTCTTTTGAAAAACGGCCGACACTCTTTCACTTACTTGGATTTTATGCTTGCCATTCAACTTGTGTTTCCTTTTAATTTTGCAAAGTTCTTTTAAAAACTTTGCAAACCTAGGAACACCTTTTATTAAATTGAGAAGAGGGATATTTACCTCACATTTGCTGAAGGTCTCATAGATGTCTTTGTCATTGTTGTATCTCCGGTTATCCTTGAGAGCCTCCGGAAAAGGTGGCACCGGCTCATATGAGTTGAGCGGTGGGAACTTTCTTTGAGGTGTGATTTCCTCCTCCTTTTCTTCTTCATTTTGAGGGTTTGTGCTTGGCATCAAGATCTCCTCCTCCTCTTCTCCCACATGGTTCTTTGCTTTCGCCTTAGCCATAACCAACTCTTTGCCACTTCTCAAAGTGACCGCATGAGCTTGTTGTCTCGGGTTCGGCTCCGTTTGAGATGGGAGTTTTGCCGAATCCCTAGCTTCTAGCCTACTCACGGCGTTTGAGATTTGGCTCATTTGGCTTTCCAAATTGTGGATGCTAGACTTTGTGGTTTCTTGAAATTGGGTCACACTTTGTTGCATCGTAGTCATATTCATGGCTAATGCTCGAATCATGTCTTCGGTGGACATGCTTGAGTTCGATGTTTGGCCTTGTTGTTTAAATTGTTGAGGAGGGGGAGGGTTTGTTTGTTGACGGGGTTGAGGGTTTCCGTACCTTAGATTTGGATGATCCCTCCATCCTGGATTGTAGGTGTTGCCGTGAGGATCGTACCTCCTTTGGCCTTGGAACCCCAAAGCATTGACTTGCTCGGAGTTCTCCTCTTGTAAAGTTGGGCAAGAATCTGTGGGATGCCCTTGTGTTGAACAGATGCCGCAGACCTTGACTTCTTGGGTTTTTGGATTCAAAAGGAAATCTTTAACCAAAGAAGTCAAGCCGGCTACTTGACTCTCCAACGAGTTGTTGGATTCCGCTGCCATAACTCTCTTTGTTGACCGCCGATCATAATGTCTACAATTTTCGGCCAACTCCGAGATAAGATTCCTAGCTTGAGAAGGAGTTTTGTTGACTATTCCTCCTCCACATGCAGCATTGATCATCCGTCTATCATCATCGCAAAGACCATCATAAAAGTAAAGGATGAGGTCTTGCTCCGAGTAGCCGTGATACGGACAGCTCGCACAGAGTTTCTTGAATCGTTCCCAGAATTCGTAGAACGATTCATCATCTTTTTGCTCCACATTGCTGATTTGTTTCTTTAAAGATGAGGAGATGGAGGCAGGATAATACCTTTCGAGGAAGCTCTTCTTCATGGCTGCCCAAGTGTCTATGCTTCCCGAGGGAAGATAGAATAGCCAATCTTTGGCGGTGTCTTTGAGGGAGAATGGGAAAGCCCTCAACTTAATTTTCTCCTCGGTAACACCGTTCGGGCACATGCTTGTGCAAACGATGTGGAATTCCGAAAGATGTTTATTCGGATCCTCTCCTCTTAGCCCGTGGAAAGATGGAAGTAGATGTATGAGTCCGGATTTCAACTCAAATGTAGCACCCGCATCAAGAGTTGGGAAGGTGATACATAAGGGTTGTTGATTTAGATTGGGGGCTGTGAGCTCCCTCAGCGTTCTTGTTTCAAGATCCATTGATATTGACTCCTCGGACTCGCTAGATTGAGAACTAGCACTTGAGGATTCCCCCGAATCGGTATTTGAGAATTTATTCTTTAACCGCTCGAGAGTTTTTTCTATTTCGGGGTTTGTTTGGTAGGTGAGTTGGTTTATGGATCGGGTTTTTACCATATACTCAAACAAAGCTCAGCAAAAATAGAAAACTTTATATATTATTATTTTTTTTTTATTTTTCTTGAAATAGAATAAAAATAAAATTAATTGCCTTTCCCCGGCAACGGCGCCAAATTTGACGAGCACTTTGTCACGGTGCGTCAAAATAATTTCAATACTAAACACTTATACGTAGTATAGCGTAGTAGAGTTCGTATCCACAGGGAAAGGAATAATTTTCTTTCTATGATACTTAGTAAATAAAAGGGGGGTTTCGGTTTTGAGTGATTTAATTCAATTAAGAAACTAAGATGAACAACCTATATGTGTTTAATTCAAAGATAAAAAGGACTTGGCATTGCTACTTTCCACTTGTTGATATATTTTAGTCGATCATTGTTATATCTATAACTTATCCCCTCTCGAATACTCAATCGAGGAGTATCTCCAATTCATCGAGGGTAGTTATTAACAACGACCGTTCATTAATAACCCTTACTATTAATCAAATATAGAACAACGCCTTATACCGATATAATAGTAGCATTCAATCTGTTTAACTCCTTGATGAAACCAATTGAGATTGATAACCTTAACACAACGGTTTCGGTTTAACCAACAAAATTGATCCCTCTTAAGTCTATTAACCACGACCGTGCATTAATAAACCGAAGTTACTTACTTGTGAAACCACCAACGATTAACCATCGGTTCGTTGATCGTTTCTAGTAGTAATTAATGTCGGAACGTTAACTAATCGTCACTTAGCAACCCTCCAACATTAATATAGAATGAGTTTAGGGGAAGAATTAATAATCAAGAGAAGAAGTTAAGAAAATAACTCACAACTTTAATAATCAACAAGCTTCAAGAGCAAAACCAAGAATGGAAGTTTAGCTCCTCATTTGGAGACTAAACATAGCTAGAAAAATATAAAGAAATGCTATTCTAAACTGAGCTTAAGAGTATGGAAGAAGGGATGATGAAATGTGAAGGAAAATGGGACTATTTATAGGTGTTTTCAACACCTAATGCCGGATACCCGGCCGGGTATTTTGACATACCCGACCGGGTATTTACTAGTTTTGCAGCAGTTTCCTTTGTCACTTCATACCCGACCGGGTAAAGTCCATACTCGACCGGGTTTTGCACAAAACTCAGGTTTCTTCATCCTTTTTGCTTCCAAACCTATCCTAAACTTATAGCCAAACTAACTACAACTTACAACAAACAATAAAATGCTAGAAATACGATTACAATCAAATGCAAACTAACAACTATAAACTTGCACAAAACTAGTAAATAAACATTACAAACAATAATAAAAATGTATACTTAGGCACTAACAACTAGTGCCTATCATATCATATCCGCCGTGAGGGCGAGGAATATGATGAGAAAGGGATGCCACGCGTACCTAGCGTATGTGGTGGACAAAACCAAAGAAGAGATAGACATCAATGATGTGAGAGTAGTGTGCAAGTATCCGGATGTCTTCCCAAAAGACTTGCCGGGACTTCCACCCGATAGGGAGATTGAATTCGTGGTCGAGGTTGAACCCGGCACCAAACCAATCTCTATACCGCCATACAGAATGGCACCCGCTGAACTTAACGAGTTGAAAACCCAATTGCAAGAGCTATTGGATAACGGTTTCATAAGGCCGAGTCACTCTCCGTGGGGAGCACCGGTCCTTTTCGTGAAGAAGAAAGATGGAACACTTCGGATGTGTATTGACTATCGTCAACTGAACAAGGTCACAATCAAGAATAGGTATCCCTTTCCTAGGATTGATGACTTGTTTGATCAGCTCCGAGGAGCGACGGTGTTTTCGAAGATTGACTTAAGGTCGGGGTACCACCAACTGAAAATAAAGGAGGATGACATACCGAAGAGTGCATTCCGCACAAGGTATGGCCATTTCGAGTTCCTAGTTATGTCGTTCAGGCTAACCAACGCCCTGACGGCATTTATGGACTTGATGAACCGGGTATTTCATAAATACTTGGACCGGTTTGTGATTGTGTTCATAGATGACATCTTGATTTACTCAAAGAGTGAAGAAGAGCATGAGGAGCACTTGATACTTGTTCTTGAGACACTACGGGAGAAGCAACTTTATGCCAAGTTTTCCAAATGTGAATTTTGGCTAAGGGAGATTGGCTTCCTCAGGCATGTGGTTTCAGGATCAGGGATTGTCGTAGATAACAAGAAGATTGAGGCCATTACTGAATGGGAGAGGCCAAAGAACGTCAAGGAAATTCGTAGCTTCCTTGGATTGGCAGGGTACTACCGAAAATTTGTGGAGAAGTTCTCAGTTTTGGCATCGCCATTGACAAAGCTCACTCGAAAGGGGGCCAAGTTTGTATGGGATGACCGATGTGAGAAGGGATTCCTTGAACTGAAGAAGAGATTGATCGAGGCACCGGTACTCGCACTACCCAAACAGGGTGTGGGGTACGATGTCTACAACGACGCAAGCATCCAAGGGCTTGGATGTGTCTTGATGCAGAATGGGAGGGTGATTGCCTATGCTTCACGACAGTTGAAGAAGCATGAGGTAAATTATCCCACTCATGACTTAGAGCTGGGGGCGGTGGTGTTCGCATTGAAGATTTGGAGACATTATCTCTACGGGGAAACATGTCATATATACACCGACCACAAAAGCCTGAAGTACGTGTTTACTCAGAAAGAGTTAAACATGAGACAGAGACGGTGGATGGAGTTGATAAAAGACTACCATCTAGTTATCGAGTACCACCCCGGTAAAGCCAACGTGGTAGCGGATGCCTTGAGCCGAAAGAATTCATCTGGGGCATTATTGACTAGCTTGAGGGCATTGAGAGCCCAATTGGAGGTATCTAGCGATGGTGCCTTGTTAGCTAGATTCGAGGTGAGACCTACATTACTTGATGAAATCAAGAAGGGTCAAGAAACCGACGAAGAACTTATGAAGATCCGTGAACGCATGCTAGCGGGACCGGTTGAGGATTTCAGGGAGAGAGACGATGGTCTCTTATTATTTCGTGACCGAGTGTGTGTACCGTTGGATGAGGAGCTCCGAAAGTCCATCTTAGAGGAGGCTCATTCATCGGCGTATGCCATGCACCCGGGAGGCACGAAGATGTACCGTGATTTGAAGGAAAGTTACTGGTGGTCGGGTATGAAGAGGGAAATAGCCGAGTACATCAGTAGGTGGCTTACTTGTCAGCAAGTTAAGGCAGAACATCAGCATCCGGCTGGGTTACTACAGCCACTTTCCATTTCCGAATGGAAGTGGGAGCACGTGACTATGGATTTCGTGGTGGGGCTGCCACGAACGGTTAAGAACTATGATGCCGTATGGGTGGTGGTCGATAGGCTCACGAAGAGTGCACACTTTCTACCTATCAAAACTACCTATGCACTGGAGAGGTTAGCCAAGTTGTATGTGGACGAGATCGTGAGGCTACATGGGGTTCCTATAACCATTGTATCCGATAGAGATCCGCGATTCACATCACGATTTTGGCCGAAATTCCAAGAATCTATGGGGACCAAATTGAAATTCAGTACAACTTTTCATCCACAAACGGATGGGCAATCTGAGCGGGTTATACAGATATTAGAGGATATGCTGAGAGCCTGTGCATTGGAGTTCCAAGGGAGTTGGGACAACCATTTGTCGCTTGTGGAGTTTGCCTATAATAACAGTTATCAGGCGAGTATAGGCATGCCTCCATACGAGGCATTGTATGGGAGGAGATGTCGTACACCATTGTGTTGGGATGAGGTTGGCATGGCCAAACTCGAGAGCACGGAATTGGTGGAGATCACCAAGTCTAAGGTGAAGATGATTCGTGAGAGACTTAAGGCGGCCCAGGATAGACAGAAAAGTTATGCCGATAAGCGCCGAAGAGCCTTGGAGTTTAAGGTGGGAGATGAAGTATTTTTGAAAGTTTCACCTTGGAAGGGAATCATCCGATTTCAGAGCCGAGAGAAACTTAACCCACGATACATAGGGCCATTCGTGGTGCTTGAGAGGATTGGGGTCGTGGCATACCGATTACAGTTGACTCCAGAATTGGAGAAGATACATAACGTATTCCACGTGTCCATGCTTAAGAAGTATATGCCGGATCCATCTCATGTATTAGAAAAACCACCCGTGGAAATACGGGAAGACTTGAATTATGCCGTGCAACCGGTGAAGATACTTGACAGGCAAGTCAAGAAATTGAGAAGCAAGAAAGTTCCAATGGTTAAAATCCTTTGGAAAAGTGACCGAGTTGAGGAGGAAACTTGGGAGACGGAAGCTTTGATGAAAGAGCAATACGCGTTTTTGTTTGAATGAGCATTGTAAATTTCGGGGACGAAATTCCCGTTAAGGGGGGGTGAACTTGTAACACCGACCCCGAGCATATTTACTTTTAGTAAATTATGTAATAAACCTTGAAAGATGATTTATGAATTTGCGTAATTGTAAATTTTTATTATTTCTTTTACGTGAATAGTAAATTGCATGTGGGGCCCACAGCGGGACGGGGACCGCCCGATAATTCCCGAACCACATATTATATTCATCTTGGCCTAGATAATATGTATATGGTGGTGGATATTTTATTTGGGCCATAAGAAAGGCATGGGGTTTACCGGTTGGTCAAACGGGGCGCAATTACCGGTATTGGCAAATTAACGGATAACAGCCCGAAATGAGTTTCGGAGGCTCCTAAATTAATGTTGGGGAATGTACATCGTTTCTAAAGGCCCATAATTATTAGGAACACATGATATATTTTATCCGGCCCGATAAAATAAAATATGAATAAAGTAGTCCCAAAAATACAACTTTCGGGGCCGATTATACATACCGGGACGTAATGGGATGACCTCCCACATAAGTGGGGGCCACCCCACGTTTTTATGGGTGCTGATTGACTGAGTAATAAGGGAAGGGGAGCAACACAATGTGCTGGTACGCACAAGTGAGGGGAGGAAGCCTCCTAAGGACAAGGAATACCCCCCATGTCCTCTCAATGCATGTGCATTGGTTTTGATTGAAAATCAGATGCCACCCCCCTATTACTTGCATTCATTCGGACCTTACAAGGAGAGGATAAGCTTCAGGAAGTCTCTCACAAAGGTTGGAGCTTGAGGCCAGCAAGAAGAGAGGAAATCCAAAGAGAAAAAGCTAGGTAAGAACACCAATAGTTCTTTTAACTAGTTTTATGGTGTATGATTTTTAAGAAATCATATGGTGGATTAAACATGATGTTCTACACGCTTAAAAGTGTAGAATATTGATATAAAGTGGTGATTTTTAACTTAGAAGAGTTGGTGAATCGATAGGAGTCGAAATCGCCGGAAACCGCCACTTTAAAGGAGCTGCTCGTTTCTGCAGACCACGAAAGCCGCCCGGCTTTCGTGAAAGCTGCCCGGCTTTTGCCCAGCAGTTCAGTTTTACACCTTCAATCGGCCTAGAACGGGGATTGATCGATGGGCTTAGCAAAGACAACTATTTCAGCACTTCATAAGGTGAGGATGGCTGACTATATTGCTTATAATTAGTGAGTTAATTTCATGAGATTATCGAAGGTAATTAAATGTGTTTTTATGGATTATTAATGATTAATAATGCCTTAAAAATGAAAAGAAAAAATGTCTAGAGAAAAAGGAGCATGATATACAAATTTAGGAGTAAATTGTGTATGTTCATGTGTTATGAGTATGTTGACTTGAAAGTGGAATTTATTATGAAACATGTGTTGAAATATACTTTTTCTTCATATTAGAATATATGAGTGATTAAAAGTGATATTTTGGATATTGAGATAAATGATATTTTCAAAGGAAAATCAGTTGGAATTGTCTATATGACTATGAGTTGAGAACTTGGTTTGTTGATATTAATTTGACTAGTATTAAGATACTAGTTGGACATTAAGATGAAATGTTGTTAAGATTGATCCTAAGGTTGGATTGTGAAATGTTATGCCTTAAGTAGTCTTAAGAGATGCTTTAAGGTAGGAAAGTATGAACTCTAAGTTATACTAGGGGTAGGCCTTAAGGGATACCCAAGATAAAGTAAATAATAAATTGATCCTAAGTATAGGATTGGCCTACGGGTGTGTTCGGTAGTCCTTGTGGATAGCCGGTTGAATTATGGAAATATTAAGGACCATGGCCCTTCCCGACTCTAGAGAGCGGGGTTGGATAGCATGGACTTACATCGTGATCACGGGTTAGGGTGGAATCCGAATCGGAGACCTAACTAGGTTCCGGTAGCGGTAACACATTAGATAGGACCCCGAAGGGCCTTACCTTCCTACGGGATGATGGGTACGAGTCCAGGAGCGGGATGTTGGAGTCCGAACCGGGAGCCTCATGAGGTCTCGGACAGCGGTAGCAAGTCCCGTAGAAATAATAAGACCCAAGGGTTGGGTTGTGCAAATGAAAAATGGAAAGGAACATATAAGAAGGGCCATGTGCCGACAGATATATAAATTTACTTATTATAGAGATAATAAGTGGGAAATATAAATTATTATTTATATTATGATATCACCCTATTTTGAGGGTCTTGGAAATTAAAACGTTGATTATACTTAGTATAGTTGCTATTGTACTTGTCAAATATTTCCAAGTACTGACCTCCCCTTCACGGGGAAGGCCACCTCACAGTTTCAGGTAGGACTTGAAGGTTGCTACCGGTGCCCGTTGCTCGGGATATTCAGAGGAGAAGACGTGGTTCGTGCTTCTTCTGTTTCATGTTTTCAAAACAATTATAATAGTGCTCATGGATATTATTTTGAATAACTATTTGGGGGCTTGCATGCCCATGTTTGCCAAAGTGTGGCTAAGACACTTTTATTAAATGCTTCCGCTGTTTTAAATGAATGTTTTACATTATGTTTGTTTATAGATGTACTATGTGTGAATGATATTCATGACGCCTTGTATAGTATGGATGAGTTGAACTACGGTTGACTATTCGTACTGTACGGCGGGTTGTTGACGTGTCCGGCTAGGTCCGGGGCGTGACAGGTAGACTAGGAGAGTTTCCCTTGTAATCATTCAAAGGCTTTTTAGTGGAGTTGTTCAAATTCCTCCGAGGGAGGTCGAGGTTTTTTAATCCCTTTGAGCCAAGGGATTTTTCCTCGTTAAATACTTGTGCACTTTACTATTTCGCATTTCCCTGAACCCTACACTAGAACTGTGCGAAAATCTGCCACGGTTCCACACACACACAATTCACCCCCCCCCCCCCCTCTTGTGTTGCTAACCGTCTCATCAATTGGTATCAGAGCCGGTCTTCACCACATAAAGGGTAAAACCTTGGGAAGAGATCCGGCAGTATGAATACGGTTGAACGATTGGAAGAAGGGTACTCAACTCAACGACCACCGTTGTTCAACGGCAAATTTTACCAATTCTGGAAGAGTCGAATGGAGAACTTCATCAAGGTTGAGAACTACCAGGTATGGAACGTAATTGAGGTAGGCGATAACATCATCACTAAGGAGGATGCCGAAGGTAAGGTTATCCCTAAACCCAAATCTGAATATACTTCTGATGATTATCGTAAACTCGAGCATAATGCCCAAGCATTGAAATATTTGATTTGTGGACTTGGTCCGGCTGAGCACAACCGGGTTCTTGGATGCAAATCCGCAAAACAAATGTGGGATTTACTCGAGGTTACGCATGAGGGTACCTCGCGTGTAAAAAGATCCAAAATTGACATATTTATGCGTAATTACGAATTGTTCGTGATGAAACCTAAAGA
Organism: Cuscuta europaea; assembly: GCA_945859875.1. Lineage (NCBI taxonomy): Eukaryota > Viridiplantae > Streptophyta > Magnoliopsida > Solanales > Convolvulaceae > Cuscuta > Cuscuta europaea. The sequence continues at coordinate 15,609,153 of CAMAPE010000031.1, read as the reverse complement.
GTCAATTAGGGATATGATTACACGTTTTACTAATATTATAAATGAGCTTTCAGCACTTGGAAAAGATATTACTGTGGAAGATCAAGTGAGAAAAGTTATAAGAAGCTTGCCCTCCGCATGGAAGCCTAAAACTACGGCTATAGAAGAAGCTAAAGATCTCTCTACCATGACGCTAGAAGACTTGACCGGTTCACTCATGACATATGAGCTAGGCCTACAAGAAGAACAAGATGCCGAAAATGTGAGAAAGGAGCGAGGAATAGCTCTCAAGGCTCGAGAAGAAGAAGAAGAATCCGAAAGTGAATCGGAAGACGAAATGAGCATGTTCGCCAAGCAATTCGGGAAGATGTACCGGAAATTTAAAGGCAACCGAAATAAGCAAGGTAAAAAGGGTTTTTAATCTTTTAATAACCAAGGTTGTTTCGTTTGTGGTTCCTTTGAGCACAGGGCAAAAGATTGTCCCCAAAAGAAAAATGACAGAACCTACGACAAGAACAAGACTAGTTCCCATCGGAGGCCCAGTGAAGATAAAGGGTTCAACAGAGACCTCAAGAAGGCAATGATGGCAGCTTGGGGAGACTCATCCGATGATGATGAGGAAGAAGGTGAAAAGAGTTCCAATCATGCAGGGTTGTGTCTTATGGCTAATTTCGACGAGGAATCCGACCAAGAGAGTTTCGAGGTAAATTTGGAAAACTTTCTATCTAAGTTTGATTCTTTGCCTAAAACCAAAGTTCGGAAAATTTTTAAAAGGCTAACTATCGAGCTTAACCAAAACCTTTCTGAAAATGAAAATCTAAAATCACAAATCACTGAGCTAGAATCTAAACTCGAGGAAACCACACGAGCAAAGCTAAGGCTTGAAACTAAAGTGGGAGAGTTAATAGATGAGAAGCTAAAATATAGTGAAGTGGTTTTAGAACAAGACAATATTATCTGTTCTTTAAAGCTCGATAGCATGAACCAACAAGTTGATCAAAGTGAGAAACTTCTTTCGAAAATTCCGAACATTGGTGTGCTGATTGAACACCTTAATCGCCTTGAGGCTGAGAGACAAGATTTCAAAAATAAGCCGGAATACCATCCGTATAGTACTAAAGAAAGAACCAGGTCTAGACCCTATTCTAGAACTGAACCTTCTCGGTACAAAAGAAAGGAAAACGAGACTGCGGGTCTCGGATATGTTCCAAGGAAAACTCAAATAAATCAAAAATCTGGTTTTCAGAACCAATCCTTTAACGGTAACAGAACTAGAGGACAAACCAGTTCCAGGCCATACCAAAGGCAATCCAGAACTGGACCAACCTGGTTCGATAAATTGGTTCGAAGGCACAAAACGGGTTATGGACAAACACCTAACCGAGAGTTTTATAAAAGGGACAAAGGTTTTTATGGAAATTGGAAAACCAAATACATTGATACATATGATAGCCGAATTTGCGGGCATTGTGGCAAAGTCGGTCATCTTAGGTATCAATGTCACTCTCGGCAACAGACCTTAGAAAGGAGCTTTAATTATAGTAATTATTCCTCAAACAATTACAAAATGGAACCCAAGCAGGTCTGGGTTCCACGCACTAACCCTTAATCCTGGAACAACGCCGAGTGAGGGGGAACAACCACTGGTTCCTTGACAGTGGTTGTTCTAAGCACATGACGGGAGATAAATCATTATTCCTCTCACTGCGGCCATTTAACGGTGGAAGGGTGACATTTGGAGACAACGGTAAAGGATAAATAATTTCCGTGGGAAAAGTTGGAAAGTCACCTAACCATACAATTGACAATGTCTTTCTAGTCAAGGGTTTAAAGTTTAATTTGCTAAGTATTTCTCAATTTTGTGACCGAGGTAACAGTGTAGTTTTTGATCATAATGTATGTCGCATTGTTAATAACGAATCACAGCAAGTTATACTAGAGGGCAAGAGACTAGAAAATACTTATAAGGTTGATCTTGATTTATTGCCTAATATAAGTCTAACTTGCCTGAGCGTTATTGACAATGATCCCCTGCTATGGCATAAAAGGCTTGGACACGCTAGTTTTTCATTAATAAATAAACTCAAAAATAATGATTTGGTAATTGGGCTACCTAATATAAAATATTCACTTGATCATATTTGCTCTGCTTGTGCCACCGGAAAACAATCGCGATCATCTTTTAAAACAAAGAATTTGATGAGCACAAGCAAGCCCATAGAACTAATTCACATGGATTTGTGTGGTCCAATGTCAGTCCGTAGCCGAGGAAATAAAGAATACGTTTTAGTTATTGTTGATGACTTTTCAAGATATACTTGGACTATCTTTCTTGCAAGAAAGAAAGATACTTTTAATGAGTTTGTTGTTTTTGTAAGGAAAGTTGAATATCAAACAGGGCTACAATTAATCAAGATCAGATCGGATCATGGATCTGAGTTTGACAACTCACTTTTTGATGCATTTTGCAAGGAACGAGGCATAGACCACAACTTCTCTGCCCCCAGAACTCCTCAACAAAATGGGGTAGTAGAACGGAAGAATAGAACTCTGGAGGACATGACTAGAACAATGCTGATTTCCAGTGGTCTAGCAAGAAACTTTTGGGCAGAAGCACTAAACACGGCATGTTATATAATTAACCGTGCTATGATCCGTCCACTGCTAGGGAAGACATCCTACGAACTACTCAAAGGGAGAAAGCCCAACATTAGTCATCTAAGAACTTTTGGATGCAAATGTTTTGTTCATAACAATGGGAAAGACAACATTAGCAAGTTCGATGCAAGAAGTGATGAAGCAGTCTTCCTCGGATACTCAACTCATAGCAAAGCTTACAAAGTTCTAAACAAACGCACACAATGTGTGGAAGAAAGTATCCATGTAATCTTTGATGAAGCACTTGCCTAAAGACCAAGCCAAATCGATGATGAAGAATTAGGAATGACACGCAAGGAGATACAACCTCAAAGGGAAAGTGGAACTGACCATGACACCAACCAATCTGGAGAACTATCACTGACCAATGAAGATAACGAGTCTGGAACTGAAGAAGAAACTGGACAGACTTCAGCCAATCAGCCTGTAGAACCAGTTTCAGATACTCTACATGAATTGGTGGATCAACCAAATGCTCCAAGAGGGTGGAAGCATCATCGATCACATCCCCTGGATAACCTCTTAACAGATCTAAATCAGGGAGTAACTACTAGATATAAACTTAGAAATTTTGTGCTTTCTTTGCTTATTTATCTCTTATAGAACCGGAGAACCATGAAGTGGCTCTCTCCGATGCTGACTGGGTTCTAGCTATGCAGGAAGAACTAAATCAGTTCGAAAGGAACAAGGTGTGGCATCTAGAACCAAGACCTAAGAACAAAACTGTGATAGGTCTCAAATGGGTATTTAAGAACAAGCTTGATGAACATGGACAAATCGCAAGGAACAAGGCGAGGCTGTTTGTAAAAGGCTATAACCAACAAGAAGGGATAGATTTCAACGAAACATTTGCACCAGTGGCAAGATTAGAGGCAATACGAATGCTCATAGCATTTGCGGCTCACATGGGATTCACACTCCATCAAATGGATGTGAAAACGGCCTTCTTGAATGGTTATCTTAAGGAAGAGGTGTACGTAGAACAACCACCGAGTTTTGAAAATCCAGATTTTCCTAATCACGTTTTCAAATTAGATAAAGCACTTTATGGTCTCAAACAAGCACCTCGTGCTTGGTATGAGCGATTATCTAAATTTCTTTTGGAAAATGGTTTTGAAAGAGGAAAAATAGATAAAACACTTTTTCTAAAAATAAAAGATCAAGCTCTATTGGTTGTTCAAATTTATGTAGATGATATTATTTTTGGTGCTACTAACGATTCACTGTGTAATGAATTTTCTTCTCTTATGAGTCCCGAGTTCGAGATGAGTATGATGGGAGAACTAAACTTTTTCCTTAGTCTACAAATCAAACAAACAAGCAAAGGAACCCAAATATCTCAACAAAAGTACCTTAAGGAACTTCTCAAGAAGTATGGAGCAAGTGAAGGCAAAACAATGATGACACCTATGGGAACAAATGAACGATTGGATGCAGACGAACAGGGAATAAGCGTGGACCAAAAGAAGTATAGAGGCATGATTGGGTCTCTACTATATCTAACTTCCAGTAGACCCGACATAGTTTTCAGTGTAGGTTTATGCGCTCGGTTCCAGGCAAATCCTAAGGAGTCACATCTCAAAGTGGTTAAAAGGATCCTCAAATATCTCAAAGGAACTACGAATCTATGCTTATGGTATCCACGTAATGAAGATTTTAACCTTATTGCATATTCAGACTCTGATTTTGCAGGTGATTTACTAAATAGGAAAAGCACGTCTGGAACGGCTCACTTCCTAGGTCCTTGCCTAGTTTCATGGAGTTCTAAGAAACAAAACTCAGTTGCTCTTTCAACAGCCGAAGCTGAGTACGTGGCAGCCGCATCTTGTTGCTCACAATCCTTGTGGATCATGCAACAAGTGAGTGACTACGGGATCAACCTAAATTGCACGCCAATCTTATGCGACAACACCAGTGCGATCAGTATTTCAAAGGATCCGGTCATGCATTCTCGGACAAAACATATTCATATCCGTCATCACTTTTTGAGAGATTGCGTGGAAAAGGGGCTAATCAGGGTAGAGTATTGCAGCACCGAGAAACAAATTGCTGACATTTTTACAAAGCCTCTTGGGAGAGAAAGGTTTGAATTAATTAGACTTGAACTTGGTCTAATTAATGCTTAAATTATCTATCTTATTTGTGTCTCTTTTCAAAAATATTTTTCAACGCATGCCTTAAATTAGCACATAAATGAAGTACTCCTTAAACTTTAATGGCACACTTTCTGTATAATTCAGGGGGAACCAATGGTTGATTATAAGTTTTTTTCCTTGAATCTTGTCTTAAAGAGGTAAGTTCTTTCATGTTTCCTTTTGGTTGATGCCAAAAGGGGGAAATATTCAGGTGCCTCTCATGTCCTTCTATATTAATGCAAAATTTGTAGGTCGTGTGTCTCAAGGCACCTATGGTTTGTCATCAACCAAAAGGGGGAATTTGTTGAATATTTAGTTTTGTTGATGACTAACCATGCAGGAATGAAAGAAGGAACTGTTGATGACTAACCATACAGGAACGAAAGATGAAACTATCCTATGATATAAGTGCACATTGTTTCTACTGATAACTAACCCTGCATGTAGACCAGCGGATAGAACTTCTCTCCGTTCTATCAGGAACGAAAATTAGAACTATACTTAGTTCTGTTTTGTGTGAATGATTGACGTACATAACGAATAAATGAATTCATATGTTAGTGCATGATAATGCCATATCTACGTACCTAGATATGTTATGCATGAAAGTGGCACAATTTAAATATCTTTTCATAAATGATTATGCCTTTATACTTTATAAAAGGTAATCATGAAAGGGGCACAATTGAAATATCTTTTTATAAATGATTGGACACCACTTAAGTAAGTTAACCTTAATTGTGTTTCATACTTTATAGAAAATAATAGTGGCTTGCTAAATTAAGGTCGTTGCATGATTTGAGTAATGTACTATGGAAAGCTTCCTTACATGATTCAAATAAATTCAAATAAGCTAAATAGTATTTGCTGCCATGTTACGTATCTCTTACTATGGAAAGTAATCTTGTTATCTTTATATTGATGGTCCTCTTTCAAAATACATTAAAAGGAATATTTTTGGTAGCATATGATTTGATTGTATCTCCTACTATACGAATTTATCTACATCCATGATTGAATATTTTAAATACTTTTGAATAGAATATTGCTTACCTATTGTGAACCGTTGCTTCTTGCTATAATAGGTAGATATATTCTTTCCTTGCTATATTACCTTGAAACTGTTGCATGCATTAGATATTTTCTCAATTGACATATTCTAGAATATCTTGTGTCTATCAATATAATTGACATATGCCGTTAGCTCAAAGTATGAGACATATTATTCAAGGAAGGTAATTCAAAATATCAAGGAAAGTCCAAATATTCAACCAAGGGAAGGAGAGGCTACGGATGCTATATATATTGGATTGAAGACCAGACGAAAGTGGTGTGCTTGACCGAGCTTCTATTGAGAAATATACACGAGAATATTTACTAAGTCCAAGGCACCTGAACCTGCTCACGGAGTTCCAGACAGAGTTTCTTTTTCCCTTCTTCATATTGTAATTGGGATTTTGAGGATTGGCTAAGTGTAGCATCCTCGGGTTGGTTAGTGTGTTGTGAGAGCTTTGTTGTAAAGCTGAGAGGCTCTCTACCCACAAGGTAGAGATGCATAACTCTTCCTAGAGAGGATAGAGTTGGGGTGGCTCAAGGGTAGACTAGGAGAGTTTCCCTTGTAATCACTCAAAGGCTTTTTAGTGGAGTTGTTCAAATTCCTCCGAGGGAGGTCAAGGTTTTTTATCCCTTTGAGCCAAGGGATTTTTCCTCGTTAAATCCTTGTGCACTTTACTATTTCGCAATTCCCGAAACCCCACACTAGAACTGTGCGAAAATCTGCCACGGTTCCACACACACACACAATTCACCCCCCCCCTCTTGTGTTTCTAACCGTTTCATCAAGTTGGATGATGGAGCCCTTCTTGATTTCGCTCTTGAGGTTCCCAACTCCCAAGCTTAGCTTGAGGGGTGGAGTCGTTGGGATGCTACTGATTTAGTTAGAACTTAGAATGGAGCTTCAAAAGGAATTTTTATCAAAATGGGCCCAAAAAGGTTGAGTATTTTGAAACTGTCCTTCCTTCTATTACATTATTAGGGAATGGTGTAATTACATAAGCACCCTTAATAAAACGACAACTAGAACTTTAAAATGACTGTGTTTTGCGATTTCGAAAAACGGCTTCTTGGTCCCACCCCTTGGCTCGAACTTCCCGCACTTCATCATCTATTTCCACTCAAATCACAGAGCTCCGGGTTTTGGTTTGTTTTTCGAGCACAAGCATTCTTCGATTTCTACCTCGACCACAAGCATTCTTCCATCTTCTTCAATCAATATGAAGTGCAAAACTCCTACGATTCCTCTAGTGAAAATCCAAGCAAGACGGGGACTTGTGAAAGCATCTGAAGTGATGGAAGTCACACATGAACATGATATTAAGGTAAATGTTAGATTAATTATGCTCTAGAGCGATACTTGATTATCTAGAAAGCTATGCATGGTAACTTCTCAAATGAAAGCTACACATGTTCATTCTTAATCGAACTAAACTTAGTCGACCTAAATCATGTTTAATTATTTTGGCCCTTTTATGCACTATGACATTATGACAATTATGTTTTTTGAGCACAGTGACATTGCATTTATGCCATTGGAATCATTAGTTCATGTTGGTCCCGTTTATATTAGGAACAGTCTAGAGGGGGAGGGTGAATAGACTATTCAGATTTTTCAAACTATTTCTCGAAGTCACAAATGACTTATCAGAGAAGGTCTGGTTCTGGTGACAGAGAAGATCGAGTTCTGATGGCAGAACTGGACCTGGCAGCGGATAAGAGTTCTGTCTGGGTAGCCTCAGGAAAACACTAAGGCAAATGCCTTTCTGATAACTCTCAGGACAAGATCTGTTGAACACAGAGTCCAAGACTTTGAGTTAATCGGTTAGAATCTTAAGTGCAGAAAGTAAATGCGTAAAGTAAATGACACCTAGAATTTTTATAGTGGTTCAAGGAACAACATGTTCCTCTAGTCCACTGTTCCACTAAGCTTGTAAAACAACAGTTCCAACGCCTTAGTCCCTAGCACTTAAGAAGCTCTCCTTGTCTTCTTCAAGTCTAGTTGCCACCCGAGATGCAATCCTTGCTTCCTGATGGTTGGTCTCGTTTCACTGAGTCTCTTGAAGTATCCCCACTTCACTACTCCAGCTAGTTTGAGATGTCCCTTCTTTTGCATGAAGTGTTTTCAGTTAAGAACTGTTTCTCCAATGTAGCTTCGTCACAAAAGATGTGTAGATGAGGCTTTAGAAGTGTTGAAGAACAAGATGAACTTTGCTCTTGTTGGAAGAAGGATATGAAAATGAAATCTTTCCAACGTTGGGCTTTTCTTGTTTAGGAGGATGAGGTTGATATCTCCAGAAAGCTTGATTGTAGAAAACAGAGAGAGCAAAAGTTATTCAGTTGTTCTTCGAGTTATATCATTTAAACTGAGAGCAGTCTTCCCGTTGGAGTGTAGAAGACAACTTCATTTAATGTTTGTACTGTTGATTTGACAAGTTGGTCCTTGACTTGCTATTTTGGGAGTGAAAGGATATCCGCATGGTCAATCATCAGCTTTAAATATCTCAACGTACGAACCGCTTTAATTGTGCATTTAATGCGTGAACAGTAGCATGTTTTGTTGAGAGGCTCCTAGCCGTTAGGGAATTTCCCGTTAGTTTAACCGGCTTAGGTAGCTTGACCGAAACTATCCAAGTGTAGAGCAGTTCTGGTGGAAACAGCAGAGACCAGTTCTGTTGTAATCTTGGGTCTTTAATCTCTGTTGCATCTCTGGTCAAGACAGAAACCCTTGAGATTCTCTATCCGTAGACTATGCTAAAACTTACACAGAAGAAATTATAATACAAGATTTACTAAAGGGGGTACTCTAATATTCTAACTAATCTAGCATCATCAAAATCTAAGTACAATTATTCCTTACAGTTCATCCGGTGTGAATTTCTGTAAAAATGTTTTATCGAACTAAACATACATTGTTCGACCAATCATAGTCGAAACTGACTTGTGAACCATTGGTTCGACCAGTTTTAGTTGAACAGTTGCTAATTTTTTTGATATGCAGGTTCCTTCCTTGCCTCCAATGGTGGATTGCTCGCTCTTCCCAAATATGAAGCTCACGGTAAGGCAAAATTTGGATGAATTTCAAGAAGTAATGACGTGTAAGCTTGGTGGATTTCCCAATCTCATGAATTCATTTAGAAGAAGTGTATTTGGGAAATACATTGATGTTTCTTTCATCTTTGTTCCATTACTTTTGTGGTCACTCCTGCCTAGATTAACCAAAATTGATAGGGACTTGGACGCATGGTTTGTAGTGAAGGGAGTTCCAGTATGCTACTCTATCACAGAATTTGCTCTAATCAGTGGGGTTACCTGCAGCCCCCTTGAGAAAAATTATGAAGATGATTTTGATCATGATTCCAAGTCCACATTTATTGAGAAGCATTGTAATCAAGATTTTGAAGGAGTTGATAGCTATGAAACAATTGTAGCAAGAGTTGAACAATTATGCAGAACTTTGGGGAACCCTGCCATTGAGGAAGAATTGAAAAAGGATGCTGAAGTAGAGGTGATCACAGTAGCAATACTCATGTTTGCAGTTATGGTCCTTCTAGCTGCTTCTAAGAGAAAAGCTCCCATTCCTGATTGGATAATTGGGAAAATAGGGGCACGAGAAGAAGAAATGTTCCCATGAGGTACGTGTGCGTATATGGGATCATTAGCTGCATTGAAAAAAGGACTTGCTGGAAAAGCTAAATGAAATTCGAGGTCAACATAAGTCAGTAACAATGAATTACCCAGCATTTTTTAATCCCAATTTTGGTAAGGACCTTTATTAATATCATTTCGAAATTCTATTATAATTTTGTTTACTATAATAACAATTTGTCTAACATTTCTTAACTTTTTCAATTTTTGTTTTAATAGATATTGCTTTTTGAATGCGCCCCTAATTTTGCTGAAAAGTTTGCTATTAGAACCCCTCAAGGTATGCCTCCTCAGCCGAAGTTATGTCTCTGGAATCTAAAGACAAAAAAAAGGATCAACAATGAACAGGTAAGAACAATTTCAGATCACATTTATCATCTCAGTTCGACCAAAATGAGTGAACTACTACATGGTCGACCTTTATTCAATGGACTAGGGTGAGAATATATTTTTTATACAACTAAAAGTAAAGAACTTAATGTTTGTTACAGAGGGTGCATAGTATTCTACTACCTGATCGTTCGGAGAAAACTTCTGAATGGATGAGAACTTTGGAGCCTGTACAAGAGAGTCACCCACATGTTGAGTTGGATGGATTTGTGAAATCATTAGAGAGAAAATTAGTTCTTTTTTCGGTCTCAGTCTCTTTGAAAAGAAAATCATGTGAGGTCAAGAGTCTTAAAGAGGAGAAGCAGCCTCCTAAAAAGATGAAGGTGCTAAGGATGAAGAGATAAGAAGGTGTAGTAGAAGAGCAAAGAAAGAAGAAGAAAGAATCTCCTCAAACCCCTATTGCCTCTCCTCAGCCTCCTGCCAATGTAGAAGAACAAGGAAAGAAGAAGAAACACTCTCCCCAAACCCCTATTGCCTCTCTTAAGCCTTCTGCCAATGAAGATTCATTAAAATTGTATATTGACGAAAAGTTTAAAGAACTCGAGTCTCTTTCAGAAAAAAAGCTCAATTCTTTCAAACTGCATTATGACAAAAAGTTTAAGGAATTGGAGGCACGGTCAGAGGAAAGGCACAAGAGACTTGAGACGTTACTTCTTAAGGTTTGTCTTAATTCTATAGCAAGATAAACCTTTAAAACTTGCGCTTCAATATTTAGTTTTAATGTTTTTCCTTATATAGTCCATTGCTAGAGAAGAGAGGAAAAATGTTGAGGGGGCTGAGCATCAAAAGGAGGTAATTAAATATGCATTGTAGTTATTGGTCGATAAAAAAGTCTTGGCATTTATTTAGAATTTAATTTTCTTTTTCATTAAAGTAACCATATTTTGAAGTTGAGGATGAGGCTGCGAAGCAAGAGAATGAGGTAAGAGCATCATTACGGTTATTCTCAAGTTGTATGTAATGACAATTAATAAACACAAAGTTTTTTATGTATACAATTTGTTTTCAGTAGGCCCCGAGTGTCAAAGAAAAAGATTATGCATTCCAGATTCAGCAGGTTTTATTTGATGTTAACGGACTTGTAAGATTTTTAAAGTTGGTAGAATTGTTTTGTTTTGTGAACGATCATGAATACTTACTTTACTATTTTCCATCTAGAAAAATGAAGAAGAGGAGAGTGAAGATTCTGAAGGGACAATGGAGCAGGAAAATGATGTAAAGGAGTTAGACAAAGAGGCTCAAGAGGCTCAGTCTGAACAGTTAGCCAAAGAGAAAAAGGTATAGTCTAATCCCAAACATTTGTGTATAAGAAGATTCGTTTGACTAATCTTTGGCCGACTCTGAATCCATGTAAAATATAACTGGTCGACTTGATATAAATTTAACAGGATCTAGATTCTAGAATGTACGTTAATATTTAGATTGTAGTCGATGTTAACAAACTTGTTAGATCATGAATACTTACTTTACTATATTTCATCTAGGAAAATGAAGAAGAAGAGGCAGAAGATGCTCAAGAAAATGAAATAGTGATTGAAGAGGTTAAAGAGTATAAGTGTGAAGAGATAGATAAAGAGAAAAATGTATAGTTTAATAAAAAAACATATGTGCAAACAGAACTGTTTGTGTGTACCAACATTCGGTAGACTAATATTATGTAAAAGAATAAGTGGTTGACTTGATGTATATTAAACAGGTTCTAGATTCTAGAATGTACGTTAATATTTAGATTCTAATCGATGTTAACAAACATGTAAGAGCATGAATACTTTACTATTTTTCATCTAGGAAAATGAAGAACAAAAAGAGACAGAAGATGCTCAAGACACTACGGAGAAGGAAATGAAGTAGTGGTTGAAGAGGTTCAAGAGCAATGTGAAGAGATAGAAAACGAAAAAAAAATAGTATAGCTGGTATTTGGTCGACGCCTGATCTATTTGAAAATAAATGGTCGTTAGATTATAAATGATTGACCAAAGGAAGGTCAGCCAAGAAAAATCGACTACTTATTTCTTACCAATAAATTAAGCATTAACATCTATATTATACTTTGCAAGGGTGATGAGAAAGTTGAGCCAGGATTGACTGTGAATTAATGTAAAAAAAATAAGTGGTTGACTTGATGTATATTTAATAGGTTCTATATTCTAGAATGTATGCTAATATTTAGATTCTAGTCGATGTTAACAAACATGTAAGAGCATGAATACTTTACTATTGTTCATCCAGGAAAATGAAGAAGAAAAAGTGGTTAAAGAGGTTCTTTAAAAAAAAGTGGTTAAAGAGGTTCTAGAGTAGTGTGAAGAGATAGAAAACGAAAAAAGGTATAGTTTAATAAAAAATATTTGTGTATACCTGATATTTGGTCGACGCCTGATCTATTTGAAAAGAAATGGTCGTTAGATTATAAACGGTCGACCAAAATAAGGTCGACAAAGTAAGATCGACTACTATGTCTTACCAAAAGATTAAGCATTAACATACATATTATACTTATAATTGCAAGGGTGATGAGAAGGTTGAGCCAGGATTGAATGTTGGTGATACTGTTGAACTTGATAATAAAACGAAAAGAGGTAAAATTCTTAAAAGGTCGACCACAAAAGATCGACTACATTTGTCTTTTTAATAGAGTAAACATTGACAGATATATTATAATTAATAACTGACATGGTGATAAGAACGTTGAACCCCCATTTCGTATTATTGAATATGTTTTCAATGTTCTTGGCAAGGGTTTGGTTCCTCAAGATAATGTTAGTGATACTGATGATGTTGAACTAATTGAACTTGATGATGAAGAGAAAGAAGTAAAATTCAAAATTGTTTTCTCAACTAGTTGAATTTTTTTATATGATTTATGATTGTTTGTAGGCACTAGGAAGGGGGCACATATTAATGAGAGAGGGAAAAGTTGTGAGAACTCCCTGTATGCCCTATAAGGGGAAGAAAAAGGGTCATCCTAATGAGATGATTCTGAAAAAAATTCGTACTTTTATAAATAAAGCCCTGAAAGAGAACATGGAAGTTCAGTGCCTGGTGTCCTAGTATTCACGAAGTTCTGGAATGGTAAAAACAATCTGGAGCATGATGTTGAACGCGGGTGGTTGGCTTGAGTCTCAGGTAACACCATTAATTATTTATATTGAATAGTATTTCTTGTTAAACAAAACGTTTACTTCATCACATGTAAATCTTTCAGCACTTTGATGAGTATCTATGCTATTTGAGAAAACGGGTGTGATGGATAGTGTACCCGAGGGTCGCTTATCCGAAGGGTTATTACGGAGAATAACTTAGAGAGAGGTCAGAGCAAGTAAGAGAGAGAAGGAGTGTATATTCGATATATCTCAGTTGTTGTTTACAATGGAAGAATTGGATGCTATTTATAGTAGCCATAAATGCTAGGCGGGGACACATGTCAAACATCTTACGGCCGAGGGCCACTTCAATCAGGGTGACACCAGCATTTGCATGTGCACCACATTAAATGCGGTGGTTGGACGTGACGCCGCAGTAAATGCGGTGATTGCCTCTCTAAAAGGAATCTTCATCGAGTCTGCTATATACCGCCTACGTGTGGCCGAAGGCATCATATAGTTGAAGGCATATGATAGCCGAAGGCATCATGTAGCTGAAGGCATATGATAGTCGAAGGCATCATGTAGCCGAAGGGTAACATTTTAGCCGAAGGTACATATCAAGTTGTCTTCTAGAATTTGGAGCCCTCAGCCATAGGGCCGAAGGCATCCAGGTGTGCATCGTGGGCTTCCTCATGCTTGGGATGCTACATTTGGGCTTTGTGTGCTCACCGGGCTTGATGGGCCTGCGTAGGAGAAGTAGGAGTCTGTGGGTCGGGGGTCCCTGGGCCATATACTCCATCAGGAGTCCCTCACTCCTTTTGCCGAAAGGTAGTTGAGGGAAAAGGAGTAATTGTGGTTGTTTTGCCGAGGGCGGTCTCGTTGCGGGAGTTTACTTCCTGGGGGGAAGTGTTCATGAGTGTGCATCTTCTGTTGGTGTGAAAGCTGCTTTGTTCCTATTCGTATATTGGCTGATGTTTTTCAGGAAAAGTTTTATTTTCTGTGTATGTGCCGAGGGGTATGTTGGCAATGTGTGTCCTTTGTAGCTTTTTTGCATGTGTGAATTTTTGTTCAGTGTTTCCCGAGGGGTGCTCCCAGTCCCCCACTCCTTAAGGCACGTGTAATGTGGTGAAAAGGAGTAGAAGGACGCATGTATTTACGAGGACCGAGGGCCGCTTGTCATCCGAGGGCTGTGGTGCTGAGGGGTCGTTCGTTGTTTGCGATCTGAGGGTGTGATCGCTGGAGGAAACCGTTGGAACATGACAGTTGGAATATGACCGTTGGAGAAGGGTTCCACGTGGTGCTTGCTGGGTGGCCTACATTGGGCGGGTGGCACCGGTTGGTTGAGGCCACGGTTAGCAATGACGGGATTTCAATCGGGGCCCAGTTCTCAGCCCAAACCCTAGGCGGGGAGGCTATAAATACCAATGGCCTGGCCTCATATATCTTGTGCGATTTTGTTGAAGCGAAGCTCTGCCAAAAATTTTCTAGAGAGAGAAAGCATTTAGGTCGATCAAATCTTCACTTTCAAGGTCAGTTCTTCACCTGTTCTTGAGTTTCCCTGCATTTTTGTTTTCTCCCTTTAGATCTAGTGTTTAGAGACTTTAGGAAGCCTCCTCTCCTCATATCCCCTTCACCGTAGATCTGAAGGATGTCCTCAGCGAGTGATTCTCAAGATATTTCCGGGGAGGTCCCGGTCCAGTCAGAAAGCTACTCTGATGTAGAGTCCTCGAGCGAGCAGCCTTCGGTGAGTAACGATTCAGCCATGGCCGAGAGGGTTCAGGACAACCTTCGGGCTGAAGCGGAGGCTGTAGAGTTCGAACAAGTGGTTGAGGACAAAGAGTTGGCCCTAGCCCTCCAAGTTGCCGAGGATGAGGAGGAGAAGGAAAGGCAGAAGGTCACCGTAGCCGTCCTCCCCCCGCGTAATGCCGGTGAGGCGAGTAGCTCCAGGCCTCTCGACCCGGAACCTCTTAGGGTGGCCTCGGGCAAGAAAAAGAAGAAGGTGAGGGGTGCGTGGAAGAAGAAGACAGTCGTTGTAGATGCAGGGCAGCCGGTGGGTATCCCCGAAGGCCACTCATATCTGAACACCGCGGCCCTATATGTGAAAACGAGGGCAACGGGTGTCGAATATCAAGCTACGCAGTTCTTCGTAGGCCCTTCGAAACGTGTGGTTGAACCGGGGCCGGATAATGTATTGTAGCGTGTTGGGAATATTTTATGGTGTCCAATCTAATTAAATATCTTTGTATTTGTGTAGTTATTGATTAAATGTGTAATATGGGCCACAAATGTATTTCAGCCCATTAGCCCACTTGTAAGCCTTAAATGTGTAATATGGGCCACAAAATTGTCTTTTGAGACCCACTGAATTCTGCAGCATTCGTGTCCGCAGGTCGCCCGCGTAGGGGGGGTGCGATTTTTCGATTTTGAACTGAAAGCCTGAAATCTCATGTGCGCGAGAGCTCCCCTCTTCTCCTTCACCTTTTACTACTAAGGAAGGAGTTGTTCTTATATATAGGCTCAAAAGTTCCCAAGAAGTTTAGGTGTGGGATTGCTTAAAAGATTCCTTTTCTCCCCACACTTGGATAAGTACATTTTTTTAAAAACTCCAACTTCAAGAGCTATTTTTGAGCCCATTTCAACTTTTGAGCTCAAATCTTCAACAGCAAAGGTCAACCTTACAATCAAAGCTTCCAAGAGTCAACCTTGAGATTAAAAAAATAATAATTAATTAATTAATTAATTAGTTAATTAAAAAAAATCAAGGTTAAGACTATTTTTTCTCAAGGTCCGAACCACATTTCAAGGTCCAGAAAATTGCAGAAACTTCAATCAACCTCACGTCTACGGTCAACATTCAACAATCAATAGCAATGGACGCTATATCTCCTTGTTCATGTATTTGTCAAACTCATTCATCAAAAGATAAGGACAAAATTATCAAGGAATTGGAAGAGAGATTAGCAAATAATCACAAAGTCCTACTAAAGCAGCTGGATAAGTCCACCTCATTGAGTATACAATTGGACAATTCCAAAGAAGAGGTTAATAAAATAAATTTGGAAACAGAGAAGCTGACTCTGAAAATAGCTGATCTAACAATTGAGTTGAATCAGACCCAGATAGAGCTAAGCACAACAAAAGCTGATAACGATTTTCTTCAAAATAAAAGAAGTGCCCTTTACCGCAAGATCAAAGATCTTGAAGACTTACTTGCTACAAAGGGGCAGACTGAACAAACAATCTTTTTGAACCAACCCAAAGACACCCGTTTCTATAATTCTAAAGAAGGACTCGGTCTATCTAACCCATGTAATTTGAAGAAGGTGAATTGTGCTCAATTGTATGACATCAATTATATGGGTCTTGGACTGACTAAGTTGATGTCTTTCCTCAGTGTTAAAGAAACGAATGATGAAGAAGATGCCAAGAGAGCTAATCTCGGAACAGAAATTTCTTTTGATTATGCTGCCTTGAACGAGAGCTATGAAACAAAAGAACCCCCGTTGACTCCTCCTGAAGAGATTCCAACCTTTTACCCTGCAAAAGAGACTGTGCAAGATCAAGAGGAACCTTCAAATTCAGAGTCTGTAGCCAAACCAACATACATTCCACCCCTTGTGAGAAAGTTTGCTGAATTGAAAGAAGCTTTTGATAAAGAAAAACAAGCTTTTGAACTGGAAAGAGAACAGCTCTTCAATGAAATATCTTTGCTCCAAACATCCTCTCAATCAAGCACAGGCTCACAATCTCCTTCTCCTCCATCATCTGAAAACTGTGCTTATCCTTCTCCTCCGTCTTCTAAGAACTATTCTGAAAAATCTACAAATGATCCTGAAACTTCCACTTCTCACTCTGAGTCACCTTCACCGACAAGGGCCCCTGTGAAGAGGAGAGTGGAAAGGAGAGGAGAATGGATAGAGGACAAGTTAAGAAGAAGAAAAAAGGAAGAAGAATCTCGTCTAAGGAGTAGGAATTGGTGTTCAAGTGCTCTCTTCTATGCCAAAAAGAAGACATTTCTTAAGAATAACTGCTCAAGCTCTTCTACTCTGAACTGTGTTAAGCAAGTAAAAACTTGCTGCTCTGAATCGGATGTCTCCTCCAACCAAGATAAGAAGAGGAATGTGCAGAAATGTCCGAAGAAATCAGCTTCTGCTAAAGTAAATGTTGAGGGGGAGTATCAATTACCATGTTTAAAGTATCCCCTCAAAGTTTACTCACTCAGACATTTGAGAAGACTCTCTCAAGAAACAATCTTAAAAGACTATCTGTCTGAACATTCACTCACTGCTAGTGAAACCTCTCCTGCTCCAAAGATCAAATTACAATGGGTTCCTAAGGCTGAAGCTGAGAAATTAAAAATGTCAGACTCTTCTCAATCAGCCAGCCTAGGATCACAAATCAAACAGAAACTGACACGGTTTTTCAGTGGTGACAAGGAAGGACCCATCTGGAGGTGGGTACCGACACATACTTAATATGTGTTGAAGGTCCGTCATGTGTGGTAACTGACCCGATTGCTCCACACACATGGTGGGTATGAAGACGAGCTGCGAGCAATCAACTGGTGCACATTATCAAGGAGAGTACTGGCATGAATACTCTCTACTAAGCTGAAAATCAACAAATGCACACCTCAACACCAACAAACGCCAAGTGCTTATTCTGAGGGGGAGTGTTTCTTTTTCACTCCTCCTCGATCCAAACAACGAAGAAAGCACATTCTAAGGGGGAGTTTTGTACTTTACTCCCCGGGTAACAAAAACCACTAGTTGCAACTTTTGAGGGGGAGTTTTATTTTTCTCGTCCTGGTGCTAGACAGTGTAAAATGCACGGATTCTCTCAAGGATGCAAATTTTGAGGGAGGGTTTTCAAAGTTCTCCTCTCAAGCGCCAACCATCGTGAAAGGCATCCTACTGAGTGCTCCAGTTGAGGGGGAGTACAGAAAGAAAAGAAAAGAAAAGAATAAAGAGAAATGAGAGATAAGTCCTAATGGCTTAGTAAACCTAACTAAGCCTACCCAAGGGACAAAGCCGAGAGTGAGTGAGTAACTGAGTGAACACTATGAGAGTGAGGAAGCAGAAAGCTCAAGTGAGCAAGAGAACAATAATCAATGTCAAATCTGCTACCTCTATTGTGTTATCAATCGAGAGGATTACTCCCAAACACTCAAATATTCTGGACAATCTCCATAGGTTCAGGACTGAATTTATTCAGATCTCGGGTAGAAGTCGCTGCATTTTGTCCAAACGGCGCATGCACAACCATACCTAAGACCACTCACCTCTCTCCCAACAGACATGTGTTTAATCATATTTCACGGGGAACCTCATCTCTAATCACTGTCTCCTTCTGAGGCGACTGATACTGACTACAGTGGCCCACAACCCCACGCCACTGAACATTCATTGATCACGTCGTGTCTAGTAATCTCACTCCCAAATGTTTTGAATTTTCTAGGACACAAACACTTTTTAGAGTCAGTTGCAGGTCTTCATGACCCGCGAGAACTTCCATAGGGATCATCTACTATAGATGAAGACCAATGATTGGAAGGAAGTCTTGCTGTTGCAACACAGAATTCAACAACATGTTCAGGCCATCGCTTCAGAATTTATCTCTGTAGTGATGATAACGGGTGTCATCACGACCCCGGGGGGGCTACGTTATCTTTGCTGATCGTTATGATCATGCCATAACAACCAGAGTGACATCTACTTTAGATGCCTCACAATGACTGGTTGGAAGTCTTGTTAGAGCTTTAATGCTTCTATCATTTTTATACAGGCCACACGTCAGTGTTTACATTGATATTGTGATAACGGAACACCATGGTGTCTCCGGTGTTTACCTTTTTGTTTATCCTATTTTGTTTCCCAGAATAAAAGAATAAAGGCATGACGCCCTGATTCATCGGATCGTCATGAGGGGGAGAGTGGTCCACATGCTGTTTACTCTAAAAAATCATTCTTGGACTCTTCTCCTCCAACACAAAAAACGATGACTCTCTATTCTCTCAAAGCATCAATTACAAATTCAGCTTCACATCAAATGGTCAGCTAGGCTCACAAGTCAATCATCATTTTCCGTTGTGCAACCGACTGGCTCTCCTCAGAAGGGTTCATTTCAAATAGTTAAAAAGACTACATTGTGGAGGAGACAAAGGTCAGATACTCGCGTACTGAAGATGAATCCAATGCGCGCCTGGAAACCATCAGAACCATCATTCTAGAGGCGCCACCGGAGTTCATTCAAGCTGATCAAGAGCTACTTCTTGAAGGCAAGGATTACAAGCAAAAGATTCCTCAACCCCCGACATTAAATATCAAATTGCCAAGAAGACATCAAAGGGGAGATTGCAAGGATTTCTTCATAAAGCCTTCTCAGGAAGTCAAGTTCAAAGACAAAGGAAGCTGAATAACAACAGAGACAAAGATATTTGCGCTGCAATGCTGATACAACACAATTGAACACCAAGGGGGGATTTTTGGGAATATTTTATGGTGTCCAATCTAATTAAATATCTTTGTATTTGTGTAGTTATTGATTAAATGTGTAATATGGGCCACAAATGTATTTCAGCCCATTAGCCCACTTGTAAGCCTTAAGTTAGACATCCTTATGTATAAAAGGATGCTAACTTAAGCAAACCCTAAGTCTCACAAGCCTCACACACATTAATGCTCATCGTTCAAATATTTTTTCTATCATTCTGTGATTCTCTCCTTCTATCATATTGTATGATTATTGATTGATTCTGGGACTAACATAGCGCGCGCCCGAGGGATATTTTGTCGTTCATATCTTGTCAGTAAAGTTGGGGCTCCGATTTATGCTCCACCTGTTCGTGCTGGAGTATTTGAAGTTCGTGAAGCTTGCCCCCTGTTAGTTGACACCCAACAGCCACTCTTACCTGGCTGGTTTCCTTTTCCTATGTCGGAGCAGAAAGGTTGAACCTACTTTAGATCAGTTCTTTCTCTTATTCAATCTCTGTCGGGGTGGACATTCAAACGCCGGAGGCTTCGCCAATTTGCAGCAAGTCCCAGAGTTCAGGCTATTATCCGAAGTTCCTTCATCCCATAAAGGATGGAAGGAAAAGTTTTGTTACATCCGCATGGCGGAGAACCCCTTCCCTGCCCTCTTCGTGATAACATCCGGAGGCACCCGAAGGTAGGGAGCGTTGTGACGTGCACTTGTCGTGAGGTGCACTCAAAATAATTAATCAATACAACACTAATACGTAGTATAGTGAAGTAAGGTTCGTATCCACAGGGAAAGGAATACTTTTCTCTTATATAAATAGTAACAAGGGGGGGTTTTGATTTGTTTGATTTAAATATACTAAGATGAACAACCTATATGAGTTTGATTAATAGAGATGAGGACATGGTTTTGCTTTTATCCACTTAATGAAATGTTCGTCGATCCCGGTTATATCTTTAACTATCTTCCTCTCGAATACTCAATCGATTAGTATATCCAGTTCATCGAGGGTAGTTATTAATAACGAGACGCGTTCATTAATAAAACTTACTACCGAGTCAATATAGAACACGCAGCCGTATATTAACACGATAGTAGCAATAAACTTGAGATGAAAATGATTGAGATTGATAACCTCAACACAAGCGGTTTATTGGTTTAATCAATATATTTAATTCCCCTTAGATTATTAATCACGAGACGCATGCATTAACAATCCAAGTTTACTACCGTTGAAGAAACCGAATTAATAACAAGCGTATTAATCGATTGATTCTAGTAATAATTAATATATGAAACAAAACTAGTTGATCCTTTAAGTAATGTTCAGAATATTAATATGAAATATGAATAGGAATTAATTAATACTCAAGGAAGGATATTAAAGAGTATGAATCTCACTATAGTTAATATCAAGATGTTAACTAATTTTCATCTTAGTAACACTCATCAATATTAACATAGAGGAAGAAATAACTATTACTATAACTAATGTCAAGATGTTAACTAATTGTCATCTTAGTAACACTCCCCAACATTGATATAGAATTAGTATTTAAAGGAAGAATTAATATTCAAGGAAGAAAATTAAAGAGAATAACTCACAACTTACAAATTCATTAAGCTTCAAAGTAGCAAAACCAAGATGGAAGAGTTTAGCTCCTCATTTGGAGACTAAACATGAAGAAAATATAAAGAAAGAACTATTCTAGACTGAGCTTAGAAGTATATATGAATTGGTTTTTTTTCTGGGAAGGAAGGGGATGTATTTATAGGGAAATGGAGTGTGCAGGGGTGTGTACCCGATCGGGTATATGTGGCTCCTGATCGGGTACACTCAGAAGCTTCCCGGAAGCTAAAAACGTCATGCATACCCGACCGGGTATGTCGGCTACCCGATCGGGTATGACATTCGAACATGGCCAAAATCTTCCACGCATGTTGATTTGTTCCCGGATTGATCCGATTTAATTTTTCAGCAGGGTACCCGATCGGGTATAGGTCATACCCGACCGGGTACAACACAAAAATTCAGGATCTTTCTTTTGTCTTGAGATTTTGCACTTTCCTTCCACTTTTGATGTTCACCCATGGCCCCTAGAGTGATCTTGGACCTGTTTGAGCTCAGAATAAACCTAATCTAAACAAATTAAAAGTATTTTACAAACTAAACTATTACACCAAAAGTGTGTAATTTTCAAAGTAACGATCAATCAAAACTAATTAAAAATACAAACATAAATATGGAAATTGCATGTTCATCAACTCCCCCACACTTAGTTTCTTTACTCGTCCTCGAGTAAAGTCAAATGCTCACAAGTGTCTCAATAAATCCTCATAAGTTCACGAATTAAAACAAAGAACATAAGATCATCAAGGTTTGCATATTAGTTATACAAAAACAATATTTTCTTGGGTTTTTTGATCTTCTATGCTCTTTTCTTCTTCTCCCTTTCTCTTCTTCCTCTTCTTTTTTTTCTTCTCTTCCTCTTTCTCCAAGAGATGATGTCCTGCAAAAACACATATTTCTCTCATATCTCTCGTTTTGCCTAGGAGCCTTTTCAGGTTTTCGTCCTAGCATCTCTTTTCCTTTTTCTTCCTCACCACTCACTCATTTTTTTTATACGCCCATATTGCTTAGATTGCCCGTTTTTGGGTTTTCAACCTAACTAGCATTTATTTCTTTTATTCTTTCTTTTTTTGTGTGTGTACAAAGAGTACAAGAAAATAATGCTTAGTATAAGGTAAGAACAAAAAGGGAATTTAACATACCACTAGATGAGTCTTCCTCCCCCACACTTGGACCAAGGCATTGTCCCTAATGCCCGCTTTCGCCTCCATAAAAGCTTCCTCCAAAGCCACTCCCGTGCATGTCATCACCGCCTCCCTCTCCCATAGTGGTGTCCCCGCCATCATAACCTACCCCGCCAGAACTAGAGCCACCAAAATTACCCCAATCGGAGGGGTTATACCAAGATGGTGGTGGGGGAGGAGCGGCCATAGAAGAGAAGTTCCCGTGGTGGGCCATATATGAGTACATAGGACCATAAGTCCTACGATAATCTTCTTCATAGCGGTGGAGATCAGCTTGGCGTAGCTCCTCCATTCTTTGGAAAGCCGTTTGTTGTTCTGCCCGGTACTCCTCTAGTCTTTGATCCCTTGCCCTTTGCTCCTCCCGGTAGTGGCCAATTTCTTCTTGAAGATGGACAAATTGTCCTCCCATGTTTCGGTATTCAAGGCCCATATTTTCAAATCCGGTTAGGAGGGATTGTTGACCCGCCAAAATTTGTTGGAGGATGTCTTGTGGTGGTGGGTTGTGAGGGGGGTCGGGAACATCATGTTGGGCATTGTCTTGGGTTCCTTGGACTTCTTGATGCTCGAGTAGGCCGGGTTGGTCCGGTTGTGCTTGAAAATGTGGTGGAATGGCATTGGGAAGCAAATAGTGTGTGATTTCAAAGCTTGCCATTTTATACCTAAGTTTAGGTATGTCTTTGGAGGGGATGGGGAAGTAGATGGTTGGTTTGGGTAGGATATGCCACTTGTAGTGGTTTCTCCTGTTGTAGTCTTTGTGGGCGAAGGAGATGCACCCTGCGTTTCCAAGCCAAGTCAAATTCATCAAACAATGGTCGGCTATTGGTTCATTATCCACATAGCCGAATTTGGAGGCCAAATGCATAATGACCCCCTCCCCCCCCCCCCCCCCCCCCCCCCGACAACAATATTCTCTGTTTTCTTGCAAGCTTTGTCTAAATGGTCCCACATCAAGTTGCAGAGGTTAAATTTCACGGGGTGTTGAAAGAGGGCTAAGGTGAGGATGGCTACGTCCCCCATCCGAGTATGGTGGTTGTTTGGACGACCGAGCAAACAATTGGCCAAAAACTTTAGGAAAAGTCGGAGAATAGGATGTTGAACGTGACTAATTGAAAGTTTAGACGCGCTCACATTCAATTCTCCTGTCATTTTAGCCCATAAAGTGTGGCCATCTATTGTATTTTCCGGTATTCCCCTCTCATAGGCCACGGGGATGCCAAAATGTTGGGCAAACTCACGTCTCGTTATTGTGTATTCATTGTTGAATAAACAAAACGTGAGTGTGTCGTTATTGAACTCCTCCCTTTCCTCACGTTCAACAAACTTAGCCGAGCTCAAGAATTCATATATCACTTTCTCATTACAATTATATTTCATGTCAAATATCAAATCCATATCCAACACATGAAATAAATTGCGCATTCTTTTCAACAAGCCTAAAGTAGTGAGAGCTTCATGACATAGAAATTTAGAGGGGATGACTTGCCTTTTAATTTGAGCCAAGAAGCGTTGCCTTTGATTTCCCAGGCCGAAACGGACATCCTCGAAGCCTGGAATCGGTCCCTAGCATTTGAACTCTCTGCCCTGTCCCTTTTGGGTGCCATGGTTGAGCTTTTGGAGCTTGATTTTCGGAGAAGGGGTGAGATGGGTAGGGTTTCGGTTTTTGTGGTATATGGTGAGAGGGATGGTTTTGTGGGTATGAGGTTGTAGAGGAGAGTGAGGGGAAGATTTTGGTTGTTGTAGGAGGTGATTTGGGTGAGAGATGAGGGAGTATTTGAAGAAAGAAGGTTCGAAAATGGTGGGTTTGGGAGAGAGGGTTCGAATTTGGGAAGTTGATTTGGGGAAGATGGTGTATTTGGGCGCTGAAATGGGTTAAAAACTCGTGTACCCGACCGGGTACCCCGACATACCTGATCGGGTATGCGTATATTTTTTCAAAATCCGAGCTGCTACCCGATCGAGTTGGGGTATACTCGATCGGGCAATTTGGTGTGAACTAAATTCCCTGTTAAAAATTTAATTTACCCGACCGGGTGTATGGGTGTACCCGATCGGGTACTTTGCAACGAACAAAATTAGCCTTTTTTCAAAATACACCCGACCGGGTACATGTGTACACCCGATCGGGTATGTACTTGTTTTATAAAATTCAGCCCAGGGGTTGATACCCGATCGAATAGGCCGGGTACTCGATCGGGTAAGTTGCTACGAGAATTTTTTTTTGAATTTTTTAAGCAATACCCGACCGGGTGGGTAGTGGTACCCGATCGGGTATATTATTATTTTCAACCCCTCGGTCGATCGAGTAAGGGTTACCCGATCCCAGCCTTTACGAAATTTTTGCCTATACCCGACCGGGTACATGTGTTGCCCGATCGGGCATCATGCCTCACACCAATTTTTTTTTTTTTTTGAAAATGCAAGAACACACACAAAAATGAATGAAAATAAAAAAAATATAAACTTGGGTTGCCTCCCAAGAAGCGCTTGATTTAATGTCGTGGCACGACGTTATTTTTATTTTATTTTCTTTTATGTGGGATCGTGAACATCCCTTGTTTCATTTTTCTTTTTCGGCCTTATCCAGTAAGGCCAGGATTTCTTCCCTGTTATCACTTCAACCCCAGGTGGGATCCATTCTCCTTTTGAAAATTTGATCAATTCTTCTTTTTCAAAAAGTGTGATTTTCTCAGTTTTTTCTCAACAAAAATATTCGGGGTTTGTGGTTCACAAACATTTAGAGAACAAAGAGATTGGTCTTTAATTTGTTTTTTCGTAGAATCAAAAATGTTGAATTCTACTTGTAAGGAATATTTGTATTTAGATTTTGATGATGCTAGATTAATTAGGACTTTAGAGTACCCCTATTTAGACTTAATGTATTAGAATTTTCATTTGTAAAGTTCTTAGTGTAATCGACTTGGCAGAATGCCTTCAGAGCAGAAGACCCTCTGAGCAGAAGGGCTCCAAGAGCAGAAGACCCTCTTAAGGCATTATTGAAACAGAGGACCTTTGGTTCTCTGCTCCAGAACAGAAGACCTCAGGGTCTCTGTTAGCCTTTACTCTGACAGAAACCCTTCTGGGTCTCTGTTGGAAATATTCATAACAGAAGTGCTCCAGACCTCCTCTGTTCAACTCTCAGTTAAAGACACCAGAAGGTCTGACACTTAGAAGAATTCCACAGAACCGGGAAGTCAACTAAAAGATTCCTTCAATGGCTAGGAGTATTGAACGGAAAAGCTACAGTACGCGCATTAAATGCTCATTTAATGCTCCACATGCTCCGTAGAGTAATTGCAGATGATTGGCCGCAATGTCAGGAATACTTTATCCCAAAATAGTAACCCGCCAACTTTACCGGGCTCTACTAGTCAAGTCAACTGATCGCTCATTTAATGCAGCTGTCCTCCTACTCCTCCAACGGGAAGACAACCTCAGTATAAAAGATACACTACGAAGAACAACCGGATAACTTTGCAACTTTTGCTAACCATTGCTACAACTCTTCATACAAGAAATTCAAACGCCTAAAAGCAAAAAGCCTCCTTGAGATTAACACTTCATCATCTTCTACAAGAGAAGGCAGAAGTTGGAAAAATACTTTTTCCAACTCAAGCAAAGTTCCAAGTGTTCTTCAACTCTTCAAGCTCATCACATACAAATCCTTTGTAACGAAGCTAGTTGGAGGAACCCCTGTGTTAACAGAAACTCTTCTTACTACAAGAAGGACGTCCAAGTAACTGGAGTAGTGAAGTGGTGATACTTCCAGGAAGCTCAGTGAAAGGACCAGTCTTAAAGGAAGCCAGGCAATGCATCCCAGGAGACATCTAGGCTTGAAGAAGACGTGGAGAGCTTCTTAAGTGCTAGGACTAAGGCATTGTAAACGGATGTTTTTACAGCTTAGTGGAACAGTGGACCAGAGGAACAAGTTGTTCCTTGAACCACTATAAAAATCCCGGGTGTCATTTACTTACTGCTTTAATATTTGCACTTAGATAGAACTGTCTAACTCCTCAGACTTGGTATCTGTGTTCAGCAGAACTTGTCCTACGAGTTAACAGAAGGCCCACTGCCTTTGCTTCCCTGAGGCCAAATCAACAGAACTCCCTACCAGAACCCCATCCGCTGCCAGTCTGTTCTGTCAACAGAACAGGCTATTCTGAAAAATCTGGTACTTAGTTTAAAAAGCTAAAAACCAATACAGTCTATTCACCCCCCCCCCCCCCCTCTAGACTGTATCCAGTATAACCGGGACCAACAAGTGGTATCAGAGCCTCCTTGTTCTAATAATCTCTTAGGTTATTTGCTGAACAAAGATCCACTTGTTTTTCTGTTTGACCTCATTTCTATCTGATATAATGGATCACTCCTTGTCCAAGAATCTTATGTTTTCAAATCTTAAGTTTGATGAGTGGAGGATCCGGATGAAAGCACATCTCTGTGCTCTGCATGATGAGATGTGGGAAGTTCTAGATATTGGCCCTTTCACAAGCTTCCAGAAGGTCAATCCTGAACATGCTATTGACAACACCAGACCCCAGATGATCAGTAAAGCCAAGTCAGAATGGACCACTGAAGAGAGGAGAAAGTACAACCTAGACAATATTGCTAAGGACATCCTCTACAAGTCCATTGATGATAGGTATTTCAACAGAATAAAGAAGTGCAAAACTGCAAAGGAAATCTGGGATACTCTTGAGCTCATTGGAGCTGGTGATGAGCAAGAGAAGGACAACAAACTGACTATAGCCAACAAGAAGTTTGATGACTTCGAACTTCTCCCTGGTGAAAGCATCTCCAAGATGTATGACAGGCTCCTCACTCTCACTGGAGAGATCTCTGAGCTTGGCAAGGAACTCACCACCAAAGAGATCAACCTGAAGGTGTTGAGGGGACTGCCCTCAGCATGGAAAATGAAGGTAGTTGATGTCCAAGCCAGCAAGGATGTAAAGACTTATCCCACTGATAAGCTCATTTCAGATCTCAAAGCTCATGAGTTTGAAATGACTGAAGAAAAGGAAGATGTACCAGAAGAGAGGATCACTATAGCCCTCACTGCCAGCACATCAAAGGTAAATGATTTTGACCCTTCAGTACTTTTATCTGACGAATATATGGCTGCCTTTGCCAGAAGATTCAAAAAGTTTATGAAGAATCCCAAAGATGGAAGGAGTCCATCTTTCAACAGAAAGCCATACCAGAAGGTCAAATCAACAGAAAGCAGTGGTGAGCTTCTCTGTTACAATTGCAGACAACCTGGTCACTTCAAGGCTGATTGTCCCCATCCAAGGGTGTCCAAGAAACAAGGACAGGATGGAGAAAAGAAGAAGTACGAAGACAACTCCAGAAGGAGAAAGGCACTTGTGACAGAACAGCTTGAGAAAGACCCTCTGTCAGAAACAGAATCCAGTTCTGACTCAGATTCTGATGAGGCCTTATGTTGCCTTGATACTGAGACAGAAGACCTTTGCCTCATGGCTCATTCTGATGATGAGGTAACCTCTACTTCTGAATCTAGTTTTTCTTCGGTAGGCTTAGCTTTTGATTCTGATTCAATGTCAGAATTTTGGGAAGAGTTTAAGGCCATACAAGCCACTTATTCTTATGTAACAGAAGAAAACAGTAAGTTAAAAGCTGAAATTCTTGACTTAAAGAAGGAGGTTGAGATCAAAATCAATCTTCTAATTAAGGAAAGAGATCAACTGGAGACTGAAAATGTTTCTCTTCTCAAGAGAATAAGAGAAATAGAGCCTCTCGAGATTAAGTACAAAGCTTACCAGAAGGCCCAGTCTTCCATGGAAAAGATTGTACTTGATCAACAGATTGGCACTGACTTTGGTCTTGGTTATGGCTCAACAGAATCAGGTGAGCCTTCTGTAATGCCTAGCACCAGTGTTGCTAAGGCAGATAAGGTCATAGTGCCACGTATTTCTAGCCACATCTGTCAAGCTGGTGTATCTGGCACCAAGGTTGTTCATGAGGAAGTCAGACCAGAAAAGGGAAAGATAAAGGTTCAACAGAAACCCTTTTTGAAAAATAATGAACCTGGCAGAAAACCTAACAACAGAAAAGGTTTTCAAGATAACAAAAATAAGAGACCATTCATTGACAGACAACCTCATGTCAATCGTGCCAGAAATGATCACCAGAAGGGCAAATATCAAGAGAAAGTTAACTTTAGGCAGAAGAGGTTTGCTGGTCAACTTCAGAAGCCCAAAGCTAACCGTTCCTCTGCTCTTGATAGTATATGGGACTTCTTTCCAACAAAGAAAGCTATGCAAAAGTATGTAAACAGGAAGCATGACCCTCACAAGCATCTGCCCAAAGTGAATCACACTTCAGTTTACTATAACTACCAGGTGGACAATGGGTACCACCCACCAAGCTTTCACTTGATGAGACCAAAATGGTACCAACTACCCAGACTCCATGACCCCCCAGGACCCAGCATTGCTTGGGTACCTAAATCTTTCTTTTAATCTTGCAGGAACTGTGTGCTGGAGCTATCTCTGAACAAGAATGGTTTATTGATAGTGGATGCTCCAGGCACATGACAGGTGACAGAAGTTGCCTAATTGAGTTCCAGAAATGCAAAGGACCTAGAGTTACCTTTGGAGGTAATGACAAAGAAGGTCAAACAAAAGGAAGAGGAAAGCTGATCAGGAACCAGATAATCATTGATGATGTCTCATATGTCAAAGGACTGAAGTTCAACTTGCTGAGTGCTAGCCAATTCTGTGACAAAGGCTACACTGTTGAATTCACAAAGGACTTCTGCTATGTGAAGCATGAGACAACAAAGGAAGTGGTTCTGACAGCATCAAGGAAGAAGAATATTTATGTAGTTGATTGGAACACAGCAAAGGATGGAGTTTGCCTGATAGACAAAGGAGATTCAAAACTAAGTTGGGACTGGCACAAAAAGCTTAGCCATTTGAACTTCAAAACAATCAACAAACTGGCCAGAGAACACATTGTAGAAGGGCTACCAGACATTGTGTACAAGAAGGAGACCCTCTGCAGTGCATGCCAGAAGGGCAAACAAGTGAAGAATTCCTTCAAACCCATTGCTGGAGATCTTTCTACAAGTCCTTTAAATCTGATTCACATGGATTTATTTGGACCTGTTGAGACTCCAAGCGTTGGTGGCAAGAAATATACCCTAGTCATGGTTGATGACTACTCCAGATATACATGGACTATTTTTCTATCAAAGAAAAATGAAACTCTTCAGAAGTTGCCATCTCTGTTAAAGCAACTTCAGACTGAGAAGAACTTGAAGGTGAAGACAATCAGATCAGACAGAGGAACTGAATTTGTCAACCAAGTCATAAAGGACTTCTGTGATCAGAATGGGACTTTTCATCAACTTTCTGCCGCCAGAACCCCTCAACAGAATGGCGTAGCAGAAAGAAGGAACGGAACTTTAAAAGAAGCTGCAAGAACAATGATTGCTGAATCTGGACTGCCTATGAGATATTGGGCTGAAGCAATCAACACTGCATGCTATACTCAGAACAGAAGCATGATCAACAAGAATCACCAGAAGACCCCTTATGAACTCTGGAAGGGAAGAAAACCTAACATCAGCTACTTTCATGTATTTGGATGCAAGTGCTACATTCTTAACAATGGAAAGGAGCATCTGAAAGTCTTTCAAGAAAAGGCTGATGAAGGAGTCTTTATAGGCTATTCAAACACCAGTAAAGCCTATAGAGTACTCAACAGAAGGACCCTACATGTTGAAGAATCCATACATGTGAAGTTTGATGAAAGAACCTCTGTTAAAGAGGTAACAGAGATTCTCAAGGAAGTCAGCATAGAAGACAGAACACCTGAACCAACAGAAGAGGTGGCAGACAACCCTGCATTTCCAACACCTGCACCAAACCCCCTTCTGTTGAATGAAGATGAAGACTCTGAAGATGAGGAACCAGAGAGACCAAGACAGCAGCTGACAGAACCAGACCTAACATGGTTAAGAGACCATCCTCATAATCAAGTGATTGGTCAAATCAGAAGTGGAGTTCAATCCAGATCCACATCAAGAAGAGAAGCAATGCTTGCCTGCTATATATCTCAGATGGAACCTACGACACTTGAAGAAGCTCTTGCAGACTCAGATTGGATCAATGCTATGCAAGAAGAGCTCACTCAGTTTGAAAGGAACAAAGTATAGGAACTTGTTCCTAGGCCAAAGCACCAGAATGTCATTGGAACCAAATGGGTATTCAAGAACAAAGCAGATGAAGATGGCAACATTGTAAGGAACAAAGCAAGGCTCGTAGCTAAAGGATATTGTCAAGAAGAAGGAATAGATTTTGATGAGACCTTTGCACCAGTTGCCATACTTGAAGCCATCAGAATCTTCCTAGCCTATGCTGCCTACAACAACATCAAGGTCTACCAGATGGATGTCAAGAGTGCATTTCTGAATGGAGATCTCGAAGAGGAAGTTTATGTGGAACAACCACCAGGTTTTGTCATTCCTACTCTATCTTCTTGTGTCTACAAGCTTAAAAAGGCCCTCTATGGTCTTAAGCAAGCTCCCAGAGCCTGGTATGACACATTGTCCCTTTTCCTAGTGAACCATGGGTTTACTAAAGGAAAGGTTGACAAAACTCTATTTCAAATCTCTGTTGCTAATCATATTCTGTTAGTACAAATATATGTTGATGATATTATATTTGGTAGTACTAATCCAGAACTGTGCAAGAAATTTTCTCAAGTGATGCAGAGTCAATTTGAAATGAGTATGATGGGAGAACTCAGTTACTTCCTAGGACTTCAAGTCAAACAAGTTCCAGAAGGGATCTTTATCAATCAAGGGAAGTATACCAGAGACCTGATCAAGAAGTTTGGAGTGGAAGGCAAATCCTCAGTGAAGATTTCCATGAACACCTCACAAGGAATTGGTCCAGATGATGAAGGAAAGGATATAGATGCAACAACATACAGAGGAATCATAGGATCTCTGTTGTATCTAACTGCAAGCAGGCCAGACATCTCATTCTCTGTTGGAATCTGTGCCAGATACCAATCAAAGCCCAAGGAAAGCCATCTAAGTGCTGCAAAGAGAATCATCAGATACATCAAAGGAAATCCAAATGCAGGCCTATGGTATCCCAAGGGAGGTAACTTTGAACTAATTGGTTACTCTGACTCAGATTTTGCAGGTTGCAGACTAGACAGAAAGAGCACCTCTGGTCACTGCCAATTGCTAGGGGGAAGGCTTGTTTCCTGGTTTAGCAAGAAGCAGAACTCTATCTCAACAAGTACAGCTGAGGCTGAGTACATTGCAGCTGGGAGTTGCTGTGCTCAGCTACTCTGGATGAAGCAACAACTGAAGGACTATGGAATTCAAGCAAAGGAGATCAAGCTGTTGTGTGACAACACCAGTGCCATTGCTATCACTCAGAATCCAGTTCTTCACTCCAGGACAAAGCACATTGAGATCAGACATCACTTCATCAGAGATCATGTTGAGAAGAAGCACATTTGCATGGAACATGTGCCAACAGAAGACCAGCTTGCAGATATCCTGACAAAGCCTCTTTCTGAGGCTAGGTTCAACAAACTGAGAGAGGAATTGGGAATGATGGATGAGATTCCAAGGGAAAGTTGAAAAGAAAGGCCCTCTGTTGCTAAATTCCTGTTAACAGAACACCTTTTGCAGAACCCCTTCTGTTAACCCCTTCTGTTCTCTACCCTGGCAGAAAACCTCTGCAACAGAAACCCTTTCTACAGAAAACCTCCTCTTATGTCTAACAGAAGGTTGTGGACTTAGAAAAATCTGAAAACCGGGTGACCTAGTAAATTATTAAAGGTCTTTTACCCTTTTACCTTTAAAACGGTATCCAGCCGCATAATGTTTACATTTATTGGTACCTTGGAACCGTAAATTATCTCAAACGTCCACTAACCCGTATCCATAAAATCCCCTTTCGCAAACCTAAACCGTTACTGCTTTCATTACTCTCAAGCTCTTGCACTCTTATCTCTCCAAAACTCTCAAACCGCTAAAAACTTCATGGCTTTCTTGAGCTTCTCCGATCTTTCCAAGGAACAAAAGGCAACTCTACTGAAGAATGTACTGACAGGAATGAGATGCGAACTGGAAGTACTGCCCAGGTTCGCAGAGAAAAGGGAGAGAATGACCGCCATTGTTGACGGACTGTCACAGTGCCAACTGAGCAAGGTCATCACTCACGGTTATGAGGCCTACAGTAACATTGACACCATTGAGTTCTACCTCAACGCATCCTTCAAGGATGAAAACATCTCCTCCATCGTCCAGGGAGAAGAAATTTTGATTGATGCTGACGTCATCAACAACATCTTCAATATCCAACTAGAGGAAGGCAGGGCCTCTCTACTTGATTTTGAGGATACTGACATCCCTCTGCCTGAATTCAAGAAGAAGTTCTGCAGAAAAGGTGAAGAAGTAGAGAAGGTCAACATCAAGAAGAACCTGCTCAAGAAGGAGTTTGAGCTGCTCATTAACATTTTCCACAAATGTTTATGGTGCAAATATACCTCCACAGATGATGTCACAACTGCAAATGCCAAGGCTCTCTATGCAGTGCATCATGGGGTAAACATCAATTGGGGACAAGTCATGGTAAAGTCCCTGATTGAGGTGATCAAGAAGAAGAACCCAAAGACTAGCCTCTACTCTGGGAAGCTAGGGCATGGACTGCTCATCTCAGAAGTGCTCCTCAAACAAGGGGTAACCTTGAGGAAGGCCACAGCTTTGGATCACACCAAGGTCATTTTCTTGTCTGCCTCTCCAAACAGAGAAAAGGCTATTAAGGCAGAACTGAAGAGACAGCTTCAGCTTGAGGCTAAGAGACAACAAGGAGAGAAGGTACAGAAACCCCTCTCTGTAGCCCCTTCTGCTGAAAAGAAGAAGAAGAAGAAGAAGACCAAGAAGGCAGAACCAGTTGCCCCTCCAACCATGAAGGCTGGACAGAAGAGGAAGAGGACCACAAAACCCAAGAAGAAGGTTGCTAAACCTGTGGTCTCAGTGTCTGAGGAAGTGGCAGACACTCAGGGGGAACCAGAGATCCCCACCTCTGCTGCATCTCCTGAACAGAACAGGGTGTCAACTCCAACAGAACACCCCAGTCCTGTCAAAGATGGGTATCTGTCCTTGCTAGACAGACAGTTTACCCGGGTCCTTGAATGGAGAAGGTGGAGAATGGGACCCCTCTCCAAAATAATCCAATATTTTGATCACTACGAGCCAGAAGAAGAAGCCATCCTGAATTGGGTTGGGACTGATGATGTCTCAAAATGCTTTGCCCTCAACTTTCTTCACTCTGTCCTTGAGAAGAAGAAGGCAAGCTACAAAGGAAAGGCCATTCTCATCTCTTCACCCTCAGAGGAGGCTGTCAAACCTCTAGAAGATGGAGAAATAGAAGCCTTTGAAGAATGGCTATTCACCAAGATGGCAACAGACTTTGTGCAACCCAACTTCAACCCAGGAGAGCCCTCTGTACCCAAGACAGAAGGGCAAGCAATGATGGAGCATATCAAAGAGTGGAGGTCTTCTTTGCTCAAAGAGAACATCATTGAGGTAATCTCTCCAACCCCTTCTGTTAATATTCCAACAGAACCCCACATTCCCTCACCTGCCACCAGCACAGAAACCCCTCCACCAGAAGACCCTCAACATAAATCTCCTAAACAGAAAACCCCCACTCCTCCTCAATCACCCCAACAGAAAATTGCATCACCCTGCAGAGCAATTGTTCCCTTCAGAAACCGATCACCTTCACCTCCACCATCTCCTCCTCAACAGAATGCCTCACCTATTCAATCTTCACCCCAGCACCAGAACCCCTCACCCCAACAGATATCCTCTTCATCTTCTGAGCCTGAACATCAAACCCCACCTCCAGAATCACCTCCTCCACACCAACCTGCAGAGAAGCTTAAACCTGTATGGTTTCTCAGAGATTCTGACCCTACAACTATCTCCCCCATCTCTGCACCCCAAGGCCTTTCTAGGCATTCTACTGCCCCCAATCCCTCCCTAAGAAAGAAGAAGAAGATAGTCAGAAACAGAATACCTATCTATTCATCTTATGAAGATTCATCTGACATGGATGGATTCATGATCAGCAAATCCTACAAAGCCACATCAAAGAGACAGAAGATCCCTCCTCTGACTCAACTGGAACATGAACTGCTTGTTGAATCTCTCTCATCTGTCCAAGAACATCACCCCTTGCCTAAGGGAAGAGGTCTAGAGATGCCTCCATCAGATGGACAACAGAATAACATTCCCTTAAACAAATTTGTTGAATCTGCAGAAGACTTTGGTGGACAAATCCTCCAAGGCATGAATTGTTAGTATATATGTCCTAGCGACAATCATTTCTTTAAAGACATATGTACTTGATCACATTTAGTTTTTATATTTGATATATACACGGTATTACACTTTATGAATGATTGTTTTCGATTGTCAATGTTTTATTCATAATTGTGTTCCCTTGGATTTATGTTGTCAATAAGTAAGTGGGAGCTTATATGATATAACATAAGGTCCTAAAATAGCCCCAATCAATGATCATCAAGAATGGGATATTGATGATATGCGATAAGATTGGTATGTGGACTGCATCATACTTTTAGAAAGTATAGTTGATCTCACGACTATGAGTTCCTGTAATTCATGATGGTCACATAGATATTTTAGAGAATATTGGCATACCCACCGAGAAACCATTTGATAAGTTCTATTCATGTGTCTATGGGATTATCGGCGTATAGAGTAGTGTAATAGTCCTCCGACTTGAGGTCAATACGTACTACATGTGCGGAGTGATGTACTTTGACCATGACCAACGCTTGCACTCCAATCGGGGTAGATACGGCATGTGTTGGGTGCTCACGAAGCACATGGAGTAGTAGTTGAGCCAAGAAAGGATTCATTCCTCATAATAGATTAAGAGAGAACATTCTACTTCTCATATCTAGATGGATCATAAAGTCATTGGCCAATGCAAAGATATATTCATTTTGGATATCGAATATGATCATTATGGATCATCTAGAAAGATTGAGAGACAGAGACTGAGTTATTGGGATAGACACTATATCATGTTCTAGACTTAGTTGAATGTTCGCTGAATGAAAGGACCGTATCACTATGAGCTCTATATTACAGGGAGTTTGTATAGTCCTCGCAAACGTCCTTATATATTAAGTTTGTCTGGAGAATCGTCTAGGGATTCGCTAAGACCTTAATTTGATTAGTGCTTAATATATAAGGCCCTATGGGTCACACAACAAGTGATTATACCTTCCGATTGAATTGTTAGAAGGAATTAAATATTATTAATTGGATTAAATAATATTTAATTCGTAATACTGAAAATGAATTAAATATTAATTAGATTAAACATATTTAATTCATGAAGCTGAAGGAGAGTTCTATTTGATAGAATTAATTAAGTAAGATAAATTAGATTTATCATACTTAAATAAGATGTATTTATTATTAAATAAAGTAGATATTTTCTTTTGTAATTTGGAATTAAAAGAAAAGTAAATAAAATAAATATTAATATATAATAATTAGAAAGTGGCGTGCAGCCACATCTCAATTATTATTTTTATTATTTTTTTTTGTTTTATCTACTTATTTAATTAATCAGGAGTATTGGTCCTAGTAGGATTAGAACTCATTAATTAGAAAGACTTTCATTGTGATTGGGAAACTAGTTTCGAACTAGTATAAATACATCCTTCTCCTTCATAATTAAGAGACCAGTTTTCAGATTCAGTATTAACTCTTTATTTCCCTGCGAAGAGATTTCCTAGCCTTTCTCTTAGGGAGATCTAACCGTTCTTTCGGGAAGGAGAAATCACGTGGATACCAAAGGTCAAGGATTATCACCGCTAGACTGGAAGATCTGTAAGTTCTAACTCAGATCTGTTATTATTATCGTATTCGTTATTTTGTCATAATCAGGGAAGATCTGTTTGGAAAAATTTTAAACTTCCGCTGCCGTACTTTCGAGGTACGTTACATCAATTTTCTAACATGAACAAGCTAATAGAGATCAATGATAAACACTATGGGCACCTTGCTCATGTGAATGACAATCTCAATTCGGGAATGCAGTTCATATCTGATCGTTTTGAGAACCTCACAGGAACACTCAACGACTTCATGGCCTCCTCCTCTGCCAGAACAGATGCCCTGTCAACAGAAGTGGTAGGCATCCACAACACACTCTCTATCTTTCAACAGACTCTCCTAGATCAAGGACATGCAATCAACACTATCTCTGAGCATCTTGAGGCTCTGAAGAAATCTGATGCCAGAACAGAGAGGAAACTGACCTCTATTGAGGAAATGTGCAGAGCTCACCAAGAACAAGCTCAAGCTCTTCTATCTATTGACAGAGACAGATATCAGAAGATGGTGCTGCTTGAAGCCAATAACAAGGACATCTTCTCTGCCATTCAGAAGCAGCAAGGTCTCATTGAAGGCCTTACCTCTGTCACTCAGACTCTACCAGAGGCCCTTGAGCAGATAGCCTCCACTCAGGCCTCAGAGTTTCAGAAAATAAGCCTGATGATAGAAGATCTGCATGATGCCAAAAAGGGGGAAGAGGACCCTCAACAGACTAGGTCTAGGTCCCACAGAACTCTTACTAGGGCACCCTCCTCTGTTGAGCCCACAGTAGATCCGGCTCCCTACTTTGAAGCTGCCCTACAGAAGAAGAGAGCAGCAGGCATACCTAGACCCCCATCTCCAGTAAAGAAAGGCACCAAGAAGAAGAAAGTTTTTAACTTCACTGAATGGAGATTGGGTGGATCTCAGAGAATCGACAGAGCTCAATTTGAAGAGATGAAGGCCAAAATGACTCCCACCCAACAACAGCACCTCTATTTAGACAAAGATGGTGTTGTGAAAGTTAGGTATGGGGGATCATTAGAAGAAGCTGAAGAATGGTATAAGAAGAACATTGTCCCAGGGAAGACAATACATGAAGGTGTTCTCAACTATCTGGACTGCAAGCTTTCTCCCATTTGGGCATCTTATCAAAGCTCTGGCAAGCTTTCCAAAATCAGGGCAGAAATCAATGAAGAACTGCTCAGACTTCAAAGATTGGAAGAAGAAGCTCTGCAAGCAGCTAATCTGGAGAATGTGTAAGGTTTGACTCTGTAAAACTTATCTAATAAAATCACATCTCTGCCTTCTCACTTTGAAGTGCTTTTCCTCATTTCCTGTCTTTTTGCCTTCTGCTTGTGTTTGTTTATTTCATTTATATTCTGCTATCTGAATGTACTCTACTCTTACTATTTTCCTATGCCAAGTTGCCCACCAAGATTTTAATAGAAGTTTTTAAACTTTAACCTTTCTTTATGGTGAAGGCACTTCTCTGGAAATAGTTAAAGGGTTTTGGCATCATCAAAAAGGGGGAAATTGTAAGGAATATTTGTATTTAGATTTTGATGATGCTAGATTAATTAGGACTTTAGAGTACCCCTATTTAGACTTAATGTATTAGAATTTTCATTTGTAAAGTTCTTAGTGTAATCGACTTGGCAGAATGCCTTCAGAGCAGAAGACCTTCTGAGCAGAAGGGCTCCAAGAGGAGAAGACCCTCTTAAGGCATTATTGAAACAGAGGACCTTTGGTTCTCTGCTCCAGAACAGAAGACCTCAGGGTCTCTGTTAGCCTTTACTCTGACAGAAACCCTTCTGGGTCTCTGTTGGAAATATTCTCAACAGAAGTGCTCCAGACCTCCTCTGTTCAACTCTCAGTTAAAGACACCAGAAAGTCTGACACTTAGAAGAATTCCACAGAACCGGGAAGTCAACTAAAAGATTCCTTCAACGGCTAGGAGTATTGAACGGAAAAGCTACAGTACGCGCATTAAATGCTCATTTAATGCTCCCCATGCTCCGTAGAGTAATTGCAGATGATTGGCCGCAATGTCAGAAATACTTTATCCCAAAATAGTAACCCGCCAACTTTACCGGGCTCTACTAGTCAAGTCAACTGATCGCTCATTTAATGCAGTTGTCCTCCTACTCCTCCAACGGGAAGACAACCTCAGTATAAAAGATACACTACGAAGAACAACCGGATAACTTTGCAACTTTTGCTAACCATTGCTACAACTCTTCATACAAGAAATTCAAACGCCTAAAAGCAAAAAGCCTCCTTGAGATTAACACTTCATCATCTTCTACAAGAGAAGGCAGAAGTTGGAAAAATACTTTTTCCAACTCAAGCAAAGTTCCAAGTGTTCTTCAACTCCTCAAGCTCATCACATACAAATCCTTTGTAACGAAGCTAGTTGGAGGAACCCCTGTGTTAACAGAAACTCTTCTTACTACAAGAAGGACGTCCAAGTAACTGGAGTAGTGAAGTGGTGATACTTCCAGGAAGCTCAGTGAAAGGACCAGTCTTAAAGGAAGCCAGGCAGTGCATCCCAGGAGACATCTAGGCTTGAAGAAGACGTGGAGAGCTTCTTAAGTGCTAGGACTAAGGCATTGTAAACGGAAGTTTTTACAGCTTAGTGGAACAGTGGACTAGAGGAACAAGTTGTTCCTTGAACCACTATAAAAATCTCGGGTGTCATTTACTTACTGCTTTAATATTTGCACTTAGATAGAACTGTCTAACTCCTCAGACTTGGTATCTGTGTTCAGCAGAACTTGTCCTACGAGTTAACAGAAGGCCTACTGCCTTTGCTTCCCTGAGGCCAAATCAACAGAACTCCCTACCAGAACCCCATCCGCTGCCAGTCTGTTCTGTCAACAGAACAGGCTATTCTGAAAAATCCGGTACTTAGTTTAAAAAGCTAAAAACCAATACAGTCTATTCACCCCCCCCCCTCTAGACTGTATCCAGTATAACCGGGACCAACACTACCTTTTGATCATCAAACTCTAAAGTTAACGAACCATTAGACACGTCTATTTTGTTTTTGCGGTTTTTAGAAAAGGTCTACCCAAGAGGATGGGTGTTGTTTGATTATCATCTCCCATTTCGAGGACGTAGAAGTCAACAGGGAAAATCAGATTTTCAACTTTTATGAGTACGTCCTCTACGACGCCCTTGGGGTATGTGTTAGACCTATCCGCCAGTTGGATTACCACACCAGTTTCATTCATTGGGCCAAGTTTTAGAGACTTGTATAATGAATATGGAATGACATTGATCGAAGCCCCTAAATCCAACAAGGCCCTTGGAAATAAAGTGTTCCCTATTTTGCATGGGATTGTGAACATGCCTGGATCGCTACATTTCTCGGGGAGTTTCTTTTGAAAAATTGCCGAGACACGTTCACCAACCTCCACCTTTTGTTTTCCCTTTAATTTGCTTTTTCTTTTTATTGTGCATAATTCTTTTAAAAATTTAGCAAAACGGGGAACACTTTTGATCAAGTTAAGGAGCGGAATGTTTACCTCGCATTTGGCAAAAGTCTCATAGATGTCAGCATCTTTCTCCAGCTTCCTTGTTTCCTTCAGTGCTTCGGGGAATGGGGGTAATGGTTCATATGAGGACAATGGTGGAAACTTTGCTTTTATGGTCCTCTCTTCCGGTTGAAAATCTTCTTCGAGGCCAACCTCCTTTTCATCTTGCTCTTCTTCCCTATGCACCTCTTTCAATGTCGTCTCACTCCTCAACATGATTGCATTAACATGTTGTCTTGGATTGTGCTCAGGTTGGGAAGGGAGCCTACCCGAATCTTTTGCTTCAATTCGACTTACGGCACTTGAAATTTGGCTAACTTGAGTTTCCAAATTTTGAATGCTCGACTTGGTTTCATGTTGGAATTGCATCATGGTTTGTTGGAATTGCCCCATGCTTTGCTGCATTGTTCCCATATTAACGGCCAGTGCTCGAATCATGTCTTCGGTGGACATACTCGGATTTGATGTTTGGCCTTGTGGTTTATATTGTTGAGGAGGAGGATTTGTTTGAGAATTTCCGTACCTTAAATTCGGATGATCCCTCCATCCCGGGTTGTAAGTATTGCCTTGAGGATCGTACCTCCTTTGACCTTGGAACCCCAAAGCATTGACTTGCTCGGAGTTCTCCTCTTGTAGCGTTGGGCAAGAATCTGTGGGATGCCCTTGTGTGGAACAGATGCCGCAGACCTTAACTTCTTGGGTTTTTGGATTTAAAAGGAAATCTTTAACCAAAGAAGTCAAGCCGGCTACTTGACTCTCCAACGAGTTGTTGGATTCCGCTGTCATGACTCGTTTCGATGATGACCTTCCGTTGTAATGTCTCGAGTTTTCGGCCAACTCCGAAATGAGGTCTCTTGCTTGAGAAGGGGTTTTATTAACAATACCCCCTCCGCATGCCGCATTCACCATGCGTCTATCTTGATCAACAAGTCCATCATAGAAGTAGAGGATGAGATCTTGTTCCGAATACCCATGATATGGGCAACTAGCACATAATTTTTTAAAGCCCTCCCAATATTCATACAAGGTCTCATTATCTGCTTGCTCAATGTTGCTGATTTGCTTCTTGAGACTTGAAGAGATAGATGCGGGATAGTACTTGTCAAGGAAGCTCTTTTTCATTTGAGCCCATGTATTGATGCTCCCCGAGGGGAGATAGAATAGCCAATCTTTGGCGGTGTCTTTGAGGGAGAATGGGAAGGCTCTCAGCTTGATTTGCTCCTCGGACACGCCATTGGGGCACATGCTTGTGCACACAATATGGAACTCTGACAAGTGTTTATTTGGATCTTCCCCTCGTAGGCCATGGAAAGGGGGAAGTAGATGAATGAGCCCAGATTTTAGCTCGAATGTGACCCCCGTATCAAGAGTTGGAAAAGTGATACACAAGGGTTGTTGATTTAGATTTGGAGCTGTGAGCTCCCTCAGCGTTCTTGTTTCCAAAGCCATGTGGAAGGACTCTTCGGATTCTCTAGAACTAGAGCTAGCGGTGGATGAATCTCCGGTAGATGATTCTTCCGAGTCGGTATTAGAAAATTTACTTTTCAACCGCTCGAAAGTTTGTTCTATTTCTGGGTTTTTGTGATATGTGATTTCGTTTATGGAACGATGTTTAACCATAAACTCTACTAAGCTCAAAAATAGAAAAATAAGAACACTTTATATTTTTGTTTAATATTTTTTTTTTGATTTTTTTCTTTTTTGAAATGAAATAAAAGAAAAATTAATTGCCTTTCTCCGGCAACGGCGCCAAATTTGACGTCGCACTTGTCGTGAGATGCACTCAAAATAATTAAACAATACAACACTAATACGTAGTATAGTGAAGTAAGGTTCGTATCCACAGGGAAAGGAATACTTTTCTCTTATATAAATAGTAACAAGGGGGGGTTTGATTTAAATATACTAAGATGAACAACCTATATGAGTTTGATTAATAGAGATGAGGACTTGATTTTGTTTTTATCCACTTAATGAAATGTTCGTCGATCCCGGTTATATCTTTAACTATCTTCCTCTCGAATACTCAATCGAGGAGTATATCCAGTTCATCGAGGGTAGTTATTAATAACGAGACGCGTTCATTAATAAAACTTACTACCGAGTCAATATAGAACACGCGCCGTATATTAACACGATAGTAGCAATAAACTTGAGATGAAAATGATTGAGATTGATAACCTCAACACAAGCGGTTTATTGGTTTAATCAATATATTTAATTCCCCTTAGATTATTAATCACGAGACGCATGCATTAACAATCCACGTTTACTACCGTTGAAGGAACCGAATTAATAACAAGCGTATTAATCGATTGATTCTAGTAATAATTAATATATGAAACAAAACTAGTTGATCCTTTAAGTAATGTTCAGAATATTAATATGAAATATGAATAGGAATTAGTTAATACACAAGGAAGAATATTAAAGAGTATGAATCCCACTATAGTTAATATCAAGATGTTAACTAATTGTCATCTTAGTAACACTCCTCAATAATAACATAGAGGAAGAAATAACTATTACTATAACTAATGTCAAGATGTTAACTAATTGTCATCTTAGTAACACTCCCCAACATTGATATAGAAATAGTATTTAAAGGAAGAATTAATATTCAAGGAAGAAAATTAAAGAGAATAACTCACAACTTACAAATTCATTAAGCTTCAAAGTAGCAAAACCAAGATGGAAGAGTTTAGCTCCTCATTTGGAGACTAAACATGAAGAAAATATAAAAAAAGAACTATTCTAGACTGAGCTTAGAAGTATATATGAATTGGTTTTTTTTTTCTGGGAAGGAAGGGGATGTATTTATAGGGAAATGGAGTGTGCAGGGGTGTGTACCCGATCGGGTATATGTGGCTCCCGATCGGGTACACTTAGAAGCTTCCCGGAAGCTAAAAACGTCATGCATACCCGACCGGGTATGTCGGCTACCCGATCGGGTATGACATTCGAACATGGCCAAAATCTTCCCCGCATGTTGATTTGTTCCCGGATTGATCCGATTTAATTTTTCAGCAGGGTACCCGATCGGGTATAGGTCATACCCGACCGGGTACAACACAAAAATTCAGGATCTTTCTTTTGTCTTGAGATTTTGCACTTTCCTTCCACTTTTGATGTTCACCCATGGCCCCTAGAGTGATCTTGGACCTGTTTGAGCTCAGAATAAACCTAATCTAAACAAATTAAAAGTATTTTACAAACTAAACTATTACACCAAAAGTGTGTAATTTCCAAAGTAACGATCAATCAAAACTAATTAAAAATACAAACATAAACATGGAAATTGCATGTTCATCACGTTGCTCTCGAGAGAAATGGGAGGAAGCTTGCTGAGAAGCTGGAAGGGTCCAACAAACAGGTGACGATTAAAGATGCCACCCTTCCGGATGAACTATACGGATTGGACTTTTGTCGATACCGGATGATGGGGGAGAAGGACGGGAGATACCCCCTAGACTATGTTTATGAGAGTGTCGGAGGTGAATCCCGAAGGCCGCTCTTTTTTGTACTTAGTGTTTTCCTTGTGTTTTGTTATTGTAGTAGAACACTCATATGTTTTTCCTTGTTTTCGCAGGGGAGGCCATGGATGTGCGATCCTTCGCTAATTTGAAGAAGAAATTGGCCGACGAGCCAAAGAAGAAGGAGACCGGGACCCAAAAACCCGTCGATGAATTCTTCAAGAAGGATGGTGATGCCCTTGCTGATGCCGATGCCGGAGGCACCCAAGCCGCGGCTAGGAAGAGGAAAGAAGCGGGAAAAGCTGTGATACCTGCCGGGAAGAAGCATAAAAAAGGGGATGCCGAGAAGAAGGCTACCCCCATCGTGATTCTTGAGGAGCACTCCTCTCCTGAGCCCCTGGTCGTGACGGCGATGACCTCTTCCAACCGCCCTTCGGAACAGATGGGTGAGGGGGTCTAGCCTCAAGAGAATGTACAGTTCTCCATTACAAAGGGGACTGCCATCATGCACGTCCCCCTGGACCCGAGGGAATTCCTGAGAGGTGCTACCCCTCAGTTGGATAAGGCAGCCCTCAGCCAGTATGAGGATGACGCCCTCGATTCCAAGATCCTCCGTGCCTCTCTTACTGTAAGATTCCCCACATTTTTTGTCTCCGTGCCTTGGTGTACCCTTCATAGTAGTCTAACTCTTATCATTTGTTTGTCTGCTTATAGGCTTGCATCGGCCTCAGCGAGCAGATCTGGAGGGTGGAAGATTTGCGCCTCCAGAAGGCGCAGTCTGACGAGACTTTAAAAAGGCTTGTCATATAGAATGTTGCCGTCGTGAGGGAGATGGCAAGATTGGAGGAAAGCCTTCGGCAGGCCACCGAGGGAATGGAACAGAAGCTAGAGGCTGCAAGGAAGGAGGCCAACGCCGAGGGCAAGGCCAAAGCTGAAAAGGCCGCTGCTGAAGCTGCCAAGACTGCTGTTGAGGAAGCCGAGGCAACCAAGAAAGAGGCCATCGCCCAGGCTTGGAAGGATGCTATTGTCTCCTTCGTCACTGATGGTTGGAAAGCCGAGGAGCAAAAGCAATGGTTGGCTTCGGTAGTGGAAGCGATCGTTGATGATTGCGTCGGTGGCCCCGACGTTGAATGGTTGGCTCAGAAGGGTAAGGCTTATTATGACGGGGGTGAGTTCTTTACTCGAGTCCTCGTCTATCGGAGGCTCACCCGGCATTACGGGGTGGACCCAATGGAGTTCAATCTGGCAGCCTATAGCCTTCCCCCCTTCAGCTAGACATCCGCATCCCCCTCCCTCCGAGTGTCAAGAGGCCGGACCTTGAGGATTCCATGTGGATGCAAGAG
This sequence comes from Cuscuta europaea, assembly GCA_945859875.1. NCBI lineage: Eukaryota > Viridiplantae > Streptophyta > Magnoliopsida > Solanales > Convolvulaceae > Cuscuta > Cuscuta europaea. The sequence goes on along the minus strand of CAMAPE010000031.1, from coordinate 15,564,649 downwards.
GCAGGATGATGAGGAAGAGGCCGAGGAGGATGTTACCTCGAAGCCTGCTGAAGAGGGTGCTCAAGAAGCAAAGACTTGGGGAATTTTCCTTAGCGTTTTTCTTGTATGTACTAGTATCCCCTCGGCTTCGACCATGCTTGTAGACAATGTAAAACTTATGCTTATGAATATCTTTGAATGAATGCCTCCGGGCTTTTTGATGTCTGAATTTGCTTGTCTATTTTTTTAGGAATGGATTTGTTGTTGATGCCTTCGTCTACCTTTATGCCTCCTTCAAACTTTATGAATGTATGTATGTTTTATGAGTCCTCAATAGTCGGCCGAGGGCCGAATGTTTAGGACTTAGAAAGTTTTCTAAGTAAGCTCACCACTGAGACCTCGGACAACGCCTTGTACTTTACTCGCGTGAGACAGCTAGCCCTCGTTCTTGTACCTTAGTTTCTCCCCCTTTTTTGTACTGCTTGATTCTCATGAATGAGTTATGATCCCCCTCCATTGATTTCGGGGGCCCTTAAGTCCTGGACTTAGAAACACATTCGTTTCAACTTGTAAGCCAACCAGTAGCCTTCGGCTATGGCTGATCTGTCGGAAGCTTCTAACGTGTGGACTTAGCCAATTTTAGCCCAATTGTAGAATAGGAGCCTTCGGTGTTGGATGATGTGCCGAAGGCTTCCAAAACGTGGACTTAGCCAAATTTAGCCCATTTGTAGAATAGGAGCCTTCGGTGGTGGCTGGATTGCCTTGAGAGAAAACTTCTGATTTCATGTATGTGCTGCCGAAGGGTGTTCCGTTGTGGACTGTAAAACTTTTACTCATTGATTGCTCGTTGAGTCTACTGCCCTTCACCCACTTTTTTTGAAGGGTGATGGGAGGCTTCAAGAAACTTGGTTTCCTGGGAAGACTTGGTCTGTATGGGAGGCAACGATATAAGTTGTTGGCTCCCCTCTTGGTGTTAACCTTCCGGGTTCCGAGGGGTTTGAGATTCGTTTCCTCAGCCCGAGACATAGTCTATTGCCTCCCTCCCCTTGGGGGATGGCGCGGAAAGCATCTCGGTTTTGAAAGTCGTTCCCTCAGCCCAAGACATAGTCCATTGCCTGCTTCCCCTTGAGAGATAGCACGAGAAGAGTTTCGTTTGTGAAAGTCGAATCCTGGGCCCGGGACATAGTCTGTTGCCTGCCATTCCCTTGGGGTAATGGCTCGAAAAGCGTTTCAAGAAAGGGTTTTATTTGCATATTAGTCGCAAATGGCCGGCGGCACTTGGTGCCTCCGGGACCGATAGATGACGCCTTCGGTTTTTTTGTGTACAAACATGCATGAACTAATATATGCATGGGGACTCCCTCGCGGGGAACGGCTTACTGAAAATCATTTGGTGTCTTTAAGAATGGTGTTCATATTTCGCGCACCCTGTACTTGGTACTTGGTGTGTCGGTGTCACACTTTATTCATCCTTATGAAAGGAGGGGCCTTGGGCTATTGATCACGTATATTGGTGAGTGATGAGGGCTTGGCCACTCACATGCACTTTGTACTTGGTACTTGGTGTCTCAACATATATTTATTCTTGTGAGAAAGAGGGGGCCCTGAGCCGTTGGATAAGTACATTTGTAAGTTATGAGGGTTTGGCCACTCATATGTTACTGATAGAATTTGACTAGGTGGTGTACATTCCAATACCTAGGGACCTCGGTCCCATTGGGGCGTCTTAGCTTGTATGTTCCAGGTTTGATGATGGTCGTAACTACGTATGGCCCTTCAAACTTGGTGCCATTTTGCCGCCCTCGGTCGGTTGACTATCATCCCTCCTTCGGAGGACATAGTCCCCCACTTGAAATTTTCGGGAACGGACCTTGGCGTCGATGTAGCCTTTTACTTGTCTTCGGTAGTTCTCCGCCCTTAAGAAGGCTTGCTCTCGACGCTCCGAGATTAGGTGAAGGTCGAGGGCCATATTGGCGTCGTTGATCTCAGGTTCGTATTAATCCACCCTTCGGGTGGGGAGAGTTACCTCAGTGGGAGCTTTAGCCTCGAACCCATAGCACAAGGAGAAGGGTATTTCGCCAGTTGCTCTCCTAGGGGTGGTGCGATAGGCCCATAGGATGTTGTGAAGTTCTTCGACCCAGCCTCCCCCTTCGGCCTCCAGTCTCTTCTTGAAGCCTTCCAATATTGTGCGGTTGGCGTTCTCGACTTGGCCGTTGCCTTGAGGGTAGACTACGGAGGAAAAGGTGTGTTTGATCCCCCATGCTTCCAGAAGGGCGCAGAAGAGGGCTGCCTCAAACTGAGTTCCATTGTCGGAGATGATTTGTTGGGGGACGCCAAACCTTGTGAGGATGTTTTTGAGAACAAAATGGCGGCACCTAGCCTCGGTAATGCTGGGGAGGGGCTCTGTCTCCACCCATTTTGTGAAGTAGTCTATGGCCACGATGATGTACCTGTTGTTGGACGTCCCCCTCGGCAGTGGGCCTACTAGGTCGATGCCCCATCTTGAGAATGGTATTGTTGTGCTGATGGGGGCGTACTTAACCGCTGGCCTTCTGGGAGCTTTCTGAAAGTGTTGACAGGTGGCGCACCTTCGGGCAAGATTTGCACAATCTCGGGTCATCGTAGGCCAGAAGTAGCCTTGGACTATAAGCCTTCGGGACATAGAGAAGGGTCCCCGGTGAGCTGAGCAAGTGCCAGTGTGCACTTCCTCCATTGCAACTTCGGCTTCATCCTGATGAAGACACCGGAGTAATGTGTCGTTGTAGGATCGTTTGTAAAGCCTTCTGTTTTCGAGGGTATAGCTGGGAGCCCTCAGCTTTGCTAGTTTCTCACGGGCTTCGTCCTCGGGAAATTGCCCTGTGGTGATGAAGTTGATGATATCCGAAATCCAATACTCCGGCCTTAGGTGTATCTCCATGACAGGGCTTGCATGTATGCTTGAGAGGCTGAGTTCCTCAATTCTTTCGATCTTTGAGAGGTGCTCCGGAGATTCGGCCAAGAGCTTTGATAGAATGTCTGCCTCGGAGTTCTGAGCCCTTGGTATTTGAGTGAGGGAGTGTGCATCGAATACCTTTAGCAATTCCTTGGCCGCTTCCTTGTATTGCTTCATTCTCCCTTCCTTGGCCTCATATTCCCCCGAGATTTGGCTGACAACTAGCTTGGAGTCGCACTTCACATGTATTTGTTTGGCCCTCAGGTTTGCTGCCAGCCGAAGGCCACAGAGGAGAGCCTCATACTCAGCTTTGTTGCTGGAGACCTTGAAGGAGAAGCGGATGGCATTGTAGACTCGAAAGCCTTCGGGTGTGATGAAGACGACGCCTCCCCCGCATGCTTTGGCAGTCGAGGAGCCGTCTGTGTAGAGAGTCCACCATTTGAGCGTTTGCATGAAGGCAGAAAATGTCGACTGCACGTCAATAGTGAGGACCGGAGGGCTCACTTGGTTTTTGCTCCGGACCTTCCTCCGAGTCTCGATACCGAGGCGGGCATCGGGGGCGTTCTTCTGGAGTTGGAGACGTAGGTCAACAGCGGCTTGCTCCAACTCGACAATGGCCCCACCTTTGGGAGCCCTGTTGGAGGTCTCTAGAGCGTTAACCTCACCGAGGGCCAGGTTCTTGTCCTCAAGGTTCTTGGATTGAGCCCGGGTTGCTCTTCCCATTTTGATGAGTGTTTTGTTTTCTGAAGGGGAGGGTTTCTTACTTGATTGTTCGACTCTCTCAACGAGAGCACCAAATGATGGGTAGCTTATGTCACGCCCCGGACCTACCCGGACACGTCAACAATCCGCCGTACAGTACGAATAGTCAACCGCAGTCCAACTCATCCATATTATACAAGGCGTCTTTGAATACCATTCACACATACTACATCCATAAACAAACATAATGTAAAACATTCATTTAAAGCAGCGGAAACATTTTAATACAAGTGTTTATGCCACACTTTGGCAAGCATGGGCATACAAGCCCCAATTAATTATCCAAAAATAGTATCCATGAGCCATATCATAATTATTTTGAAAACAGAACAGAGGAAGCACGAACCACGTCTTCTCTCTTGAAACTCCCCGAAGCAACGGCAATGGTAGCAAGCTTCAACTTCTACCTGAAACTGTGAGGTGGCCTCCCCCGTGAAGGGGAGGTCAGTACTTGGAAGCATTTGACAAGTACAATGACAACTATACCGAGTATAATCAACGTTTTAATTTATAAGACCCTCAAAATAGGGTGATATCATAATATAAATAATAATTTATATTTCCCACTTATTATCTCTATAATAAGTAAATTCATTTATTTGTCGGCACATGGCCCTTCTTATATGTTCCTTTGCATTTATCATTTGTACAACCCAACCCGTGGGTCTTATTGTTACCGCTGTCGGAGCCTAGTTAGGTCTCCTATTCGGATTCCACCATAACCCGTGATCACGATGCAAGTCCATGCTATCCAAACCCGCTCTCTAGAGTCGGGAAGGGCCATGGTCCTTACTTATTCCCATAATTCAACCGGCTATCCTCAAAGACTACCGAACACGCCCGTAGGCCAATCCTATACCTAGGATCAATTTATTATTCACTTTACCTTGGGTATCCCTTAAGGCCTACCCCTAGCATAACTTAAAGTTCATACATTTCTATCTTAAAGTATCTCTTAAGACTAGTTAAGGCATAGCATTTCACAATCCAACCTTAGGATCAATTTTAGCATCATTTCAATTTAACGCTCAACTAGTATATTACTACTAGTCCAATTAATTCCAACAAAGCCAAGTTCTCCATTCATGGTCATTTATAAAATACTCAACTGATTTTCCATTGAAAATATCATCTTTATATCAATATACAAAATATCACTTTTAATCATTCATATATCCTTATATGAAGAAAATAGTATATTTGAACATACATTTCATAGTTAATCCCATAATCAAGTAATCATACTCATAACATATGATTATACACAATTTACCCTTAAATTTGTATATCATGCTCTTTTCCTTATAGACATAGTCTTCTCATTCTTAGGCATTATTAATCATTAATAATCCATAAAAATACATTTAATTACCTTAGATAATCTCATGAAATTAACTCACTAATTATAAGCAATATAGTCAGTCAATCTCAAGTTGTCTTCTAGAATTTGGAGTCCTCAGCCATAGGGTCGAAGGCATCCACATGTGCACTGTGGGCTTCCTCATGTTTGGGCCGCTACGTTTGGGCTTTGTGTGCTCACCGGACTTGATGGGCCTGCGTAGGAGAAGTGAGAGTCTGTTGGCCGGAGGTCCCTGGGCCATATACTCCATCAGGGTGCTTGATGAAAATATCTTCGATGTTGTTGTCACGACGAAATTCTTCTTTTGCTATATTCAAACGAATGTAGGTGATGAAGAGCTTTTTCCTGGATTGATGAATAGTTTGCTTGATCAAATGCAATAGGCTTTGAATATTCCTTATGTGAAATCGTGGGATGGCATGAAGCGTTTCTATTTCCCACACAACATCGCTGAACATTGGATGGCGTGAAACCATGACCCGTGCAGCCTGTTAGTGAACTACACAAGCTTGGGTTCCTTCGGAATTTGCACCAGAGTATAGGTGATATGATGACATCTATTCCAAGGCACACAAAGATGGACAAGTTGCCAACCAAAGGGTGCTACGTATTGATCTAAGGCAACAAACATCATGCTGGTGATGTTGAGACTTGAGACTGTTTGTGCTACGTATTGATCCTAAAACTGTTCATCTTTCCCAAATCCGTCTTGTAAAAAATCATCTTATGCTTAAAGTAGAAGTCTAGAAGATAGTTTCTGAGCCATTTCATGCAGTAACCAACTCATCACCATACATATGCGCATCAAGTCAAATAGAATCATAATGCCAAGTAAATAGTGAGTTAAGTTGCCAGAACGAGGTTGAAGAATGTCATACCCAAAGCCTTACATAGGCTAACAAATAGGGATGGATTCGGTTCGGGCCACCCGGCCCGTGACCCGGCCCGGCCCGGTACTGTGCGGGCCCGGGACCGGCCCGGTCGGGCGGTCCGGGACCGGGTATGGGCCCGAACCGGGGGGAAGGGGCGGGGCGGGCTCGGTTCAGCATTTTTGTGACCCGGCCCGGCCGGGTCGGGCCCGGGTCCGGGTCCGGGTCTATTTTTTAAAAAAAAAAAAATTTGATTTTTGGCTACTAGCCGTTGAGGCCTTGGGGGTGGGGCTGGGGACAACCCAAACGGCTATATAGCCGTTGGGTGGGGTAAAGGGGGGGTCCGGGGGGGGTGGGGGGGTGGGGGGTAAAAAAACCTATAAATACTCCTACTTTTAAACATTTTTTCATATCTCTTCTCCAATTCTTCCTAAATTCATTCTTAACTCTCTACTCTCTAATTCTCTTATTCTCCAATATATTATATATCTACTCTCTAATTCTCTTCTCCAAAAAGTTAAGATAGAAAATCAAAATGCCATTATACGGTATAATTTTGATAAGCAGAAGGACCCGAAGACCGGGATGTGGTACGCAATTTGCAAATGGTGCGAAAAAAAATGTATTATGGGGGCTTCAGGCGGATTCGGGAATGCAATCAAGCATATGAAGTCATGTGACAAAGGTCACAAAGCCAAAGGATCGGGAGGTGCGGGAAGTTCCGATTGATTACAATTTTCAAAATGTTTCTCTTAAAGTTTGTTTTAATTTTCAAATGTAGTTCCTATTTCATTTCAAATAAATGCAATTGAAGTTTGTTTTTAATACTCTTATAAAACTATAAACTATAAAATATAAAATATAAATTATAAAAAAAAAAATTAACCGACCCGGCCCGAACCGGACCCGACCCGTGACCCGGGCGGGTGGCCCGGCCCGAACCGGACCCGTCCAACCCTCGGGCCGGTCCCGGGCCCACTGTTCTTGAACCGGCGGCCCGACCGGGCCTAGGCCCGGCCCGGGCCCGACCCGGCCCGAATCCATCCCTACTAACAAACCAACATTGTAGACCTGTGTGAACCTATACAAGGATTTCCTAAGCACACATTCTGGAGAGTTCAAATGGAAGCCTTCTGGGAGCTTAAAAGTATTCTTTGTTCTTACTCGTGGTGATATTATGATTGAATGGGTTGTGAACGTACTGGCCCTACAAGTGGGAGAACTTAAACGGCAATGAGATCAACCACCATGGGAACATTTCATTGGAGTTAATCCCTCGACCTTGTCTGTGTTCCTGTATCAAACAATCTGAGCTTTTATTCATTCAACAGTTCCATCTGCACGTTTTTTATTTTATTCTGAAGACCCATACAAGAAAGTCTCATCTTGTAGAGGTAATGGCAATGCATGGATTGCATGCCATCTTTATTGGGGAGGGGAGGGGGCATTGCAAGACATCATCGAGCAAAAAAAACACAGTTACGATCTTCCATTTCATTCATCCCAAGGGCTTCTTCTCAACATATAACTATTACAAGGTTATTGCTATTATACTATGAAGTTATAGATACAAAACAGTTGAGAAGAAATACAGATATGAGCTTATAATTGGTAGTGGTTACAACATACAAGTAGGACAAAAATAAGCCTGGGGACTAATAGGTAAAACAACTTCAGGAAAAAGAATACCCAGTTCTCAATCTTCATTATTATTAGACAGACAGCCAACATCAGTTGATAGAGGTGCAGCAGAGGTAGAACTTCCTTGTGCACTACTACTACCTACTGTTCCAATAAGGTTAGTTTCTGATAAGGAAGGCAAACCACTTTTTGTTGTCTGGTTTGATGGACAAGCTTGGCTGTCAACATTCCTGAGCAACTCAAGGGCAGAAAAGGGAAAATCATTAGGAGCAATCTGGTTCGAAACACACTTGAAGTTATTTGTTGCAGCCGACGGCTGTGGCTGATCTTCCTCCTTGTCTCGTGACATATTAGAAAACTCAAAGACTGATGGCCGGCTTGGACCATGTTTGAGTGAGAATGAAGATGAAGACAAGTTAGAAGCACTCGAAGAAACTTGTTTACCAATCTGATTTTTCTGTGTTACAGAAAGCTTTCCAAGAAAATCATCAAGATTCCTAAGCAACTCCATTGCAGGAACATTATTAGCACAGGGTAGTGATGATGTTCTGTTATTGGGTTGTGATTTTAGAGAAGGCTTTGCTGAAGGTTGAAGTGGAGAATGATCGAGTGAGGAAGGGTTTGAAGGAGGAAAGTTGGCAGCAGCCACTGAGGGTCTTAATGAAGGCCTGAAGGATTGAAGGTGGGGTGCCGGGGCACGAATATCTCCTCCTGTTCGTAGATTACCTGACGAAGGGGTAATGGAACCGATGACTGGTGCCCTGTGGGAAATCCATGGGGATTTACTAACCAAAGAAGATCTCAATGAAACAGGAATCGTCTGCTGGGAAGCCAGAGAAGTTGATGGTGGTGATCTTGACCAAATTGTTGATGGCAATTGCTGGCTGCTAGATTGAGACAAAGAAAACGGTGGTGGTGGTGCTTTTCTTGGTGATTCACCAACCACGGGAAAAGGCATTGATGAAGCAATTGATGGTGATGGTTTTCTAGGAAATTCGCCAACTGCAGAGGACTTTGACGGGGCAGTAGCTAAGTAGTGTCTACCGGAAGATAAAGGAAGAGATTGCAGATTCATAAGTGCTGGGGAAGAAGTTTGCTCTCCAGCAGCAGAAGAAGCGACTGATGGTGACCTTATTTGTACCGTTGACTGGTTTTGCTGACTAGCTGGAAGAAAAGAAATATATGATGGTGGTTGTGATGGTGGTCTTCTTGGAGATCCACCAACTGCAGAAGGCATTGGAGAGCCAGAAGTCTCCTGGGCAGTAGCCAAATCTTGTCTTCTCGAAGACAGAGAAAGGGACGGCAATTCCGAAATTGCTGGGGCTGAAGTTTGCTCTCCAGGAGAAGAAGGAATCGAAGGTGATCTTGACCGAGCCATGGATGGACTTTGCTGGATAGCTGGAGTCAAAGAAACTGATGTTGGTGGTGGCCTTCTTGCGGATTCACCAACTACAGAAGGCCTTGACAGGGCTAGCTGACTTGTAGCCAGTTGTCCAGCGGAAGGCAAAGATGGGGATGGCAGTCTCGTAATTGGTGCAGCCAAATTTTGTTCTCCCGTGTAAGGTGAAGCAATTAATGGTGCTTCCTTTTGCCACCCAGTGAGGGAGGCGGACAGCAACGTTGGTTGAATTTGCATTGATACTTGATGTAAATGCTGCATAAAACTGGTAGGTATGGCTGCATTGAGACACAAACAAACAAAAAAGAACAAGCTGTTATCTAGATGTGTTGAGGTGTGGAAGTATAATGAAAGGCATACATGAGGCCAGGGGAAAGGAGAGGACTGTGTCTACATTATTTCATCAAATAAATCAATAGGCTAAGTTATACCATATTTATTATATATTTAGGTGTGTGTTACTCAAGAGTTGAGACGAATCCTAATCCATATCTACTTGATGTATTTGTTGATTATCATGCATTGATTGTTTATCGACTTTGAATTAAAGATATAAAAGTGTGAGGTAAATCTCAACTCTTTGGCCCGTTAGACTCAACTTAACATGGTATTGGAACCTGGTGTAATGGTGATTTGTTGAGCACCCCGGCCCAACTTAACATGGTATTGGAATCTGGTGTAATAGTGATTTGTTGGGCACCCCCGCCCACTCAATGGTTTGGGATAGATTATTTGAATATCGGTGTGGGCCCATCTTTCCAACCCTTCAGGTACCCAGACCAGTTTAGACTGGGCTGAATTGCTGAAGGGTATCCAAACCGGGTGTTGAGTCTAGTACAAGTGCAAGGTAAACCTCACTTCTTGAGCCTCTTTGTGGGCTAGTTATGTGCAATTTAAAAGCATGTCTACAAATTTGTGCATATCCACTTTATAAAGGTTGTTTTGGTCTTTTGGGAACAGAAACTGCATTCACTCACTAAAAGTCCAGGGAGAAGTGTCACCAAAAATAGTTGGACACAGCATATTTGGGGGTAAAGTTGAATTTGCCACAAACGTACACACCTTGCATACCCGGAATCCTTGAAGGCTTGAGATCCAAGCATTTTGATCGAAAAGTATCAGCCAATAGCTTGTTCAAAAGAACTTTTTTTAGATTCCCACCAAGTTCATTCTTTATGAGTGAATATTTCATCTCTGACTCATGAAGTCTGGAATTGTATTTGTTACGAATTTCTGTAATGGTTTCCTTAATTTCCGTATCACAATCAGATTTAATCTGTGATCTCTGTTCAAAGGTGGCACAACAGAAAAAGACATAAATCCACCAATAATTAAAGATAAAAGCAAGAAATAGAATATAATCATGCAGGGAACCAGATGATTACCAAATCTTCTTGACTCTTGGCAGCATTCTCCATTTCTCGGCGTATCCTATCAAATTCATTATGAAGAGGATCTGCATTTAAAGGAAAAAGGTGAGTTCCAACATGACATCAAAAGGGTTAAGACAACCATATTGTGTCCCCCTCCCTATTTTATTATAGAGACCATATTACTAGGTTCCATCTTAGTATTTTGAGAAAACAATTGTAAATAACATACTTGGCAAGTAACAAACTTTACTACGGTGGCGTTTGTATTGGATTTCAAACTTGATTCTACTCCTATAGTCCTATGTGGATTGTGGATCATTTAGAAACGTAATAAATTTTATTGGCGTTCAAATACTCCTAAGGACACATATTCAGATTTGGAGCAGGCATGGACCTGCCTCTGAAAAAGTGATTTTGACCCTTGAAGGCTAATTTTCTAAATATCATCCACACACGCAATCACATAAATTTTATTAGTGTTCAAATACCACTGACATATATTCAGATTTGGAGCAGGCGTTGACCTGCCTCTGTAAAAGTGATCCAGACTGCTAATTACACACACGCACACAGCAATGTGTATAAAGACACATGCACAGACACATAAACTTTCTGTAACCTACAAGTCATTTTGTGCAAAAGTCTGAGGTGACTCTTTATTTCATCCAGCACTAACAATGTCACTAAATAAGAATGAGTTTATTATGATTTTAAAGCACATAAGTCATAACTCATAAGAAATGTCAAACACCGATAACTGACAAGCGCAGTTTCAAACATCACACACCTCGAGAATCAGAATCTATAGAAGGTTGTGTTCCTGTCCCAGTCTCAACCAACAGTGGAGAAGGTGGCCTGGAGGGATGTAAAGCATTATCCTCTCGATCGCAAGCCAAATATGCAGCTTCATCATGTGAAGGGAGACTACTATCATTAGGAGCTGGTGGATGTTCACAATTTTTTGCCAATGTGGCTTTAGAAGAAGGCATTTCGTGTTGAGTAAAACTAGTAGGCCCGGTAATTCCAGCTTCACTATCTAATGTACTCCGGTTCTCTGATAGAAGTGCCCTATCAGACTGATTCATTAAATACTATATAATGGTTAGTTACCAATCAAAGATCATTTGAGTTGTCTACATTAAAGGCACATAAAAGGCTTGTGATCATAAAAGGCGCTACATAATGGTTAGTCATCAATTATCAATCAAAATCCTGCTTCCTAGACTAATATGTGAATGCCTACATAAAAGGTAAGAGTTGGATAGTAACATGATGGAAATCAGAATTTCATGTCACATAGATAAACGGGTCATTTGAGTTCAACAGATCATTTAAGCAAACTTCGTCTCTATGCTTTCTTGGATTAATCTAATCAATAGTTGACACAGTACATTCCATTCCATACTAACATCAATTATTTGGAATTAAGGAGATGATAATGATAATGATATGCATATCATAGGACTTCCTTCTTTTCCAAAGAATCAAGAGTCATAGGGTTTCTGTAATTCTGACACATTCACAGGGCACACGGTAACTATGAGCATTGTCTATGAGGCCTAATAAACTGCTTCAAGAAGCTGGATGCTTCAGATAACAATGCAATAACATATTTACCACACAAAAAAGACAAGACCACATACTTGATTTGGAGGTAGCAAACCACCATTATTTGGAGGATTAACTTTGTCTGATGCATGGTTTTCATCAACATAGTTACTAGCAACATCTTTCTGGTTACCTTCAATATTCGTCAAACCGTGTACATTTGTAGTATTTGCTTCTGCATCATGTTCAAGTCCCACATCTACATCAATGGCATCTTCAGGTACTTCTGTTGGATTATCAGAGCTTACCAAGAAGTCCTTCTCACGTTCAGCTAACAAGACCTCATCAGTGATATGTTCTTCCGGAAGTGGTTGAGCCAGAGTTCTGCAAGTTTCACCTTTCTTATTTGTTTCATAATCCTTAAATAAAATCCAAGTCTGCTCATTTCTCTTCATGTTATGCAAAAATAATTTCTTGAGTGCACGAAACTTCAGGTAAACGGCAAGTGCTTCATCTTTAGTACATTTAAATTTCAGATGTTCTTTGGTTAGCGCAAGCATCTCATCCTTGTCCACCTTTTGCTTTAACAAAGAAGCTGCCATCCAGCACTGAGAAAACACACAACACATATCAATTAAGAAATATAACTGCCCAACAGCACAAATATTTGCAAAAAAAGAATATTTTGTTCAGAAATATATCAAAAGGTCAACCACTAAAAATGCTTCTTTATGTTTCGCACTTGTAGCTTACGGCTAAATTCAGAACTAAAAAAGGAAGTATTTAAAACTTAGTTGAGTAACCACACTCGTAAGATGAAAGAGCCCAGGCATATAGATTACCATAGATATTTGGAAAGCCTGGAATATTTTCACTGACATCACTCGTTCCCGACTAATGCGGTGATTTTCCATTACATATTCTAGAAACTGTGCAGCCATTCTTTCGACATCCTCCTACATATGAAGTCATATAAACTGATTATGATTTAAAATTCACAATAATACAAATAACTAAAAAAGAAGTGCAAAAGGAGTCATCACAATGTGTTATTATAATAGTCCATGAAATGTCAAATGTCATTTAAGGGCTTATCTATACACCAAAAAGGCAAGACTCTGAATTCTATGTTTGTTTAGTTTGACTGGAATGTCACCAATGGTTTTTACTTTCAATACTTGAGCAGTTCCTCTAACGCTGAAATTAGGTATAGCTCCATTGTTTCATGTGCAATCATTTAGCCTTTATAATTATCGATTTGTAGTTGAGAGCTTAAAACAACAAAAAGCCTTGTTAATGAACGCATATATCATTGATAAGCATAAGTAACTACAACTATAAGCAGACTTCTGGTTACAACAACAAAAAAAGGTTATCAAGAGAAGTACCGGAAGTTTTAGCACTTCAAAAACCTTTGCCATCTCTTCCTTTAGAAGGATATGAAGACTACTCTGTGTATCAGATAGTATTATTACTTCTGCAGGATTGTCAGGTGACAGGCCACATAAAGAACTAGAAAAATGCTTTGGAGTAAGTGGACTGTTTTCATAAGTAGTAGATGCTGGTGATGACTCATTAGAAGGACTCACTATAGAGGGGCCTGCACTAACATCAGAAGATTCAGAACCATTTAAGAAGAAAAAAATACATAATGATCCAGGAACATAATGTCCTTGCACAGTCAGAAAATGATACCTTCTTCTGAAGTAGAAACTTGACTTCCCTCACTGTTTGTTTTCCTACACTTTTTTACTACTTCATTATGTGACATTTGCGGTGTTTGTGTTGATGCGCCAAAAAATTGGGCTCTCTTTCTACTCCTTGGACCTCGCCATCTTAGATGTTTCCACTGGGGATTTCTTACCCCCAACAGGCTCTTCCAGAAAACACAAGGTTCTTCACCTGTACACTGAACTCTCTGCTCCCCAAATAGTGGAAAATTTGTACTGAAGTGTGAAGAACTATGTAAAACTTTTGAAATGAGAGAATTGTGTAGGCCAACTTTTTCAGAACTTTCAGAAATGATAGTGCAGAATTCTTCTACGACACCACTAAGAAGCAACTGCCCAGATGATAAATCGCTCTCATTAGCATAATTTTCATCCAATCTACAGAACAAATCTGATGCGCCCCACCTGAGGGTGTCATTCACATTCCGGTTCAAACTATGCGAGAAGGGATCCGGTTCTTTCTTTGTAATGGAAAGCGCTTGCTCCTCCACAGTAAAACACGAATATAACCGAAAAACTTTGATTTGTTTTGCTTTGGAATAAAGCGATATTCTTTCCAGAAGCTTCATGTCATTCAAAGGATTAGTATCACTACCATATATGATGATATTATCCACCGAAGATGGTTTAAAGCTTGGTTTACAAGCACGGTTTTCTAATAGTAGAACGAATCGCCCATTTTCCACTGAGTTGAACCTATTAAGAGCAGAATCCTTTTTGGACCGCGTGAGATATGCATCGACAAGTTCATAGGAATTTTCTCCAAACCTTTGACGCAAAAAATCCTCCAATATGTTACCAATTGATGGAGTGGTGCCAACATAAGACTGCCAAATGGATTTAATAAACAAAACGATACAAAAGAGTAAACAGTAAGTTGAGTAAGTTTAAAATGTTCATAATACAAATTCATTGAAATGATTGAACACAACTCTAACATGCCTAGTGCAATCACGCAGGTTTAAAATCCAGTAGAAAGTAGAAACTAAATTATTATCACGGACATTGGTTTAGAAGCAGAGTGAAAGGTTTAAGTTGGCTAGAATTTATTCAAAACAACTAGTTCAGCAGCACACGTATTCCAAATAGTAAATATGCCTGGCGTCGGTAGTAATTGAAATATTGAAAACTTTTATGAAGTGTGATTTATCAATAAAAAATAAGAAAACCCCATGCTAGAGTTCCACCCATAGGTAATGAAAACACCAAGTTTGATTTTACTGACAAAATGGCTGCAATGACTGAAATAAACTATGACTTCAACCATGGTCACACAAATACCCATAAGGACTTTTTTGTACTTATGGATTTTCAGACTGTTCAACTGCTTTTTAATCAGATTCAAGTCTTGCCATTCTGGAAGTTATTCTGGTCAAAATACACACACCAACCAATATGATGATGATGATATCATCCCCATTTTAACTCCATCTCCTTTCCACATGAGATGAGTACCTAAGCAGAGGTTATCAGAGTTACAAAACTTACATTCAGATTAAGGGTGTAGGTAAACCTACAGATAGAAAAATTGCCCCAAGACGGGTCCATAGTGAACTTAAACAAGAAATCTAGATTGATCCCTAAAATTGCCCTCTCTCGCTCCAGTTTACTGAACAACATTTCTCTTATTCCCTTTTTCTATCTCAACATCATTTAAAAGAAAGTTGTGCAATGTGTCATAATTATTCGAGCATGCCCTTGCCCATCCATTTTACTATTCTAGTATGCTTGAGGATAAGGATATTACATAAAAAGAATGCAGTCCAGCAAAAACTTTTATGATTGATCATTATATGGAAATCGTTTGTAACTCATTTTCAAGACATGTCTATTACAATTTAGAGCATCCTTAAAACTGAAGAAATAGAAGTAAAACTATTCTTTAATTATGATTAATTGATTATCTTTAATTATTAAATCTAAATAAACAATTGCAACTTCTCTTAAATAAATATCTTTAATTATAAAACTTAAAGAAACAAATACAACTTTTATTGCAAAATCACCGTGTTAATTTACAAATACTCCCTCCGTCCCGAAAAGGTTTGCCAAATTGACTTTTCTTGGTCAATGACAATCAACTTTGACCAATGACATATTTTAATACGAAATTATTTACAATAGGAAAATTATATCAAAATATTCCTTATTGAAAGTATTTTCATAAAAGCATAAAATTTATAAATTATATACAAAATATAATAACTAAAATCATTGCTCAAAGTTTGCCATCATTGATCAAGAACAGTCAATTTGGCAAACCTTTTCGGGACGGAGGTAGTATAATATAAACTCGTAGACCAACATAGCCCTATTTGCATTTGAGTTTACAGCTATAATGTGTGGATTGACTCCTCAGTCCTCACAACAAGTGGGCATATGTAAAGTAAAGTGTAAAACGTAGTCTGGACGCTGGTAGGTAAAGTTATAAGAAATCTAAAAAAATGGAGATCAGGGACTCTTGATAACTTGGATGTCTCTTTCTCATCCAAAAGAAGAAAAAATCACATACAAATAGATGAGAGTAGTATAGAAGATCAAAGAGGGGCGAAAAGCAAGACATGAAGAAAGGAACAATGGCGTGAATAAGAATGGCAGAAGGTTGACCTACGTAGATGAAAGTGTACGTAACTGATGTTGTCCAACAACAACAACAACAACATCCAAGCCTTAGTCCCAAAAGATATTGGGGAACTGATGTTGTCCAAATGAAAAAAAAAAGATATAGTCATAGAAAGTTCACACATCTTAACTTTAGTTTCTCCCTGCTGGTCTGTAGACTTCATTTTTTATAAAGACGCAGGTTTTGCCGACAGAAATTGCCAAACCATCGACAATGTTTGAAATTGCACATTGCGGAGTTGAGGCATTTTTTTCCAAGGTGAATTGTGTAAACCTCATTGTGAATCGAGGCATAAGGTTAAGGAGTAATCTCAATGCGTAGGACAAAATTGTATATACAAATTTATAACTAATAAGAATTAAAAGTTCATTCAAAATAACATATTCAATTACCAAACTAACAATAATGTCATAAAATAATGGAAATCCTGAATTAAAAATGACATAGAAATTGTTTTTCCTAAAATTCTAAGTTTTCTGATTAATGAATAGTTGAATACAAAAGATAGTTGTTAATGGTAATATTTAAACATTACGATAAAAAATGGTAATATTTAAACATAATTTGATATATTAATATAATCCAAAGTAAAATATATATACGATTATGCGTGAAAAAAAAAAAAAAATTTATGAAAAGTAAAACTTCGCTAAGAAAACAGGAAAATTTTGAATTTAAATACTCCCATTTTATGTGTCTCATTTGACTTTGGACCAATTATTAAAGTGGTTGAAAAGGTAAAAGTTGTGGTTGATATTTGAGTATAATAAAGTGAAATGTTGTGGACCACATATTTCTTTCCAAAAAAGGAAATGTGACACTTATTTTGGGACAACCTAAAAGGGAAAGTAAGATACGTAAAATGGGATGGAGGGAGTAATTTAAAACATTGCCTAAAACAGAGAAAACATAGTAAAATTCTTGAGAAGAAGTAAATTCGAGACTAAGGCCCTAAACAAACATTACAACAACAACAACAACATCCAAACCTTGATCCCAAAAGAATTTGGGGTCGGTTAACATGAATCGGTCTATGATATCCATGCCAAAAAGAGAACACAAAAAAAAAGATAAAACGGATAAGATAAAGATAAATAAATACTCCCTCCGTCCCATTTAAACGTTCCCACACGGTTTACGACGTTTGACTGACCTTAAAGTTAACTGATCTTTGTCATTAGTAGAATTATTTTTAGTAAATAAAATTTACATATTCAGAAACTACATTAAAACCACTACAAAGCCTGATCAAGAAAATTTAAATTTGATAAAAGTTTGGTATATAAAGTAAAAGATTAAGAACAATGCACGTTGACCGGAGAATAGTGGACGGGAACCTTTAAATGGAACGGAGTATAAGATAATAATACCATAAGAATATAGAAAAGATAAGAGATAAAAGAGAAAAAGATAAAGATAACATAAGAACATAAAAAGATAAAGAAGATAAACGATAAAAGAGAACGAGAGACGAAAGATAGAAAAAAATCAATCGTCCACACGAAGGTGCGTCCTCCATTTTGCTCTCTCTAAAGCCATACTCCCATCCAACCCAAGAAGACGCATATCAGTTCTGATTCCTCTAAGCCAAGTCTATTTGGGTCTTCCCCTCCCTCTCTTTTCTGTCTCTTCTCCCCACCCCCCAAGTCATCTAACAGGTGCATCACTCGGTCTTCTACGCATATGCCCAAACCACCGCAAACGAGACTCCTGCATCTTATCTTCTATATGTGTTACTCCCACATTTTGTCTGATTATCTCATTCCTGAAGCAGTCTTTTCTGGTATGTCCACACATCCAACGCAACATACGCATCGCTGCCACACTCATCTTTTGAATGTGACATTGTTTCACTGCCCAACACTCTACGCCATACACTAATGCAGGCTTAATTGTTGTTCGATAGAATTTACCTTTCAATCTAGTCAGCATACATCGATCGCATAGAAACCCTGATGCACTCTTCCATTTCATCCACCCAGCACTGATTCTATGGGATACATCTTCATCTAATTCACCATCCTTCTGGTATCTCCTTACCATCAAGAGTAATCTCAATGTTGCTACTATTTCTACCTCCACCAAACTTGCAATCCATATACTCAGTGTTGCTTCGGCTCAGTCTGAAAACCTTGGTCTCCAATGTTTGTCGCCATACTTCCCACTTTGCTCTAACACCCGATTGCGCCTCATCAATCAATACAATATCATCGACAAACATCATGCATCACGGTATATCTTTTTGAATTGACTTCGTAAGTCCATCCATGACTATAGCAAATAAGAAAGGACTTAGAGCCGATCCCTAAACAAATATTAAACATGAAATATTGCTGGAATCCACTCAAAGTAATACTCCATATATATTTCGTAAGTAGTATATAGTCCTCTTAAGAAACACCAAAACTATATTTCCTGCGGCATATAAAAGTCCAGAAGGATACTTTGGAACCCACTCAAAGTAATGTATTTTTTATATAACGTTGTCTCCTTACATAAGCATGTTGACGCAAGCCGAAGGACAAGAGACGCAAATAAGAACAACGCAGAGCAACGAGAAGGATATGCGGACAGACGGAAAGCTTACAAAAGAGCTGGTGTAAAAATTAATACTCAGCAGAGAGGGAGAGGTGTACCGCCACATCACATGCTAATCAGAAGAGATGAGTATGTTGGTCGAGCATTAAATTAATTATTGGATTTGGAATAAGTCCGGGCACATCTTATTCATGTAATCTGGAGACTTCTATTGTGTAAGCCTTCTTGCGGTTTTTATCGCACAGCTTAAATCGTACGCCTCGGCCCTAAAAGGTGTAAGCTTTCTTATGACGTAAAATAGTTTCGCCTTTAATCGCAACAGGTCTGGGAATCGACAAGGTGAGGCACGACTCTATGGCGCAATTTCAAACATTGACCATTGATCACAATCACTACGTCAGTAAGTCTGACCGTTGAGCTTAGGCATGTCCAAAACATTTGTTTCAGTGTGAAAGATAAGTAAGGTAAGGAAAATGAGACTATATCAAGTTTCAGGTCACAAAATTTACACTCCGTACTACTTTGTAATGCAAGCCTTTGTTGTTTAAAGAAAATTTTACATTTATAGATTATTTGTATAATGATAGGGTACATTTAAAGATGATTCTTATCACTGGAGCAGCTTTAAACCCTTTAAACCAATCCAAACGGGCACTAAAATTTATGAAATCACATATTCAGAAACTCCAACACGAATGATAATCCATGCACTCACGTCCATATACAGTATCTGGTATAATACATTTGAAACTACATATTCCTAACTTTTGACACTTATGTTATCAGCAGCTTCGTCGTAAAAAGATTTGTGTGGATTTTTTTAAATGTCTACCTAAAGTGAACTTTGAACATACTTTACTATCTGAACTTTTTCATAGCCGCATACACCACCTTTTAGAACACTAGACATCTATTTGGTATTTGCTTACAACTTATGAACAGGTGCACAACTAAAGGGTGTTGTTATTGCTTCCTGCAAGAGAAGTGCACCCAAAACGGAGGGGAACCTTGTTTCTTTGGATCCATAGAAGTACCTCTCATATGAGAATTTTGGAATTACCTAGATGTATAAATTCGTTTAAAAGCAAAACAATCTAAATGAATACCTGAAAAAGGACAATGGTTCTTAGTTGCCGGCATTTCATCTCATATAGCATCTTGTCAAGAAGTTGCAGTTTCCCACTTGCTTGTATTCCAATATTCAAGATCTCAGTCTGAGAAAGCTCTTTGTTGAAGGGGCTCATGGATGGGTCGAAAATGATATAAGGATGATCACAACACTGAAAAAGAAAATTTATCATAAATTAGCGGTACCTTGCAGTTGCAACCAAACAAGCAAATCACACAGACAATATGCATAATTCCAGATTTCAAGTCATTTCCAAATTTTTGTGCCGTAAGGCACGGGTGGAGTGTGGGTGGGAGTTTACTTACAAGCATTAGATTGCCTACAGGACTTGTTTTGTTTTATAGCAGCCCCATGAGAAGCCGTCCAGCTCCAAAATGGAAACAACTAAAATGAATTAGTCAAGGTTATTTTGAATTTTTTAAAATTCTCAATTTGTTCACTTTCATCCATGAATCGAAACACTAACTACTTGTTTGGTTTATGGTTCAAGTAAACTGTGTGTATTGTATTCCAAGGCACTTCAGTCCGCCATAGAATAGTCCTAGATCAATCAAATTGTGGTCAATGCAGCCCTTTGACAATGCAATGGCAGCCGTACTAGGAAACATTTTGCCTTGTGTTGTCTCCTCAAAGGTGCTTATACATATAGGGCACCCTTTATTGCAATTCAGTTGTGTGTTACTAATCCATTGTTTCAATTGTAAAAACAATATGGAAGGAATATAGTCACAGGCTTTTGCTGGTTAAAATATTGGGAAAAGAAACAAACAGAAAAACGAAAAAATATACTAAATTGCTACTAGAGTAATACCAATGAAAGTGGGAAGTGGGGATTTGCACACATTTTCTAACAACCTCAACCAGAATATGTTATACCATAATGTTAGAGATGCATTCATATTGAGACAGAAAAAAAGTCAGATCGAACCTTTCGAACATTAAGAAGCATATCGTTAAGAGCTCCAACTGGATCACTTTTTGGGTAAGAACATAGAGCATCAATGTTCGAGAGTAATGTATCACAGTAAAGTTCAAGCTGTAATTCAGAAATTTGAGCAGGAAGCCAATACTCAACAAACTCAGAAGACACCACCTTTTCGTTCAGTTCCCCAAGAGTATCATTTGAGCAGGTTTCCAAGAGGTCAACTTTATCCAGATCACCATCAGAATCAACAAGTGACAGTATGTTCAAGTACTCTGATGCAGTATGCTGCAATATACGCAATGGTACAAATTGGAAAGAGCAAGAAAAATGAAAAAGAGAAAATATTTTTACTACCTCTGGCCCTTAGAGAAATTCCTAGTTTAGCTTTCACGAAGTTTAAGGAAATTACATTTGTACTTTGACTTCCTAAAATGCCCTTTTTACTGAGGGTAAATATTAATGTAGTACACTGTTTGACATTGTTTAGTTATTATTACTCAAGGGTAGTAGAATAAACTGATAAGTATTTCTTAACCAAATAAGAAAAGAGGACTTTATTTAGGAACGTCCTGAAAAAAAATATATGAACTTTAAATAGTATAGGTGGTAGTATATATATAAGATACCTTTATTGGACCATTGAAGAGAAGAACCTTTAGCCCACCAAGTGTCTCAATTTTCTCTACATGGGCAAATACATTTGACTGTTGACACTGATCAATTACAACCACCTCCCAACTCAATCTGTTTATTGTTTGTATATCCTGCATAAGAATATAAATGCATGTCAAGAAAATGGCCCAGCGTTGCTGACCTAAAAAATTACTGATGCGATGCACACCTGAATTACCTAGGTCATCATAACTCACTAAGTACTACGTATTTTGCAACCAAGAAAGCAAGTTGTACCTCAACAGCAGTTTCAAGCGAGGTCAAAAGAACTTGAAGCATCATGCTTCCCCCTTCGCTATAAAACTCCAATGCCTCAATAATCATTCTGGTGTCTCGGTTACCTTGGTAGACTACACAATCTACAGATGGGGCCCACTTCTTGAGTTCAGTTTCCCACTGAGAAATAGCATGGGAAGCTGTGACAATAAGGACAGGGCAGCAGCAGACCGTAGACATAGATAAAATAAACAAAACTATCTTCATTATTTGTTCCTGCAAATGATATGAGATAGCAGATTTTCAGTTAATCAGGGTCCACGGCAATAGCACCATACTGGGTATCATGGCAATGTGTGAATTACTTACAAAAAACATAAATAGTACTACGTATTACTTATTCATGAAATTCATATAATTACTTACAAAAACATAATAATGCCATATTATTCAACCAACCTGATCATCATAAAAAGCAACATTCTGTGATTTACACCAATGATCATGAAGTTTGTTCACAGAATTTAGTATATTCATATCACTTATAAGTGAATTTCCATCCGAAAACTCTGTAAACTTCACGAGAGATTGCTTACTATTCTGCAAGTATGATAAGATCAAAAGAATTACTAGCAACATTAAATAGATATCAAGATATTTGACTTGGTATTGCAAACAATCACGCTATAATGTGAATAATAGTTCTCCCCATAGTCACACGGATTGCGGTACGCTTCGGTAAGCGGTACAAAAACGGGAACGCGGATCGTGTATATTAGAAATCCGATACGTAGGGGGGTAGGCTTCTTCGGCATGCGATTTCGGTACGCGGTACGTTGTACCCTTTGTTGAACCATAAAGGGTACGCGGTACGGGGAACCATAATCATGATCATCATCATTTACCCCAGTGCCGCAAAGGCTCCCACCTACGGTGGGGTAAGGGGGGTCGGATGTACGCAGTCTTACCCCTATCCTAAAGCACAGAGAGACTGTTTCCGGATGACCCATAGTGAAAATCGCGTCCAAAATTGCATGGACTGACTGCTGCTTCATAACAAAGAAGCGCAAACAGTTTAGTGAGCCATTTTGCTTTATTCCATCATATTCTCAAGCCAAAAAATAGTAAATCTTTGGCTCCATCGCAAATGATGGAAAATTTTAATAAGTATAAATATAATTAATAATATATTAATAACTTCAATTAACTTCAATAACATCAAACAAACTTGATAAAGTTTGCAACAACAATAGAAACTATAAAACAGTAAACAAAGTTTCAGGATTTCAGCTGGAGTACTGGACGAAGACTGGGAGGAAAAAACAGTACTTCTTAAACGCTGAAGTGAGGAAAATGGGATGATAGAAATAGGAAAAGGTGCTGGCCATTTAAATAGAAAAAATCAGGGGTGTGAAAGTCGTTTGGAGTGTACGACTTTGGAAATACAACTGAACAAGTGCGTCGTTTCATCCTCCAAGGTCGCCGACCTTCGTTTGGAAGAAATTGCTGGAAACTTTGAGTGGCCTGCGTCATTTGGAACTTCAGGTCTCCTGCGTCATTTGGCATGCCGGAACGAGTATCGGAAGATGGAGTCTGCGAACCAACATCGCGCAATACGCGAACTACCTATTCGCACTCGCGTTCCACAGTCGCGAATCAGACGCGTACTGTACGCTATCGTACCGTGTTCCGGTACGGACAATCCGGAACGGGAATCGTGGCTTGTCCAGCGATTTCTGTGACTATGGTTCTCCCAAGACAACAGAAAAATTAGTCTCTTGCCCCTCTCTATATACAATTCTCCATTCTAATGCCTATAGCAACACACTAACACATGGTTAGCATGAGAGGTTCATTACAAAGAAATGTGTGACTAGGATTTAAGTTATGCAGGTTGTGACACATTTCACACATCTGCATCCAATGACTACACACAATGTAGTAGTTGACATCAACTCACAAAGCCACTGGAAAAATTGGTTTTCAGCATTCAACTTAATAGAACAATGCATTGTTCTAACAGGTATCCAAAGTGAGAAAGAATATGCACTAATTTCATTAGCCTGGATCTGCCATTTCAAACAAAATGCTTACTTTTGAACGCAGATAGAGCTGTTCCAAAGGTGTTAAAAAGAATGAAAGATTACTAATTGACATGCAGATCTAATTAGTGTGAAAAAAGAGCAAGGATGATATGGTTTTGTTAATATAATGACAGTACCCGCACCTTTCCGGTGACTTGTTTTGCTTTTTCCTGGCGCATCTCGTACTCCCTAATGAGTCTTTTCCCATGAGGTGAGCACAGACAATCAGCATACTCCAACTCCCATGTCGCATTCTCATAATCAAGACCTCGCCACTTTATGAGCCATTCATATTGGCATTCTGAATTACCCCTAGTATCAAGATTTTGACAATCACCTTGAAGCTCAGAGAAAGATAATAACCTTTTCTTCAGCAAACGGTGTGGCACTGTCCACTCAGAGTTCCATCTAATAACCTGAATGATGAAACAGAACTATCCTGAGTAAGGTTTTCAAACAATTTAGGGGGTGAAAGTGTAATTGTAAAACCCTGAAAATTTGAGGAATATTTAAAACTATGATTTATACCGTTTAGAGGGTCTCTAGATAGTTATTATGTTTGGTTTGGTGTTTGGGATCAAGGGGAGGCCCGGTTGTGGAAGAAACGAAGCAAAAATCAATGATTGTAGAGGCTCGGAGCTGCGCAGGGTGTGCGCAGGGCATGCGCAGAGTGTGCGCACAGCGTGCGTGAGCTGGGAAACTCGCTAAAGGCTCGCACGGCATGCTTGACTCGTGCGCACGGCGTGCGTGACTTCGGGAAACTCATTAGACGGCATGCACGGCGTGCGCAGCTCGTGCGCATGGCATGCATAGGCTATTTTGGCCCAGTTCGGCCCAAATTCAATCCTTTAGTATAAATAACCCTTTTCTCAAATTCCTTCATTCTTTAAACCCTAGAGCCGACTCCCAGACCACTTTTCTTCAAGCTCTTCATTCCTAAACCATCCAAGACGAATTTTGAGGCCAAGAAAGTGCTAATTCAACCAGATCTTTTGGTAAGTGCATCTTTACGGAATTATTCTCGTTTATTCGTGCTCTTCGATTTCTCTCTCCTAAGTTGTAACCCCAGAAACCTATATATTCCCAGGGTCGTGTGTGAGATCTCTCAAGCTAGGTTTCACGTGTAGAATCATTGATAGCCTTGAGGTAAGGACTATGTCAACCAAAATTACTATTTTGCTATTATTATGTACTCCCTCCGTCCCTTAAAACTTTGTCATCTTTTCTTTTTGGGACGTCCCAAAAAACTTTGCCACTTTCCCTTTTAATCAATTATTTTGTGGTTTCTGTTATTTCTCTCTCCTCTGCACAAACCTCAACCACACAGTTTTTACTTTATTATTCTCCGTGCCGGTCAACTTTGGCAAAGTTTTAAGGGACGGAGGTAGTATTAACTAGGGTTTGAGCTATGAGTTGAATTTCTTTCTCAAATTTTATGAGTATTTCGAATATTATATGTTGGATAATATGATCTATGATTTTCTGGGAATTTATGAACGCATGGTTTTGGGTGAATTTCATCATCATTTCCCAGTGTCGCAAAGGCTCCCACCTACGGTGGGGTAAATGGGGTCGGATGTACGCAGTCGTACCCCAGTACTAAAGCATAGAGAGACTGTTTCCGGATGACCCATAGTGAAAATCGCATTAAAAATTGCATGGGCTGATTGTTGTTTCATAACAAAGAAGCGCAAACAGTTTAGTAAGCCATTTTGCTTTATTCCATCATATTCCCAAGCCAAAAACTAGTTAGTCTTTGGCTCCATTCCCAAGCCATTTTGCTTTATTCCATCCATGATATCAGAGTCTCTTGATCTAATATCATGGATCGATTCAAGTTAGCCAACCGCAAAATCTTTTGAGATTAAGGCTTGGGTGTTGTTATTGTATGGTTTTGAGTGAATTTATCAAATCAGTTTGTTATGGCCAAAATTGTGATTTTTGAGAAATTGTTATTTTGGATTGAAAAATTGTGGAGATTGTTGTATGAATGAAACTATGTTATGAGCTTTTGCCCGTGTGTTATTATGCAAATATATTTTGGATTTTGAATACTTCCTCCGTTCTTAAATAAGTGCAACGGTCAACATTTCACATTTGCCGAGGCACAACTTTGACCATTAATATATATAACCCTCTATTTGTAAAAAAATTAAAAAAATCAGATTTTGAAAATATACAATGAGACAAATTTAGTAATATTTTTTTCAAAAAAAAAATATTAATACATTAATGAATAAAATGTAGTCAAAGTAGACCATTTGAATAGTGTTAAATTTGGTATGTTGCACTTATTTAAGAACGGAGGTAGTACCTTATTTGGGTTGATTTGGTAGGGGTGGTAAGTGCTAGTTTTGGAAGTGGTAGCTTGGGTTAAACCCTTCTTTTGGAAAGTGTTGTGATTATCACATCTTTTGGCAAATTATAATCAACGATTCTGAATATTTTGAGAAAACTATCTTAAACCGAGTGTGGCGGTAACACCCTTTGAGTATTTTATTTCCGCTGCAATTTAAACTATTTTAAACTTAAATGTTTTGGGAAAATTATCTTAATACTTGATGTTTCTATTAACTATTTTGGGGTGAAATTTGGGGGTGTTACAGTTATGTGCACATAATAACTTGACCTGATTATTATCACTAAAGTTTGCAACAAGTAATGGTGCTTCAAATAGCAATCGCGCTTCTGATACCCAATTGTTGTGAACATGAGCAAGACCAATGTACTTCACAAGGTACTGCTTCTGCCTATGTGTTCCTGACATGAAGGCAGACACAACAAAAATCAGGGACAATGGAAACAATATAACATTGAAACAAAAAAAAAATATTAAAAGTTATTAATAGTCAGCCATATATTCTTTCTTTAGATTAAAAACATATAAGGAGTGCTGATCAATCAGCTCTACTGAACCTGATGCATCCACTTCTCTAACATCACAGATTGAATCCACTCCTTTTGTCACTGAGTGGACACCAAATTCAATCATTTTCTTCAGACAGCAGGGGCAATGCCAGACTCCAGATGGAATATCACTTATAGGCGAACCTGAATAAGGAAGATGGTAGCATCCCTTGCAACCATTTCCATTGCAAAGACTGAAAAGTATGTTAAGAGCACTCCACTAAAATAAAAAGAAAAAAATTGCATAAGCAAGAGGTTGGAATCTGGAAACAATACGGACAACAACAAATCCCAAATGACTTCAGTTTAAAAAGAGAAGCATTTTTTCAAGCAAACTGCTAATAAATGTTGAAATTGAATGCTCGTGATAGCGAAGAGCCACTACTCGCTACTAAGGCAGAAGCTTAATGTGTTTGGCAGCAAAATAATACTATGTAAAAGCAAATAACTTCATCACTAAGATATTTCTCATATATTTATTATAGGCATAAGTGATCAGTAACAGATCTGTCGATATTCATAATTAAACTAAGAAACTTCAGCTAAGATCATGACCTTTGAGTTTTTCCCATCCGGTATATCAGATATCGGCTAAGATTTTTTGTGAGACAAAGTACTTTCAACCCACATAGATGAGAGTTTATATTCTTAGTGGTTGATCCGTTGATTTTATTATTTTCCATTGTGTATCTTCATGCAGAAACATAAAGTTCACTCACAGGCTTTTTCCACCTTGTAGGCATGCAGGGCACACATTTTCATCCATATCCACATGAGAGTCTGAAAAAGCCCGTCCATAAATTCTGATGTGGTCTTTCTCAGCAGATCCAGAAATACAAATAGCTTTAACACCAAGTCCATCCTAATAAGAACAGTGTTAGTGAAAGAAGCTTAAAACATACACCACAGGAAAAAAAAAAGATGCTCTAAATTGTCTTATGCTCTTCTTCTTTGCTTGAAGAGGTAGCCTATACAACAACATCCAAACCTTAGTCCCAAAAGAGTTTGGGGTCGACTAACATGAATCGACATAAGAAATCGAAGCTAAAAAGATTAATATATATATATAAAGAAGATAAAAGAAATAAGATAATATAAGATAAAAAGAAAGATAAAAATATAAGATAAGAAGAAAGATAAAAAGATAAAAAGATAAGATAATGATAAAAAGGATTAAAAAAATAAACATAAGAAAGGTACAAAAGATAAAAAGTTAGAAAACATGAAATGAGATCAATCCTCCACCCGAATATGTTGCCCCCACTTCGCACTCTCCAAAATCACTCTCATCCAACCATGAAGTAGCATACCACTCCTGACTCTTTTAATCCACGTATGTTTGGGTCTTCCTCTCCCTCTCCTCCATGTCTCTTCTCCCTACCTCTCAACTTGTCTAACATGTGCATCACTCGATCTTCTATGCACATGGCCAAACCGCCTCAATCAAGTCTCTGGCATTTTATCTTCAATAAGTGTTACTCCCACCTTTTGTTTGATTGTCTCATTCCTCAAACGGACATTTTAGTATGCCCACACATCCAACTGCAACATGCTCCCAACAAACTATGTCATACAGTAATGGAGGTCTAATTGTTGTCTGATAAAACTTACCCTTTAGTCTAATCGGCATACCTCAATCACATAGAAATCATGACACACTCCTTTGTTTCATCCACCCCGTGTTGATTCAATGGATACATCTCCATTTATCTCATCGTGTTGTTTCATACACGCTTCAATCAAGTCTCTGGCATACCTCAATCACATAGAAATCATGACACACTCCTCTATTTCATCCACCCCGTGTTGTTTCATACACGCCTCAATCAAGTCTCTGGCATTTTATCTTCAATAAGTGTTACTCCCACCTTTTGTTTGATTGTCTCATTCCTCAAACGGTCATTTTAGTATGCCCACACATCCAACTGCAACATGCTCCCAACAAACTATGTCATACAGTAATGGAGGTCTAATTGTTGTCTGATAAAACTTACCCTTTAGTCTAATCGGCATACCTCAATCACATAGAAATCATGACACACTCCTCTGTTTCATCCACCCCGTGTTGATTCAATGGATACATCTCCATTTATCTCATCGTATTTCTGAATTATGGAGCCTAGGTAATGGAACATATCACTGACCAGTATCTCCTTATCATCTAAGGTAATCTCATTATTATTTTATCATTGCTTCTACCTCCACCAAACTTGTACTCCATACACTCAGTTTTGTTTTTACTCGGTCTACCTTTGTTCTCCAAAGTTTGTCACCATGCTTCTAATTTTGTTTTAACACCTGATATTCTCTTATCAATCAACACAATATCGTCGGCAAACATCATGCAACACAGTATTTTTTCTTGAATGGACTTCATGACATCCATAACTATAGCAAATAAGAAAGGACATAAAGTTGATTCTTGGTGCACTATGATAGTAATAGGAAACTCTAAATTCTTCCCTATACCAGTACGAACACATGTAGTACATTCCTTATTACATATCCATGATGATGTTGATTATACTTGCGTGATATGTATTTTCAAGTTAAATCCCACCAAAAGACTTTTTTAGGTACCCTATCATACGCTTTTTCTATGTCAATGAACACGAAATGCAGATCCTTGTTAGTGTCTTTGTATTTCTCCACAAGTTGTCAAAGAAGGTGAATAACCTCGGTTATTAAGCGACCAAACATAAAACTGAATTGATTCTCCAAAATCTTCACACTTCTTCTAAGTCTTTGCTCAATCACTCACTCCCAAAATTTCATGGTGCGACTCATAAGTTTAATCTCTTAATAGTTACCACATTAATACATTATTATTCACCACCCTTGTTCTTAAATAAGGGGATAAGAGTACTCTTCCGCCAACTCATTGGCATTCTATCCCAAACTTCTCCACACCTCAATCCGTATGTCATTTGGGCCCACGGCTTTCTTCCGTCACATTCTTTTCAGAGCATCTTTAACTTCTATCGTTTGAATTCTTCTGATAATATCCCGATTTACCATACAATTTGATATAGTAAGATCATCAATATCTTGTGCTTTATTCCAATTGAACCTTGTGTTAAAGTACGACCTTACATCTACTTTATTTCATCATCCTCCATTAATACCTTTTGGTTGACATTCTTCACACACTTAATTTTACATATATCTCGAGTCATACGATCAAGACGACGAGCAAGTCTATAAATGACTTTTTCTCCTTCCTTAGAGTTCAATTTTACATACAACTTCTTGTTCGCTTTCCCTCATGTTTCCTTCAAGTTTTCCTTAGTTTTTCTTTTACCCTCCTTGTACTAGGCGTGTACCCTTATATGTTCTAATCACTCCAACTTTTTAACAAATTTTAGTAACAATCCTTTTTGTTCCTTATGGTTTATTTCACTTCATCATTCCATGAAGATGTGTCCTTTTCTGTGGCAGGTATCCTTTAGATTCCCTATGTATCTCATTTGGCACTTTGTTAATGGTCTGCTTTATTGATAACCACACATCCTCCACACGCACATCATTACCAATACACCATACATATTCCCCAAAACTTTGTGGAGATTTCCACGAGCCTCCACCGCTTGATCTTTGGCTCCACTTGTCGCTTAAAACCCGCTTTCTATGCTTCTTACATGGAAAATCAAGCACAAACATCTTATGCTCAGTGACAAAACACTCACATGGTATAACTTTTACAATTTGTGTAGCTAGTTCTCCAAGTAGTCCACATTAAAAAGTAGTCCATTTGGATATTATTAGCTCCACTTCTATAGGTCACAAGGTAAGAGTCTCTTTTCTCGAACCAAGTATTCATTATAACCAACCCATACGTCGAGGCAAACTCCGAAGTGTTCTTTCAATCTTTCCCACTTCATTTCTAGTGCCAAAACTATGTTTGTCATGAATACTCTCAAAACCATCTTGACTTGAACCAACATGCCTGTTTGAGGTGTCCTTCTAAAGCGAGCTTGTGTCCCCTTGGCCCTCGTCGCACCACTTCCTCAAGTAAGATCTTCTCAGAATTGTTGAGTGATAGATGCATCTAACATTCCAACCCCACTTGTGGTGC
This sequence comes from Cuscuta europaea, assembly GCA_945859875.1. Taxonomy (NCBI): domain Eukaryota; kingdom Viridiplantae; phylum Streptophyta; class Magnoliopsida; order Solanales; family Convolvulaceae; genus Cuscuta; species Cuscuta europaea. The sequence goes on along the minus strand of CAMAPE010000031.1, from coordinate 15,533,887 downwards.
ATATGCATTTACCATGAACATGATTTTATCTCGTATCACCAATTTGATGCTCATAATGTGATATTTCTTCCTAAAGACTTCCACCCAAGGTTGTCAAAGGCGTAAGGCGCACCTGAAGCGCTAGGAGTCTTCCAGCGCTTGAGGCGCAAAGCGCAAAAAAGCGCTCGCCTGACTCGGGTGAAGCGCATTACTTATATAAAGTCACATATACTATTCTATAAATACCAAATATGATGTATGTAACATCATATTGAACCAAATGCATCAAAAAAGCTAGGTAGTTGTGTTAACTAATTAGTTGTGTTTCATCTAAGTAGTTGTGTTTCCAAGCTGGGTCATTTTTTGTAGAGTTTTCACTTTCAGCACCACCCACAGAACTTGTTCCACCTTCCATATCCTAGAAAAGATCAAAGATGGAATCAGTACATATATCTTTAGTAGTTAGTACATATATAATGGAATCAGTTTGTTAATTGATACATAAAGTTACTATATGGAATCAGTTTGATATATAAAGTTAAGAACATACATCTTTACTCTTTAGTACATTAGCACATATAACTTTAATATGTACATATATCTTTAGTACATATAAAGTTAAGATATATATCTTTAGTACATATATAATCAGTTGGTTAACTGATACAGTGATACATAAACTTTATGGAATCAGTTTGATATATAAAGTTAAGAACATATAAGAACATATAACTTTAGTATGTATATTAGTATTATATACAATGTAGAGTACTATATATGTATATTACAAAGCAGAGTACTATGACAGTATGAGTATTATATACATAGTAATATACTAAAAAATAAAAAAGCAGAGTACTATGAGTCTATGGATAAAGAAGACAGTAAATGAAGGTAATTGAAAAGGCATGAGACTGCATGAAAAAGAAGATATACCTTGTTTACTGCTACAATGGAGAGCTGCGTATGCTTGGGATGATGAAGCTGAAAGAACCGGCTGGTGTAGAGCAGCTTGAGTATAGAGTGACGGAGTGAGGAAAGCGAGGAGAGTGAAGAGGATGGCTAGCGGTTAAGCTTTGTAGTGTCTTGCGCAAGTTTACGTTTTTACGTACTATTAAGCTTAGTTTTACGTAGGTTAAACTTACTTTAACCTATTGTTTTCATGGGCTGAGGAATATTAAGATATGGGCTTTTTTTTCAAAGTTTTAAACTAAAAAAGGGCTGTCAGCCTTTTCCGTTTCAGGCGACGCAGGCGCGCGCCTATAGCGCTTCCGCGCTTCGTGCGCTTCTAGCGCTTATGCTGCGCCTTGCCCAGGGTTGTGCGCTTCTACCTTACTCAGGCGCTAGGGGTCTACCTCGCTGCGCTTTGTGCGCTTAAGCGCAGAAGCGAGCGCTTTTGACAACACTGCTTCCACCACATCCCAAACATAGTCACTAACCACTATAATGCCTACTCCAGTTCAACTTTTCAAGCCTTGTCTCTTTTCAAATACCAAAACTTAAAACCTTCAGGATTAATCTCTCGTGTCTTTTCCCCAACCCACTTAGTTTCTTGCAAGCACATAAATGTTGATATCCCTCCTCACCATAACCTCGACTACCTCAAATGATCTTCCTGTGCAATCAAAAATTCCACCTTCTATTTTTATCACTACCTTGACCCCCACCATGCCCTCTCATATTTGACATCATCCCCGTGCATTGGGAATTGGGATAGCAAGCCGCTTTCGAGCGACGACCTAATAACCTTAGCAATCTTATCACCACAATCAAGCATAATGATGAGAACATAAAATAAAAAACAATGGGGTAAACCGCTGCTCAGAATAATCAACGGAAGAATCTGTTTGCCCAAGCTAATTTAGCTTAATAAATCTGAATTTTATTGATGATCGATTGAATAGCCCTGCGTGGGTATAAATAATACTACATACATCCAAGTTCCAGTACGAAACTAAATAAGCTAATTAAATGTACGTAGCCTATCCCAGTGGGAAACAGACTTGCACACAAAGACTAAGGGGAAGGAAATTAATTGTAAGTAGCCTATCTCAGGGGAAACAGACTTGCGCACAAAGCCTAAGGGGAAAGGAATTACTTGCGCACAAAGCCTAAGGGGAAAGGAATTACTTGCGCACAAAGCCTAAGGGAATTCTAATATAATAAATAGCAATCATAAAAGAACTAACATAATTGAAGCTAATTAAATTAAAAACTCCCCCCAAGAGCAGGGGTGATGCGCCGCTTTCGAGCGACGACGTAGCTGTAGCATTCATATTTTAATTCATGTCATGTGACTAACAAGGGATCCTCACTTACAAGTACGAAGTGGAAGGCTTTCACTATTGTACTAAAAGGTGTGAACATTCTTTGACATAAAATAGCTCAGAATAAAGTAATGATCGATTGAATAGCCCTGCGTGGGTATAAATAATACTACATACATCCAAGTTCCAGTACGAAACTAAATAAGCTAATTAAATGTACGTAGCCTATCCCAGTGGGAAACAGACTTGCACACAAAGACTAAGGGGAAGGAAATTAATTGTAAGTAGCCTATCTCAGGGGAAACAGACTTGCGCACAAAGCCTAAGGGGAAAGGAATTACTTGCGCACAAAGCCTAAGGGGAAAGGAATTACTTGCGCACAAAGCCTAAGGGAATTCTAATATAATAAATAGCAATCATAAAAGAACTAACATAATTGAAGCTAATTAAATTAAAAACTCCCCCCAAGAGCAGGGGTGATGCGCCGCTTTCGAGCGACGACGTAGCTGTAGCATTCATATTTTAATTCATGTCATGTGACTAACAAGGGATCCTCACTTACAAGTACGAAGTGGAAGGCTTTCACTATTGTACTAAAAGGTGTGAACATTCTTTGACATAAAATAGCTCAGAATAAAGTAATGTGAACTGCACTAACAAGGGGCCCTCACTTACAACGACGATAGTGTTTGAGATATCCAAAGACTTACCATTGATGAATACATAACACATATTAATTGGATCATAAAAAAGCTTCTGAATCTTGATATGCTAAAAGTTAGTCACTAGTCACGCTTTAAGTTCAATGGTATATGAGTCGTTGTGTGCAGGTTAATGTCTTTCATTGAACTAAGTCAACTAAGCAGTCTCATAAATCATAATATAACCCTGTGAAAATATGAAGGTATGGATCTATAAAAGCTCGTAAACTTGAAGCCTGGCAGGTCTTAAGAATCCTGCTAGTCAACCTTTTTCTTTCTCTTAGTGTTAAACTGTTGATATCAAATGGCACCATAAAGGCATAAACTAACCTTAGGACTGGCTAAGTTAGAGGCATCATTATTGGAAATTGCAACACATGAGCAGAGCTCTACTTTTGGTGAATCATGAGCCGCCCTGCAAAGTGAAAAGATTAACTCAAACTTTAAAATTATCATATAAAACCAAAGTTATTTACAAATCAAATGCATGAGCACATCCATATATTGAGGTTAAGAGCAGAATCAGGGAATGAAAGCATATGAAAGTATGAAACTGCAATGATTCCAAACACAATTAAGGGAAAATAATATTTCATTCATATCAGCCCATCCACTCATTTTCCGTTTTTCTCCTTTTTAGGGTGTGTACTGTGTAGGAGGGGGGGAGCTAGCATTAGAACATATTCTTTTAAATTATAAGTAAACCTAGCATAAAGCACTGTTGCACTTACACATAAAAGTACATATAATTGTAGACTTTCAGCATCTTTACTGACGACATAAAATCCAGCAATTTGTTAATAGCCAAGAATGCAAATATTCTATTTTGCAAACAAAAATTACAAGAATTACCATAGCTGTTTCGAACATGAAACACAAGACCCAGCAAACAACTGGTTCTCATGCCCAGTTAATGGTGTTGAAGCAGGCCTATGGATGCATTTATGCATGTTTGCATCTGCCATTTCGACTTCAAACTCGGTGCTCAAATGTGTCTTTGATGTTCTTATTATTCCATGATCAACACTTTCTGAATTAATTTCGCTATTTGCAGAAGCAGAATATACTAAATTTGGGATCTTTAAAGTTTCCATAACAGGGAAAGTCTCAAGCACATCTTTGGAGTTTCCTTCAGCAACACATGCAGCAAGGTGAACTGAAAATTTTTCTCCAACCTTTATATGACACTCAACTTCCGCATTTTCTTTATCCTCAGCAAGCTTGGACTCCTCGTTTCCGAAGTCACTGCTATCAGCTACAGGAAACTTAAGGGGTCTTTTTGACTTGGTAATAATTCCTACATGGGATAAATACATTCACGTCAGTGTTTCCTAAAATGGCAAAAAGTGCAACAACAAACCACCCAAGCAATATTAAGGCATTTCGACTTTAAAATTATGAATTATTTCAACAGCAACTTTCTGATTTCTGTACAACTGAAATTAATGTTAAAGCTGGCAGATTTCAGGTTTCTAAGGAAATAATAGGAGGAAGTGTTGCATCTCTCCTCCTAGATTAAAAATTCCTCTAAAGATGCAGGAAAAGACATCTGTGGGGCCTGGAACCATGGATGAGGATATGAAAGAACAGATATTGTCCACCTGATGGTGTACCCTTTCTCCGTCGCCTCTTGAGAAAAAACGTATATCTTTGGCTATTTACTCTCTTCCTTTTCTTTCCAATAGAGGACAAGCTCTTGTAATGGACCTTACTGCTAGTGTTAGCATCTTCAGATTCCATCATCAGTTGTTCCATTGTCTCCTCTTTGTGGTCATGTATCTTAATGTGAGATGAATTAGATTCATTCTCTGGGACCTTTGACAACAAAGAAACATTGCTTTTGCCTCTATCAGACCTCCTCAAAGGACTAGGAGTGTCCAATTTATCAACTTTGCCAGATTTGGTAGGAGTTATGGGTGAAGTCTTCTTCTGAATCCGCTCAGACTTCCTGGTAGGTGATGGGCTTGTGCTTGTATGTTTTGATGAGGTTACCTGAGCTACCCTCCTTAAACCTAAACAATCCGTCTTTTTAGTGCCTGGGGATGTTCCTTCTCCATCAGCCACTCTATTCTTCGAAGTATCATTGTCATCGTCACTCCCCATTTTGCTCCTTGACCGAGTATCACAAACCATGTTTCTGAAAGTAAATAGAATGTTTAAGGTCCAAAATCTTCACATATAGATCTTAATAACACAGAAATAGTAATAGGAGCAGTGTCCTAACAAAATTTACATCCACCCAGATCTTAATTCTTTCCTTCCCTGAGAATACCAGAAATAGAAACAGGAACAGTGTGCTTGTAAAAAATTACATCCATATATGGGAGGTTGCATCTATTTTTAGTTTTTTTGTATACGTATAACATCCAAATACTGCATATATTAAAAGCTGTTGCTTTTGATTCATACAAAAATGTTAAAGTTAAAAAATAGGAATTTTATCAATTGAGGATCCGAAAGATAGATGAGTTATCAATCCGGAACCTGAAAGATGAAATGTATCGATATAGGACCCGAATGATGGAAAACTATCAATTTAGGACTTGAATGATTGGAAATTATCAATTTAGGACCTAAATTGTCCGAAATTTTATTAATTTTTTTATCTTAAAATTTTTAAATATTATTTAGTTTTATGAAACTAATAGACTTTTGTGAAGAAAAGTTTATCAAAAATTAGCAATGGAATTAATAAAAAATTAAATAAATCAAAACCTATGAAATTTTAGGTCCTAGATTGATAGTTTTTCATCATTTGAGTCCTACACCGATAGATCCCGAATCGATAATTCATCTATCTTACGGATCCTGAATTGATAAAATTCCTAAAAAATATTGCCTTAACCTCTCTTGAGCCTAACCACAACATAAATAATAAGCATGCCAGTCCTAGTACCACGAGCAAGTTTCAAGCTTTCAACAACTCCTGAAGAATATAGAAATTATTCAGCCCTTAAAGAAAAAAGAGATTATAGTTATACATGCAAGTCCTCATTCCAAACTCACTTCATTAAAATACAGCAAACGGGGTTAATATTTATTTATATAATAATAATTATAGAAGTTAAAAACTAATTCTTTTTAATTGGATAACAAAAATTAATTCTTTTAAAACAAGAAGGATACTTTTCCGGTTCATGGGCTCACTAAGGGCACTGCTAGCCTCACTCGAGAGTTTCAAGATTCTATCATCTGTCCCGGTAAATGCTAAGCTCAATTGAAACAGGTTGATGAAGAAAGCTACGGTTTGAGCGAGAACTTCAGTGCGAAATGTGGTAGCTTACCATTGACGAAAAGGAGAAACCTCGGGAATGTCAACCCTAATTTGAGACCCGTTAGATGAACGGGATTATTAGAATAGAAATTGTATAATACTGATTACTGAGTAGAAAATAAATTATTATGCCGTTGCTTCTCCTTTCTTCGCCCTCGATCTCATGCCCTCTTAGACTTTACAAATTAATCAAATCGAACTAACTTACTGTGTCTGGTTTCAACTCAAGTACATGTCGATGACGCAGGACTCTGCTCCATATTTTAAAAGGCACGCGTAGAAAGAGTTTTTCTTTTAGAAAGAAGAAGAAAGGAAATATAAAGTCGGTAACATAAGAAATAGTCATATACGTCATTTATTCAGTAAAGTGTCATATAAGTACTTTTACTTGTATAAAGAAATCAAATGAGTCCTAACGATTTATTTACCACCTCATAATCCCGATTTTAGCTTACATGTCGATTTTTTTGATTTGTATTTCAAATTTTCAACCAATCTTAGTTAAATATTCGACATATGCTGTATAATGTATTTTAAAAAGATGGTCAGAAGTATGTTGAAATCGGGAATAAGAGGTGTTAAATAGGTCATTATGACTCATTTGATTGTTTTTTACAAATAGAAATACTTATATGACACTTTATTGAGTACATGGCCTTATGTGACTGTTGGTCCAAAATAGGACGCTCGTAGGCTTTTAGGAAAGCTGCATACGACACTCAAGCAGGAAATTAGGAAAATAATGCGAATAAGGAAAGAAGCTAAAAGTGTTTAGTTGCCAGAAATAGCTTATAGAAATCGTCACCCCTAATCTGAATTACAACCCACCTTTTATAGGTGTATACAAATCGTAACTGTTACCGATAATAATGACTAATTAATTACAACATTAATACGGAATTAAATACATAATTAATAGCGCATAAATTGCTTGACCGTTACTCTTCCGGGCTAGGAGGTCGGCCGGACTGGCAGGCTCCCCGCTGGGTTGGCAAGCAAACTCCAGGTTGTGGACTTGGATCCATGTGTCCAAGTTCAGAGCTTGGCTTGATTAAGCTCTGGGCCTAGTCCCATTACTCCATCACGAGTCCCCCACTCCCTTAGTCGAGTAGTAGACTCGGCTAAGAGGGAGTAGTCCAAGTCAGTTGCTCTTCTCCGAGACTAGAAGATCCTCGCCCTTATCCATGTTGGGGAGATGCCCCATTAAAAACCTTCATTTGGAAAAAACTCAATGGGAAAAATCCTGATGAAGGGAGAAAGAGTACATCTGACGCCCCCAAGATGAAGCAAGAGGTGAGATCCTCAGCCTTTATTGCAATGGTCGCCATCTGCGAATAAGATGGCTAGAACTGTTCTTCTCGTCGGACTCAGACTTGTCAGGTTTGTCATTTGCTTCCTTGAAGACGGTAAGACCCTCAGTCCCCCACTTCATTCAGTTGTACCTACACATAAAAGAAACTAGTGTAGAATAGAGCATCTGGCCTGGTGTCAAACCACGGCTCAGCGTGTAAGTGAGCGGACTCACTAGTTGAAAAGAGTGACATCAAGTTCTCAAGTTAGGCCTCAACCCAGTCTGAGAAAGAAAGATTGAATCCGCGAGTAAGTGAGTCGGACTCCTCACTCGAACGGATAATCCAACCCCAAAGAACTAAAGTATATCAACCTTTTCGAGAAATGTGAATGTCAATTAAGTGTCAAAATTGCTCGGAAGAGTGTGGCTCTAGGCCCCTAACAAGAGTTTAACTCGCCGCCCGAGGTTAGTAGTTCGAACCCGCAAGTAAAAACTTTTGAACGGGTGACTCGTCCCCCGAGGTCGGAGTGTGATGCACTAGGTAAGGTAAGAGCACGCAAGAACTCGTATGAAGTCAAGAGTGTGCGGTATTAACATTTATATTGGAGCTTATTAATCGCCACACTCATATGACGTGACCCGGTGGCGCGAGTGTGTGTGCTCGACCAGTGTACGAGTGTGTGTGCTCGTCCGGCGTACTTGAGTGATCAGATTTCATAAGTCCGTTGTTCAATGTTAAAGTTACACACACTTAACAAGAGTAAAAGCAATCATATCACTTAAAATATATTTTCAAATGTTTCAATTTATGATTTTTTATTGAATCATTTTATAATTTTTTGATCAAATATTGTCACATACAAATTGTACGGATCGAGTTTTAGATACTTAGCTATTGCCATGAGTTTTAAATTGGGTTGCTAGAATCGTGACCCATCATCGTGAGGATTAATTTTGGGCTTGAAGCAGTCTTTGGATCCTATTCATTCTTCTGAGCTCCCGTTAGGCCTGGAGAGAAGGCAGCCTACCGCTATGTTCGGAGAGAATGGGAGATCTAAATCAGATCACCGCTCTCCGCCGGCTACCTATTATCGTCGCCCTGGGAGCCGTTGCCGCTGGGAGCCTTTGCTGCTCGGAAGCCGTCTTGATAGTCCCTGTTTCTGTAACAGCAATGAATAACGATCTAACAACAAAGATTAAACGTAAGGATGAACACAAATTGAATCAATGTAAAACCCTCTTTGATAGACCGTGAACTCGTACAACAGAAAGATATGCGCGTAAGGCTATAGAGAATAAGTACGACGCTAACCTAATCCTAAACCCTCGGCTCCCTTTTTATAAGCGAGGTTTAGGTTAGGCATACAAGGCTTTTAGCCTGGTTATATGGGCCTAACACTTGGCCCGAGTTCTATCTAATTCATGCACTAATTAAATACAAGGATTAATAATAAAGCTAATCTTTGACAAACTTGATTCACAATTAAAATATCTCCAACAATCTCCCCCTTTGTGATCAAGTGCCACTTTGTTATTGCTTCTGCGACTTGAAGTAGTGCTTCCTCATATTTAGTGCATGCTCATATTGCCTCAGCATATTTCTCTTTTCTAGGCGATCGTCAATGGCCTTTAAAATTGTCTCTACTGTAGAGTGTTCCTTTTGAACATATGACGATGCCTCTTGAAGATTTTCCTCTAGCTGTGCCTTCATCTTTAGAAGCTGTTCTTTGATTATCTTCAGCGTTCCGTCACAGTATTTCTCAATTTCATTGACTACCATCAGACGTTTTTCGTTCTTGTGGCTCAGATAAGTGACTGCTGGCGGTGTGAAGAAGATGTGGTAAGCTGGGAAGTCTTCGAGTTCTGGACCATACAGCTTTGGCATTGTCAGATTTGTCTTTGTTAGGTTGCACTCAATAGCCATCTGTAGGTCGTGTGAAGAATGTACTCTGATCTGTCTGAGCATGAATCTCTTGATTGCTGCAAGACCTTCGTTGTATGTTTTGCTCTGCCTGACTGGAAGGTATCGATAGGCCATGAACATTTGATAGATGTCGTCGGGTTTCAGCATGATGAAATCATTCTCTTGGCAAGTAAATTCACTCCCGTCAGTGCGTTGAAGCCTGTAAGTATAGAATGTCACTCCATGATTATCCTCGGCCTTCACTTGTAGAATTTGATGAATCGGGAGAATATTGGACTTCAAATCTTGTTCCATCAGCTCTCTCTGAGTACCGGTTGACCTTTGTAATAGCATATGCAGATGACCTCCAGCCTGCTTTCCTTTTAGATGGGTAAGGCCTCTTCGCTTCAGTTCATTTAGTGGTTTGACTTTGTCTGGTCTACGCCAGGTATGCTCTCTGATTTCCTCTTGTAAGGGGGCTTTGATTCGAACGTTGTCCCAGGGTTTCTCTGTCTTGGGAAATCTTCCCGATGATTGTCTTACGACGGATTCAAGAGTTTTCTGGGATTCCTTGTAGTTCTCCCCTTCCTTGCGTTCATCGTCCTCGAACCTGATGATATCTTCAGAACATTTGTTGATTAGCTCTCGTAGCCACCAATTTCTCTGCATGTCCTCTACTTCAGCCTCATTGCGGAGATCATCCCATTCTGTCCATTGTCTTGGCCATTTATCATATATCACCGCCTCCTCCAGTGCATCGTGGATGTCCTTGCCTGGGGAAATGTATGGAACTCTTTGCTGCTTTTGAGGCAGTGATTGTTCCTGGGTAGCACAACCGGGTTCACTTGGATTGCCCGTTGACATCAGTTTAGAACTAGGTTCCAACTGATGGCCTGATGTAAAAGATGTACCGGTGGTAACATCATCAGGACTTCCATCCCCTCCTCGGTTGGTATCTCTGGGAAATACGCCTCGGGATGTTACGTCTAGCTCGACCATGCTAGATATTTTGGCTGTGGGTGGTGGCTGTTGGTTTGTAGAGGTTTCGGGTTGGATTGGTTGTGGATTTTGGCTTGGTAAAGCAGTTTGCTCAAGTGATCGAGGTCGCTTGTTCTCCCCCTCATGAGGATCCGAATCATCAGGGTCCTCATGGGAACGTTTGCGACCACGAGGACTCTCCTTGCATTTGCTCTTGGTTTCCAGGGAAGAAAGGAGGGCTTCGAGTATGGCTTGCTGGTGACGGGTAAGTTTGGCTTCGGGGATGTTAAGAAGGTTGTCCAGCAAAGCCGATGCAAGGATGTCGAAGGATAGTGAGGAGAGATCGATGGAGGGTGTGGTCGGGTGTGGGGAGAATACTAGTTCTGTATCCTGGGTTCCCCGAGAAAGTGAGGGAATGGGTATTTGATTGATGGATTGGTGGGATAGAGGGGTTGAGGGTACTGGCTGTGAATGGGAGATGAACGGTTCAGGTGAAGGTTGGGGTGGGGTTTGTTCAGACCGAACCGCTTGGGTGGTCCTAAATTTCTGTGCCAGAGCGGTCATTGCATCTTGCACCCATGGTTTAATGGTGGAATCTAGGAAGCGATTTAGAAGAACGTTTACGTCTTCAAAGGTTGGGTGACCAGTTACGGGGGTTGTAACTGTTGACACAACATCAGTGAAGATTGCTGATGTGTGCCCTGCGTGCAATGATGGAATCATTGTGGGCGTAACAGGGCTTCCAACCGTCATAGCTTGCGCTCTGGTTGTTGCGTTCAGGGTGTGTGCACCTGTATGTACGCTCAACTGATTCAGAAGGAACCAGTGAGGGGGTTGAGTCCCGTTCTTTTGAAACAATAACCTGTTGAGAGGCTATCGAGTGGCTGGGAGAGGGCTGTGCGTGCGCAGTTGAGCCAGATGTTGCGACTTCTACCCGGGAACCGAAAAGATCGGCTCCTGTGCTTAAAGATTCAGCTCGGCTTATCTGGATAAAGGTATCGCAGCCAGCGAAGATGTGCTCGTCTGCCTTATCAATCAGGCTTTTTCTGACTCGGGGCTGGGGCTTTGCCTTAGCAGCCTTGTCATTCTTAACCTTGGCCATTTTCTCCCGGATGACGACTTCTTTAGAATTCTTAATTTGATGAGCTGCCTCGTCATAGCCGTCCTTTGAGCAGTTTGTCTCGTTGGGATCGGCTCTCGATTTAGCTATCTCCTTGATAGTGAAGACTTGGGGTCTGCCAGCTATTATCGGTGCTGCATCTTCAGCAGTGATTCTTTTCTTCTGTGGAGATTCGACTGGCAGTTTTCCTTTTCTGATCAGGGCATATGTGTGCTCAACATCTTCACTGTCATTGTCGTCATTATCATCATCCGAGCCAGATTCCGCGCTATCTGTGCCCACGCTCTCGGATGCCTCATCGTCACTGTTTGTTTGGGCATCACTTGACGATTCATTGGCGGTTTCCTCAGCGTTTGATTCGGTGCCCTCAGCCGCCTGACTCGTCTCTAGAGAGTCGTCATACTTCCCTTCATTGGGCGAACCGGCCACTAGTTTCTGTGGCTTTTGGGCTCTCTTTGGACCCTTACCAACACTCGGCTTCGTCCCCGGGGTAGGTCCAGCTGGGTTTTGCTGAACCATAGGGACAGTTCTCTCAGTGGCTTCCTTGTACTGCTGGACCGCTGGATTTGAAGATTTGACAAGCTTGAGCAGAAATCCAGGGATCCTCAGACCGAAGACAGGATTCTTGTCTGCTTTGAAGTACTGCAGCTTCGGTGCAGTGAAGTGTGGATCTGAGCTGCGTTTTGGTATGGGAGCGTGCTCTGCCATGCAGTTGTCGATGATTAGCCCGAGCCACCTTGCGTACGGGATGGTACCTGGTCTGTTCTTCTCTTTGGCTTTGACCAGGTCCATTAGCTCTGAGAAGAAGAGTTGTGCCAAGTCGTAGTTCTTGTTGAAAGCTATGCCATGAAATATTAGCAGGATCTGCTTGTTGCATTTGTCGAATCCGGCATGCTTGGGCGACAGGCACTTGTTCACCAGCCCGAAGAGGCTCTTCCATGGATGATGAAGATATGCTCCGTTGAAGTTGGAGAGCTGTGGCAGTAATGAGGTGTAGCCTAGGAATGCCACGTCTTTTAGTAGATCTGGGATGGACGGCAGCGCATCGTACTCGTCATGGATTGGCAGCGATAGAGTAGCCCGTAGAGTGGATGGTGTCAGAATCACCCACATGCCGTTCAACTTGGTCTTTATCTTTGAGCGATCATTCAGTGAATCCGTATGCATATGTCCCCAGAACTGTTGTAGATATATCTCTGGCACTGGTTTTGTGTTGTGAAGTGCAGGTCAGAGCCATTTTAAACTGTAGAAGCAGGGGTCAGCATATGAATTTCAACTGTTTGATTAGATTGAAAGAGTTTGGTTTGCAGGTTTCAGATAAGTTTATGCAGGTGGAATTTTGAAAAATGATGCAAAGTCCAAATCTCGAGATCTGAATCTCGAGATCATGATTTCGAGATTCAAATCTCGAGATCTTGATTTCGAGATTCAAATCTCGAGATCTTGATTTCGAGATTCAAATCTCGAGATCAAGATGTCGAGATGCAGATCTCGAGATCTTGATTTCGAGATTCAAATCTCGAGATCAAGATGTCGAGATGCAGATCTCGAGATCTTGATTTCGAGATTCAAATCTCGAGATCAAGATGTCGAGATGCAAATCTCGAGATCTTGATTTCGAGATGCAAATCTCGAGATCTTGATTTCGAGATTCAAATCTCGAGATCTTGATTTCGAGATTCAAATCTCGAGATCAAGATGTCGAGATGCACATCTCGAGATCTTGATTTCGAGAAGATGAATCGACGATTACGAAGAGATTAAACCACCTGCAAAAACATAGATAAGATATACCAAAATGATAACAACAAGATTTCGACATACATTCAAACGAGAACAACCCTAATTTGATTTAGATTTTGAGAAAAATCGATTGTTCTGCGAGAGAAAAAAACGATCGTTGAGGCGTGTTTATGGAACTCGAAACTATGGAAGTTCTACCTTAGAAGGATTTCGAGAAAGAGAATCGGAGAAGAAGAAGTGTTTGCGAAATCAGTGGTATTTGGGAAGAGGAAGAAGGAACGATTGAGAGCTCTGCCTTGCGAAATATTTAGCCTCCGTAAAAAATCAGAATGGGAGAGAAGGGTTTTTCGCGAAGGTTTTATACGCGAGAAAATTTTGGACCTCCTCCTTAACAGTTGAGCCCGAATGATGGGGCTAGCACACAATGCCTTTTAAAAGATTTTTGAGGCCCAATACCAGTAAAAGTATAGAGCTCTCCCTCAATCAGTGAAAATTTTCTCCCCCCCAAAAAAATGCAACAAACAATATGTACAAATGTAACGCACACACACTATTTTTGTTCTTTTTGATTTTCCTCCCCCTCAACACATGCAACACACGCACACTATTTTTTGTTATTTTTCTGGGTTTCTCCCCCTTAACACATGCAACGCACCCACACTATTTACAGATCACACTAACACACACTTTTTACAAGTCCCACACACACACACTTTTCAGACCAGTGGAGACAAAAATTAAACAGGGTCGAGGTTCAACATGCCCAACTTGGAGACCAGGAACTGGAATCTTTTTTCATCCAATGCCTTAGTGAACAAGTCAGCCAGTTGAAGCTCTGAGCTTACAAAGTACATATCTATGTCTCCTTTCTCCACGTGATCCTTGATGAAATGATAGCGCAGATCAATGTGTTTGGTGCGGGAGTGGTGAACAGGATTGCTTGTGATGGCGATGGCGCTCTGAGAGTCACTGTAGATCGGGATGTGGCGGAATGTGTGACCGTAGTCCTGGAGCTGAGTCTTCATCCATAATATTTGTGAACAACGACTAGCAGCCGCGACGTATTCGGCCTCAGCTGTAGATGTTGACACACAGTTTTGCTTTTTGGAAGACCAGCAGACTAGCTTCTCGCCCAAGAATTGGACGGCTCCCGATGTACTTTTGCGGTCCATCCGGCAACCAGCAAAGTCAGCGTCCGAGTATCCGACTAGATCAAAGCCTGAATGCTTGGGATACCAAAGGCCTAGATTCACCGTGCCTTTGAGGTATCTTAAAATTCGTCGTACAGCTGTCAGATGGGATTCCTTCGGATTGGCTTGAAAGCGAGCACATAAGCATGTGGAGAAGACAATGTCAGGCCTGCTTGACGTGAGATACAGCAAAGATCCAATGATGGCCCTGTAATTCGTAGCATCAACTGGCTTCCCGGAGGGGTCTGAGTCCAGTTTGTTGTTTGGGGACATGGGGGTCGTCATGAAAGATTTGTCTTCTATGTTGAATCTCTTTAGCATATCTAGAATGTATTTGGACTGATTGATGAAAATGCCATCAGAGAGTTGTCTTACTTGCAGGCCTAAGAAAAAGTTTAGTTCACCCATCATGCTCATCCCGAACTTGGTTTTCATCAGTTTCTCAAAATGTTGGCACAGGCGCGGATTTGAGGAGGCAAAGATGATGTCATCAACATAGATCTGAATCAGAATGATGTCAGACTTCTGTCGCTTGATAAACAGAGTAGTATCAATCTTTCCTTTTGAGAAACCTGAATCGTCAAAAATTCGGTCAAGGCATCGTACCAAGCTCTGGGTGCCTGTTTCAACCCATAAAGAGCTTTCTTGAGCTTGTAGACATGGTCTGGGAATTTTGGATCTGCAAATCCTTCAGGTTGAGCAACATAGACTTCTTCTTCTAAAGTTCCATTTAGAAAAGCTGTTTTCACGTCCATCTGAAAGACGGTGAAGTTTTTGTGCGCCACGTATACAAGAAAGAGGCGGATTGCTTCAATTCTAGCTACGGGTGCAAACGTTTCATCGTAGTCTATGCCTTCCTGTTGATTATATCCCTTTGCGACCAGCCTTGCCTTGTTCCTTACAACTGTTCCTTCTTCATCTCTTTTATTTTTGAATACCCACTTCGTGCCAATGATTGTTTTTCTCTGAGGCCTGGGTACCAGTGACCATACATCCAGTCTGTCAAACTGATTGAGTTCATCTTGCATAGCAATCACCCAATCTGGATTAAGTAGCGCATCGGAGACTTTTGATGGTTCTGACTGGCTTAGGAAGCATGCGAAGTGGCATTCATTCATCGTTGCGGATCTTGTGCGCACACCTTGACTCGGATCACCTATTATTTGTTCAACGGGATGTGCTCTCGTCCACTTCCTCTCATGAATTAGAGGAGTTGGAGTAATTATTGGTTGATCGGAGTCCTGATAGGAGGTTGAAGGCTCTGGAGCAGCTGTGGTGTGTAATGGAGATGATTCTTGACTCGTAGCAAAGCCGTGATCATCCACACCTCTGGGATTGGTTTGAGGGGTTGAGGGTGTGGATGGTACATCGTCTGGACCTGTGAGGAGCGGAATCTCTGCTGTTGGAGTTGATGTTGACGCTGGAGTGCATGGTGGAGGTGGAGGTTGTGAGTTCTCGTAGAAGTTTCTGAAGAGAGAGTCGAGAATCACATCTTCGTGTTCGGTGTTTGGTTCAACTTTATCAGAGGCTACTGGTACAACATTTGATGGATCAGTCTATAGATGTTCGATCGCAAAGTCTGCCATTTCATAGAATGTAACATTTACACTCTCGATGACAGTGCGCTTGTCTCTGAGATAGACTCTGTAAGCTTTGGATTGCAGTGAGTAGCTAATAAACACGCCTTCTCTGGCTTTGGGACCCAGCTTACTTCTCTCTGTCCGATCATTTAGTATGAAGCACTTGCAGCCAAAAACCTTGAAGAAAGAGATGTCGGGAGTTCTGTTGAATAGGATTTCATATGGAGTCTTGTCGAAGCGTTTATGGATGGATGTTCTGTTCTGAGTGAAGCACGCAGTATTGATTGCCTCTGCCCACATGAAGTGAGGCAGTCTGGATTGGATTAACATGGTGCGTGCTGCTTCAACAAGGGTTCTGTTCTTTCTCTCAACAACTCTGTTCTGTTGGGGAGTTTTAGCTGCTGCAAATTGCTGAGTGATACCGAGTGATTCATAGAACTCAGTGAGAGTTTGATTTTTGAACTCGGTACCATTGTCAGTTCTAACAATTCGAACACTGTGTTGTAGCAGTTTCTGGATGGTTCTGATAAAGGTCATAATGTTTTCTGCAGCCTCGTCTTTTGAACGAAGAAATTTTGTCCATGTGTACCTAGAGAAATCATCAACGATCACCAGAGTGTATTTGCGACCATTGATGCTTTGGACTCTCATAGGTCAACACAGATCCATGTGAATTAGCTGCAACTGATGTGTAGATGATGGTTCGGTTTTTGACTTGTGGGAGCTTCGCGTCATTTTGCCCATTTTGCAGGCAATACAATGATTTTCAGCGGAAGACTTTAGCAGAGGAAGCCCCTTGACAAGTTTCTTGGAGGACAAGGTTGATAGATGTTTGAAGTTCAGATGGGAGAGACGTCTGTGCCATAGGTTGTTCTGTTCAGTTGAAGCTTTGGACAGCAGACAGATGGAAGTGGTGGATTGGACGCTTTTCAGATCAATAGTGTACAGATTTGATGTTCTGTAACACGTTAATAATGTATTACCTGTGCTGTCAAGAACACAACATTGTTTTGCAAAGAACCTCACTTCCATCCTGCTGTCACAGAATTGCCCTATGCTCAGTAAGTTGTGTTTGAGCCCTTTGACAAATGAAACGTCTTTTATTGTGACACTAGCACAGACGACGTCCCCATACCCAAGAATAGGAGATGAGGCGTCATTCCCGAATCTGACATTTCCTCCGTAGCAGTTGGTTTAGTTGCTCAATAGGTGCTTTATTCCGGTCATGTGGGTTGAGCATCCTGAGTCTAAGTGTCACACATGACCGTCCTGCAAAACAATCAAACAGGTTTAGGTACCCAACTTGGAGTGGGTCCTTCCTCATTATCAAGAAACACCTTTCTAAATCTTGCTTTTAGCTGTGATGGATAGTCTACCCGGGGGTATATATCCGAAGGGTTATTACGGGGAATAACTTAGAGAGAAGTCAGAGCAAGTAAGTAAAAGTAGAGAGGGAGTGTATTCAGTATGAATGCCGTTTTCAGCGTGGTTACAAATGAGGAAATGGGATGCTATTTATAGTAGCAATAAATGTCGGGCAGGGACACGTGTCAGGCGCTCATTGGCCGAGGGGTCACCTCAACTGGTTGGCGCTGGCAGCCGCATGTGGCCGCATTTAATGCGGCTGTTGGATGGGACGTCTGTGCAGGGTACGGTGATCTGCACCCATGTGAGGCGGATATCTTGTCGAGTGAGATGCCTTCGGCTATAGAGCAGTAGCCGAGGGCTCTTCCACCCGATGGCACCCTGGTGCCGAGGGCTCACAGTGCCGAGGGCTACTGTTTTCGCCGTTTTCTCCCAGTTTCTTAATTTGCTTGAGAAACCCGTTCTGTGAGAATTTGGAGCCTTCGGCCAGGGGGCCGAAGGCACCCCTGGCGCGTTGTGCGGACTGCTTGGTACTCTGGGCGCTGTGATTTGGGCCTGTTGGGCCTGTTGGGCCTTCGCTGGAGTAGTAGGAGTCTGTGGGCCGGGGGTTCCCGGGCCATATACTCCATCAGGAGTCCCTCACTCCTTTTGCCGAAAGGTACTTGAGGGAAAAGGAGTAATTTGTGCTTGCCCTTTGATGTTGTCCCGTCGTGATCTCTGAAGTTGGTGAGGAGTTGTTGCTTTTATGTCCCTGCCGAAGGCAGTCCCTCAGTTACCCACATGTCGGGACTTGAGGGCTTGCTTTGTTGTTTGTTGGAGTTTCTACATCTTTTGTAATTTAATGATTTTCCCGAGGGGGTCCTCCAGTCCCCCACTCCTTGAGGCACTTGTAAAGTGGTGAAAAGGAGTAAAGTAGTTACGTTGCTGTTGTGGGCCGAAGGCTGGCGCTTTTCGTTTCATTTTGGGGGGATGCCTCGTTAAAAACCTCATTAGGAAAAACCCTTTGGGAAAAAATCCTAATGAGGGAAAAAGAGTGCACCGAATTCTCCCAATGATGAATCGAAAATGTCAAACCTTGGTAAAAAATGGAAAATGATGGGAATGCCGAAGGCTCTCTCTTCTGAGGGCTCCTGTGTTGATTAGCCGAAGGCTTGCTGTTGATGTCCTGGTGGCGAGGGCCTGCCAGATGAGGGCAACAGTGAAGTTGTTACCGGGGGGGGTCCACTGTTTGTTGATTAGTTGGTGATGAAGATACCCGAGGGCTCCCATTACCTGGGTGCCATGGGTCATCCGTCAATGAGGCAACTCCCCGGGGGCTACCCGGTTTTGCAGTGCTGGGGGGAATTCCCGAGGGGTGCCCTGATATGAAGCCTTGGGTTTCTGAAGGAGTGATCCCGAAGGCGTCTGTTATGTGCTGTGTGGGGCACAACCCGGGGGCGTCTCTGGGTAAGTGTACCCGGAGGCTCTCCTTGACGAAGAGGAGTGAAGTGGAAAACCCGGGGGCTTCCAGAATATAGCCGTTGGAAATATAGCCGTTGGAATATATAACGACAGGATATAGCCGTTGGGGGGGGGGGGGTGGCACACGTGGCGTGTGATGGCTGGCTGTTCGCGGGCGGCGTCTCCGGTTGGGTGAAACGACGGTGTGTAATGATGACGGTCCGTCCGGAGGCCCGGTTTCCGGGCCCAAGCCCAGATTCCAGCGCCTATAAATACCCCAAGGCCAGAGCCATTCCCGCTGTGCGAACTCAGTTGTCTTAGCGAAGCTCTGCCAAAAAATCTAGTGAGAGAAACTCAGGCCTTCGGTCAGAACTTCTGCTTTCAAGGTCAGTGCCCGCTTTCCCTTCACCTCTTAGCTACCTGTACTGTGCCCTTAGGTTAGGAGATAGAAAATTTAGAAACGCTAGCGTGCACGAGCCTTCGAACTAGAGCCAGCATGTCGTCCCAGAGTGATTCTCAAGATATCTCGGGGGCGCCCTCGGTGGAGGATGAAGTCCTCTCGGACGTGGAGTCCTCAAGTGCAGAGTCCTCGGTGGGACAGGATGCCGTCATTGCCCTGGAGTTGCAGAAAGCCCTCGTAGCTGAGGCGGAGGCCGAGGGCTTTGAGAAAGAATGTGAGGACGAAGAGTTGGCCATCGCTTAGCAAGCAGCTGAAGAGGAGGCGCAAAGAGAAAGCGAGAGGGTCACCGTTGCTGTGCTCCCCCCTCGGGGTGCTGGGGAGGCCAGCACCTCTCGGCCGCTGAATGCGGTCCCCCTCCGGGTGGCCCCCGGAAAGAAGAAGGCCAAGGCCGTTGTTCCCAAGAAGAAGGGCAGCGTAGCAGATCAAGGGAAGCCCCTCGATATGCCCGAGGGGTACTCCTATCTCAACACCGCCGCATTGGAGATCAAGTCGAAGGTTGATGCGGCGGACATCTATGTCACCCAGCTTCACGTGGGCCCCTCGACCATCGTGGTGACACCGGGTCCGGATGACGTTCTCTCCCGGGCTCCCGAGGGCTGCATTGCGGTGCACGTCCTCTCAGTATCCATGGGGCTCCGCTTCCCCCCTGCACCCCTTCCTCCGGGAGTATCTTCGGTTCGTCGGTCTGGTTCCCTGCCAGCTGACCCCGAACAGCCATTCTTATATCACTGGCTTCCTTCAGCTCTGTAAGTCCCGGGGGGTGACGCCTAGCCTGGACCTCTTCTTCCAGAGCTTCAACCTGTGCCGGGGGGGGGGGGGGGGCACGCGAATGCCGAGGGATTCACCAATATGCAGCAGGTGTCCGTGTTCAAACTCTTCACTGAGGCGCCCTCCTCGAACAAGGGGTGGAAGGACCGGTGGTTCTATGTGAAGCTAGCCGAGAGCCCCTTCCCGAGGGAGCTGCGTGACCGCTTCAGGAGGCACGAGAAGAGGAGGAGCGCCGCCCTCGAGAAAGATGGCAGGATTCTGGCCATGATTCCGGAAGGCCGGGACAAGAATATCTCCATCAAGGATTGCACCAAAGAAGCAGATCTCTACACCCTCGGGTTCCGGCGGTACCGGTTCCTGGGGGAAACTGATGAGAAGTTCCCAGTGTTTGAGGGAGCCTCCGGAGGTAGTAGCTGAGGGCATTCTCACTCTCATCTTAGCACGTTTGTTCATTTGTTTTGTTAATTCTTTATGCCACTTAGTAGTGACCCCTCGATCCTAACCCCTCATTTTTTTTTGCAGGTGTTCCAGTAAGCATGATGAACGTCAAAGGCCTCGCCCGATTCAAGAACAAACCGGCCAAGGATCCGAAGGGGCCGGACGCTGGTGGCCAAAAGCCCGTCGGTGCGCCTCCCAAAAAGCCCGAGGGCGATGCTGCTGCGGCTAAGAGAAAGCAGTCGGCAAAGGAGCCCCCCCAAGCCCCCAAAAAGTTAAAGAAGGGGGATGCCGCGAAGGATGACCCCCCGGTGGTGATTATAGATGACCCTCCGGAGATGCCGACGACGCAGGTGCCGAGGGGGGGTCGGGAGCCATCTCTCGAGGTCCTCACGCTCTCCCTTCCGGCTGGCACGGCCGTGTTGAATGGCACGGCTGACCCGAGGGCGCTCCTGAGAGGTATAACCCTCGATATCGACAGGGCAGCTCTCGGGGCCGATGATGATCAAGCCCTTGAAGACAGGATCCTCCGGTCTTCCCTCACGGTGAGTTCACTGTAGTTTGTCTTTTTGTTTCCCACTTTGAACTAAGAAATCACGTTTGGCCCTGACAACCCGCTTATCTTTGCAGATTTGCGTTGCCCTCGGGGAGCAGTTCCGAAGGCTGGAGGAATGGCGCCTCCACAAAGCTAGGCAAGACGCCAAGATGAAGGAGCTGATCCTTAGGGACTCCCAGGCCACGAAGCTGATGGCCCAGCTTGAGGAGGACCTCCGGCTTGCGAGGGCGGAGGCCGAGAGGCTCAGGGAGGAGAAGGCAGAAGCTGAGGCGGCCGCTGCGGAGGCCGCAAGGAGAGCAGCCGAGGAGGCCGAGGCCATCAAGGCGAAGGCTGTCGCCACAGCCCGGGAGGAGGCCATCTCCGGGTTCCTGGACGGGGGGTGGAAGACCGAGGGGCACAAGGCATGGTTGTCTTCGGTTGTTGAGGCCTCGGTCGATGAATGGTCTGAGGGCCCGGGGAGGAGTGGATGGCCCGGAAGGGTAAGCAGTATTATGATGGGGGTGAGTTCTTCACTCAAGCCCTCATCTACCGGAGGATGGCCCGCCATCTGAAGGTTGAGCCGAAGGACTTTGACCCGGCGGCGTACGGGCTCCCCCCTCTGCAGCCAGATATCCGTGTTCCTCTCCCCCCTGATGTTGAGAGGCCAGACCTGGAGGATTCCGAGCTCCGAAGGGAAGCCGAGGGCGACGATCCTGAGGCCGATGCAGAAGTTACCTCGAAGCCATCGGGGGAGGCGGCCCCCGGGAATGACATGAATTGATATGTACTCTGTAATTTGAACAATTTTGTAATAGCATCGGCCTAACATTGTAACAACTATATTTACTCTTTGTTGTGATGAATGATTGAATGCCTTCGGGCTTTGTATATATAAATTGTTTTCTCCAATTCCTTTCTTCTTGAATGTATGCCTCCGTTTTCCTTGAGTGTATGCCTTCGGTATTTTTGAATGTATGTCTAGGACTTAGAATATTTTTCGATTGTAGCTTGCCCTTGGAAGCCTTCGGTAGTTGGGCACCCTCTGCTGGATATGCAACCGAGGGTTCAGCAGCAATTAGGACTTAGAAATTTTTTCTAAGTGTAGCACCATAGGGCCTTCGGGTGTTTGCAGTAACCCAAATCCTAGGACTTAGAAAAAATTTTAAGTGTAGATTTCCCCTTGAGAGCCTTCGGGATATGACATCCCTTCCTGATGTGTGAATGTTGGACCGAGGGCCCAACGCACAGGACTTAGAGATTTTTTGCAAGTGTAGTATGTCATGTAGCCTTCGGCTACTGTGGAGCCCAAACTGAAATATTGAATAGGCCGGGGGCTAATTCTTTAGGACTTAGAAAATTTTCTTGAGTGTTGATTCCTTGTGTACTGTAGCCCTCGATTGATAGGTAGCCTTCGGCAATTAGGTCCCTTGAGATGAGGGTGAAATATGTAGGACTCAGAAAATCTTCTAAGTGTGGAGTTTCCCTTGGGAGCCCTCGGGAGGTGGCATCCCTCCATGATGTATGAGTAGCTGACCGGGGGGGAAAATATGCAGGACTTAGAAAATATTCTAAGTGTAAAATCTCCCTTGGGAGCCTTCGGGAGATGGCATCCCTCCTTGATGTATGAGTAGTTGACCGGGGAAAAGCATGTAGGACTTAGAAAAATATTCTAAGTGTGGATTTTCCCTTGGGAACCTTCGGGAGATGGCATCCCTTCTTGATGTATGGCCTTCGACTGTCATATTCCTCTAGCTGCAATACTGACTGAGCCGGGGGCCCATCTTTAGGACATAGAAATTTTCTTTGTTTGCAAGTGTTGTTGTATCGCATAGCCTTCGGCTATTGTATTCCCCTGGCTGTAATGTTGATTGGGCCGGGGGCCCAATTTTAGGACTTGGAATTTTTTCAAGTGTTGTTTCTTTGTGTAGCCTTCGGGTGATAGGTGCCTTCTGACTCTACATTACTTTGCGAGATGCCCGGGGGCTGCTCCTTCAGGACTTAGAATTTTTTCTAAGCATAAATGGATGTTGAGTCCCGTTGTTGTGAAGAAAGCCAATGAGGAGTGTGTGCCCTCGGCATACACTTTAAAAGTTGTAGAATTTGACCCTTGTCATGGGGAAAGGGCCCTCGGTATTTGTTTGAAGTACCGTTTAGTGGACCTTGGATAGTCCAGTCCTTTTGTATTGTTGAAGCCTTCGGTGTTTTTGTGACCGGGGGTGACCAGGTAGTGGACTTAGCCGTTTCCTGATGATATTCCTTTGAGTAGTATCCTCCGGGAAATAGGAGTCTTCAATTACCGGAGGTGTTCCCGTGGGGAGCCCTCGGCATGTTGTGATCTTGTTGGAGTGTACTCTTTGATTTCTCGCTGAGTCTACTCCCCTTCACCCCCTCTCTTTTTTTTTTGGGTTGGTGGTGAAGGGAAGGCATCAAGAAACTTGGTTTCTTGGTAAGGCTGGGCCTATTAGGAGACCATCAGAATACACCAATGGCTCTCCTCCCTCGGGTTAACCTTCCGAGTTCCGAGGGGATCGAGGGACGTTTCCTGGGCACAAGATATGGTGGTCCGTAACCTGCCTCCCCTTGGGGGATGGCGCGGAAAGCGCCTCATTTTTGAAAGTCGTCCCCTCGGCGCTAGACATAGTCCGTGGCCTGCCACACCCTTGGGGTGGTGGTGCGGGGAGCGTTTCGGTTTGGAAGTCGAATCCTGGGCATTTCTCATGCCTGTCATACCCTGGGGGTAGTGACGCGGATAGCGTTCCGTTTTTGAAAGTCGAATCCTGGGCATTTCTCATGCCTGTCATACCCTGGGGGTAGTGACGCGGAAAGCGTTTCAAGGAAGGGTTTTCATTTGCACACTAGTTGCAAATGGCCGGGGGCACTACGTGCCGCCGACACTGATGGTGGCGCCTTCGGTATATGCGTCCTCGTGGGGTACGGCTTTTAGAAATAACACTTGGTGTTAGTTTCGATGTGTAACCCCCGGTACTTGGTACCGAGGGGTCTTATGTAGGAACACTTGGTGTTCTCTTTTGTCGTAATTGATGTAGGCGTCTACCCTCGGTACTTGGTACCGAAGGGTCTTCAAATGAAACACTTGGTGTTTCCCAACAGATGTTTGGAAGTTGATAGGAGAGCATATCCCTGGCACTGGGTGCCGAGGGGTCTTCTTTAGGAACACTTTGGTGTTTTTTTCTTTGTTTCGATGTTTGATAATGGAGATGTACCCTCGGCACTGGGTGCCGAAGGGTCTTCTGTAGGAACACTTGGTGTTCTCATTTTTTTTTATGATGAAGGTGGGAATGTACCCTCGGCACTGGGTGTCGAAGGGAAATGAAACACATGGCGTTCCTTGTTGTTGGTGATAGGAGTTCCCTCCCTCGGTACTGGGTGCCGAGGGGTCTTGACTGAAAACACGTGGTGTTTTCACTGTTTGTTGTAGGTGTTGATGGTGTCCGCCCTCGGCACTTGGTGCCGGAGGGGGTTCTTCTCGTGGTGAGGCCTGGGGCCTGTAGTTAGTATGAGGGCTTGATGTCTTGAATGTATCTTCATTCTTCGAAATTGGAGGCCTTGGGCCATAGGATAGTACATTCACTAGTTATGAGGGCTTGACCGCTCTTACATTATTGATAAAATTTAACTAAATGGTGTACATTCCAGTGCCTAGGGACTTCTTTCCCATTGGGGCGTTTGAGCTTGTAGGTCCCGGGTTTGATGATGGCTGCTATGATGTAGGGGCCTTCGAATTTCGGTGCCATTTTTCCTCCCTCGGTTGGTTGGCTGGTTTCCCTCCTCCGGAGGACATAGTCCCCCACTTGAAATTCTCGGGTGCGAACTTTGGCGTCGATGTAGCTTTTAACTTGCCTTCGGTAGTTTTCTGCCCGGATGAAGGCCTGCTCCCGGCGTTCTGAAATGAGGTGAAGGTCGAGGGCCATGTTGCTGTCGTTTACCTCGGGGTCATATTGGATTACCCTTCGGGTGGGAAGGGTGACTTCCGTAGGAGCTTTGGCTTCAAAACCGTAGCAGAGGGAGAAGGGTGTTTCACCTGTTGCTCGCCGAGGGGTGGTGCGATAGGCCCAAAGGATGTTGTGGAGTTCTTCCACCCAGCCACCGCCCTCGGCCTCTAGCCTCTTTTTGAGGCCCTCGAGCAAGGTCCGGTTGGCATTCTCTACTTGCCCGTTGCCTTGAGGGTAGGCAACGGAGGAGAAGGTGTGTTTGATGCCCCATGCCTCCAGAAGGGCACAGAAGGGGCTGCCTCAAATTGTGTCCCATTGTCGGAGATGATCTGCTGGGGGACGCCAAACCTTGTGAGGATGTTCTTGAGGACGAAGTGACGGCACTTCGCCTCTGTGATGCTGGCGAGGGGTTCAGCCTCCACCCACTTGGTAAAGTAGTCGACGGCCACAATGATGTACCTGTTGTTGGAGGTACCCCTCGGCAGTGGGCCCACAAGGTCTATCCCCCATCGAGAAAAAGGGACAGATGTGCTGATGGGGGCATAGTTGACCGCTGGCCTGCCGGGGGCTTTCTGGAAATGTTGACATGCGGTGCACCTCCGGGCAAGGTCAGCACAATCCCTGGCCATGGTTGGCCAGAAGTAGCCCTGGAGAATGAGCCTTCGGGACATGGAGAAGGGTCCCTGGTGAGCTGAGCAAGTGCCACTGTGCACTTCCTCCATTGCGACCTCGGCTTCATCTGGATGAAGGCACCGAAGTAGCGTGCCATTGTAAGATCGTTTGTAGAACCTTCCGTCTTCGATGGTGTAGCTGGGAGCCCTCAGCTTTGCCAGTTTAGCGCGGGCCTCATTCTCGGGTAGCTGCCCTGTGGAGATGAAGGCGGTGATATCTGAGATCCAATCCTCCTGACGTTGTTGTATGTTCATAACGGGGCTTGCATGGATGCTTGAGAGGCTGAGTTCCTCGATTTTGGCAATTTTGGAGATGTGCTCGGGGGAGTCGGCCGAGAGCTTAGATAATATGTCGGCTTCGGAGTTCTGAGCCCTCGGTATTTGAGTAAGAGAGTGTGCCTCAAATACCTTAAGCAACTCCTTGGCCGCTTCCTTGTACTGTTTCATTCTCCCCTCCTTGGCCTCATATTCTTCGGAGATTTGGCCAACGACCAACTTGGAGTCGCATTTGATGTGGATCTGCCGAGCCCTCATGTTGGCAGCCAGCCGAAGGCCACATAGGAGGGCCTCATATTCGGCCTCATTGTTGGAGACCTTGAAGGAGAAGCGGATTGCATAGTAGGCCCTGAAGCCCTCGGGAGTAATGAGGACTACCCCTCCCCCGCATGCTTTGGCCGTGGAGGAGCCATCAGTGTAGAGGGTCCACCAGTCGTCCGAGGTAGCCGAGGGCTCCCCGTCCGTGGCTGCCCTTGCGGTACATTCCGTCACAAAGTCCGCCAGGGCTTGGCCCTTGATGGCAGGCCTTGGACGGATGTCAATGTTGTACTGGCTCAAGAAGATAGCCCATTTCACCATGCGGGAGGAGCTGGTGGGGCTCCTCATGAGGGCACCGAGGGGTTGATGGGTGAGGACCTGAACCGGGTGAGCCTGAAAGTAGTGGCCCAACTTTTTGACAGTCCAAACGATGGCTAACACCGTTTTTTCCACAGGGGAGTACCTGAGCTCGGCCTCCCTTAGGGTCTTGCTAACGTAGAAGATGGCATGTTGGATGCCGTCTTCCTCCCGGATGAGCACAGAGCTGATGGCCGCCGGGCTAACCCTAAGGTAGAGGTAGAGGGCCTCCCCTACCTTGGGTTTGGAGAGCACAGGAGGTGAAGATAGATATCGTTTGAGCTCGTCGAAAGCCCCCTGGCATTCTGGAGTCCATAGAAAGCCAGCCGTCTTCCTCATGATCTGGAAGAAGGGTAGAGACTTCTCCGCCGATTTAGATAGAAAGCGGTTGAGGACTGCCAGGCGGCCCGTCAACCGTTGAACTTCCTTCACGTTGCGTGGGGGCTCCATGTTGATGATGGCCTGGATCTTCTCGGGATTGGCCTCAATACCCCTTCGGCTCACCATGTAGCCCAAGAATTTGCCCCCTTGGACGCCAAAGGTGCACTTCTTCGGGTTTAGCCGAAGGTTGAATTTTTTCATGATGGCGAAGATTTCCCGGAGGTCGTCAGCATGGCTGGAAGATTGTTTGCTTTTGACGATCATGTCGTCAACATAGGCCTCCATGGTGCGCCCCAGGACGGCTTGAAAGAACCGGGCCACCATCCGGGTGTAGGTGGCCCCTGAGTTCTTTAGGCCGAAGGCCATCACTAGGTAGCAGAAGATGCCCTCGGGAGTCATGAAGGCAGTTTTTTCGGCGTCTTCCTCGTGCATAAAAATTTGGTGATACCCTCGGAAGGCATCGAGGAAGGACATGATCTCACACCCTGCGGTCTCATCCACTAGTTGATCAATATTTGGTAGAGGGAACGGGTCCATAGGGCACGCCTTGTTAAGATCGGTGTAGTCCACGCACATGCGGAAGGTAGGGGGCTTCTGTGCGAGGACTACATTCGCCAGCCATGAGGGATATTTCACCTCCTTGATGTGCTTAATGGAGAGGAGCATGGCGACCTCCTTCTTCACGAATTCCCTTCTCTCGGCGGAGAGGGGTCTTCTTCGTTGTTGCACAGCCTTTGCCGAAGGGTCCACCGAGAGGCGGTGGGTGATGACCCTTCGGCTGATTCCCGGCATGTCCTCCGGCCCCCATGCAAAGACAGTGGAGTAGGCGCGGAGGGCGTCGGTGATACCGGTCTTCAAATCTTCAGGGAGCTGGGCTCCAATCTTCACGACTCTCTCCGGTTGGGCCGGATCGAGCGCAAAGTCTTCTACGTCCTCGGCCGGTTCAGCCCTCGGCCTTCTTTCCTCTTGGTCGACGGTTCCGGTGATGGTGTCAACACGGAATTCCGTCTTGCTTACCTTCTTAGTGACCTGAAGATAGCAGGCGCGGGCAATTTTCTGGTTCCCCCGGGAGTAGCCAATTCCCCCCTTGGCGGGAAACTTGAGGCAGAGATGCCTCATGGAGATGATGGCTTCGAGGTCCTCGAGGGCTGGCCGGCCGAGGATGATGTTGTGGGCGCAGTCAATGTTGACGACGACGAACTCCACCTCGAGCTGGGCTCTATGGAGCCCGTCGCCGAAGATCACCGGGAGGGTTATTACCCCCTCGGAATCAATAGTGTCGCCGGTGAAGCCGGCAAGAGGGGTCTTAATGGGCCGAAGGGACCCCCTTTCCAGATGCAGCTCTCTGAAGGTGTTGAGGTACATTACATTGACGGAGCTGCTCGTGTCAATGTAAGTTCGGTGAATAATGGTGTCGCTTATCTCCGTCCGAATCACCAAGGCATCCTTGTGAGGAGAAGAAGTAGGAGGGAGATCTGCGTTGGTGAAGGTGATGGGTTCCTCCCTCAGTCGCTTTACCGGGGGCATATGAGTGACTTCCCCCACGTAAAGCGATTGAGCCCACTTCTTTCGTTGGCTGGTGGAATCGCCCCCTGTGTTGCCACCGGTGATCATGAGGATGTGGCGTTTTTTCTCCTGGTAGTGGGGGTATTCCTCCTCCTCTTCTTCCAAGTTCCCAATCTCCCTCTTCTTTCCGAGGGGGATGGTGTTCGGATTTACCCAGGCATTTACCTTCGTATGGTGCCCTCGGGGAGGTCCCTGATGAGAAGGTCCCTCCTGCCGAGGGCTCTGGACAAACTGGGACAGGTGCCCCACCTGTATTAATCTCTCGATGGCCGTCTTCAGCTGATGGCAGTCATCGGTCTTGTGCCCCTGGTGTCGATGGAAGCGACAGTAGGGGAACTGAGGGTTGATAGCGTGTACCTCCGGGGGTGCGCGAGAGTCGCGCTCAACGAGGCCCCTCTCCTCGGCAAAATCGAGGATGATGCTGACGGGGTGCGTCAATGGTGTCCGAGGGCGGTCCAGGAGAATGGGCTGGGCCCAAGTCTTAGGGTTGCTCTTATAACCTCCCCCGGGCTTGGCTTGGCCTTGCCGAGGGCGGTCATCAGAGGGTCCCGAAGCCTTGGGGCGATTTGGAGGAGCCCCCGGCCCTCGGTTATGCTTGTTGTCAGCCCTCGGGGGCTGCTGGTCCGGATGCTGGTGATACTTCTCCACCTCCTCGGCCTCAGCATATCGGTCCCCCCGCTGCAAAGCCCTTATGTAGTCGCGAGGGGGTTCAATGATGAGGCTCCTCGAAAAGGTGCCGGTGCGGAGGACGGTTTGTAGGAGGGCCAGGAGAGTCCCGTCATCAGCACCGTCGACCTTGTCGGCCTCCGTCCTCCAGCGCTCCAGGAAGTCCCAAAGGGTCTCATCCTTCTTCTGGCGTATTGTTAGGAGGTGGGAGAAGTGCTTCCTTGTGCGACGCCTCCCGGCGAATTGTGCAAGAATCGCTGGGCGAGCTCCTGCCACGAATCAATGCAGCCCTCGGGCAACCTGTTGAACCATTCGTATGCCGGTCCCTCTAAGGTGGAGAGGAACCATCGACACAAATATTCGTCTGACGCCCCCACCATCATCATGCTGTTCTGGTATTTGCTGTAGTGTTCCTGGGGGTCCGTTTTCCCGTTATAGGGCTGTATGTGTTGCCCTCGATATTTCTCCGGGATCCGGGCCGCCAATACCCTTGGGGTAAATGGCGTCCGAGTCCGGAGCTGAATGACGGGTTCCCCGGAGCCCTCGGCCACCCTCTTCTGTAACTCCTCCATTTTGGCCATCATGGCCTCGTATTTGAGATCTGAATGAGGGGTGGAGGTGGTGGCGTGAGCTTTGTTGGACTCCATCTCGTCAAGCCGGCGTTGGAGGGCCGCAATAATCTCGTCCCGGGGATCCTTCGGGAGGGTCTCCGCCCCCTGCGAACGAACCCGGGCCGAGTGGGCCTGGTTGATTTGGTGTCGAGCATCATCGGCATGAAGGGGTGCCTTGCCTTTGTTCCGAGGGGGACGCTCCTCGTCTGCCCTCGAAACAGATCCCCCGCTTTCCTGGGGCCTTTGGAGTGCTTTCCCCCCGAGGCGGTCTTGGACCCCTCGGCGGTCTGGCCCTCCTCCGAGCCGGTTGAGGGCGGAAGTACGGGGCCTTTCCTTGTTGTCATTATGGCGGTCCCGGGACTGAACTTCCTGGGAGGACGTATCTTTGGGCGGAAGTACGGGGCCTTTCCCGTTCTGTGAGAATTTGGAGCCTTCGGCCAGGGGGCCGAAGGCACCCCTGGCGCGTTGTGCGGACTGCTTGGTACTCTGGGCGCTGTGATTTGGGCCTGTTGGGCCTGTTGGGCCTTCGCTGGAGTAGTAGGAGTCTGTGGGCCGGGGGTTCCTGGGCCATATACTCCATCAAGCTGTGATCCAAGGTCAGCAGCTCTTTCAACAAAAGATCTTTCTCTTGTGGGCTCTCCAATAGCCAGATCTGCTTTTGCAGTGGGTCTGGTTTTTGGAGCCCACTTAGCAGTTTCCATTTTGGTGGGTCTGATGTTGTGAACCCACCTTTCCATTTAGTTCTGGTGGGTCTGAATTTGGGGACCCACCTTTCTGTTTCAGTTTTGATGGGTCTTCGATTGGGGACCCACCTTTCCGTTTCAGGTTTGGTAGGTCTCATCTTGGGGACCCACCTTTTCGTTTCAGTTTTGGTGGGTCTTATCTTGGGGACCCACCTTTTCGTTTCAGCTTTGGGAGGAGAGTAGACATGTGCTTTGTGATTGAATGGTTGTTTCTTAAGTTTGGTTTTGAAAATCTCCTCTTTAGAAAGCCGATTAAGATGTTTCCTTGAATGAACTCGAAGAGCATATTTCATATCAGGAATACAAAATGTTCCCTTAGAAGTTCTTTTCTTGGTTTCTCTTTCTGGTTTGAGCTTTCTGTGAGGCTTTGATTTAACAACATTCACATCACATTCATAATTATGGGGGTCTGGAACAGAATAACCATAAGCGATACTTGTATTATGAATAGAACGATGTCTAGAAGATGTCACAGAAATATTCAGCTTGGGACTCAAGACTGAACTACTAGAAGTTTGTTTTGTAGAGACAGAATTACAATTAACTTTAGAGTAAAAAATTGAACTAGATCTAGGACTGACACTATTCTCAAAAACTTTCTTTTTGCCTTCTGCAATTTCCTTCCTCTTTTTCCTCCACTCATTCTTCTCTTCTCCTTCCTTCTTCACTTCATTTCCTGTAAACAAAGGAGAAGAGAGATTAGTGGACGAACCTTTTAAAACATTGTTTTTCTCAGGTGAGGTGTGTGAGCTGTCAGTCTTAGTCGTAGAAGGGTTTGATCTAGCATGATACTGCTCACTCAAATCATTGAACTTTTGAAGAAGTTCCTGCCAGTTGCGCTCAAAACCTTTCTTTTCAGTTTCAAATCTCTCTCTCTCTCTCTCTCGTTATCAAGAGTTTTCTGTAGGTTTTTAAGCTTTTTAGCCATGGGAAAAATACAAGGTTCCTCTCCAGTTTTAGCAATACCTACTCTTGGGGGTGGGTCTAGAGGATGTCCTATATGAGGAATATCTTTAGCATAAGGGTCAAGACATTCACTAAAGCAGGAAGTAGATTTTTCTTGTGAAAGTTGTTTTTCATTGACAGAGGGATAATCACAAGAAATCACAGCTTTAGGGTTCTTTCTCTTTTCTTCTTCTGCTTCAGCGTTTTCTTCATCACTTCGAAAATACATTTTCTCACCAAACCCCAGTCCCATGTAATCTTTGTTATAGATTTGAAGACAGTTAACTTTCCTTAGATTACATGGGTTTTTTATGCCCAGTCCTATTTTATGATTGTAGAATCGGTCATCCTTTATTTGATTAAGAAAAATTGTCTGTTCAGACTGACCTCTTCTAGCAGCTAGATCCTCTAGTTCTTTTATTTTATTTAAAAGTGTTCTTCTCTTGTTATGCAAAAAATCGCATTCAGCCTTTGCTGTACTTTTTTCCCGTTCACTATCCTCAAATTTCCTAGTTAATTCAGCTATCTTAAGTTCAAAGCTTTCAAAATCTGAGGACACCTTTTTGACTTGATCTTTTGCAGTTTCAAGTTGAACAACTTAAGGAAGACTTTTGGTCTAGATTCTGTTTCAGTACCCTGTGATTATTGTCTAGTCTCTCCTTTAGTTCTTTAATTAGATTGTCCTTCTCAAGTAAGGACTGCATTTGGTTATTTAAAGGAGTATGAGAGGTACTTACAGAGTTTGTTGAGCATTCGCTTTCGGGGATCGCAGCATCACCCTTTCTTTCATCTTCCTCCACTCGTGCCATCAGGGCATAGTTGTCTTCCTCCTCCTCCTCCTCAGAAGAATCTTCTGCCCAGTTATCATTCTCAGCAATCATTGCAGAAGTTTCTTCTTCTTTCTGCACCATCAGCATTTTCTGCTTATTCCACAGCATCTTCTGCTTATATAAATTAGCATCTTTCTTCTTTGGGAGGCGGCAGTCTTTGATGAGATGTCCAGCCTTACCACAATTGTAGCATTTGGGAGCGTCTTCTGCTGATGGCGCCTTCCTTGAAGATCCTTGATCATGGTTCTTCTGTTTGTAGTTTGAGGAGGAGGTTCTCAGCTTGTTGGAGGAGCTGTTCTTCTTAGCAAATCTTTTGGCAAGCAGTGTCATCTTCTTCTGTAAGTCTGCAAGCTCAGCCTCTAGATCAGATTTGTCATCATCACTTTCATCATCATCTGATTCAACCACCACCTTCTTCTTTTTCTTCTTTAGTGGTGTGGTTGTCCTTCTTGGCTGAGCCTCCATCACAAGAGCTAAGGGATTTGTGGTGTGATAATCCTCGGCACAGGCAACCTCGTTGACAAATTGCTTAAGATGTTCATAGAGAGCGCAGAGGTCAATTTCGTCTAAATCAATCCGAGATCTAACATCCTTCACTGTCTTTTCCCATGCAGGATGCAGGCTGGATAGAAATCTAATATTCAGTTCCAGATTGGACCTGAATACTTTGATTTTTCTGAGTTCATTGACCAGTTGAACGAGTCTGTTGTAAGTCTCATTCAATGGTTCTCCTGGACCTGCTTTGAAGGAGTCATAAGCAATAAGAATTGTCGTCTTCTTCGTCTTAAGGCTAATGCTTGTGCCTTGAAGAAGTTTCTCTATTTCATCCCACATTTCCTTAGTTGTTTGCATGCTGTCTATGAGAACGTATACTTCATTGGGGATTGCTTGAAGAAGGTATGTTTTGGCCATGAGATCACCACGAAGCCTGAGCCTGTCAGCTTCCGTGTATTCAGATGCCACTTTCCTCCTTATTCCTGGAAGAATAGGAGGGTTATTTTCTGGATCACCACCAACTGAAATCAAGAGTTCAGCTGGTCCTTCAAGCAATGATTCAAGCATCGCAGCGGAGTTCTCTTTGTGCTCAAGGAAATTAAGGAATCGATTCCTCCACATTTGGTATTCTCCCTTCCTGAGACTAGGAGGGGTACTGCTGTTCCCTTGCGCATTGAATTCTGAGGCCATTGCTGTATTAAACTGACTGTTCGAGATAATTGATCAAAAGATTTTCAGAGGCAGAAAGTCGAAAAATCAGATGTCGAGATCTGAATATCGAAATCTCAGATTTCGATAAAGGAGGCCCGGTATCGAGATTTGAGCTCGAGATTAGAGATCTCGAGATTAAGGATCTCGAGATTTCAAATTTCGAGAAGAGGATCTCGAGATTTGAAATGTCGAGAAGTTAACACTCGAAATCTTAATTTTGAGAAATCAAATGTCGAGACCAGATGTCGAAACCTTAACTCGAAATCTTGATCTCGAAATCCTAGATGTCGAAATCCTCAATGTCAAAATCCTGCAAACTGTAAAAATCAGATAAGCAAAATCTGAAGGTAGTTTCCTGTAGAGTAGGATGTCGAGATCCTCAGGTAAAATTTTCAGCTCGAAAAACGTAGCAGAACCTGTTAAAAACCTAGATGTCGACAAGGCCTACTCGAAATATCTCAAGTACAGAATATGCGTAAAACGAAATCTGAAGTATACCCCTTGATCGCTTTGAAAAGACGGTTCTAAGGGTGTAACTTTTACAACTTTTGAACAAGAAACAAGATTACAGAGTAAAAAATCGACAGTAAGAACAGCGTAAAGAAAAACAGAGTCTTCTGCAGGCGTTCTTCTAATCGGCTCTCGATCGGCTCTGATACCAATTGATAGTCCCTGTTTCTGTAACAGCAATGAATAACGATCTAACAACAAAGATTAAACGTAAGGATGAACACAGATTGAATCAATGTAAAACCCTCTTTGATAGACCGTGAACTCG
The DNA here is from genome assembly GCA_945859875.1 of Cuscuta europaea. NCBI lineage: Eukaryota > Viridiplantae > Streptophyta > Magnoliopsida > Solanales > Convolvulaceae > Cuscuta > Cuscuta europaea. The sequence goes on along the minus strand of CAMAPE010000031.1, from coordinate 15,499,617 downwards.
TACAACAGAAAGATATGCGCGTAAGGCTATAGAGAATAAGTACGACGTTAACCTAATCCTAAACCCTCGGCTCCCTTTTTATAGGCGAGGTTTAGGTTAGGCATACAAGACTTTTAGCCTGGTTATATGGGCCTAACACTTGGCCCAAGTTCTATCTAATTCATGCACTAATTAAATACAAGGATTAATAATAAAGCTAATCTATGACAAACTTGATTCACAATTAAAATATCTCCAACACGTCTCCAACATGTCTTGCTGGTCAGAGGTTATTCACTGGCTTGCACCACCGAATGTGGCGTTCAGATGACCCGAAGGCACGGACCTGGAAGGTTGGATGCTGATTGATAGACGATGGTCGCCAGAACCCATGGCCACCCTGAAATTGTCGCTAAGGAGCGCCGTCTCCACGGACTAAGGAGCGTCGTCTCCATGGGTTTTGTCGGAGGATTGAGAGGCGAAGAACAAGCCATTGGTCCCTTCCACCGTCAAACCTTGCTGGTTGATAATCATGTATTTTCCATGTGTATGTTTGTATTTTTAATTAGTTTTGATTGATTTTTACTCTGGAAATTACACACTTTTGGTGTAATAGTTTAGTTTGTTAAATTCTTGTAAATTGTTTAGAGTAGGTTCATTCTGGGCTCAAACAGGTTTTGATCGCTCAAAGGACAGTTGGTGAACCCCAAAAGTGGAAGAAAGGTGCATAATCTCAAGACAAAATAAGGATCCTGAATTTTTGGTCTATACCCGGTCGCGTATCATCTATATTCGATCGGGTATCTTGTTGAAACTTTAAATCGGATCGGATCCGAAGACAAAGGAACATGCAGAGAAGATTTTGACCACGATCGAGTGTCTATACTCGATCGGGTAGATCGACATACCCGATCGGGTATGCCTTTGAATTTAACCCCAAATTCGGTCGAGTATAGCTCGTATATCATTTTCTATACATACTCGATCAGGTATAAAAACACACATGATCGGGTATACCTATAGAATATAGCCCATAACCGATCGAGTATGCTTCGAAGTTGACGTTTTACACATACCCGATCGGGTACCGTGTATATACCCGATCGGGTACCCGAACTGCATCCCAAAAGCCTATAAATACACCTCCTTTCCTTCAAAATAGGCAACCAATTCCTATATACTTCTAAGCTCAATGTCACGAGTCTCCCAATGCCGCGGCATGACAGGCTGAGACGCCGCGGCATGACATGGAATACGCCCGCGGCATGACATGGAACAAGTCCGTGACATCAGTCTAGACAAATTCTTTCTTTATATTTTCTTTATGTTTAGTCTCCAAATAAGGAGCTAAACTCTTCCATCTTGGTTTTGCTACTTTGAAGCTTAATGAGTTTGTAAGTTGTGAGTTATTTTCTTTAATCTTCTTCCTTGAATATTAATTATTTCCTATTCATTCTCCATATTAATATTTTGAGCATTACTTAAAGGATCAACTAGTTTTGTTTCATATATTAATTATTACTAGAATCAATCGATTAATACGCTTGTTATTAATTCGGTTCTTTCAACGGTAGTAAAACTTGGATTATTAATGCATGCATCTCATGGTTAATAATCTAAGGAGGATTAATTATGTTGATTAAACCAATAAACCGCTTGTGTTGAGGTTATCAATCTCAATCGTTTTCATCTTAAGTTTATTGCTACTATCGGGATAATATACGACGCGTGTTCTATATTGAGTCGGTAGTAAATTTTATTAATGAACGCGTCTCGTTATTAATAACTACCCTCGATGAACTGGATATACTCCTCGATTGAGTATTCGAGAGGAAGATAGTTAAAGATATAACCGGGATCGACGAACATTTCATTAAGTGGATAAAAGCAAAACCAAGTCCTCATCTCTATTAATTAAACTCATATAAGTCGTTCATCTTAGTGTTTAAATACATTTTTAATTCATCACCCAATCAAAACCCCTCTTGTTACTATTCATATAAAAGAAAAGTATTCCTTTCCCTGTGGATACGAACCTTACTTCGTTATACTACGTATATTCGTTGTATTGTATTTATTTTGAGTGCACCTCACGACAAGTGCACATCAAATTTGGCGACGTTGCCGGGGAAAGGCAATAATATTTCTTTTATTTCATTTCAAGAAAAGTCAAAAAAAAAATATATATAAATAAAATATAAAGAGTTCTCAATCTTCTATTTATGAGCTTAGTGAAGTATATGGTTAAACATCATTCCATAAACGAAATCACATATCACAAAAACCCGGAAATAGAAAAAACTTTCGAGCGGTTGAAAAGTAAATTTTCAAACACCGACTCGGAGGAATCATCTACCAGAGATTCCTCCACCGCTAGCTCTAGTTCTAGCGAGTCCGAAGAGTCCTTTCACATGGCTCTTGAAACAAGAACACTGAGGGAGCTCACAACTCCAAACTTGAATCAACAACCCTTATGTATCACCTTCCCAACTCTTGATGAGGGTGCTACATTTGAGTTGAAATCTGGACTCATACATCTACTTCCATCTTTCCATGGCTTAAGAGGGGAGGGCCCAAATAAACATCTCTCGGAGTTCCATGTTGTTTGCACAAGCATGTGCCCCAATGGAGTCACCGAGGAACAAATTAAATTGAGGGCCTTTCCATTCTCTCTCAAAGATACCGCCAAAGTTTGGCTATTATATCTTCCTTCGGGAAGTATAGGTACTTGGCGGACAATCGGGTTGCCCAATATCAGATTTTTTATAATTTGAGTTATCTTCCACCTCTTGCTAAAAGTGTCTTTTACTTAGATTTTTTCAGTATTCCCTCTTTCAGATACTTATTGTAAGTTTATTTAAGAGGCTTGGTCTGGCCCTCCTCTTTTGTACCGTTCTCTTCTTAATAATATTTTGGTAAGTGTTCCCCCGACATTTACCCCACTGATTTTGGTGGTTTGCCTTCCGGGGTAAAAAAAGTATAGGTACATGGGCGGCCATGAAGAAAGCTTTCCTTGAAAGGTACTATCCTACCTCTGTCTCCTCATCTCTTAAAAAGCAAATCAGCAATGTGGAACAAAAAGATGATGAATCATTCTACGAATATTGGGAACGATTCAAGAAACTTTATGCGAGCTATCCATACCACGGCTATTCGGAGCAAGACCGCATCCTATACTTTTATGATGGTCTTTGCAATGATGATAGAACAGTCCAATAAATGGCCCGGAATCCAGAAGATGAACAGGCCCAGGGAGAAATATATACCGAATGGAGTTCGGGTCAACCGATGTACTTGGGCCAGATCAATGATGATTTCAACAGGGTCCATTACCTGTTCGGGCAATGGGTAGCCAACAAGTGGCAGGGAGCATTTATTGCTAGAGTATGGCGTCAGCAAGTGGGAGTATGAGCTTTTCAAGTGGCTGGATTAGCAACCAATCAGCATGGAGCACCTCATACCCCCCATTAGTATAAATAGAGGGATTAATCTCATTGTAAAGGGTTAGCATTTTGATACTCAAAGCCTAGAATAGAATTATCTTTCTTGTTCTTGTATTACTCACTACTCTGACGTACCGTTCGGGATGTTTTCGTGTAATTCAGTAAACTACTTGATACAAGTGGGCTCTTGGGATTATTATTGATCCAGTTTTTATATTTTCTTATACACACAATCATTATCTACGTCCTAGAATATCCAAAGCGTTGTTGGGCTTTCGGATCTACGGGATTTAACCTCAACATATATATTGAGTTGAACACCTTCCATATCTACGAACACAGGCATTGTTGAATCTATCTAAATGCTATTACAGTAAAAAAGAACAAAATCTAACCTTCAATTCACTTAATCTCACGGCCAAAAACAATTCCAAAAAACAGTTGATTTACATTTTTTCGGATCATTAAGTTCGTAGATATGGAAGGTGTTCAACTCAATATTAAATGAGGGTCACTATTGTAAATAGCATTTAGATAGATTCAACACACGTAGCATTATAATAGGAAAGGAATCCTATAAATTAGGATAATAATTAATAAGGAGTAACTCCCTCTAATAACTACGTTATCTTGTTTTTTTCCTTCAAATTAGTACTCCCCACTATGAGTATTGACTTCGTACACTAAAATTTAATATGAAAGTGCATTAAGATATTATTATGCATTTTTGATAAATTTAGTATGCACCCAAATAAATTTAAAGTACACCAAAAATAAGGTAAACGTGCATGGAGAAATGATATAAATATATATATATATATACATACACACACACACACACATATATACACACACACACACACACACACGAGTACATTATAGAAAAATTTATTATGCACCAAAATGTAATTAATGTGCAATATATATTTACATATGTTTAATGTTTAAAAATATGTTTTATGTGGATCATTCTATTATGCACTTCATTTGAGTTATTTTACACTTCTAACATTGAGGTACACATTTTGTAGTTGATCTACGATTGTTCTATAAAATTCAAATACTTTTATAGAATACTTTTATTTGATATATATTTCTGCACTTTTTGGTTAAACTAGCCATACTTTTGATCGAAGTGTGTTAAACTTCTCTATGTGCACTTTTATTTATATTGATTTGCACTTTTAATATGACAATCTAAGTCGTTCATTTGCATGTGAGCCATTGTGCATTTTTCCAGCAAATGTTAAATGAATTTTTATCATACAATTTATATGCACATTTCTTGCTTCACGATGCACTCAAATATTTTACCGAATGCACCTTTATGCAATAATAAGCTAAACGGGGCAAAATAATTGTAGTTGGAAAAAAGGAGCAAATTAATCACTTGATTGGTGGGTGGTACAGCCGCACAAATGGTTAAGATATCAGGGAAGAAACCAAGAAAATAGTAATATTAACTAAATCCTTAATTTAAGGAAGGAAAGAAGTTATCATGACGGAATGGATCTAAGATGGAAAGAAAAAGAATGACCTTTCTAACCTCTAAAGAAGATTAGTCACACGTAATAATTATGAGATGATCCAATGGTTGATATCTATTCTTTTTTCCTCTCCTAAGATTAAGTTCTCACATGAACCTAATCCTTGGGTCTTATTATTTCTACGGGACTTGCTACCGCTGTCTGAGACCTCATGAAACTCTCGGTTCAAACTCCAACATCCCGCCCCTGGACTTATACCCATCATCCCGTAGGAAGGCCCTTCTGGGTCCTATCTTATGTGTTACCGCTACCGGAACCTAGTTAGGTCTCCGATTCGGATTCCACCCTAACCCGTGATCACAATGTAAGTCCATGCTATCCAACCCCGCTCTCTAGAGTCGGGAAGGGCCATGGTCCTTACTTATTTCCATAATTCAACCGGCTATCCACAAGGGCTACCGAACACACCCGTAGGTCAATCCTATACTTAGGATCAATTTATTACTTACTTTATCTTGGGTATCCCTTAAGGCCTACCCCTAGTATAACTTAGAGTTCATACTTTCCTACCTTAAGGCAACTCTTAACACTACTTAAGGCATAACATTTCACAATCCAATCTTAGGATCAATCTTAACAACATTTCATTTTAATGTCCAACTAGTATCTTAATACTAGTCAAATTAATACCAACAAACCATGTTCTCAACTCAAAGTCATATAGACAATTCCAACTGATTTTCCTTTGAAAATGTCATTTATCTCAATATTCAAAATATCACTTTTAATCACTCATATATTCTAATATGAAGAAAAAAAATATTTCAACATATGTTTCATAATTAATTCCACTTTCAAGTCAACATATTCATAACACATGATCATACACAATTTACTCTTAAATTTGTATATCATGCTCCTTTTTCTTTAGACATTTGTCTTTTCATTCTTAGGCATTATTAATCATTAATAATCCATAAAAACACATTCAATTACCTTAGGTAATCTCATTAAATTAACTCACTAATTATAAGCAATATAGTCAGCCATCCTCACCTTATGATGTGCTGAAATAGTTGCCTTTGTTGAGCTCCCCGATTAATCCTCGTTTTAAACCGTTAAGAAGGCAAAACTGGACTGCCTGGGCAAAAGCCGGACGGCTTTCACGAAAGCCTGGCGGCTTTCGTAGTCTGCAACTACGAACAGCTCCTTTGGATTATGTCGTGTCTTTCTTTGGGGGGAAAAATACTCTAAGGTTGCTTGGGATGATGTATGTCTCCCAAAGGAAGAGGGAGGACTTGGCATTAGAGATGCTAAGACTTGGAATCATGCCCTCCTCTCTCGGATTTTGTGGAATATACATTGTAAACAAGATACCCTTTGGGTTAGGTGGGTTCATGGTGTATATCTTCATGGGAGAGATGTGTGGACGTTTGTGCCACACAATAGGGACTCCCAATTGATGAAAAGGCTAGCCTTGATCCGAGACTCTATTGTCTCAAAATTTCAAACAATTGACATGGCGTTAGCTTTTCTCAATAAGAGCTCCCAAAATGGGAAATTAGACACGAGTAAGGTGTATGACCTCCTAAGAACTAAAGTTGCACCTAGGGCTTGGATGTCATTCATATGGAAGCCGTATATACCACCAAAGTTCTCTTTCATAATGTGGCTTGCCTTAAGGAATAGGCTTCCCACTTATGATAATTTAAGATTCCTTGATGTGATTAACGAATGCCCCTTTTGTAAGGGTGAACCGGAGACGGTTTCACACCTATTTTTTGATTGTAAGTTTGTAGGGCAGGTTTGGAGAAGGATAAAGCATTGGCTTGGAATTACAAGGGAGATGTCCACCCTAAGGAGTGCTGTGAAGTGGATCAAAGAGGAACACAATGGAGCAAACATTAAGGCAAAAGCAATAAGAATAGCACTATGCTACATGGTCTAATGGACTTGGAGGATAAGAAATGCGATTAGGTTTGAGGATGCAACTGCTAGGGTGGAAGACATGGTCTCGCAGATCATGTATATGGTGTACAAAGTTTTATATCTCTTATACCCGGTCCATATGATTACTTTTTGAAACTTTGGGCTGTTTAGCACCCTTTTTTTTGTCATAGCTAATGGCGGTTTTTGGGGTGGTTAGCTAGTCCTCATGGCTAGCTACCAATGATTGTATTTTTGGGGGATAGATAGCATCTTTGGCTATCTATCTAAAACTGTGGTTTTTTGTGTGGGCAGCCTATATGTTGGACTGCCGTGGGGTTTTTGTAATTTGTACAGTATGTACATAAACTTTCTTGGATATATATATTTACATTTTATCCAAAAAAAAACGAACAGCTCCTTTGGAGTGGCGGTTTCCGGCGGTTTCGACTCCTATCGATTTGCCAACCCTTCTAAGTTAATTAACACCACTTTATAACAATATTCTACACTTTTAAACGTGTAGAACATCATGTTTAATCCACCATATGATTTCTTAAAAATCATACACAAATAAACTAGTTAAAAGAACTATTTGAGTTCTTACCTTGATTTCTAGCCCTTTTTGTGTTGGGTTTCTTCCTTTCTTGCTTTCTCCAGGCTTCAGCTCTGTGAGAAGCTTTCCCAGAGCTCTCTCTCTCAGGGGTTGGTCGTATGGGTTGCAAGAGGATAAGGGGAAGGGGTTCCTCCTCAATCAAAGGGATTATATGTCCCAAAATAATGCAATGAGGGGTGTGGTTTTGTGTCCAGCCACCCTCTCATTAAAAGTCCGCCCCCAGCCTCACTTCCTTGTCCCTTGCAATACATAAAACGTGGGGTGGCCCCCACTCATGTGGGAGGTCATCCCATTATGCTCCGGTGTGTGTAATCGGCCCCGAAAGTTGTATTTCTCGATCCGTTTTAATTATATTATATTTTATCGGGCCAAATAAAATATATCACGTGTTCCTAATAATTATGGGCCTTTAGAATAGATGTACATTCCCCAACATTAATTTAGGAGTCTCCGAAACTCATTTCGGGCTGTTATCCGTTAAATTACCAATAGCGGTAATTGGGCCTCGTTTGACCACCGGTCAACTCTGTGCCTTTCCTATGGCCCAAATAAAATATTCACAACCATATAAATGTCATCTTAGACCAAGATGAATATAATATGTGGTTCGGGAATTATCGGGCGGTCCCCGTTCCCGCTGTGGGCCCCACATGCAATTTACTATTCACGTAAAAGAAATAATGAAATTTAACAATTTTGTAAATTCATAAATCATCTTTCAAGGTTTATTACATAATTTACTAAAAGTAAATATGCTTGGGGACGGTGCTACAAGTTCACCCCCCTTAACGGGAATTTCGTCCCCGAAATTCACAACTATTATTCAAATAGAAATGCATACTGATCCTTCATCGAGGCTTCAGTCTCCCAAGTTTCTTCTTCCACTCGGTCACTCTTCCAAAGGATTTTGACCATTGGAACTTTCTTGCTTCTTAGCTTCTTTACTTGCTTGTCAAGTATCCTCACCGGTTGTACGGCGTAATTCAAATCTTCCCGTATTTCCACGGGTGGTTTTTCTAGTACATGAGATGGATCCGGAATATACTTCTTAAGCATAGACACATGGAATACATTATGTATCTTCTCCAATTCCGGAGTCAACTGTAATCGGTATGCTACGGCCCCAATTCTCTCAAGAATTACAAATGGCCCTATGTAGCGTGGGTTAAGTTTCCCTCGGCTCTGAAATCGGATGATTCCTTTCCAAGGTGAAACTTTCAAAAAAAAACTCATCTCCAACCTTAAACTCTAAGGATCTTCGGCGCTTATCGGCATAGCTCTTCTGTCTATCCTGTGCCGCCGTAAGTCTCTCACGAATCATCTTCACCTTTGACTTGGTGATCTCCACTAGTTCCGTGCCCTCAAGTTTGGCCATGCCAACCTCATCCCAACACAAAGGTGTACGACATCTCCTCCCATACAATGCCTCGTATGGAGGCATGCCTATACTCGCCTGATAACTGTTGTTATAGGAAAACTCCACAAGTGCCAAATGGTTGTCCCAACTCCCTTGGAACTCCAATGCACAAACTCTCAGCATATCCTCTAATATCTGAATAACCCGCTCAGATTGCCCATCCGTTTGTGGATGAAAAGTTGTACTGAATTTCAACTTTGTCCCCATAGATTCTTGGAACTTCGGCCAAAATCGTGATGTGAATCGCGGATCACTATCGGATACAATGGTTATCGGAACCCCATGTAGCCTCATGATCTCGTCCACATACAACTTGGCTAACCTCTTCAGTGCATAAGTGGTGTTGATAGGTACAAAGTGTGCACTTTTCGTGAGCCTATCGACCACAACCCATACGGCGTCATAGTTCTTAATCGTCCGTGGCAGTCCTACCACGAAATCCATAGTCACGTGTTTCCACTTCCATTCAGGAATGGAAAGTGGCTGTAATAACCCAGCTGGATGCTGATGTTCTGCCTTAACTTGCTGACAAGTAAGACACCTACTGATGTACTCGGCTATTTCCCTCTTCTCACCCGACCACCAGTAACTTTCTTTCAAATCACGGTACATTTTCGTACCTCCCGGATGCATGGCATACGCCAATGAATGAGCCTCCTCTAAGTTGGACTTTCGGAGCCCATCATCCGACGATACGCACACTCGATCACGAAATAATAAGAGACCATCGTCTATCTCCCTGAAATCCTCAACTGGTCCCGCTAACATGCGTTCACGGATCTTCATAAGTTCTTCATCGGTTTCTTGACCCTTCCTGATTTCATCAAGTAATGTAGGTCTCACCTCGAATCTAGCTAACAAAGCACCATCACTAGATACCTCCAATCGGGCTGTCAATGCCCTTAAACTAGTCAACAATGCCCCAGACGAATTCATTCGGCTTAGGGCATCCGCTACCACGTTGGCTTTATCGGGGTTGTACTCGATAACTAGATGGTAGTCTTTTATCAACTCCATCCACCGTCTCTGTCTCATGTTTAACTCTTTCTGAGTAAACTCGTACTTCATGCTTTTGTGGTCGGTGTATATATGACATGTTTCCCCGTAGAGATAATGTCTCCAAATCTTCAATGCGAACACCACCGCCCCCAGCTCTAAGTCATGAGTGGGATAATTTACCTCATGTTTCTTCAACTGTCGTGAAGCATAGGCAATCACCCTCCCATTCTGCATCAAGACACATCCAAGCCCTTGGATGCTTGCGTCGCTGTAGACATCGTACCCCACACCCTGTTTGGGTAGTGCGAGTACCGGTGCCTCGGTCAATCTCTTCTTCAGTTCAAGGAATCCCTTCTCACATCGGTCATCCCATACAAACTTGGCCCCTTTTCGAGTGAGCTTTGTCAATGGCGATGCCAAAACTGAGAACTTCTCCACAAATTTTCGGTAGTACCCTGCCAGTCCAAGGAAGCTACGAATTTCCTTGACGTTCTTTGGCCTCTCCCATTCTGTAATGGCCTCAATCTTCTTGTTATCTACGGCAATCCCTGATCCCGAAACCACATGCCCGAGAAAGCCAATCTCCCTTAGCCAAAATTCACATTTGGAAAACTTGGCATAGAGTTGCTTCTCCCGTAGCGTCTCAAGAACAAGTATCAAGTGCTCCTCATGCTCTTCTTCACTCTTCGAGTAAATCAAGACATCATCTATGAACACAATCACAAACCGGTCCAAGTATTTATGAAATACCCGGTTCATCAAGTCCATAAATGCCGCTGGGGCGTTTGTTAGCCCAAACGACATGACTAGGAACTCGAAATGACCATACCTCGTGCGAAAATCACTCTTCGGTATGTCATCCTCCTTTATCTTCAGTTGATGGTACCTCGACCTCAAGTCGATCTTCGAAAATACCGTCGCTCCTCGGAGCTGATCAAACAAGTCATCAATCCTAGGCAAAGGATACCTATTCTTGATTGTGACCTTGTTCAGTTGACGATAGTCAATGCACATTCGAAGCGTTCCATCTTTCTTTTTCACGAAAAGGACCGGTGCTCCCCACAGAGAGTAACTCGGCCTTATGAAACCGTTATCCAATAGCTCTTGCAATTGGGTTTTCAACTCGTTAAGTTCAGCGGGTGCCATTCTGTATGGCGGTATAGAGATTGGTTAGGTGCCGGGTTCAACCTCAATCACAAACTCAATCTCCCTATCGGGTGGAAGTCCCGACAAGTCTTTTGGGAAGACATCCAGATACTTGCACACTATTCTCACATCAATTATGTCTACCTCTTCTTTGGTTTTGTCCACCACGTATGCTAGATATGTGTGGCATCCCTTTCTCATCATATTCCTCGCCCTCACGGCGGATATGGTACAACTGTTTGATTTGCCTCTATCTCCCTCGAAACGTAAGGTCAAACCTTCACCGCTTTCGAGTTCAAGAACCTTCGTATAACAATCAACCCTAGCATGATGCTTCTCTAGCCAATCCATCCCGAGGATCGCGTCGAACTCGATCATGCTCAGTGGTACGAAGTCACACGTCAAGTTCTGTCCCTCCATCTCCACCTCACACGATGGATAGTGGCTATCTCTTTCGATATCATCCCCTAGAGGCGTGGATACCAATAGGGTTTGAGTCATCGGTACAAGTGGTCCGTTGAATCCGCTGGCGAACGCCTCACTCACAAATGATCGTTGCGCCCCGGTATCAATAAGGATCCTTGCGTCTCTCCCGTTTATCTTTAGTGATCCTACATTCAGAAGTAATGTAAGACACACTATCTAATTAATGGGCTCGTTTCTTAAGTCGTAGAGTATGTTGGTTGTGGTTCGGGTGGGGTCCGTTCGATACCCTTCCGAGATTTCCCCGGTTCCTAACCTTTAGAACCGCTCTAGGACCAAACCATGTGAAAGTCGGCCACTTTCCACGAAAGCCAGCCGGGTTTCGTCTGCGAGAATAATTCCCTGTATATAAATCACGAAAGCCGGGCGGCTTTCACGAAAGCCGGCCGGTTTTCGTCGCCGTAGTTTTATTCATGGAATGGGTTTCGAAGCCGACCGGTTTCTACGAAACCCGGCCGGGTTTCAGCAGCGCAGGAATCCCCAGGCCCAACGAAAGCCGGGCGGCTTCCACCAAAGCCGGGCGGCTTTTGGCGCCGCAGTTTATTCAGGAAAATATGATACAACTGCCGGTCGGTTTCTTTGAAAGCCGGCCGGTTTTCACCTGCGAGGAAAAATCCTGGATTAATATTTACGAAAGCCGGGCGGTTCTCAGTGGAAGTCGGCCGGCATTCGTTGCCGTGGTATTTTTCCCAATAAATCAAGACGAGAGCCGGGCAGCTTTCGTCAATGCCGGGTGGCATTCGCCCAGGGCGAGGATTCTCCTCCCCTTTTTCTACCCAAACCCGACCAAACTCGTCGGGGTTATAAATTCACTATTTCAACACTCCTATTGTTTTATAATAGATTAACACGTGAGTTTAAGGAATTACCCGCAACGGAGTCCGGGTTGGCACGAGCATCCGCCTCCGTCATAGCATAGACCCGAGCTTGGGTCCTTCCTTGATTTACGGATGGTGCGTTGCTTGCACTCGCCCCACCGTGCCCACCGCTCGCATTTGGTGCTCCGGTTCGATTCCTGCTCACCGTCGTTCCACTACTTGGTCCGGCCCCCATGGCTCGCCCAAGTTGTGGGCAACTCACCTTCAAATGCCCGACCTCCCCGCATTGGTAACACCTCAGGGGATCGCGGCACTTGCCAAAGTGGTTCTCCTTGCAATTGCTGCACTTCTTCACGCCTGAGCCTTGTGACACAGATCTTTGCCCGCTCGGGCCTTGATTTCCCCTTACCGGTGGTGCAGGGGTTTTGAAAGATCCGCCTCCCCCGTGGTTCCCCTTCTTGTTAGAACCTTGAGGGCCATGTTTCTCCCATTTTCTTTTCTTTGTCTCCTCGGCATTCCTTCGTTTTCTTTCCTCCCACTCTTTCTCCCCCTTCAATCCTTGTTCAACCACTTGACTAAACGTCATATTAGGCAATTGTGTTTTCCTCTCGCGTATGTCAAGGTCCAAGGCATCCCAGAAATGGTTCACCATCTGGTTTTCATCACAAATGTACTCCGGTATGAACTCAACAAGCTTTCTGAATTTGTGCGCAAGTTCCTTCACCGTACATTCACCTTCTTGGGTCAAATTCGTGTACTCCCTCCTCTTCGAGTTCACCTCGAAGTCGGAGTAGTATTGGCTAAAGAACTCCTGTCGGAAATTCTCCCAAGTGACGGCCTCACCGTACTTCCCATTTGTTCCATCCCACCAGGTGGACGCCATGCCTTCTAGTAGCCTCGTGGCTACTCTCAACTTCATGTGGGTGGTAGTTGCATGTCGAGGGCCGCCTCGTTGAATCTTTTGATCCACTCAGCCGCCACGGAGATGTCCCCCCGTTTCATCAAACGGTTTACATCCCAAGTCTCTTGCCTCTTTTAGGTACTTTGAGATCCTTATTATAGGGACCTCAGCACCACCCCTCCTCGGGATTCTATGATCTCCCTAGGAGTCACGCGACTTCCTCTCCTTGAAGCCCCTTCCAATGCACGCCTTGTCCGGTGCCTTTGGCGATCTTGGTGGTATTGCCAGAGCAATTCCTCAATCCGTTAGAGAGCTTCATTATCATCGCTCTCGTCACTAGCATCATCGTATTCCCCATCATATGGGGTCTCAACCGGCTCGGTTCCCGGTTGGTAGGTTGAATCCTCCTCGGACTCATAGTGCTCGTCTATAGTTTCCACATGACCGTCACTCACATGCAGCGAGTGGCCTGCACGACCTTGTCTCCTAGACACCCTCGATCCTCCCCGACTGCCACGTTGGGATCCTCCCGGTGCTTGGCCAGTCGGGTTCCGTCGAGTAACTTTCCCGGTACGTTCCATTTCTGAAAGAAATTTAGAATGAGTCATTAGACTCGTATCAAATGTCAATTGACGGATAGGCACTTAAAGACATCTTTTGGCTCAAATCACCGCCATACCAATTGCTAAGGGTACCATCTTAACAATTAGAGACATTGAACCTCAAGTACCAAAAGTTCTATAAGTACAAAACTTCTTATGCTCATGGTTTTAAATTTCATTTTCAAAAAGAATTTTGAAGCTTCATTATGATGATTACGAATCTGGCTCTGATACCAATTGAATTGCCACGCCCGGGACCTACCCGGACACGTCAACAACCCACCGTACAGTATGAATAGTCAACCGCAGTCCAACTTATCCATACTATACAAGGCGTCTTGAATACCATTCACACATAGTACATCCATAAACAAACATAATGTAAAACATTTATTTAAAACAGCGGAAGCATTTAATAAAAATGTCTTAGCCACACTTTGGCAAACATGGGCATACAAGCCCCCAAATAATTATTCAAAAATAATATCCATGAGCATTGTTATAATTGTTTTAAAATCAGAAAACAGAAGAAGCACGAACCACGTCTTCTCCCCTGAATATCCCCGAAACAACAGGCGCCGGTAGCAACCTTCAAGTTCTACCTGAAACTGTGAGGTGGCCTCTCCTGTGAAGGGGAGGTCAGTACTTGGAAGCATTTGACAAGTACAATGACAACTATACGAAGTATAATCAACGTTTTAATTTCCAAGACCCTCAAAATAGGGTGATATCATAATATAAATAATAATTTATATTTCCCACTTATTATCCTTGCAATAAGTAAATTCATAATTTGTTTGTTTGACACACGGCCCTTCTTATATATTCCTTTTCATTTATCCTTTTCACAACCCAATCCTTGGGTCTTATTATTTCTACGGGACTTGCTACCGCTGTCTGAGACCTCATGAAACTCTCGGTTCAAACTCCAACATCCCGCCCCTGGACTTATACCCATCATCCCGTAGGAAGGCCCTTCTGGGTCCTATCTTATGTGTTACCGCTACCGGAACCTAGTTAGGTCTCCGATTCGGATTCCACCCTAACCCGTGATCACGATGTAAGTCCATGCTATCCAACCCCGCTCTCTAGAGTCGGGAAGGGCCATGGTCCTTACTTATTTCCATAATTCAACCGGCTATCCACAAGGGCTACCGAACACACCCGTAGGTCAATCCTATACTTAGGATCAATTTATTACTTACTTTATCTTGGGTATCCCTTAAGGCCTACCCCTAGTATAACTTAGAGTTCATACTTTCCTACCTTAAGGTATCTCTTAAGACTACTTAAGGCATAACATTTCACAATCCAATCTTAGGATCAATCTTAACAACCTTTCATTTTAATGTCCAACTAGTATCTTAATACTAGTCAAATTAATACCAACAAACCAAGTTCTCAACTCAAAGTCATATAGACAATTTCAACTGATTTTCCTTTGAAAATGTCATTTATCTCAATATTCAAAATATCACTTTTATTCACTCATATATTCTAATATGAAGAAAAAATATATTTCAACATATGTTTCATAATTAATTCCACTTTCAAGTCAACATATTCATAACACATGATCATACACAATTTACTCTTAAATTTGTATATCATGCTCCTTTTTCTTTAGACATTTGTCTTTTCATTCTTAGGCATTATTAATCATTAATAATCCATAAAAACACATTTAATTACCTTAGGTAATCTCATGAAATTAACTCACTAATTATAAGCAATATAGTCAGTCATCCTCACCTTATGATGTGCTGAAATAGTTGCCTTTGTTGAGCTCCCCGATTAATCCTCATTTAAACCGTTAAGAAGGCAAAACTGGACTGCATGGGCAAAAGCCGAGCGGCTTTCACGAAAGCCGGGCGGCTTTCGTAGTCTGCAACTACGAACAGCTCCTTTGGAGTGGCGGTTTCCGGCGGTTTCGACTCCTATCGATTTGCCAACCCTTCTAAGTTAATAAAAACAACTTTATAACAATATTCTACACTTTTAAACGTGCAGAACATCATGTTTAATCCACCATATGATTTCTTAAAAATCATACACAAATAAACTAGTTAAAAGAACTATTTGAGTTCTTACCTTGATTTCTAGCCCTTTTTGTGTTGGGTTTCTTCCTTTCTTGCTTTCTCCAGGCTTCAGCTCTGTGAGAAGCTTTCCCAGAGCTCTCTCAGGGGTTGGTCGTATGGGTTGCAAGAGGATAAGGGGAAGGGGTTCCTCCTCAATCAAAGGGATTATATGTCCCAAAATAATGCAATGAGGGGTGTGGTTTTGTGTCCAGCCACCCTCTCATTAAAAGTCCGCCCCCAGCCTCACTTCCTTGTCCCTTGCAATACATAAAACGTGGGGTGGCCTCCACTCATGTGGGAGGTCATCCCATTATGCTCCGGTGTGTGTAATCGGCCCCGAAAGTTGTATTTCTCAATCCGTTTTAATTATATTTTATTTTATCGGGCCAAATAAAATATATCACGTGTTCCTAATAATTATGGGCCTTTAGAATAGATGTACATTCCCCAACTCTAATTTAGGAGTCTCCTAAACTCATTTCGGACTTTATCCGTTAAATTACCAATACCGGTAATTGGGCCTCGTTTGACCACCGGTCAACTCCGTGCCTTTCCTATGGCCCAAATAAAATATTCACAACCATATAAATGTCATCTTAGACCAAGATGAATATAATATGTGGTTCGGGAATTATCGGGCGGTCCCCGTTCCCGCTGTGGGCCCCACATGCAATTTACTATTCACGTAAAAGAAATAATGAAATTTAACAATTACGTAAATTCATAAATAATCTTTCAAGGTTTACTACATAATTTACTAAAAGTAAATATGCTTGGGGACGGTGCTACAACTATTCTAGAGCTTGAGTATCAAAATGCTAACCCTTACAATGATATTAAACCTTCTATTTATATTAATGGAGAGCATGGGCTGCTCTATGCTGATTGGCTGTTGTTTCACCGACTTGATCACCCATGTTTCCACTTGCTGATGTCACCATCTGGCATTAATTGCACCTGGCCACTTGCTGGTTGTCCGTTGCTCGAACGGGATGCTGGACCATGCGGAAGACGCTGTCAAATTGACCCAAGTATGATATATGACCCGAACCCCATTCGGTATGTCTGCTTTCTGGGCCGGTCTCTACTTGGACCGAACCCCGTTCGGTATGGATTCTTCACTGGGCCTACTCATCATAGGGTAATGGAATCGTTGTTTGGGCCGAGTATCCTGGGCCTTTTTAATCCGGGTATTGGGCCTCCGGGTCAATATCCCAACACAAGTCCCCCACTTCCGATGTCTCGAATGACAGTGAGTGCATTAGGAAGTATGAACACCAATGTTGCAACTGCCGAATGGCGATCGGGGTACAGAAGTGGTCAGTTCTCCATACTGTGATTTGACGGTTGTCGTTTTATTTTCCCCATATTCATCATGACTACCGTCGTTAGTCTTTTCATTATACACGTGTTTAGCTTAAATAGTCCTAGTGACGTGTCGCTCCCTGATTGGTCCTCGATACAACGGTTTTAAGGCTATAAATTAGCCCTTAACTTTTCAAATTCGGGTTTCGAATTTTCAATCTTATTCATGCTTTTACTCCGCCTCTTCTTCCCAAGTCTTTCGAGTTTTCGTGCTTAGGTACTTCTCCTTCCTTCAAATCTTTCTCTTCTTTACCTCGATCGTTATGAATTCTCAACGGTGTTCCGATTCGGAAATGGCTTCTGAAGGGGAGGACCGTGATGTGGAGATTATCACTGTCCCTTTTGATGAAGGTTCCAAGGTGGCGACGGCGGAGGTTAGGGCGGAGACGGATGATTCCTCCGGCAGCTCTTCTTCCTCCAGTGAAGATTCCGATGACACCAAGTCCGAAGATGAGCTAACTTCCATGGCAGCCGGACATCCCAACGATTTCCCCCGTCATACACTTGACCTAAAATTGATTAGGGAGAGGCGGCAAAAACTGACCTCCCACAATAGGGCCGAAATTCCGGCCCTAATCCCAGACCCAGTGACCTTCCGATTGCCACCTAGGATTCACCCAATGCGCCATACCCCTGGGATGGTTGTAGTCCATTTTGATTCAATTAGGGTCAGGCTTAGGTTTCCGTTACATTCTTTTTTCGTTTCATTTTTTAATTTCTACGAAATTGTACTGGCCCAAATCATGCCGAACTCCTATCAGGCAATGGCGGGCTTTATTTGCCGTTGTAAAGATGTCGGTGCCCGGCCGACCTTAGATCTATTCCACCAATTTTTTAAGGTAGCCCCTCAACAAACACAAGGCTGTTTGGCCACTAGTGCCCGAACGGGACATATCCTGTTCAAGGGCAATCCGACTTCAATCCAGGGGTGGAAAGATCGGTTCTTCTTTGTGTCTGACCCGGACGGCCTGGTTCCCCGCAAATGGAATGCCTTCCCCCGCAAATCTCCTGATCCAGTCCTTACTTAGGAAATTTACAAGGATGTGCTTGCTGTGGAGAAAGACAAATGCGTGGATATCATGAATTTTCTGACTCCCGATCGGCTAATCGAAGTCGGGATAGGTACTGCCCGTTCTCTTGGGTTTACTTGTTTTGAGAAATCAAGTGCCATGGTCCGGGCGGTCCTTCCCGTGCGAGAAACGTTTTCTTCTTTCTTGTTTCCCACGTGCTAAGGTCCGCTTGATACTAATATTTTCCTTTGTTATTTTTAGCTCTCAACCTAGACGCATCTATGGACAATAGCAGAGTTCTTGCAGCTGGTGGGGTCGGCAAACAGAAAAAAGCCAGGAAGAACCCCCAATCTACTCCCTCCACTATTACTGCTCAGGATGCTGGATCTTGTCAATCAGTTCCAGAACCACAACCACTGCAACAGGTCCATCAGGACCAATTTGATGCCATGCTGGTCGATGATCGGTTTGGTTTTGATCAGATGCACCAATTTCCTGAGCACTTCCAGGCTGCTCAGGAGACTGGTCAGGGTGCGGGTGATATGCCCACCGTCCAGCTGTCTGGACAGGTCGACCGGATCTCAATGGCGGATCCGGATCATGAAGTTGTAGAAAAAGGTGGATGTTCGGCAAGCCAGATTTGGTCTACCTCCGCTTTCTTCAACAATTTCACTGTTCCCAAGCTGTCGGTCGAGCAATCTGAGGAATGCTTGGCCTTAGCAGCCCTGAAGGTATTTCACTTTTTTCCCTATATTTTTCTCATAGTTTAAATTTCCTTTCACACCATCTTATTTCTAGAACGATATTCTGCAGGTTGGGCTTTACAGTTTGCAGCTGAAAGAGGCTCGACTGGCTAAAGAGCGGGATTTGATCGTCGCTCAGACTTCTGCGGAGCAGAATGCAGTTGCTGCTTTTGCAGCTCTGGAGATCGAACGGAAGGCCTCTGCGGAGGAGAAAAAACGCCTTGAGTCAGAGCTTTGTGAACTCAGGGTTCAGCTCGGGGCCTTCCAATCCAAAGTTCATGCTGCTGAAGCTGCTTTAGTGAGGTTCGAAGAGTGCGCTCCCCGTATCCCGGACGGCCCAGCTAAGGTGAAGGTTGATCTGTCCGCCGTCCGGGAATCATTCAAAGGGTCTGAGGAGTTTGCTGTGTTGAAGAAGGATTATGCGCAGCAGGAACTCCCAGTCACCTTTGGTGATGATCTCAAACGTTTCTCCACGGGTGATGCCCGCCGCAGCGAGGGGGTCAAACTGCTCGACCAGGATCCAAGGGGCAAAAAGTTCAATGACTCCCTGGCCCGATCTCTTTATGTCATGGGCTGTCAGCATATTATGGCCCCCTTTGTTGCCAAACTGCAAGAATTGCTAAGGAGGCCGGTCGAGCTGGCTGATCTTCCCCAAGCGCCCATCGTTGAAGCCGAATACGAAAAATATCAATGGGACTTGCAACGGGCTGCTGATCGTGAAGCGGGGAGGGAGCCTGATCCCCCCACTGACTCAGACGAGGAGGAGGGTGATGAAGAAGACACTAGGGTGGAACAATAGATTTAGAATTTAGTATTGTTAGCAACTGTAATCCCTTCCCCCTTCTCCTTTTTTGCAAACCCTATTTGTACTTTCCGGCCGATAGAGCCGATGAATATATATATATGATCTCCTTTGCACAAAGTTTCATATATTGTCTTTCTTGCCTTTATTGATTTATTGCTTACCATTCGGGATTCGGTCCGTTTTATAGGACTTAACAATTTTCTAACCTCATTTTTTACTTAACATTCCTATCACCGTTCGATTGCCGCTCGGGCATCAGATAGTTCTGACAATTTACCATGACTTGGCCCCTTTTTGTGTCGATTGCCGCTCGAGCTTCAGATAGTTCTGTAGAACAGTCTAGTGAATTTTGTTTCTGTTAATTTCCGCTCGAGCTTCAGATAGTTCTGTAGGACTTAGTCATTTTTAGGACTTAGCAGTTTTCTCTGGCCTCAGATGGTTCCGATAATTTACCAGGATTTCGCCATTCGGGTTTCAGATCATTTTGTAGGACTTAGCAGTTTTTCCTGGCCTCAGATGTTTCCGACAATTTACCCGCATTTGGCCTCCTTCTTATGTTGATAGCCATTCGGGCTTCTGATCATTTTTAGGACTTAGCAGTTTTATAACCAGCAATTTAGTGTGATCTTTGCTAATTCTCTGTGAGACCGTTCGTTATCCGGCTAATTTGAAGGGTCTTAGTCATTTGGCTCGTTGTTCGTTAATTGGCCAGTCGAGTAGTACTTAGCTGTTCTCATGGACCTTGCGGTATTCCTTTGTGTGACCGTTCGAGACATAACAGGTTTCGTTGTTCGGCCAATGTGAAAGAAATTGGCTGTTCTGACCTTCCTTTATCCACCTTTGGCCTGCTATTCGCTGTTCGGCCTCAACCGTTCGGGGTACGTGCCTAACAATGAGCCATAAATACGCCCTGATTAAACATAACCACGTAATGCCACGTGTTGTTTATGGATTAGGGTTTTGGGCGGCACTTTCTCTATTTGTAGAGAGGGTCTTGATCCTCATTTTTCTTGGTGTTTCAAGTTTTTTCTCTCGTGTATCTCCAAGCTTTCTCTCTCTAGAATTCTCAGGATTCCTCAGGTGGTTTTATGTAATTTCCTTCTAGCTCAGAATCTGAGGAAATGCCGTTGATTCGTGTGGGAAAAACTTCTGCTGGGAACAAGGCCGAAGGTTCTTCTTCCCAAGTACCTAATTCCAACAATTCTCTCACAGGAAAAGATACTGAACAGCTTCGTGATGACGGATGCCTCTCAGGGGACGATGTACAAATCTATAACAAAGGAATGCCCGAGCGGCCACCTCACATTGTCCTGTACTTCAATCGTATTCGCAAACAGAAACAACGTCTTCCTGAAGATGCTGAACGGCAACTTTGCCAACTACTGCCTCCACCAAGAGAATTTTACGCTGGATTTATCAGGCATCCGATGAGGCACCGACCGGGACACGTGCTAGTACATCTTGATGCATTGATTGCCGGGCTTCGCTTCCCTCTTCACCCATTCGTTGTGGATTTCCTGCGTCGGGTTTCCGTACTTCCCGCTCAGTTCGTACCTAGCACCTACCGCATCCTGACTGGCTTCATAATTCGATGCCAGGAACTGAGGATCACTCCCAGTGTTGATTTATTTCTACACCATTACTACTATCAGCCTTATTGGACGACCGGGTACCTGAAGCTGGTAGCCCGAGCTGATCGTCAGTTGTTTACAGATAATCCTACCCAGCCGGCTGATTGGGAGGAGCGATTTTTATTCGTTCGTATAGGCGATTCTCTCCCATTTCCTGATCGGTGGAACGCTTACCCCGTTCGGGATTCTCAACCCATAATAGATGTCGTTCTGCGCTCCCAAGCTGAATCTCTGCGTATGGGAGGAACTCGAAGTCTTCGGGGTTTTATTACCCCTTCTAATATGCTATCTGCTGGGATTAGTAAGTATAACAGGATTTTAACCTGATCGTCCTCCCTTCAATTTAGTTTCTTATCTCTTATTCCCTTTGTTGTAGGTGTGATATCCCCTATACCCGTTCGGCGTTTCATATCTACCGCTACTCTGACAGCTTCCTCCGGAAAAGGCAAAGAGAAGATGATTGCCGATCATGCATCTGCCGAGCAAACCCGGAAGAAACGCAGAGGGAATGATGACAACATACTGATCCCGGTCGATCATGTGGTCGATTTGACCGGTACGGAGGCTGAGCCAAAAAGATCTGTGCCTGCCAAACCAAAAACTCCAGTTCTTTCTGATACGCCGGTCGATGATCGGATGTTTGTTGAGTTTTCAAACATGGGGCCTAGAGCAGAAGGAAGATACCTGTTCGGGCTAATGCCATCATCCATGTGGTGCAGTACTTCGCTGAAGGTTCCCCTAGTTTTACAAACCTGACTCACTAGTCAGATCTTCTTGAGGCAGGTCATCAAGAGGCACTCAAGGTACATTTTATTTTGATCCATACTTTCATACTTTTTATTTGTTCATCTTATCTGACTTCATTTGCCACTTGTCTTCAGGCCGATGTATATTATCACAAGGCCTTCCTGGCGGCCGAGAAGGAAATGAAACTCCTGGCCAGCGATCGGGATGATATCCAGGTCCTCCTTTCCGCTGCTCGGAAATTAGCTGCAGATCTACAAGAACGTGCCAAAGAAGGTGAGAAAGCGAAGGCTGCTCTGGCTGCGATGCAAGAGAAAACCCGACGTCACGATCGGGAGATTAAAGAACTCCGGGCCAAGGTGCGGGCTGCTGAATCTGCCGGGGTAAAGTTTGATAAGGTACTTGATGACAATCTTCCCGAGCCTTATACTGCCAACACTTCCCAGATTTCCAATAAATCAATAGTTGACTATCAACGGGGTAAAGGGCTGAACGTCGCTCTGGAGAATACAGCCCGGCAATTCCTGGGACCTCATCTTGGCCAATTTTTGCGTGAAAGCGAAGATCCCATTAAGGTAGGCATCGATCTCCTGGATAGCACGCCGGAAGGGAAGTCTTTTCTAGATGTCCTGACCGAGAAGACTGTGAAACAAAGTCAGGATCTGCTTTTGGACAGGAACCTTGATATGATCCTGGAGCATTTCCCTAAACCATTCGATCCTGATGAGTTGGGATTTGATGATCTGTTCGGGAATACCTATGATCGAGTTATGGAGAAGAGGAAAGAAGCAGTGCCTGATGATGCAGCGCAGGCAGGGAGCTCCCAACCTTCATCTCCCCGAACGGCGATCCTCCAGTAGCATAGCCTTGTATATTTATTTTTCGCCTTCTCTTCCTTTTCTTTTGTATCTTCCGGCTAGTAGTGCCGAAGAATAAACTGGATATTTTCCTTTAACCGTGTTGAAGTATTGCTCTTCTGTTTATTGATTTTTGTCATTTCTCTTGTTCATAATATTTTCTGTGTTGTCGAACATCACTCGGCTCATGTATCTCTATATTTCTGACATTGTTTCCAAGCCGTTTTGATCCCTCTGTTCGGTCGTAAGGCCAGGATCAAATTCTTTTGGCTGAAATAATGTCTTCCTTCAAACCGTTCGTAATTCGGTCATCTCTCTGAAAATTCCGATTCTGCGGACGACAATCCATGTTACCGAACGTCGCTCGCTTTGACAATAGTTCTGACACCATTCCCAAGCCAGCTTTGATCCCTTTATCGTTCGTGATCCACGGGGTCAAAAATCTTTTAGCTGAGGTGAATCCCTCCAAGCCATTTTGATCGTGATCACAGGGTCAAATTTCCAGCTGAGATGGCGGCTCCCTCCAAACTGTTAACCCGTTCGTCATTCGGCAATCCGGAATGATCCCACGTGTTAACAAGCTAAGGTGAGACTCTCTCCCTTCCAAACCCATAATTCCGATGCATTTTGAATAATTCTCTCTGGCTCGTATCATCCATATTAAGGGTCTGAGGTAACCCTTTTCAAACTGTAAGCAAGGTCACCAGATCGGGTTATTCCTTACTTATAGCTAAAAGGGCAACTCGCTTCCAAATCAAGTTAATGACTGAGGAGAGATTTTTCAAAACCATAGTTCCGATTCCCCGGACGACAATCTGTACCTTATCTGAACGTCGCTCGGTTCGTCCATACTTATAGTCTTGACACCATCTCCAAGCCGTTTTGATCCCTTTGCCCGGTCGTAATTACAGGGTCAAATTCTGTTAGCTAAGTTGATGGCTCAGCTCCCTCCACACTGTTAACCCGTTCCTCATTCGGTCATCCGGAATGATTCTGCGTGTTAAAAGCTGAGGTGAGATTCCCTGACATCAAACTCCAAGCCGTTTTGATCCCTTTAACAATTCGTAATTACAGGGTCAAATTCTGTTAGCTGAGATAATGGCTCCCTCCAAACTGCTAACATGTTCCTCATTCGGTTGTCCGGAACGATTCCCATGTTAACCGCTGAGATGAGACTCTCTGAGCGTCAAACTCCAAGCCGTTTTGATCCCTCTTATGATTGCAGGGTCAAATTCTGTTAGCTGAGAATGACTTTCCTTCCATGTTGTTAACCCGTTCGTCATTCGGTCATCCGGAATGACCGTGTTAACCATGGGCTGAGATTTTCTGAGCATCGATTCTCCAAGCCGTTTTGATCCCTTTATCCATTCATAAGTCTAGGGTCAAATTCTTTTAGCTGAGAATGACTTTTGATCGGCTGAAACTTGCAAGTGTACAAGTGCCAATGTAGTAATAAATTCCGGTAAAGATACCGGGTCGAACATACGGAAACGTTGTTTATATGATTCAAAAGAGAAAGCGGTTTAGTATAAGACTTAAGAAAAGAGTAAAGCTTTTTGCTTTTTTAAGAGATAATAAAAGCAATCAAGGGTTCGGGATTACTCCTAAACGACTCCTAGTGATGAATATATGTTCTTTCGCCAATTCTTATGAGTGGAATGTCACTAAAGTATTCTAACTCCTGTTACGGCAGCGAGATTGTGATTAATTCTACGTGTGAATCCCGTCACGGTTCACATTCATCTAAAATTAA
Source organism: Cuscuta europaea (assembly GCA_945859875.1). Lineage (NCBI taxonomy): Eukaryota > Viridiplantae > Streptophyta > Magnoliopsida > Solanales > Convolvulaceae > Cuscuta > Cuscuta europaea. The sequence continues at coordinate 15,474,814 of CAMAPE010000031.1, read as the reverse complement.
CCCCATTGAAGATTAGGACATTATAAAAACCACCATACTCAATTGAGGTATATTTCTATCCACAATTAGAATATGTCTAACCTTTAAGTGCACGGTTTATAACTCAACGTTAATTGCTCAAATAAACCCAACGATAATAATCATACGTTGTACACCGTAGTCATACACATTAAAATATAAAGGAAAGATCATAATAATTTGGTTGAGAACATACATCAAACACCTAGAGTGCGTAAAGTTTCATCCCTAACCTTGGCTATAGAAAATTAGCTAGAACAATTGATAATGAAATTACAAGTATTGAAATGATAAAATACAATGAAACACATAAGAAAATGATACCACAACTCCAAAGCTATGGTGGACAAAGCTTTCCCCAAGTGTAGAACTTCTCCCAAGACCAAGGGGTTGCTCTTGGGATGCCAAAGTAGAAGTAAAGTGTGTAGATTATGGAATAATGTATTGAGAGGGCTTTAATCCTCTTAAATATTGAGTTCTCAACGGCCATTTTTCGGACAAGGAAGCAAGCTCCTTAATGGGATTTGGTGTTTTTCCCGAATGATTGTGATGATCGTTACTTGTTTTAATTAGCTCCAGGCGAAAGGCGGGCGACATTCGCAAAAGCCGGGCGGCTTTTGCGCGTTTAAAACAGGCTTCTCCGCTCCAGGGACCAAAAGTCGGGCGGCTTATGCCAAAAGTTGGGCGGCTTTTGGTTCGATTTATTAAATAAATTCCACGGCGCCCAAAGCCGGGCGCCTTTCATGAAAGCCGGGCGACTTTCGTCTTGTTTTGCTCCGATGCTTTTCCTTCATCTTCGGACGGCAACCGGATGACTGGTTGGTGAAAACCGGCCGGTTTTGGTGAAAGCCGGGTGGCTTTCACCCCTTTGGTGTACTTTCTTCTTTTTATTTTGTTCTTCGGGATGCATTTGGTTGACCTTTACTTGTCGGGATTCTTCGTGTGTCTTTTCATCCTCGTATTTGATCCAATTGTCGGTTATAGTATTTCTTGCAAAACGAGACATATGTCTGAGAGTTTTATTCTTTTAAGTATAAAAGCGTTTATAAATTGTTGTATAAAATACGTTAATAAAACGCTTATCAAATACCCCCATACTTGAGCTTTGCTTGTCCTCAAGCAAATTTAAAACTTTTTTTTGGGAATTATTAAGTCAAAACCTTAAGAAAAATTCTTTTGAAAAAAGTTTTTGAGGACAAGGGTTTTGCTAAAATATTTTTTTAAAAAAAATATGGACCAAAAATGAACAAATTAAGGAGAAAAAATCCTGCAATTTAGAAGTTTAAAGACCACCCCCACACTTGTTCCACAATGTCTCAATGTGGATCACAAAGAGCAATCAAAGCAAGATAATACACACATAGCACAAAAAATACATTAGAGTCAAATTAACAACAAAAAGGAGTTTTAGCAAGACTAGATAAGAATTGTTTTAAGTTTAGTACACTTCCTTTTTTTGTCAAATTTACTCATCATTCTCATCTCCATCTTCTCGGGAAGGGAAAAAGAAGTTTGGATCGTAGGGCGGCGGTGGTGGTATGTTGAAATGTCTCCCCAGCTCTTGACAATAGTAGTTCATGCTCCACAAATGACTCCCCATTCCTTGGATAGCGTGGCGTTGATCTCTCAAGTCCCATCTATGCACCGCAAGCTCCGTGCGGATTTGACCAAATTGCTCCGTCAAGTAGTCCATGTCGTAAGGAGCTCCGGCTTGGGGTACATGAGCTGCCTCTTCATGGTGCTCCTCATGGCCTCCCACGGGCTCCCCACCTTCCATCATCTCTTCTTCATTCTCCTCCGGTACAACTCTATGGAATTTCGCCACGCACCTCCATGGTCCTCCGTGCGGCGGTTGGAAATAGCGAAGGTGTGTCATGACACTATCATCAAGCACGGCGTGCATATCCCGTTCTTCTTCTCCTCTAAAACTAACACCAAAATGTTCAAAAATTTTAGAGGGCAAAATAGGGAAAATGAAGGCCTTATCTTGATTGTTGCTTAAGACCGCGCTCCATAATTGTTTGATGATGATGCCCGAGAGAGGAATCCCCTCATAACGACCAAGCCCGGTGTGCATCCTATATGCAAAGTAGAGGTCGGCACTTCGGATTTTGTTGTAGCCGCTTGCTCTCGGCATGACGTTGAATGAATAGAGGTACATCAAAAGCCGGGTCCGAATGTGTGGTTGGCCAAGGTTCTTGGTCATTAGATCAAGTCCTTGCAACCCAAAATATTGCATAGCATCCATGGGGTTGTAGTTCCCATCACTATTCATCGTTCCGGCTTGGGAAGGGGCGAAAGGGGTGCCGAACTTGGTGATGTGAAATTGAGAGCTCAAAAGGTCATTGGTGATAGTAATTTTGACCCCTTTGACTCGGCTCTCAATCATCTTTTGGGCGTAATTCCCTTCAACATTTGCGAAGAACTCCTTGACGAGTTCCGGATAGAAGGTGCCTTGGAGATGTAGCACCGGTTCCCAATTGATATTGGCGAAGGCCGCGGTGAGTTGGAACTCGTGATCAATGGGTTGTGAGACAGTCTTTTCAATCACAAAGTCGTTGTCCCGGGACTCTAGGTAACGCTCGTAGCATTGAGTGTTGACAAACTGACTAACCGGCAAGATGGTGGAGGAGGCCGCGGGTGCCTTATTGTTCCTAGCCCGCTTGGGGTTGCTCGGGCCAGCCTCATTTCTCACAGATTTGCCCTTTGAAGCCATTTTTCCTACAAACTCAAAAGATTATAGTCAATTTCTCAAAAACTTTTGACATGGATTCCCCTAAAAATTGACTATAATCACAATTTAGGACAACAAGGGACAACATACTCACAATCTCATTCATCAACAATTAATCACAATAATTCAATTGAAAATCCCCAAATTTAAACAAGAATTTCGAACCCGAAGCCCCAATTTTAATCAAGTAGCAAAAATTTCAAATTTTTTGAAAATAACAACTTGAAAAGAGGTTATAATGGTTCATACAAGCAATATAGGCAACAATAACAGGAAATCATGCAATGAATTTGGCCTAATAGCTATCAATTTGTATCAACCCTAAATTTCGAAATTGGGAAGAACAATCAAAACTATCGATTAAATGATGTAAAAGCTGTGCAATAAGGATTAAGGAGTGAAAATGATTGAGAAATACCTGATTTGAGCTTGAAGAAGAGGAAGAAATGAGAGAAAATGATGCTATGGCTGCTGGAGCTCGAACGTCGGCCGAAGTTTGGAAGGTGTGCGTGTGTTTGTGTTTAAAAGAGAAGGGGTTTTAACAATTACGCAATCCGAAAGCCGGGCGGCTTTGGTGAAAGCTGGGCGGCTTTCGCTTGACAGTAGCAGGCCTGCGCTCGTAAACCGAGCGGCTTACACGAAACCTGGGCGGGTTTCGATTTAAATAAACGTGAATAAAGCTACGGCGCCCAAAGCCGGGTGCCTTTCGGTTGCGAGAAAAATACCTGGAATTGATGAGGAAGCCGGACGGCTTTTGGTAGAGGCCGGGCGGCTTTCGTCATTTTCACATATTTCGCCCGTTTTTGTCAAATTTTCGCTTAAAACTTCGAACTTCTTGCCTTTTTCTCCCCCCCTACACTTGAGTTGCATTGTCCACAAGAAATAGGAGCATAACAACAAAATAAAAGTAAAACATGTAAATAAAAAAGGATATGAAATTGGGTTGCCTCTCAATAAGCGCTTTCTTTAACGTCGTTGGCCGGACGTTCTTCGTGATCATTTCTTGGATGGGTAGGAAGTGGTGTAGTACTCTTTGTGCAGCTTCAGATGATGGCTATTCGCAACAAAAGGTGGATTACTTCCTTGTTGGATCATCATTGTTCCAAATGGCCGGACCTCAGTGATGGTAAACGGTCCCGACCAAGGAGATTTCTGTTTTTCGGGGTACAACCGGGACTTTGAGTCATGAAGAAGCACTCTATGCCCAATTTGAAGTTCAATTTCACCTTTGTTTTTGTCATGCCATGCTTCAACCTTCTCCTTGTAGATACGAGAATCCTCATGAGCTTCCCGCTTTGGAGTACCTTGGGGTATATTATCAAAATCATTGACATTAAAACATGTGGAGTTGTTAGGAGGATTCTTTAGGGACTCCCAAACATGAAATTCTTGCTCCTCTTCTCCAATACGGAATTTCACTATTTCGTTCTTGACATCAATAGGAGCGCCCGCTGTGGCTAGAAATGACCTCCCGAGAATAACCGGAATCTCCATTTCATCCATTTCTAAAATAAGAAAGTCAACCGGGAGATAGAATTTGCCCACCTTCACAAGAACATCTTTCACCACTCCGATGGGATAACGGATTGTTCTATCCGCTAATTGAAGAGCTATAGTTGTTGGTTTAGGTTCCCCCACACCTAGCTTCTTGAATAAGGAGAGGGGCATAAGGTTGATGCTAGCTCCAAGATCACAAAGGGACCTTACTTATCCTAGACTCCCAATAAAACAAGGAATGGTGAAACTTCCGGGGTCCTTCAACTTTGGAGGTAGTTTGTTTTGGATGATAGCGCTACACCCCTCCGTGAGTGGTATGGTCGGAAAATCCGCTAACTTCTTCTTGTTATTGAGGATATTTTTCAGAAATTTCGCATATGAGGGTATTTCCGCTATAGCCTCAGCGAAAGGGATGTTGATGCTCAACTTGGTAAAAATGTCTAGGAACTTCTTCAATTGCTTTTTCTCATCCTTCTTCTTCAACTTTTGAGGGTAGGGAATAGGGGGAACATATGCTGCCATGGGTGGTGGTAATGAGACATGCCCCTCTAGCTTTTCATCTCCTTGCTTCTCCAAGGGTACATCTTGGATAACCGCCCCTTTCATTTCCTTACCACATCTCAAAGTGATTGCCATAGCCGTTTCTCTTGGATTAACCTCCGTTGTTGTGGGAAATCTTCCATGCTCTCTAGTGGTCCTTCCTTGAGCAAGTTGACCAATTTGAACTTCCAAGTTATGAATAGAGAACTTCCAAGTTATGATTAAGCTTCCTATTTTGATCTTCAAAACGCATGTCAAGTTTGGTGAATTGATTGTGGAGATTCCCAATGGATGCCTCCATTCTACTATGGTTTTCTTCTTTTTGGGCTTTCATAGCGGCTACATTCTTTGTGAGAAGCCTCATCATCTCCTCCATAGTAGGTTCTTGTGATTGCCCAAATTTGGGAACTCCGGGTTGAGGGTTTGAAGAACTCCCTCGTGGCTTCCAATTGTTTCCTTGGTTGTACCGTTGTTGATTGTTGTTGGAAAAATTATTTCCTCCTTGATTTGCCCGGTTACCATAGGAATTCATGTAACTAACATCCTCAAGATGTTGAGATGAGTTACCTTCCACGTTGGAGACACTCTCCACATTTGCTACTTGTTGAACGCCTCCAATAACGGCTTGCAAAGCCGTTTGAATTGATGTTTGTAGATTTTGCTGAATTTTGGTTTGAAATTCTTCAAACCTCTTATCAAGTTCATGAGTGATAGAAATTTCATTCACTCCCGCCACCTTGATGTCTCCTCCTTGAAGTTGAGGATTTGAAGTAATGGACTCAAGAATTCTCAAAGCTTCCGTTTCGGTTTTGTTGCCAATGTATCCCTCCGCTCGGTTGTCCACAATAGCTTGACAAGATGAGTTCAAGCCATTGTAAAAAGTGTCAATTTGGAGGTCAAGAGGAATGCGGTGATGGGGGCATTCCTTCAACAAAGACTTGAAACGCCTCCATGCGTCTTGAAAGAGTTCTCCAACTTGTTGTTTGAAGTTGAAGATTCGTTGTCGTAGCTCTTGCGTCATTGTTGGGGTGTAGTACTTGGAGATGAAAACATTGTATATTTTATCCCAAGTAGTATAGGATGCCGGTGCTTGCTCTAGAAACCACCCTCTTGCCGCTCCATTCAAGGTGTAGGGGAAGCATTTGAGTCTAAGATCACCTTCATTTAGGCCATTCCTTGGAACACCTTGAATGAACCCATAAAATTCAGTGATGAAATTTAATGGATTCTCCCCTGGTTGTCCATAAAAGTGCGGCATAGCATTGAAGTAGCTGTTCCGCAACTCATAGTCTCGTGCCGCCTCGCTAAGCACGATGCAAGAAGGAGTTGTTGCAATGACGAGCCTCTTCCTTTCATTGAGTATAGGAAGCATTGTTGGTGCTTTTACTTCCTTCTTCCGATTCCTTCTACAAGCTCTCTCGATTTCAAGATTGATAGGTTCAAGGTTTGTAGAGCCTTAACTTCTCAATAGCATGCACTAAGAGCTTGTCTACACAACAAAATTTAAAACAATACCAAGTGAAATGTAAAGGGAAAATTCAGGAATTTTTGTTGAATCGTATAAAACAAAACCATTTCCCCGGCAACGGCGCCAAAAACTTGATCGGCTGAAACTTGCAAGTGTACCAGTGCCAATGTAGTAATAAATTCCGGTAAAGATACCGGGTCGAACACAAGGAAACGTTGTTTATATGATTCAAAAGCGAAAGCGGTTTAGTAAAAGACTTAAGAAAAGAGTAAAGCTTTTTGGTTTTTTAAGAGATAATAAAAGAAACCAAGGGTTCGGGATTACTCCTAAACGACTCCTAGTGATGAATATATGTTCTTTCGCCAATTCTTATGAGTGGAATGTCACTAAAGTATTCTAACTCCTGTTACGGCAGCGAGATTATGATTAATTCTACGTGTGAATCCCGTCACGGTTCACATTCATCTAAAATTAACCCCATTGAAGATTAGGACATTATAAAAACCACCATACTCAATTGAGGTATATTTCTATCCACAATTAGAATATGTCTAACCTTTAGGTGTACGGTCTATAACTCAACGTTAATTGCTCAAATAAACCCAACGATAATAATCATACATTGTACACCGTAGTCATACACATTAAAATATAAAGGAAAGATCATAATAATTTGGTTGAGAACATACATCAAACACCTAGAGTGCGTAAAGTTTCATCCCTAACCTTGGCTATAGAAAATTAGCTAGAACAATTCATAATGAAATAACAAGTATTGAAATGATAAAATACAATGAAACACATAAGAAAATGATACCACAACTCCAAAGCTATGGTGGACAAAGCTTTCCCCAAGTGTAGAACTTCTCCCAAGACCAAGGGGTTGCTCTTGGGATGCCAAAGTAGAAGTAAAGTGTGTAGATTATGGAATAATGTATTGAGAGGGCTTCAATCCTCTTAAATATTGAGTTCTCAACGGCCATTTTCGGACAAGGAAGCAAGCTCCTTAATGGGATTTGGTGTTTTGCCCGAATGATTGTCATGATCGTTGCTTGTTTTAATCAGCTCCAGGCGAAAGGCGGGCGACATTCGCAAAAGCCGGGCGGCTTTTGCGCGTTTAAAACAGGCTTCTCCGCTCCAGGGACCGAAAGTCGGGCGGCTTATGCCAAAAGTCGGGCGGCTTTTGGTTCGATTTATTAAATAAATTCCACGACGCCCAAAGTCGGACGCCTTTCATGAAAGCAGGGCGGCTTCCGTCTTGTTTTGCTCCGATGCTTTTCCTTCATCTTCGGACGGCAACCGGATGACTGGTTGGTGAAAACCGGCCGGTTTTGGTGAAAGTCGGGCGGCTTTCACCCCTTTGGTGTATTTTCCTCTTTTTCTTTTGTTCTTCGGGATGCATTTGGTTGACCTTTACTTGTCGGGATTCTTCGTGTGTCTTTTCATCCTCGTATTTGATCCAATTGTAGGTTATAGTATTTCTTGCAAAACGAGACATATGTGTGAGAGTTTTATTCTTTTAAGTATAAAAGCGTTTATAAATTGTTGTATAAAATACGTTAATAAAACGCTTATCAACTTTCCTTCCATGTTGTTAACCCGTTCGTCATTCGGTCATCCGGAATGACTGCGTGTTAACCATGGGCTGAGATTTTCTGAGCATCGATTCTCCAAGCCGTTTTGATCCCTTTATCCGTTCATAAATCTAGGTTCAAATTCTTTTAGGTGGGAATGATTTTCCTTCCATGTTGTTAACTCGTTCGTCATTCGGTCATCCGGAATGACTGCGTGTTAACCATGGGCTGAGATTTTCTGGAAGTTATGTCTCCCTCTATATTTTTTTAGAGGTGGCAACAGCCGTTTTTATTGATAAAACTTTCTTAAATGTTCCGTATTCCATGTGCCTGCCGGTCGACCTTCGGTACATTGTAGGCCAAACGTTCGTGAAGCATACTTCTTGCATATTTGATACGGGCCTTCCCAATTTTGTGCCATTTTTTTCACCTTCGAGAGGTTTGTTTTTTTCTCGCTTCCTTAGCACCAGGTCCCCTACTTCGATTGAACGAATTTTAACTTGTTTGTCAAAGTATCTTCTCGTGGCCCCGTGATATTCTTCCATTCGTGCCGCTGCTAGATCCCTTCTTTCTTCTATGAAGTGCAATTCGGCCTGTAGGTTGTCCTCATTCCGCTCTGGGCTATAATGCACCGTTCGGTGTGTAGGAACTAGGACCTCCGTTGATACTTTGGCCTGGAAGCCATAAGCAAGGGCAAATGGAGTTTCTCCTGTGGCCGTTCGAGGTGTGGTCCTGTAAGTCTATAGGATATAATTTAACTGATCAGGCCATGATGAGGATTATTCTTCCAGTTTCTTCTTCATGCCGTCCATGATGGTACAGTTCATATTCTCTACTTGCCCATTCGCCAGGGGGTATGCCACGGATGCTCTGGAATGCTTGATTCCCCATTTGATAAGGTAGTTCTCAAAATTCCGGCTCACGAACTGCCTTCCATTATCTGTTACAATCTGTTCGGGGAGTCCGAAACGACAAATGATATTCTTCCAGACAAACTTTTGACATTTGACATCTGTGATGCTAGCCAGTGGCTCGGCCTCCACCCATTTGGTGAAATAATCTATCCCCACAATGATGTACTTGTTGTTCCCAGGGGCAGTAGGTAAGGGACCTAGCAGGTCGATCCCCCATCTAGCGAATGGGAGGGTCACCGTCATTGGAGTGTAGAAAGTGGTTGACCGTTCGAGGACCGACGCGTATAGTTGGCATACTTTGCATTTTCTAGTATGCGCAAAGCAATCTTGTTGGATGGTTGGCCAATAATACCTTTGCAGGATGACTTTTCTGGCCAGTGTCTTGGGCCCTTGGTGGCTTGAGCAGATGCCTTCATGAATTTCTTCCATTACGGCCACCGCTAGATCGGGTGGGAGGCATTTCAAATATGCCCCCCCAAACGTCTTTTTGTACAACTGTCTGTCCACCAGCTCGAACATGGAAGCCCTCCTCTGAATGCATTTTATCTGATAAGCGGGATTTTTATCTTGTGGGAGGGTTCCGTCTTTTAAGTAGTTGGTCATATATATGACCCAACTGGGGACGGCATAAGATATGGCCTCGATCTGGAGCACCATGATTGCTGGGGTTGCCAAGGTTTCCCGATGTGCAAAACGTTGGATATGAGCTGGAATCTCCCGTGCCCAATCATGGAGTGCTGCATTTTCCAATTTGGATAAGATGTCTGCTTCGGTATTTTCTATTTTGGATATTTGGTCGAGCACCACCTGTTCAAATTTGTTTATCTATTCGTCGACTAACTCTTTGTATGCCTTCATTCTTTCCTCTTTAGCCTCAGCTGTGCCATTTACTTGATTTACCACCAATAGACTATCGGACCGGACTTTTAACCGATCGGCGCCCAGGGTCTTCGCATATTTTAAACCCGCAATAAGGGCCTCATACTCAGCCTCATTGTTGGTTACTTTGAAGTCAAAATGAATGGAGTAATATGCTTTGAACCCTTCGGGCGATGTGATCACAACTCCGGCTCCACAACCCTTGGCACTAGCTGCACCATCCACATACATCTCCCACCAGTTATCCATCACATTGTTCTCTGAATCTATTTCCGAAGGTCGAGCGGTACATTCTGCAATGAAATCCGCCAGGGCCTGCCCTTTGATAGTAGGTCGAGGCCTGAAATCCACCTCATATTGCCCGATCAGGAGACTCCACTTTGTAATACGCCCACTTGCCATTGGGTTTCTCAAGATGGTGGCGAGTGGCTGAGTAGTATACACAGTTACCGGATGTGTCTAGAAATATGGTGCTATACGTTTAATAGCAGCTATCAGGGCCAGTACTGTTTTCTCCAGTAAGGTGTACCTGGTTTCCGGCCCGTTCAAAGCCTTGCTTACAAAATAGATCGGCCGCTGGATGCCATCTTCTTCTTTCAATAATATTGTGCTCACGGCCAGGTCAGCTACAGCAAGGTACATATGCAGGTGTTCCCCTGGATCGGGTTTTGTCGAGACCAGGGGAGAAGATAGGTATGCCTTGAAATCTTCAAAAGCCGTTTGACATTCGGCGGTCCATTCAAAAGGGTTGGCTTTTTTCATGATCTGGAAGAATGGAATAGCTCGATCGGCTAGCTTGGATAGTAATCTGCTCAGAGCTGCTAACCGACCGGTCAATCTCTGCACTTTTTTTAGGTTTCTAGGAGCCTCCATATCCACAATTGCCTTTACCTTCTCAGGATTGGGCTCAATCCCCTTCTCGCTCATCATGTATCCCAAAAACTTGCCCCCTCTCACAGCAAAAGCACATTTTTTGGGATTCAGCCTCATGTAAGCTTTCTACATTATCTCGAACACCTTTTCTATGTCCAGGATATGATTCTCCTTCTTCCGGCTTTTGATTAGGATATCATCAACATAAGCCTCCATTGTGACTCCCAACACTTCTTTGAAAAGCATCCCGATCATCCTCTGAAAAGTTGACATTGCGTTCTTTAATCCGAATGGCATGACAATATAGCAAAACACACCATCCGAAGTAACGAACGCTGTTTTCTCTGCATCATCTGGGTGCATGAAAATGTGATGATATCCCCGGAATGCATCCATGAAGCTCAACAATTCACATCCGGCCGTTTCATCTACTAACAGATCGATCCTCGGCACCGGATAAGGGTCCATGGGACAAGCTTTATTCAGATCCGAGTGATCCACGCACATCCTCCAAGTCGATTGTTTTGGAGCTAGGACCACATTGGATAGCCATTCGACATGGATTACCGGACGGATGTGTTTTATTCTCAGCAAGGTGGCCACTTCCTTCTTTGTGACATCCCGCCGTTCGGTTGCTTGGTATCGTTTCTTTTGCTGGACTGGTTTTGCATCAGGCCGAACGGCAAGCTTGTGACAGATTATCTCTGGGTCAATGCCCAACATATCTTCCGGTCCTCGGGTGAATAACACCTGAAACGTTTTTAGGATGGCAATCACGCCATCCCGAATGTCAGCCTCCAGATCCACCCCGATAACTACCTTTCGGTTCGGGGGGAGTCCAAGTCAATTTGCTCGAGGAGAGTGGCAGGTTCTGGATGCGCCTCGAACTCCGTTCGGTGGGTCTCCACCTCAATACTGTTAACCCGCATTCCACGGGTGTTCATCTGCTTTAGGGCCTCTCGGTAGCGTGTTCGGGCTGTAGCCGGATCAGTTCTGGCCACCCCAACCCCAGTGTCCGTGGGGAATTTGATGCACGAGTGGCGGACAGAGGCTATTGCCTCCAGATCTTCCAATCCCGGTCGGCCCAAAATGGCATTATGGGCACATTTTATATCCACCACCACGAACGTCATTCGGAGTGATGCCTTGTGCGTTTCGTCCCCAATTTCAACTAACAATTGAATGGTCCCCTCAGCCTCAATACAGTTACCGGTGAAGCTTGCCAGTGGGGTTCTTAGGTGGGTCAGTTGACTTCTCTGTAGGCCCATTTTCTCGAACGATTGTAAATACAATACATTCACACTGCTCCTCGTATCGATCAGCACCCGGCGAATCAAAGCATTGTCAATGAACATGCTCACCACCAATTCATCCCTGTGCGGGCTTGGCGAGTTAGGTAAATCAGCCGGCCCAAACGTGATTGGGTCCGTCCTTCCTTTCTTCTGGGGAGGAGTGGAGATGGATCCTATATAAAGACTTCACTCGAACCTTTTCCGTTCAGCGTTCGAATCCCCTGTTTCCCCGCCCCAAATATGACTTTGACCTCCATTCGAGGTTTCTTTCCGGGGCCTCCCGAGCCCTCTGGTTCATCCCTGGGAGGAATATATACGTCATTCTGGGGCTGGGCATCTCGTTGGGCATCCCGTCGCCAGCTGTTGGGTTTCCTGATCGGTTTTAAAGTGCCTACCGCACTTGGGTCTTTACTTACGTACTTGCCCAGATGACCCCGCCGGATCAAGTCCTCAATAGCCGTTTGTAGTGCCCTACAAGCGTTGGTGGCATGACCTTTCTTGTTATGATATTTACAAAAAGCAGACTCATCTGCTCCCATATAATTTGAAGAATCAGTCGGAAGGGGAATGTTGTCCTTCTCGTTCTGATAAATGGTTGCCACGGACAGGACCAGGGGAGTAAATCGCCCTTGCTTAGGAGGGAGAGCGGCCGCTGGGGTAGGACCCAGCCGATCGGCCATCTTGATTGGGGCAGAAGGCGCAACGACCTTGTCCCTGATCATAATCTTTTCTTCCAGGGCAGCATGCTTGCGGGCTCTGTCTAATACCTCGGCATACGCCGTACCTGGATACTTCTTCAAATCCTTGTATAATTCTCCCGTTCAGAGAGCGTTAGTGAATAGGGTGATGTCGGTATCATCCGTCATATTTCCGACCGTCAGAGTTTCGTCCCTCCATCTTTTCAAGAATTGATTGAGGGTTTTCTTGGAGTTCTGCTTCACGCTAGTCAGATAGCTGAAATGCCGTTTTGGGTTGGCACTGGAGGCAAATTGGGCCAAGAACAACGTTGATAGTTCGGCAAAACTGTTGATCGACCCAGGTTGCAGGGTCCCGAACCATTCTTGAGCGGGTCCTCTGAGCGTACTGAAGAACAATCAGCAGATGGCAGCCTCGGACGCCCCTAGTAGCATGAGTCCTCCTTGATAACTCCTTAAATGGACATGAGGATCGCCCACCCCATCATAAATCTGACCGGTCGGTGGTTTGCCACCTCCCTGGATATCCGCATACATGATTTCCCTGGTGAAAGGGGAAGTGATCCCGAGCTGGATCGGAATAGGTTGTACGGGCGCCCTATTCATCTGATCTCAAATCCGTATACTCCCGATCCCAGTGCCTCTGAGTGGCCCTAGTATAATTCCGTTCGTCATGTTGGAAATGACGGCCAATAGGAGTAGGTCCCCTGGCTTGTGACCCGATCGGGGTCCGGTTACTGGGAATATGATGCGTTGTTGTTGGAGCGCCACGACGATTATCCCGATGGGCCCGTGAGTGGGATGACGCCATGGTCGTTTCTGTGTGGGGAGTTTCCCCTGTAAAATTGGATCCTCCTTCTTCCTCGTTTGCCATATGCTGCATGACCTGGGCCATATCTCGCATGGCCTGAGGATTCCTCCTTAGGGCTTCAGGAATTACAAAGTCCCCATCATAATGAGGATATGATCCTCGACTGGATTGTCCCTGAGGGGTTTGATTTCTCGGAGTGTGACTTCTTCCGTGACGGTGCGAACCATCATTTGTGTGATAAGAACTGATTCTGACCATTTTCAAAAATAGTTGTTTTGGATAATTGAATGTGAAACTTTTTGAACAGATTCCCACAGACGACGCCAATGTTGAGGTTAAGTCCCGTTGATCCGAAAGCCCAACACGAACTTTGGATATATCAGGAAAAGATCAGAATCAAAGTGTATAACAAAATATAAAAGATGAATCAATTAATACCCAAAAGCCCACTTGTATTAATTAACATGTCTGATTACAAGGAAACTTCCCGATCGGTAGGTCGGAGCAGTGCTTTTAATACAAGAAACAAGAGTAATAATGCTATTCTAGAGCTTGAGTATCAAAATACTAACCCTTACAATGATATTAAACCTTCTATTTATACTAATGGAGAGCATGGACTGCTCTATGCTGATTGGCTGTTGTTTCACCGACTTGATCACCCATGTTTCCACTTGCTGATGTCACCATCTGGCATTAATTGCACCTGACCACTTGCTGGTTGTCCGTTGCTGAAACGGGATGCTGGACCATGCGGAAGACGCTGTCAAATTGACCCAAGTATGATATATGACCCGAACCCCATTCGGTATGTCTGCTTTCTGGGTCGGCCTCTACTTGGACCGAACCCCGTTCGGTATGGATTCTTCACTGGGCCTACTCATCATAGGGTAATGGACTCGTTGTTTGGGCCGGGTATCCTGGGCCTTTTTAATCCGGGTATTGGGCCTCCGGGTCAATATCCCAACAATATATATATATATATATATATATATATATATATATATATATATATATATATATATATATATATATATTATGTAACTATGTATGTTGTATTTCAGAATACTATCACGTTTCCTTATAAATCCTAGTTGTGTTATGTATGTAGAGCATCATGTAATTAAGTTATGTACACTTCTCTCGTAATATTGTGATGTTTTTATTGAGGTGGACACTGATCAGACTATATTTAAACAAATCATGTAATGTTAGACTTAAAGATATTACAATGGATCGGATTTTGACAATCTTTGTATTTTTATACCATAGCAAAGTTAATATAAGTTTTTGAAACAAAATTATAGCAAAAAGGATTAAAGTTGTAATATTTTTAGCCTCGAAATATACATTGATGCAGTCATACTAGTACAATCTTTGTAAGTTTTTTTTTATAACCCGGTGGCAGATCTTTGTAAATTTGTATGTGCCTTAGAAAATCTTTACAGCAATAGAACATATATTTCTCACATATCTTCCCTAAATTAATTATATGTGTGTGATGAATAAACTAACCAACTTTAGAACCTAACACGCGCATAAGCCTAGGCAAGCATTTATTACTTTCCTTTTGTTTTCAATTACACACTATATGGTAACAAACATTTATTACTATACATTTTTTAATTAATTAATATCTTAATACCAATGCATTTTTAAATCACACCGGTCATCCAATTTTGACTCCGGAATTCCATGTCAAAGTATAATTAAGTTACAAGGTAATACATGCAATTTAGTAAAAAAACTATCTTTTATGTATTAAAAATAGTTGTGATAAAATAATAATAATAAAAGTATTATTTTGGCACATAAGGTTTCCTTTCCGTTGTTTTATTTATAGTTTGCGCAATCATATAATTTTTTAAAGTTGTAATATACTTTTGATCCATTATTCGTGCTCAAAGTGGATTTATGATTTATCTATTGTAACTAGACGATAAACCCGTGCATTGCACGGGAAATCTAGGGACCTTTTGCACGGTTTATCAAACTTACCGACCATTTTAGTTTTTTCTCATACTTCATATAATTTTTTCTAATACAGAGAAAGTATAAGTTTTTTAGATAACAAAAACGAAAGAAAAGTTAGCAAAGTTTCATGAGACATAATGAGTATAAGTTTTACAATTTTCAATTTATGAACCTCACTTTTCTAATTTGATGTTACTAACCGTCACTAAGAAGTTGTTCTGTTCGTCATATTCTTATTGCTTAGTTGCTTATTCATTATTCTTAATTTATTGAGACTGGATTAAATATAAAAAATCAGATCAGATCATAAAGATTCAAACGTATAGTTATAGTTAGGGAAAATGTATAATTATAGTTATAATTGTATTTAGAATTATAATTATAATTACAACTATAATCGCAATTTATAGTTGTAGTTATTATAATTACACTTATAATTATAGCTATTATTACAATATGACTATAACTATAATTATAATTCAAACAATGACACTAATATTATTCCCTAAGTTTTTAATTCAAAAAATATGACCACTTTAATTTCCCCTAAAAACTGACCCGCATCCCAGGTCTTCTCCATCGCGTGAGAAGAGACCAAGTCGCCCAGATATACGCATCCCGGGTCTTCTTCCCTCTCCAGACCGACGCATCCACCAGAGCTTCGTCAAAGATGACATAGCTCGCCGGCTCCACCAGCAGATGCCGCTCGTCTCAATTTCGATTCTCTTCTTCGCCTTTCTTCTTCGTCGATGAACGAATCTCGCTGTGAATGGAGGGCGAACGCGGCAAGGGTTTCGGTTCTTCTCTTCTTCTTCATCTCTTCTATCGCCTCCCGTTCGAAATCAATTGACCGATGCCGGTTCCGGATCCGCCAACGTCGATGGACGACGAATCGGATCTGCCGGATCCACCGCCCTCGAAGTCAGAGAGGGGCCTGAACAGCCGGACCGCCTCTTCCTCTGCCGCTTGGCCGTCACTGCGTGGTTTCAGATCTGGGTGAGTGTGGTGGGCAGCTATGGAGGTGGGCTGGCCTGATAGAGAAGAGTCTGTGTGGCTGTCCGCTGGGGCTGGGGGCTGTGGAAAAGGGGCTGGTGAGGCAGAGGGCTGGGGTGACGCAGTGGAGGGGGTTGGGTTAGGCAGGGGCTGGGGTGACATAGGGGAGGAGGTTGGGGTGAGGCAGGGGCTTGGGTGTGGTGGTTGCAGTCGTTAGCCGGAGTCGGTGGCTGCTGGAGGCGGTGTCCAGCGGAGGTAATGGGAGTCACTTTGCACGGCTGAGTTCATTATCACTATCCGTGTTGCCATGTTTTTTATTATTCCAGTCAAAGCCACGAGACATGTGTCACAAAGGTGAGTTTCACTGACTACGGTTGGTCACTAGGGGCGTCAGGGTTTACTATGGATTTGAGCGGTAGAGTCATTCGGGTTTTAGGGTGGCAGTGTCACTAGCTGGGCAGACACTAACAGAGGTGTCACACAGTCGATGGTGTTTCTAAGTGGGGTGTCGTTGGGTGGCGGCGGCCAGTGATTGTGACTCCCGGCCTCGCAGGGTCAACATTGTTACTCTTCCAATGTCTTTATAGGAACTCTCAAGAACTCTGGTACATCTTTATAAACCAATACAAACATTTTATCACACACTTTGTCCTCACTTTAATACTTTCAAGAACTCTGAGACAATTCCAAGTTGCTTCCATGCAAGCAAGCTTACTTATGATGAACTCTCTTAAAAGAAGATACACATTATTGATATGAGTAGTACTATTGATCATTTTAAACTAATCTCAAGTATTACAATCATCCCCATTTAAGAACGCAACGTTCTCGTTGCGCTCATAAATCCATCTCAATCAAACCCTAGAATCTTCTATTGCTAAGTGCCCGTTTGATTCCACCAGATCCACACTTAACTTGGCGTTCTTAACATATGAGCTCCCTTAAAAGGAGATACACATAGCCAGGCCCGGTCCTGACAAATGAGAGGCCCTGTTCAAAAGAAAAATCGGAGGCCCTAATATTTAATACAAAAAATACTAATAATAAAATAAAAAAGTAATATCATATTTTATAATTATACTACATACTAAAATGCAATTCTTCTTTGACTAATACACCAAGAACATCAAAATCACATCCAATATTTTGAAATTAAACTACATTTATTTAAATAATGATATCCTTCTAAGATTCTTTGAAATAAAGTCATCGATAAGGTCTTCATATGCAATCTTCTCCAATATGTCGCTCTCAATTGCAACTAAAGCCAATCCATTAAGTCTTTCTTGTGTCATTGTTGACCGCATGTAAGTCTTTAACGCCTTCAATTTTGAAAAGCTTCGCTCTGCAGTTGCAACAGTAATGAGAATAGTCAACAAAACTCTATATGCAATAACCGCATTAGGAAAGCAATCAAGACGTTTTAAAAATTTCAAGATATCAACATGCCTCATATTCTCCATTGGCAAAAAGTCTTTAAGTAACTTTAATTCTACATATAATTGTTCATCCTTTTTAAGTGATGCTTCAAGACAACTACAACAAGATTTCAAATTGTTATCATCTAATAAACGCAACCTTTCGGAGGTAAATAAAAACCCAAAAATATTCTCATATTGTTGATATTATTCAAATCTTGTGGTAAGTGATGTTATTGCTTGATCAACAATGCATAAGAAATAATTAACTCTAAACGACTCTTGTGCAGATTGGGAAACACTAGAACACTCATCATCTGCATTCTCATCAAATTGCCTTTTTCTTCGAATTTGCCGCTTTTGAGGAAATACCGCGGCAATGTTTAATTCAATACAAATGTTCGATGCAATTTCTAAGGCACTTGAGAAACCAGTTTCTCTATAGTTTTCAAAATAAGAAATCAACCCCTTTAATTTTTCAATAGCAACATCAAGAAGCATGTCAATTTTTTGCAAATCCTTGCTAACTAAATTAACAGCATATAAAATTTCATACCAAATAACTACTGCCACAATGAATTCAAAATTACCAAGATCATTTTCTGCTAAAGATTTTGCTTCGCTCCTAATTTTGGAATCATTATCTTATAGCTTTAACACTATCAACACGACTCTCCCAACGAGTAGATGACAATGATTTAAGAGTTAATCCCTTTACATTTTCTTTCAAAATTTGCCATCTTTTAGTGGAATTTGCAAAAATTGTATACATACGTTGAATAACTCCAAAAAAATCCTTAGCTTTACCACAAGTATTAGCCATGTCACATAAAGTCAAATTAAGGCTATGACAACCACAAGGAGTATAAAAAGCTCTAGGATTTAAATCCAACAATTTTTTTTGCACTCCTTGATGTTTTCCTTTCATATTAGACCCATTATCGTATCACTGTCCTCTTACGTTATCAAGCTCAAGATCAAGAGAGACCAATTCATTTTGCATAACATCAAAAAGGCCTTGACCAGTCGTATCATTAACATTCAAAAACCCTAAAAATGATTCCTCAATGCAAACTGAGTTTGACGAGACATCCACATATCTCAATATTAAAGACATTTGTTCTTGATGACTTATATCAGGGGTACAATCAAGTATCACAGAAAAGTATTTTGCTTGTTTGATTTTTTCAATAATTACAGATTTAATTTGAGAACCAAGCAAGAGTATTAACTCGTTTTGGATCCTATGCCCTAGATAATAATAATGAATTTCATCATTTTTAATACGTTGAACATGTTCTTGAACAATAGGGTCAAACTTTGCCAACATCTCAATTAAGCCCAAAAAATTTCCATTACTGTTTTGATACAACTTCTCATTCGTACCACGAAATGCAAGATTATGTTTAGCAAGAAATTTCACCACCGAAACAATTCTCAACAACATCTTTCTCCAATGCTCTTTTTCTTTTTCGAAAAGTTTTTGAGAAGTTTTATCGATCGTTTGATTTTTCTGCAATCTTAAACGCAAATCATACCATGTAGTCATAATTTTAAATATTTTACAGCAAAAACAAAAAACTTTATCAATTTCCTTTGAATAAACTAGCCATTCTCTATCACACTTCTCTCTATTTGGTAAAATTCTAGTGTAAAATGCAGATGAAAACCTTCTTGATGATTGATCTTTAGGACCCTTAGTGATAGATAAATCTCTAATTGGACCCTTTTCAACTAAATTATTAATCATGTTACAGTTAAGAACATCCCAATTTCTTGGATGAAATATATCAATACTTTCAAAAACATCATTAGCAACAACATTATCATCAAATTCACAACTAGAATTAACAATGCCATCAACATTATCATTAGCAGTTGCACCAAGATCATCATCAACAACATTAACAGTTGCACCAACACAATCATCAACATCAACATCATTATCAGTTGCACCAACAATATCATCAACATCAACACCACCGTTAGCACAAGTATTTTCATTCGCAAAAACACTTTGTGGTTCTCTTGTAACAAATTTTTCTAAAGCTCTTTTTTGAGATAAAATAAACTCATTTGTTTTTTTTTTCTTCATTCGTTTTTCATATCCGGATTCATATTTTCTAACTCTTGGAGCCATTTTCAAATATCAATTTATTAAATTCTAATTTATAAATTATAAGATGTAGATGAATCCAAAATTCCAAATTAACAATTACAAAGTATAAACTAGGAAATGTGAATGGGATTATGGGAACAAAAACACCTGAAGATTGAATTGAAGTCCTGAAACAGTCCAAACAGATTGTGTGCCAAACTGCCAAAGTGCCAATGCCCACCGCAGCACCGCCCCACCCTCGACTCGGCCTCAAGTCCTCACTCGGCTGCTTTCATCTGCGAGTATGCGCAGGTTCTGGGTTTCGCAGATGGCTTCCGTCCATTAGTCTGCTAGGCGATTTGCTCAACTTGAGAAGAATAGAAGGTATTTAAGATTAAAATCTAACGGTAAAAACAATAAATTGATTAAATTTCATACCTCTCCGACGTTTTAGTAGTTTCGCCGCTTCGATTTCTCTCAATCGCAGATTCCCAGTCTTCTTGGTCTTCGTAGTTCGTCCGTTCGTCGCTTCGATTTAGGCATTTAGCCATTCCGCGGTACGTCGTTACTCGTTAGGGAAGTAAAGAGGCGGACGACTTTTTTTTGTTTTTATTGGATCAGGCCTTTTTTCGAATTATTAGTTATTACTCTTTACTAATGGGCCTAGCCTAGGTATACTACTACACTTAAAAAAATTGGGGGCCCTCCAAAATTGGAGGCCTTGTGCAGCTGCTCCAGTTGCACCTGGGCTGGGCCGGGCCTGCACATAGCTTGTTGGTAAAAGTAGTACTATTAATTCTTTTGAGCTAATCTCATGTACTACAATGATGGTGGGTGTCACCGTAACACCAATGGATGGGTAATACAATCAGAAGGAGAAGTGAAATTTAAACAACCACGTGATATAGAAAGTGAAACCCGTGCCAACTTGTGAGCTATTCCATTCACAGACATATTATAGTGAATGACGTCTATACTAACTTCATTCTCAAGATTATATCTAATGTCTTATATAATTGTGTCAAAATAGGACTCACCCTCCCCATCCTTTAAGCTTGTAAGAATCAAGAGATAGCCTGTCTCCAACTTTACATTTGTCCAGCCCTATTGTTTGACCAACGACACTGTTTCTCGTACCCTTTGGCCTTCGATATCCGAGTCCAAGCCTAGTCTGTTGTTGCTGCTTGACATCCTCCCTGAAGGAAGTTTTCGTGCTCGTCTCTTGCTACCCAAGACCAAGCTCACTTGACCTGTTCGGAGTCCAATTTCGCATGCCCGAAGACCAAGCTTCTTCCAACTGACACTCAACATCCATGTTCTTCCAAACCTTTTCATTTAGAGACTTCTAGAGACTCCATGTCATAGAAAAAATTGAACCCATATCCCGAACCATTTCTAACAAATCTAGTCCCAAGCTTATGTTGGGCAACAATTATTACCTTTTTTTGTTTAAATACATGTTATACTCCGTATCTCATCGAGGGTATGATTAAAAGTAATTGCTCTTAATAGGAGTAAAATATAGCACTTTAATCTAAATATTTCCCTAAATAAGATTAAACATTACATTTCTACTCCTAATCTAAATACTTAATACTCCATCTGTTCCATAAAGAAGTTTCCATTTCGGTTTACGATGTTTGACTGCCGATAGAGCAATTCGATCCCTGTTCACACTGGGATTAATTTTAGTAAATAAAATTTACTTATTCAGAAACTACAATAAAAAATTTACAAAGTTGATCAAGAAAAATTAAATTTGATAAAAATCTACTACCTCCGTCCCTTAAAACTTTGCCAAAGTTGACCGACACGGAGTATAATAAAGTAAAAACTATGTGGTTGAGGTTTGTGCAAAGGAGAGAAATAACAGAAACCACAAAATAATTGATTAAAAGGGAAAGTGGCAAAGTTTTTTGGGACGTCCCAAAAAGGAAAGATGACAAAGTTTTAAGGGACGAAAGGAGTAATATATAAAACAAAAGATTAAGAGTGCTTTAAGTTAAACAAGTGAATAATGAATTAGAACTTCATTTTGGGACTGAGATAGTATAATTAATTCCCCCCAGTCCCCTTGGATAACCGGGTCAGTCCAGTGACGGTGGAGGCGGCAGCAAACTGGTGGAAGACGAATTCCGATAATTGGCGGCAACAACGATCGCAGATCAACCGGCAGCAACTTCTGCATCAAGTCTTCCATGTTATTCTTGTCCAAGCTTAAACAATACTCCTATTTTGAGAAATTTAAAAATCTATTCATATTTTTACACTTTCTTCACGTTTTACTCATATTTCGGGAGAATTTTAAAAAATGATATGTTTCGTTTGTATTCATTTAATACTCCCTCTGTTTCACGGGACCTTGTCATCTTTTTTTTTATTTGTCCCAAAAACTTTGTACTATTCTAATTTCATCTATTCCTCCATGCATTTCTTCTCTATGCAAACCTCATTCATAGTGTTTTACCATTCTAATTTCAACTATTCCTCCATGCATTTCTCTGAGTCTTTTTTCAGATTGATGCTAATTATTTAATTAATTACGAAATTAGGGCTGGGTTAAAAGTTATTACCGATATACTGCTGCGAGTAACCATGGTCGGGCAAAGTCGCCAAACCGTTTGGCGACTTATAAGTTGCCATCCGGTCTAGCGACTTATAAGTCGCCAAACAGTTTGGCGACTTTGCCTTTCAAAAAAACAGGTCGCCCACCTTCTGCAAAACAGAACGGAAAACAGCAGCCCCAAGGCCCAAGCAAACTCCACCTCCGGCAATTCGAAGCTCCAAGTGCGACGACTCTCGTACGAAAGCTCCAACTCCAGCGACATCCCTCCACCTTGCTAAGTAAACTCCACCTCCATCTTCTTCAACACTCCTAGGTAAATTAATCTCCATTTCATCTCATATTTGATTTTAGGGTTTAGAATGTATAAAATCGAATTTTTAAATTTGGAATTGATATGTGAATTGAGTTGTTGTGAAATATGAATATGTATGAAATGTCGAATTTTAATGTTGACTTCGATGTAATATTTTGAATTTATTGTGTAATGTTTTGAATTGGTTAGGTGTGGTTTTGTTTGTATAAAGTCTGTATATTAATATAACTCATCAATTATCATCATATATTGTTATTAGAATATGGATTTCTCCAACTTCTCAATTTTTGTAGGCACTATGGAGCTGGCAGCGGATCCAGGACCGATTGATCCTTCTGTCCTTACATTGCAGGCCACACATAGGACTGAGGACGTGTGGCGTGGCGTGGATGTGCAGGTTGATAGGTGTCGAGAGCACCTCCATAGTTTGTCGCACGTGGAGGTGGACGATAGAGTTTTAGCTTATGTTAGAGCTCACGGTTTTTTTTTGAGTACACAGATTGGTGGGTACTGTCCCACTTGATAGAGCTCTAGTCACCGCTCTTCTTGAGCGTTGGAGGCAGGAGACTCACACATTTCACCTCCCAGTTGGTGAGGTGACAGTGATATTGGGAGATGTGGCTGTTTTGACTGGCTTACAAGTCCATGGGAGAGCGGTGACAGGTACAGCATGTCGGCCATGGGTTGAGGATGTGGAGCGATGGTTGGGTGTTCACCCCCTTCTCCGAACAGACATTCGTGGATCATCTCTGAGGATGTCATGGCTGAGGGAGCATTTTGTTGTTATTCCTCCAGAGGCAGATGGGGTGATGATTCAGCAGCATCCACGAGCATACATTTTGATGTTTATGGGAGCTTCCATTTTTGCAGACAAGAGTGGGAATGAGGTTCAGGTGTTGCCATTGCCGATGCTAGAGATATTTGATGTAGCTGGACATTTCAGTTGGGGTAGTGCCACTCTAGCGTATCTTTATAGGCAGCTCTGTCGAGGTTGTCAGAGTGAGAGCACGGAGGTTTTTTTTTTGCTTTTGTTACAGCTTTGTTCATGGGAGTACATTCACATTGGGCATCCCATTATATCACGATACCATGGCTAGATGGACTCCCACTTCATGACCAGCCTCCACATCTCCTTGGACCACGTCATCGACGGAGCGAGGACCCTCTGGGGCGTCGGTATGTTTTACAGGACTATATTTATGTTATTGTATGTTCTGAATAATTATATGAATTATATTTATATTAATATGTACTACATGAACGGTTAGATGGCTATTTGCTGATCTTTGTCGCACATCATCGACTACTGGACTCGGTTTCTATAGAGATGCATTTGATCGCATGTCGGATGACTAGGTTTGTTGCACATCATATAAATTACTTATCATATGAAAAATAGTAAGACTAATTTTATTTCCTTTTCAAACAGATTACATGGATGCCATATACAGCCCAGATGTTAGAGGAGTTGCCCCGACAGGACGAGCGCACTATGATATATGGCGAGCATGTGTCCCGTTGATCTTTTTTGACATTGTTGAGCTTCATTTTCCAGATCGTATACTGAGGCAATTTGGCTATGAGCAGGTCATTCTAGTACCTGTCGACACATGTGTAGATCTCCATAAGCTGGATAGGCGTGGGAAGCCTATAAAGGATTGATCGCTCAGACATGTTAGATACGTCACTGTGTGGGAGAGGCGAGCAGAACTTGTTGTGATTGGGACGCCTACATTCGTCCCATCTATCTGTGTAGGCTACATGAGATGGTATTACAACATCACACGGCTGTTTGTCTCTCCTTCTTTCAGACTCCCTACTCACCATTACCAGCCTAGTTCCATGACTTTATACTTGACGGTGAGTGTGCTACTAATTACAAAAGTATTTCATGTTCTTTATTTAAGATTTTATTTATTTCAAAATAATTATAATTCATGTTTCACATTTCAGACACGAGCATTGCAGCGTATACATGAGCGAGCGACTACCACAGTTAATGATACACATGACGTGGACATGTACGGCCAGGTTCTGACGGCCATCACTTCGTTGTGTTCAGATGTGTTGGGCCGAGTGGACTATGGACATCTTATACATATGACCCCCTCTCAGGATTATATGGCATCAACATCATCAGCAGCAGTGGTGGGTTCTACATCTCAGACTCAGCGAGACAGAGTTGTTCTTCAACCACGACAGCGGCGTAGGTGTATGCGTCAACAGCCACAACTCCATGACGAAGACGATCAAGAAGACCATGAAAACTTGTGGTCTCTCTATTATTGAACTTAATCATGTACACCAAATGTTGTAGAAACACTTCACTTTTTTACATATTTTTACCTTCAAACTAATGAATATTGTGTTATTAGTATTTTGTCATTTGTTTATGAAGTGTTGATGTGTTTGGTTATGCATATCGGATGTCTACACGCTGTTTTTATACTGTATTTTTGAGAATGTGGGTCGCTTTGTATCATTTCTACCAAATTGTGTTTTGTACATGTTCTGTAAGTCGTTAAACGGTGAATTGCATTTATCGGGATCCATTTAGGACAGTTTGGGTGTTAATGTTTTTGGGGAAGGGCAAAGTCGTCAAACCGTTTGGCGACTTTGCCCGACCATGGCCACTCCCTAGGGGTGGGATCGGTCCGGTCCGGGTCGGGTTTTTGCTAAACCCGGAAAGTACCCGTAAGGTATCGGGTTATGAAAATTAGGGACCGAAAAAAGCCCACTATATTTGGTCCGAGTCGGGTTTTTTGTATCCCGGGTTCGGTCCGGGTTCGGGTTGGGTCGGTTAGAGCCCGAATGTAAAATCACTCATTTTTCTTTTATATTTTAAAATCTATTTTCAAATAAAATTAATAAAAGTACAAACCGTAAATAAAATTAATAAAAAGCACAAATATTAGTCTTCAAAATCACCAAGAATTCAAATTCAAAGAAGACACTTATCATAATATTTTGTTTAAGATGCATAAAAATAAGTAATATAGGTGTTCTAAAAATGTTATGAAATAAAATCTATGGATAAAAATGTGACTAAAGTTACTATAAATATGTTTTAATGATCATTACGGTAAATAAATTGAACATATTTGTGGTCACTAAAAGTTATTAAGTCATTTTTTCGTCCATCATGATTATAACCATATATTAGGAATTAATTTATAAATTATATTAGTATATTATATTGATTTAATATTAATGCTAATTGTTTCGGGTTTTATCGGTCCGGACCGGGTTATAGATTTTAGGACCCGTTAAAGAGCCTGAAATTTCGGGTTTGGCCCGGTTTTTTTTATTCGGGCCGGTCAAAAAGAAAAAACCCAGACCGATATCATAATTCGGGCCGGACCAGGACCGGTTTCCGGGTTTCGGTTCGAGTTTTCCCGCCCCTACTACTCAGTCCTAATTTCGTAATTAATTAATTAATTAGCATTCCGTTGCAGCCCCAAAATATTTGCTCCTACCTCAAAGTGTGATTCGATTCTGAGAAGCTATTCTATGGTTGCAGCTCGGTTAATGGAGAATGACAAATGTCACATGTTTACTGCGGTCCCCACCCACCTCCTTCAATGCAACGCTCCCTGACCTCCCCTTCTTTTTCTCAGCTCAGCTCTACACTCTGTCGCTGCTGATATATGAATATCCCCAACACCTTTCCGACATTTCCTCCGATGGCCGGAAACTTATCGTCAGAGTTACATGAAGTCCGAGCCCCCGAGGTAGGCCGTCGTTTCAGTATATTCTTTGTGGCTACTACTTGGTCTTTACTCACTTCTCCCGGCCCGCCTGATACTTGCGACTTGCGAGTATTTGTCTTTCCAGTTTTCAAAAATTTATCCCAGAATCTGTATAACTTTATATTCCATAGTTCCAAAATTCGTAGTTGGGAGTATTAAATTTTCAAACACCCACTCCCCCCAAGAAGAAAGAATTTTATTTGGAATCATACTTTCATTTGAATCCACATGGTTCCAAACAGTAAACAGATTATAATACTCCGTACTATGAACAGATTGCAGAACGACCCAAAAAAATATGGGGTTGGTTGTCAGTTTTGTCACTCAACGAACATAAAAATATTCTAAAAAAGTACCACTTCGTATTATTATTATATACACTGAATCAGGAATACAGCATACCCCTTTTTTCTCGGCCAAGCATCTTCATGTTTGTCTTTGAAGCAAAGTCCTCTTTTTTCTTCATCTTTTGTTTTCTTAAACGTTGCCCAAATACGTGTATAATACAAAAGACTAGCCAAAAGCCTTCAATTCAAACGATTGCTAATGACTTTTATAAGTATCAACCCATTGGGTATGCGCGCTACTGTTTATTCTTTGCTCTTCATGATTTTCATAATACGGCCGAAGTAGTAATCTCTCCGCGATGATGGTTGTGTAGTCTTTTTCAGATTTGAGATGTCTGTCGCTTTCCCAGAATTTTTTAATTAAGGACCTTTGGGCTTATTATGTCCACTACACGTTTGAAGATCAGTTTTTTATGTTTCATTTTATATTTTTGAAATGGAGTAGATGCCTGCTACCAGCTGACTGTTACGCAGTTCTGCATTTAATGTTTCTTTTGTCCTTAATTCTTCTTTATATGTGTCGATTGACGATCTTGTAAATTCTTCTGCCCAACCAGGTCTGCAATAGCAAAGCTTCTGCTTGTACATGCTTTTTTTCTTCTTCTTATTTTTACAATTTTTATGAACTTCAAATCATCATCCTTTTAGCTAATAAACCAATCTTGTATCAGGCTCCTATTTCCAGAAACTGGAATTTCTCTAGGGTCTTTCTCTATAGGCCACGTCTGATAGTATGAAGCACTTTTCTTGTTGTAGTTTTGGCCACTTATGAGCCTGTTTGGTAGCCCGATTCAGTTTATTCCCGAATAGGCAAAATAAGTAACTTTTAACTTGTTTATTTTGTCGAATTGGGTTTTACACTTTTTCTTTTCTGAAAATTCAACAGATTCCAACAAACAATCCTTGCAGAACGGGCTCACAGTATTTCAGTCTTTCTTTTTTAAATTACCCGTGCTTTATGTGTTCTTCTTGTATTGTACATGAAGGTTGGTTATGCACCTAATGTCCCCCATGGGCTCATCAACATTAATTGTGCTGCAAGAATTTCAAAATGATTGTTGAGAGTATTAATTATCATTTTGAATTCTGCATTAAGTGTGATAGTTGAAAAAATCAGTGTATCTTCAAGGGTCTGGCAGCCTAAATATATAGTCCTTCGTGCCATATAGATGACATGTGCATGTGTCTGCTATATACACAGTAGGCTTATGTTGCTCAGATACTTATAATTCTCTTATGGCTGAAATATGTAGGACCAGAGAAGTTAAGCTTTTCTTGGTTTGCAGAGAACTTCAATTGATGTAAGTTTTCATCCTTTCAAAGAAACTTTTTCTTGATATCCCAAGAAATCATTAATAGTTCTGTTGCTTGCAAATTTTCATGTGATTTGCTACACAAATTGCCAAAAAAGAGTTGCAGATTTAAAAGAAAGTAAATTTATGACAGTTGCACCTTACTAAAAGCAAGAAGTACTTTGGCAATTTTTTTTCCTGACAGTCTTAATTTATCTTTTCCATCATTTTCAATGGAGCCAAAGATTCATTATTTTTTGGCTTGAGATTATGATGGAATAAAGCAAAATGGCTCACTAAACTGTCTGCGCTTCTTTGTTATGAAGCAGCAGTCGGTCCATGCAATTTTGGACGGGATTTTCACTATGGGTCATCCGGAAACAGTCTCTCTGTGCTTTAGTACAGGGGTAAGACTGTGTACATCCGACCCCCCCTTACCCCACCGTAGGTGGGAGCCTTTGCGGCACTGGGGTAAATGAAAATGAAATGATGACAGTCTTAATTTATCCTTCAATGGTCAAGAATTTCTTGAGTTTTTTAAACTTGTTTTAAAAAAACTGGGTATTTTCATTATATATTGATTAGAATGTTAATAACTTCCCCATAGTAAAGCTTTCTGTCAGCATACAATGAGTGTTCTTATCCACTGCTTCATGTGTTCTGCCCATTTTTAGTATGGTCACCGGGTAACAGATGAGGTTGAAAGTAGTGCTTGTTGGACTCATTAGCTTTGCTTGGATACAACTATCTCACTGGGGTAACTGTGTTGCCCTTGCTATTTATTCTTCCGTGGTTCATGTATGTTAACTAATGAAATTTTCTATTCTGAGCTGACCATGTAACTACTCTTAATTTATATGCATAATGTGAAGGGCTTTCAAATGCATCTGACACAAATAAGTGGACCTGCACATGTTTCACGAACTTGGGTATTGCTAATGTGGCTAACTGTTCATCATCATGCGAATGCGGTCCGGGTATTCTTCGGACACTGCTCTAAAGTAACGACTAATTGCCATAAGCGCATAAATTTAATGGTCAATATTTCTTTCTACTTATGCTTTCGAAATTGCCTATAAGGGAAGGCTTGTTCAAAGTTCTATTAAATCACTTATAAGGGAAGCCTGGTTGAGAGTTGTACTTGATTACTTGCAAGGGAAGACAGGCTACAGTTATTTTTTTGTTATTTCTATTCTTTAATAATAACTAATTTTGGAGTTTTATTTCAAGAATTTCATTTTTTTTTATATTACATCATTACAAGCAGGCTAAATGCAACATGCATTTAAAACTAGAAATAATTACATTTATATGATTGCGATAAATGTTGTTTACAAAAATGTGCCCTCCTAAGTGTAGTGACTATAATAGTAATTTAGTCATACATAGTAACTTATGTTCAATTTTTTACACTGAAGTATCTATAGTAATTATTAGTCATATGTTTGTAAATGAATTTCATTTCAGTATTATTTTAAAAAAAACTCTTCCAACTATTGGTGGGTTTGATGAAAATATGAAATTAAACAATTTTCAGAAAATAAAACTCAGGGATTACCTTTATATTTTCATAATAAGACGTCGAATTACTTTATCTGCAGATGGGTTGAGGCAAAGCAGGTGGACTTGTATATGTGCTTCTGATGGTTTACCCATTGTGGCTGCCGAACATAATAATAATACTGGCTGCTTTACTTCTTGCAATTGCAGTTTTGGTATTCCACTTTTATGATCTACCAAAGCATTTCCATATTTATGTACGGAACAAGTTACTTTTTCCTTGCTTATAATGTGTTTCTTTGTTTCTTAATAGGGACTCTGGTCAAACAACGCTATCCAAAGAAGTGGATCTCCAGAAAAGCAATATTTATTATTCTCTTAACTTGTTCAGCTGTAGCAAGTTTTGCATTTTTTGCATTGATGATGTGCTACATCTATCAAAGGGACAAATATTCTATTCAACGATCTCTTTTATCACCAGATAAAGAAACTAGTTTCAGTAGTGGTACTAACTTAATAAGCCAATACACTTCGTCAGAAGTTGAATCTAAAGTTTATGCAGCCACACCCGTAAATTTTGTTGCAGGTTAGAATTACTGGTTAAATTTAAAATATTGGAATGTTTATAAGTTAACTCTTAAGTTTCTATTGACTTCCTGCATCCCTTTATGATGTAGGGTGCATTCCGAAGCCATTGTCACTATTTAAAAGCAAAATGGGAGCATTGAACGGAATGATCACATACTTTTCATACTTTGATTTGGAAATTGCAACTGATAAGTTCTCCAATTTGAATTTGATCGGAGTTGGAGGGAGTAGTCAGGTATACCGTGGGCACCTGAAAGATGGAAGAACCGTTGCAGTTAAGAGAATTAAAACCCAAGGGGGCCCAGACACAGAATCTTCTTTCTTGAGAGAGGTAGCATTTTCCATCATTCATTATAAATTATGACCACCTGAATCTCAACTACTTTAGATCTGTAGCATTGGAAACTAGAACTTTGGATGAGATGAAAAGTAATTTATTCATACTTTTTCTGTTCACTTTTAGGTTTTCCTATAGGGTTTTCACGGAACCTAATAGTAAAAATTCGCATGGATAGTAAATAGTATAGAAAAAGTAGGAGAGAGCAGATGAACAAGTTGAAAAAAGAAGATGAAAAAGGTCAGGGTTCCTTGTAGAAATGAAGAAGTACGATAAATTACCAAAATGAAAAGTAGAACTGTAGAACAAGTAATAACAAACTTCTATAGAAAGAGCAAGTAAAAGTGAATTATTGTCTCAGAGGAAATCTATGCAAAAAAAGATTGCAAAGCTTGCACGACGCTGCTTATATATATAAACAACGCAGTTCTTTTCAATAATTTATTTAACTGACTTCCCGATTGCATTTTAAGCTGAAATTTTGTGGACATAATCTACACTTCATGAAGAGCATTCTCACAAAATTTTATCAAAATATTCCACCGGGAACCACCTCAAACGGAGAATTCCGCACGGCAGTTACAGTCAAGAGCTCCTGATATGAATTGCCCTCATATACCTGTATACTGATACCTCTTTATAGATACATACTCCCTCCGTCCCAATTTGTAAGATACTTTACGGTTGGGACGGAGTAAAGCAAATTGATCCCTGTCACCACTCAAATTAGTTTTAAAAAATAAAATTTACATATTCAGAAACTACATTAAAAGCGCTACAAAACCTGCAAAAAATAATTCAAATTTCATAAACTTTTGATATATAAAGTAAAAGATTAAGAGTGATATATGTTGACCAAGTAATAGTAAATGTATCGTACAATTTGGGACTGAGGGAGTACAAAGGTCCTACCATAAATACATGCAGAGTCCTATCATAATTACAAGGCTAATCAAATAAAATTATAAGATGTGATTAATTACAACTGACTTTTTGTTATTGGCGGATTGGCCCCAATATAACAGTTTAAGTGTGTATGCACAATAATAGGATAAATGTTGACCATTGCAACCTCACTTTTTTAATACATGGAACCTTGTTTTAACACTTGATTTGCATGGGATAAATTCATATCAGATCGAACTGATATCAAGACTTCATCATTGCCATGTGGTGCCATTGATCGGTTACTGCTTATTAGAAAACCGCGGAAAGCATCATGCACAAAGGCTGCTTGTATTTGAATACATGCCTAATGGCAACCTCAGAGATTTTCTGGATGGGACTTCTGGAAGATGTTTGGACTGGGGTACTCGTGTTGGAATCGCTCTTGGAGCTGCTAGGGGCCTGGAATATCTCCATGAAGCTGCTGCCCCAAAGATTCTTCACTGTGATGTGAAATCCACAAATGTTCTCCTCGATGAGAATTGGAGGGCCAAGGTATTATTGTTAGATATCTCAGCTACTATGTAATGAACGAAAAATAATAATGTAAGTCATCCTTTCAGATGCTGGATTGTCTTCTCATTAATATCTAGACTTCACAATCTAGGTCCATAAAAATGTAGGAAGAATACTATATTTCTTTCACAAGGCAGGGTAGTTTATGTATACAAGGAAGAAAGTATTATAATGTAAGTCAATAAAAAATGGTTAGGTTTACATTATTTAATAAAAAACTTGAAGCATAAAAGTACTAGAGCATGTAGTTGTGGCGTGCAAAACGCTTGCAAGTACTATTACATTAGTAGTATTAATCCATGTCACACAACTCAAATTCTTCACACGTACTACCTAAGAAGTATCATACAAAGATTACTTCGTGCGTAACACTTGCAAGTACTTACCTAAGTTGTTTTTAGCCATGTCACACAGCTCAAATACCACACAAGTACCACCTAAGAAGTAGTATACAAAGATTATTCCTTGTATACTTTTTAGGATGCAACCAAAACAATAATATGGATTTGAAGGCGATTAAATTCAATCAAACAATCGATGTTTATGGCTCAAAAAGAGCACAAATTTAAGATTGTGTACTCAAATTAGACACTTTTTTGTGAGGCATGTTAGACTATCCCACAATGAAATACACACGTAGAACCAACTAGTGCTCCTTTACACTGACTTTTAAGAGGGAATCTTATATCTTAAAGAGTAGAAATATACTTTATGGTTGCTAGATCAAGAATATGGCTTTACTTGAGTTCATATATGAAAGCATTTGCATATTATTGTTGGGAAAATGTAAATCAACTTTACTTGAGTTCATATAAATTTGGCTTTACCTAATCTTTTAACCCATGCCAGTTTTAGGTGTTTAACCTCCTTGCTCTGGGTGTGTACAGATTAGTGACTTTGGAATGGCTAAGCAGCTGCACAATGATGGTATGCCCAGTTGCTCTAGTTCCCCTACTAGAATGCAAGGGACCTTTGGATATTTTGCACCGGAATATGCCATAATTGGGAGAGCTTCTACCAAATCTGACGTATTTAGTTTTGGGGTTGTGCTTCTTGAACTCATTACTGGACGCCAGCCTATACAAAAGTCACTGAACAAAGGGGAGGAAAGCCTCGTGATATGGGTGGGCAGTACACCAAACCTCCTCATCATTTCTTTTTTACTTGCAAATATTTACATTGAAAATAATAAATCATATGGTCACCTTTTGAGTCATCCAAGTAATCCATGTGTCCTGTTTCCATACTGGTCAAATATAAAGATACATATCAACATACAAAGGTTTGAGAGCGATCTTTTAGGATGGAACCCTTAAAACTTAAATGATATCAGAGTTAAGCGGGGAACCCAAGTCTTAATAACAAAATTACAAAAACACTGCTGAAGTTCTTTTTACTGAAATGGTTGAAATGAAGGTAAATGAACCTTCTACTCTGACTTGTAGGCAACTCCTCGTCTGCAAAATAGTAAACTAGTGATATCAGAGTTGCCCGACCCGAATATAAAAGGGGATTTTGAGGAAGAGGAAATGCAGGTGATGGCTTACTTGGCAAAGGAGTGTCTGCTCCGAGACCCCGATTCTCGGCCAACCATGAGCGAGGTTGTTCATATTCTCTCAACCATAGCTCCACAGAAATCTAAGAGAAACAACTTTCTCGGACACAGCTTTAAGGTACATTTGTATGAGATTTCAACACTTCATATTTCAGCACAAATGCATTGTTGGTATTTAATTTGATATATTCTGTAGAGCTCATCGAGCCATGAAATTGAACAGCACGGAAGGAGATTTCTCAACCCAACTGGAGAAGAGGAAATTAAGCAAATTACTTGTGAGAATCATGATCACAATGTTGATATTGAGAAGGAAGAAGCTCATACTGCGGATGATGCAAAATGGGAAGAGAGAGTAATCATTTTCTCTTCAAAGGATGACAGATGGTATTCTGAAGATGATACCACGGTGGACTTGGCTGAGCCGCGGTTTGAATCATTCTATGTGCCCACTGTTGTATGAGGGTATATGCTTTGTAGTTTTTGTTGGAAATTTTGATCTCCAATGTGAATATCGGTCACACATCTTCTTAGACATTTCATATGAATACACTAAAAGAATCTAATAGACATAATTACTAGTGCGAGGTGGTTATGGATCCTGTTCAAACCGATGTATATCGGCTTTTGGTTTCGTTCGGACCCATTTTCACCCATGTATATATTTACAGTTCTCGTTTCAGTTCTCCTTTTAATATAGCCTCAACCTCAAATGCACCTGGCTGGTTTCAATTCTTGGCTCGGTTTCAGTTCTTATTTCCCACTTGAGCTACATGAGTAATATGTAAGCTTAAAATTCAGAAAGAGCGCGATGATGATTGTGTCATTAAATTTCTTAGAGGACTTGATGAGGAATTCTCTCAAGTTCGATCTCAGATAATACTTAAACTTCAGCTAACTAACTCTAATAGAAATTAACTAAGAGATATTACCCGAAATAGGACTAAAACAGTTTGAAAATTCCAAAATAGGACTGCCATGTTTTTATTCCCAAAATAGGACTAATTACTGCCATGTTTTGGCAGCACCAAACTTCAAACATGGCAGTATTTTCTAAACGTGACAGTAATTAGTTCTATTTTGGGAATAAAAAACACGGCAGTCCTATTTTGGAATTTTGAAACTGTTTTAGTCCTATTTCGGGAACTTTCCTATTAACTAATTGTAGTTATTATGTCTAATACACAAGCAATAAATAGTCTATATAATGATATACTGCGTATGATGCTACATCATTATATTTTTCACGAAGACAAGATTGAGTGTGGGTCATCCTTATATTTGTCAATCGCTGTTTTTAAGACAAGATTTAGTAAGATTAATTTCAAACAAGTGATACTAATACTAATCACTTGACATGGCGCCTTAAGATTTTTTTTTACTCCCTCCGTCCCATAATTTACTTCCGTAGTACAAATGACACACGAATTAAGAAAGTGGGTTTTGTGTGGTGGAAAATTGTGCAGAGGAGAGAGAAATGTGTAAGAAATGCTGTGAACCACAAATTTTTTGCCAAAAAAGGAAAGAAAAATTCTTTTTGGGACAGAATGAAAAGGGAAAGTTAAAAGTATTCTCAGGGACGGAGGAAGTAATATAAAAACCTTCTCGATCATTCACATACCTGTACAAGGATCATAATACGACCAAATATCACTCTTATAATTGATTAAAAGGAACATGTAATGATATTAAAACATACGATAGTATTTTTTTGAAAGATATTAAAACATTAATTGTCATGATAGTAGTCATAATAATAAAGAAAGTAATTACTTTGTTGAGACTATATTAAATTAGTTGTATATCTAAATAAAAAACAATAGAACTATCCTACGGAGTATAAAAAATCTAAAAAACACTTTATTGTACATAGAACATTGTGAGCATAATTTTCATTGTACTAAACTAAAGGGAGAAAGACTTGAATAGGACTAAAACAAGGCTTAAGAACGTAAATAAGACTCCCAACTTTTTAAACCCTAAATAGGACTCATTTTTTACGGAAGGACAAAAACACCCCTAAATTAAAATGAGGCTGCCTGCACATACGGAGCGTTCATTTACATCGTCCGTAATCAACAACATCCGCCGCCTCATGGATACCCAAGTCATCGTCGTCCTCTCAGTGTCCAAGGTTGTGGCTACAGCTCTGCTCCGCCGCTATAGTTGGAACGTCAACAGATTTCACGAGGAGTGGTTCGCCGACGAGGAGTAGAAAGTGCAAAAGGAGCTGGGTATGGGGTATCGTGCGGGCCCAGTGAGAGCTCGGTTTTATTTGGTACTGGAGAAATTATATTGAAATTACCTGCGCAAGTTTTCGCCAGAACAGTCAGCGGCACGAGTCCACCCAACCTCCTAGCGTCTTCTTCTTCTCCCTCTTTTTCTTCTTCTTCATCCGCTACCTCCCTTTAACGAGTATCTTTATGGTACGATGAATGTTGATAACTTTGTGGTCTTGATTCACTTTTTGTTTTTGTTTTACCTTTTCTCTTACTTTTCAATTTATTATTAATGAATTTAGTTTTTCTTTTTTAACTTTTTTACGCTCTGTACTACGTTTTACTCCGTATATCCTAAAGAGTAATACTGTTTACGGTGCACTCCAAAATCTTCATTTTTGTTCAAAAGTGGTTAGTCTGATATTCAAAGACTGGTTCATCTGGCGGCTTACATCCATCTGGATATGTTCTGAACGCATAGAGGCTGTGTGCTCTGTTTTTTATTATTTCTGGAGTATGAGGTTTTAGAGTTTTGGAAGAAGCAGAAGAAATTATTTTTAAAAAATAATGTCAATGCCATAAGAATGTCACCTCCAATGTCATAAGAATGTCAACGTCAATGTCATAAGAATGTCAATGACAATGTCATAAGAATGTCAATAAAAAACAATGTCAATGACAATGTCATAAGAATATCAATCCAATGTCATAAGAATGTCAATGACAATGTCATAAGAATGTCAATAAAAAACAATGTCAATGACAATGTCATAAGAATGTCAATCCAATGTCATAAGAATGTCAATGAAAATGTCATAAGAATGTCAATATAAAACAATGTCAATGACAATGTCATAAGAATGTCAATGACAATGTCATAAGAATGTCAATGATAACAAAATACATTTCTTATTTCTTTGCTTTCATGACAGAAGGATGGAAGGATTACAAGGAAATCATATTTTTCTTTTGAATTCAAGAGATGCCCCTTTCAATGGTCTAAATATTATCGTGCAGCTACTGTATTGTCCATTCCAAATTTGATGGGGTTAATCAAATACAAATCAAATGCAAATTTAGGGAATGTAAAAAACATAGAAAACGGATCTAGCATACAGAGAATAGAAGCATCAAAAGAAAATAAGGACACAAGCAGGATGAAATGTCATCGTATATAAACGATGACAATGTAATATAATGTTATTGTTTACAATTTTACAAGTTTACAATGTTACACTTTTTGTCAACCAAGAGAGAAGGTAATGAATGGCCTTCTCTGGATATGAATGAATTAAATATCAACCAACTTCAATGTAAATCTGTTTCATCCCCTTGTTAAACCACAACTCAAGCCTTCTGTATTAGATTTGATCTCAACAGAAAAGATAGAGACGCAACCATATACGGAGTATCTTGTAAAAGCCTGCATTTAAGTCTCTTTTAGCATTTGTGATAATTTGTGTTCCAGACTTCCAGCTGTCAAGCCATCCATTTCAGCCTCCTTTAGCAATTGATTAAAGTTAATCAAGAAATAATAATGAAAACGTAATTAACATATACGAGTACATTAAACAAACCAAAGCACTTACCGTACATTCATACCGTAAGAAATCAAAACGAAAAAGCTGAAACATAAGGAAGGAAGAAGAAGAAAGAAGAAGAAAAAGAGTAGGAGGAGGAGGAGGAGGAAGGAGAGGAGAATAGAATGCACCAAGGCCTCCTGCTGCACCGCCGGACCGCTTCACTGCCCAGCCGCTGGACTGCTGCACCGTCGGACCGTCGGACTGCCGGGACACTGCAACACCTCATCTTCTCTGTCTTGCCACAACTACAATGCCACTATAGCTCAACTCCTCCATTAATTTGTACAGTGTTGGACCTTGAAGGCTTGAAGCTGCCCTGCGTAGCTATGGATGAAGGAGAGAGAGGTTTTGGCGAGGTTGTTAGGAAGAGATAAGCTTTGGCGTGAGAGAAAAACGTAAGTGTAGTTAATAGGGGCAATTTTGGAAACTTCTTAAAATTAGGTCCTATTTAGGAGTAAAAAAAGTCAAGCTCTTATTTAATTACATACCATAAGTTAAGCTCCTATTTAGCACCATTTCTCTAAACTAAACACCTTCGTACTAATTAAATTTTTGAAAATAATGAAACAAACAAAAATAAAAATTTGCATACAAGCAACACTGTATTAAATGGATAAAAATGCATACAATGAAATAGATAAGTCACGCACACAATGACACAACAACTCTTAGGACACGTTTACTTCATGAGTTAGTAAATGGTGCTTATTAAGACTGACATTAATAAGCGGCGCATAAAATAAGCAGTGTTGTAAACTCATGTTTACTTCAAAGGATTTAAAACACCGTTTAACATTAAAATGTCCAAAATAACCCTATAGATATACACACACACAAACACTCATGAACACAAGTACTCCCTCTGTTCCCAAAAATACTTCTCACTTTCCTTTTTGGGCTGTTCCCAAAAATACTTCCCACTTTCCCATTTTGGACAATTTGTGTGGCTCACATTCATTTTACCTTTTTCTTACACAACTACAACCATACATTTCCACTTTATTCCACTTTCTTAATAAGCGTGCCAAGTCAAACCGGGAAGAATTTTTAGGAACGGAGGGAGTATATAATATAATATGTGGGGTCACCTTGTACGCTTAGTCGCTTACCCACACCCCTAACCCCTAACCCGCCCTGTACCCCCACCCCTACCCCCCAATTCCACACCCTTAAGACTTAACCCCCACCCCTTCCCTACCCCTACCTTACCACGACCTTACCCTCCACCCCTACTCCCACCCATACCCCCTAACCCCCACCATACTCATAGGGTTTGGGTCGAGGTAGGGGCAGGTGATATAGGGTAAAGGGGTAGGGGTCAGGGTATGGTAATGGGAGTGGTGTGGGGTCGGGGTGGGGTCGAAGTAGGGGCATGTGGTAGGGGTAAAAGGGTGGGGTCGAGGTAAGGGGTACAAGTGGGGGTAGGAGGTAGGGTTGTCTGGAGGTAGGGGTGGGTCGAGGTAGGGGTAGGGTCGGGGTAGGGAACGGGGTGGGGGTAAGGGTGGGGTTGGGGTTGGGTCAAGGTAGGGGAAGGTGGTAGGGGGTAAAAGGGGTAAGGGTGAGGGTGGGGTGGGGTAGGGCAGGTGTTGGAGGGGTAGGGTAAGGGGGTATGGGATGGGGTGGTATGGTAGGGGGTTGGGTAAGGTGGTGGGGGGTCGGGATTGGGTAGGAATGTGGGGTAGGGGTGGGGTCGGGATTGGGGTGGGGTCGAAGTAGGGGCAGATGATAAGCGGTAAAAGGCTAGGGTCAGGGTAGGATAAAGGTAAGGAGTACTAATGGGGGTGGGGGTGGTCGGGTCATCGGGGGGTCAGGGTGGGGTCGGGGTCGGGTTGGGGTTGGGGTCGGGTAAGGTAGGGTAGGGCGTGGTAGTGGGGTAGCAATAGGGTAAGGGCAAGGGGTAAAAGTAAGGGTAAATTCGAAAACTGAAAAAGCTTAAAATGCCATTTAATTAATACATGGGGGTGGTATGCTTAGTAAGCGACACTTTAAGCACCTCTTTCGGTTAATAAGCGAGAAATGGTGCTAAGTATGAGCTTAACTTATGGTATGTAATTACATAAGAGCTTGACTTTTTTTACTCCTAAATAGGACCTAATTTTAAGAAGTTTCCAAAATTGCCCTTGTTTCTTAAACTAATACAGAAGCTTCAGATTGCCGTTATTTTCTTTCGCATTATTTTCTTTTCTCGTTCAACTTCGCCTTCAAATTAGATGATCTTCATCTCACCTTCGAATCATCTGCTGCTCTGCTGCGATCGATGAACTGCTGCAATATTCACCTGCCATCGATCAACTGCTGTGATATTCATAGGCTATCGCACACCCGCTAGTTGCTACGATCACATAGTTTTACCGTTCGCTTGTTGTTTGCGACAATCATCTTCGCCTTCATCTGCGTTTTAAATTTCAGGTAATTAATTTTATATTCTTGAATTGTATGATGATTGTGTATTAGAATTGTTTTCATTGGTGTTTACTTGTTGATAGTCGTATGAAGTTTTATTGTAGTTCTATGATTAGGAGAGCTGGAATTATTATGAATGCTTTATCATCATTATCGTTTTTCTTGTCTCTAATCTTCTTTAATGTTCATTATTTTTTCCTTCTTTTCATGTTTCTTATTACATACGCTTTACTCTTCTGGATCTATCTTTGGTTTGATATTGTAGATAATTCATGACATTGTTTTAAATTCATGTCATTTGTTGTATTTCCAGGTGTCACAGACATGGATAATAATATTCTTGTCATGGTTAAAGTTGATGGATACTGGAATTCTGATAATGTGTTTCATAATAAACACACGCTTGGTGTTTCTGTTTTGTTTGGTTCTTCCTATAGTGATTTCTGTGATAATTTGATACATAACATTTTCAAGGGAAGAATCGATAAAGATTTTAGGATATCTTACATTGTTGAGTCATGTCCGCCCCCTGTTTTTATAGATGATGATACAAACCTTACTTTTTATCTAACTTTGAAAACCTTACATCCAGCTTTTTCCCAGTTTCCAATTTGTGTTGAGTTCATTGCAAATCAAGTTCCTTCAAAATGCCATACTTCTCATAATACTTCTAGTCTCATACATTCAGAAAGTATATCATTTGATTCACCAAGTCTTCCCTCTTCTTCTTCAGATGATTCTTTTTTGTCAACTAGTATTCATAAGGATGTTAAAGTTTATACACACACCGATCCTACCACTATAACATTGTACGCTATATACAAGAATAAACATGATCTTATATATCACTTGAAGTTGTATGCCAATGAGAACAACTTTCAGTATGTGACTAAAACTTCAAGAAAAGAAAGTTTACATATTTTTTTGTCCCGATGAGAAATGTGAGTGGGCTGTTCGTGGTGTTCGCCTTCCTGATGTGGACTTCTTTCAGATTCGCAGGTTCAATTGCAACTTTAACATTTTTACTTATTTATTTATAGTTGTAATTATCAGTTACATTAACTTTAAATTTCACTTCTTCTTTTTCAGATTTGATTCGATTCATGCATGTTCAGTGGATTTCAGAGAAGGTGATCACAAGCAGGCCACTTATGACATTGTTGCAGGCATGGTTATTCATCGTTACTCCAATGCTTCTAAAAAACCCTATCCGCCAAATGACATAATTGACGACATCCGTAGAGACTATGGCATCTCTTTATCTTACCGTAAAGCTTTGGCAGTTAAGCGTCATTCAATGAAGCTTCTCTTTGGATCCGATGAAGAATCATATCAATTATTACCTTCCATGTGCCATGTCATTGGAAAAGCTAATCCACAGTTTGTCATAACTCTTGTTCGTCATGCTGATTCTATTTTCAAGGACATGTTCATGTCATTGTCTACATGGAGGGAAGCTTGGGATCACTGTATTCCTGTCCTAACAGTTGATGGTACTTTTATGAAGGGCTATTTCAAAGGGACTTTGCTCACTGCCTGTACCAGGGATGCCAACCGTCAGCTTGTTCCATTAGCTTTTGGGATATGTGATTCAGAAAACAAGGATTCCTGGAAATGGTTCTTTTCACAGTTGGAACAGGCTTTATCTTATAGACACAATTTATATATTGTTTCTGACAGGAATGCTGGAATTATTAAGTCTGTTAAAGATGTCTTTCCTTCAGCTGGACATGGTTATTGTGTTCACCATTTAGCTGGTAACATTCGGTCGCAGTTTAAGGGTTCTGGTGATGGTAAAGAGTGGAAGTTTAATGCTGCAGCACGAGCTTCTACTTACAAGGAGTATCAAGAATATTTGGCTTTGTTAGATTTGGAGGATCCTCGTATAAGAGCATATTTAGATAAAATTGGAAGTGATAAGTGGGCAAGGTGCATGAGTGGTCCGTATAGATATAATATCATGACTTCTAACTGGGCTGAGTCCATGAATAATGTCAACATTTGTGCTTGAGAGTATCCAGTAGCAAAATTAATTGATTTTATTCGTGAGCGAATGCAAAAATGGTTTACAGAGCGTCGTGATTTAGCACATTCAACTACAACTATTCTGTCTAAAGAGCGTGAACATGAGTTTATAGTTCTGCAACGTGAAGCATTTTGTATGCAGGTATGACATTGTGTTTGCTAATGTTTGACATTGCTTGTTAAAGTTGTTGACATTGTGTTTAAATATTTGACATTGTCTCATAATAACTGAATTGCATTGTATTTTTCCTTTTTGCTTAGATTAGTTATTTACTGTTGCAGGTGAAGCCTTCTTGTGCTTACGAATTTCAGGTTGTTGATAGGCGCTGTCGATCTTTTGTTGTTGATTTGAAGAAAAAAACTTGCACATGTTGTGCATTTCAATGGGATCAATTTGTGTGTACATGCTGTAGCAGCGATTTCCAAAGCACCAAACATGTCATGTTATGATTTCATTTCGCCTTTTTATAAACGTGACGCGTTGTGTGCTACTTACAATGGGATTGTTCATCCAATTTGTGATGTTGCTGCATGGAATGTCCCTGCTGATGTTCAAAGTATGATCTGCAAACCACCTAAGTGTGAAAAGAGACCGGCTGGAAGGCCAAAGAAGAAGAGGATACCATCTGTTAGAGAGTTTCCTACATTTAAAAAATCAAAAAAACAGAGATGTTCACGTTGTAGTGGTGTTGGGCATAATCAGAAGACTTGTAAAAATCCAATTCCCCGTGTTTAATATTCTGTTTTTGCACTTTAGTTTACTCATTACATTTTTACTGCTGAATACTATTGGTGTATATGACATTGTTATATTTAGAATGACATTTTTAAATGTAATTTCTGAAATTTAGATTGAGATGTTCACATTTACCATTTCGTTTTCTATCTTTTGCAATGATAAAACATTTTTAGAATGACATTCTGGCTATAAGATCATTGTCATTGTCATTACATTTTCAATGTAATTTTTCAATATCAAAGATATCTGGGATAATGTCATTTTCTACTTTTTCAATATCATTTGCAATGTCATTACAATGGTAATGTAAAGACTCATTCTGGCTATAAGATCATTGTCATTGTTATTACATTTCCAATGCAATGTCATTTTCTACTTTTTCAATGTCATTTGCAATGTCATTAGAATGGTAATGTAAAGACAATGAATGCATTGATATTTTCAATGTCATTGACATAACAATGCTATTTCAATGTCAAAGATATTGTCATGACATCTGAGATACTGTTCAATAAAATGGAATGTCATTCAAAAGGCACTATCATAACATTGGAATGTCATTTGCATAAACTGAACAAA
This sequence comes from Cuscuta europaea, assembly GCA_945859875.1. NCBI lineage: Eukaryota > Viridiplantae > Streptophyta > Magnoliopsida > Solanales > Convolvulaceae > Cuscuta > Cuscuta europaea. The sequence continues at coordinate 15,431,780 of CAMAPE010000031.1, read as the reverse complement.
ATAACGAAGTGCAATAATTTGTTCAATGCAAACATATAGTAGTTGTTTCACTAAGTATATTACACACGATTGTATTAGAATATCATATCATATAAAGCACTTCAGTCCTGCCCACATCTTCAATCCATTGCTTCCTTCATCCTTCTTTTGTTATACAGTATCAGTTCTGTCATCATTTTTTCTCTAAATAGGGGCATTTCTTCAGATTTGATTTCCTGAATATCCCTTCCCATCATCAGAATTTCAGCAAATTTCAAAACAAACATTCCACAGTTCCACTGCATGAAATAAAGGCAAAAACACAAAGTGTCCAAATACAAATTAATTATCCCAAGACATACTTCCAACGGTGACACTATAAATGTTCAAACTTCAATCTCAGTAACATAGTTATGAGGGAGAACCTATATGTACCGTACAACCGGATGTATGATGTTCACCGTACAATCGTGTTTTTATGTTAATTAAAAGAAATGATTATAACGTTCAAAAGAATGAGTATCGATATTAAATCTTTGTATTAGTAGCACGACTGAGTATTAGAAGTATGCAATGCAGCCGAATATTATAATCTTTACGTAATATATATGCTACAAATCAACTTATTCATTTAAATATATTATCATCACAATATCATCAAAATATTTATTGTGCTGATTTTATTATTCAATATTAATATACATTTTTGTTAAATGTTATGCTTATTTCTTTTAATATAAAACATCATACAACCAATCGTACGGTCAAATTTGCCGTTCTAAGGTAATGGGAGAAAGTAGTAAGGAACTTCGATTCTCAATTCCTAGTCGTTGAAACAAATCCAACCGAATTTAGGTAGCTAAATGTAAATGTATTATGCACGGCACTCGTCAACTTAATTCTAGAAGGAGACTTACAAAATTGGAATGCTAAAACTTCTTCCCGTTGTAAACAAAAAGGGAAGTAACAAGAGTTGTTATATCATGGCAGCGATTCATTAAAGGGATAAATTCAAATTTCACACTATGGTTTCATTAGAATCTCATATTGGACACTAAGGTTTTAAATAGATCAAATTGGATGTACACTATGATTACATATGTATCTCATGTTGAACACTGAAATTTCATAATTCATAGTTTTTGGACACTCACTTATGATTCTCTTCTTCATTTAATAAAAATCGTTAGTCTTACATTCTCTTTCCTTTTTGGTGAAAGTAAACCAATTTAATTAGTATATAATTTTGGAATATTTAATTTGAAGTTTTAGAATATATAATTTGATTTTAATTAATAATTTCTTATATTTTTCAATTTAAAAATATATTTAGGACTTTTCATTCATATGATTTTTGTGGAACTTTAAGAAATATCGATTTGTTAAATTGATTTAAAAATATTAAAGAATTCAATTACATTATAATAGATTTTCTTAATTGGATCATCTAATTATATATTCTAAATCTAGATACACAAATTAAGGTATTTTTATTTTTTAGGTACATAAAACCAAGAGAAAAAAGAATACTTATATCGTGAAAATCTTTGATGAGTGTTCGAAAATGATCATAAAAACGTAAAATTTGATCAATTTGAAACTTTAGTGTCCGATATGAGTCACACAAGTAACCATAATGTCCAATTTGGTCCATTTGAAAGCTTAATGTCAAATACTCCCTCCATCCCTAAATAAAAACATCTGTTTCCTTTTCGGGCCGTCCCTAAATAAAAGTTCCCTTTCTTTTTTTGGCAAACAAAACAGTGCAAAACAGTGTCAAACAGTGCCAAACAGTGTCCAAACAGTGCCAAACAGTATCAACCAAACCCACTTTCTTAAGATGTGTGTAAAATGAATGGATACTTTTATATAGGGACGGAGGGAGTATGAGATTTTCATACAATCATAGTGTCCAATTTGACTCTTATCCCATTCATTAAAATGAGGATAATACTCTCACGATGTAAATCACTTGTAATGAAATGTAACTCATGTTACTATAAATGTAATCTCAGTCAATAGTAAGTGCAACTTGTGCTATAGAGTGTAACTCACATTACTTTCTCACTTGTGCTTAATAGGCTGGATCAGAACGAACGGAGCCAATGAGTTGGTCTGAGTTTCAAACATTTTACCACATATCCACCCTTTCAAATAGTGGATCGGACCGGGTCGTGGCCCTTATGAGCCGGGTCAGGAGTTTTGGCAAATGGGATAGGTCGCCCCCACAATCTCATGAGCCCACGAGCCCACGAGCTAGATAATGATTCATATAATGATACTTGTGAGTTGTGAATAATACAATCTATGCATTAGTTACAAAAGATAAAATGGAGAATAACGAATTAATCGTTCAACCATTAAATTATGTTTACTTACAATTTAATTGAAAGCAAGACTTAATCATTCCGTCAAAAACTGACTTAATCAATAATTTTCTATCAATTTTTTAAATCAATTGTGAAATATTTTTATGTTAACATTTTAACCCAAGAATAATATTAAATCGATTGTTCTACTCAATTTATACTGTTTATTATGCATACAAAATAAACAAACATCATATACAAATATAACTTAATCTAAAGGAACATGGTTATGCAAACAAATACAGAAGAAAAAGTAGGCGCCCATTTTTGGCATATAGCCAGAAAGTCTAAAGTGTCGTGCAACGGTGTATTTTTCTAAATGACTCTTGTTCCAATATAGCTTGCTTTAATGCTTTTCAACCAAATGATTCTAATTTATACGCTCTCGCTATTTTCTCTTCTTCCTCCCTTTCTTTCACTTTTTTTCCTCACGAAAAATCCTACTTTTAATCTTCGAACTAGTCACCATTTTGAAATGTCAGATCCGTATTCCGGATATTGTAAATGTCACTCCTCGGAAACAAGGGTTTGAGATTTAAATATGATGACTATTTACGGAACTAAAAGTGTCATTTTCCCCTTTTCCTCGTTACTTCTTTAATACACGATTAATTATTACAAATACATAGGGGTGTTTGGTTAATGGCTCATCAACCATTTTTTGGCTGATTTGACCACTATTTGACCTTTTGACCAGATAAGTATCTAATACACGTGTTTGGTTAATTATCTTTTTCACTTGGCTTTTTGTCCCAAACAGCCAAAATTTAAAAATACTGATAAAACTCACGTTTAGGAGACGGCTGTTAGAGTATTTAGCCGATATTCCTAGTCTACCCAAATCTCATCTTCTTCGTGCGTTACTTCTCCTTCTTCCGCCAAAAAAAAAAAAATTAGCAGCAAGCTATTCATTTTTCCTCCCAGATGCAAACACAAAAAGAGATAGCTCCTCCCTAATCCGAAGCCTAAACGTAGATTTTTTCCTTTGGCGTCGTGAAATTGGACCAAACATCCTAATTCATTTCCCCCCAATTCACTAAAAATCAACAATCTCATAATACACACATGTATTTAGGAGCCATTAGTATTTAGAAGCAACAAAATAAAAATTCTTCAAACTCGAAGATAAAATACAAAATTGAAGACAACAATTGCAAACCCTGGGTTCTTCCCATAGTAAAATGTCCAAGAGTAGGTTCTGCTCTCGAGCCTTAGGATGTTGAGGAGCAGATCTAGTATGGAGGAGATGTTTGCTTTACAGGGAATTCTTGGTCCAGAAAGGTGGAATCTCCCACCCCAGGAGTCCCCCATACCCCGACCCGATAGAATTTTTGGGAGGATGTTAATCACGGTGACTCAGTCGGCCCAATGATGGTAGGCCTTTTTCTCGTGCGCACCAGAGGTCCAACCTTATTTCAGGTTCTGTGACCTCCACACGGTCGCTGTGGGTTTCGATCCTTGGTCACTTGGTCCAAATTTCCCACCACTGAACCAACTGAGCTATCCGTGCGGATGCTTTACGGGGAATTCTAACTTTTGTGCTAGTTTGTTGCTTGTGAGAAGCTTTAAGACTAACCGCAATCCAACTACATCAATAAATCAAATTTCTCACTACTTTATACGTATTCATTCAATCAATTCAATTTTTACTGCAATCCAGCATCGTCAATATATTCACTCAGCAAAGCTTTATTTATTAAAGTGTTACTTTTACTATTATATCTCATTATTTTTTCAAATTTTTTGTTGCGAATAATATAAATTTTAAAAGTCAAATATTCTGATTTAAAAATTAATAAATTTGGAGTTTATTTTTCTTGTTAATTCAGATCTATTTTTATAAAAAAAATTGTAAGGTTTAAAAAGAAATATTTTAACAATGAGATCTTATTTGAATCTATTTCAGAAAAATGTTGGATCTCAAAATTTTGAGATTTAAAAAACTTAATATTTCTTTTAAAACTTTATATATGCTATATTGGTATCATACGAAAGATCGTAAAAAGTTATAAATTTTGATATATTTTTTATAAAAAATGGAATTCAAATAAAAAAAATTATAAAACTTTAAACAAAAATGAGTTTTTAAAATTTAATTGGCCCCATCAAACAATCATCCTTTCATGCACCGTTCGCGCTTTATCTCTCCATGAAAAAGCCTACACATATCCACCCAGAGCTATGCTAAAGGTACCCCAAAGTTGTACCCCATTTTTACCCCACCTCTAATTGTGTGCCCATAAATACCCCACTTAAATGAGTTGCCTCATTTATGGCCACACAATTAGGGGTGAGGTAAAAATGTGGTACAACTTTAGGGTACCTTTAGCATTTTTCTACCCACCTCAATGGTTCTACCTATCCACTTTGGCATCTCCTTATACTATGGGTTGCGGAATTTTTAGGGGTGAAAAGCTCAAAAAAAGCTTTTTCACCCAGGGTTGTGGGCAGCCTAATAGGGATAGTGGCGAGAATAAAAAAAATAAGTAGGTAAGTTGGATTTCTTTTACTTTCGGTTTAAAATTTAAAATTTCGATAAGTGTCAAAACAACCATAGAATTCGCTGCCATCAATCAGCAACTCAATCAACTAATCGCTAACGGCGAACAACCATTTACCAAACGCCCCATAATTAGTTTTATCACTTCATTGTTTGAGTGTCATGACAATGACCCTTTTAGTTTCAAGATCGCGTTTTACTACTACCGTTATTTTTAATACGTATTCAACTTACAAGTGCACGCGCACAACACCTATATTCATTTATTTTTAAATCATTAGAGCCCGTTTCGTGATTCTTTTTTTGGCTTATCAGGCTTATCAATTAGCTTTTTCACTATACACGTAACTTTTGATTTCGCACGCTAAATTTTGTAATAAGCAGAAAAAGCAAGGTTAGAGTTACTTTTCTGGCTTTATTGGTTGAAGTTACTCTAGAGGATCATTTTAGCTATTTTTTCATACAATTTTTTATTTAATTTATTAATAGCAAATATTTTAAATATTTTTTTTTCATGAATCAGCAGATCAGCCAATACAACCACTTCAATCAGAACTTCATAAATTTCAGCAGACGGGCTAAGGTTGTTTTTACTTGGATCGTAATTCGTCCCAGTCCAGACCAGACCATACTAAAACAGACCAAACCAGATCATATTTTATCATCATCATCATCATCATCATCATCGTAGTCGTCTTCATCATCATCAACATCATCATTGTTATTGTTATTATTATTAGTATTATTACTATTATTATTTTTAATTATAAATGAATAAAATACAATTATTTATGGATTATAATATATATAAAAAATAAAATCTTTATGCAAAAAAAATAAAAAATGAAATTTTAGACCAGACCAGACCAAACCAGACCAGATCAGACCAGACCAGACTAGACCAGACCAACTTAAACAGACCAGACCAGACCATCAAATTGCAGTCCAAGTAAAAACATCCTAAAATGTAAATCGAAAAGGCCGTAGTGAAAAGGTATACAAAAGTTTTTCTATGTTTTTTGCGTCAAACAATCAAATGAAAAATCGTTTACCATATAGTTTGACACAATTAAACATACTTGCAAAAGAGAGATCTAATGCAATGACATTTGTGAAAATGACACTATTACTCAACTTCGTGTTTTAACGTCATATTTTTTATTGAACTGGTTTCATTCCCGGATCTGATCTGATAAGATCATATCAAGTTTTGACAATTGTAAAATACATATAAAATAAACATCTATCGTATCAATCAAATCAGACTTGACTATGTTAAACTAGACTTGAACAAACTGACAAAATCATATATTACATGACCAAATCAAACTAGATTTAAACAAACTAAATCAAATATGGCGAGAACATGTAGAAATAAAAACATTCAAAGCCATCTTAATTCAAATAGACAACTTACTCTATAGGAAGCTGTTGCGGGTAAATCTCGTAGATCCGAAAGCCCAACACGAACTTTGGATATATCAGGAATGACCCAGAATCAAAGCGTGTAAAAAATATAAGATCTGAACTAACTAATACTCGAAAGCTCACTTGTATTAATTAACCAATCTGATTACAAGGAATTTCCCGATCGGTATGTCGGAAACTATGCTTTAATACAAGAAATAAGAGCAATGATGCTATTCTAGAGCCTGAGTATTGAAATGCTAACCCTTACAATGACTTGAAACCTTCTATTTATACTAATGGAGAGCATGGGCTGCCCCATGCTGATTGGCCGTTGTTCCACCGACTTGGTCATCCATGCTTCCACTTGCTGATGTCACAGTCTGGCATTAATTGCACCTGGCCACTTGCTGATTGGCCGTTGCTCGAACGGGATATCGGGTTGTACTGAAGATACTGTCAAATTGGCCCAAGTATGATATATAGTCCGAACTCCGTTCGGTATGTCTTCTGACTGGGCCAACCTTTGTTTGGGCCGAACTCCGTTCGGTATGTCTTCTTACTGGATCTATTCATCATAGAGTGATGGGCCCGTTGCTTGGGCCGGATATCTTGGGCCTTCCCGATCTGGGTATTGGGCCTCTAGGTCAATATCCCAACACAAGTCCCCCACTTCCGATGTCTCGAACGATAGTGAGTGCATTAGGAAGTATATCAATGTTATAATACCCCGAATGCCGATCGGGGTACAGAAGTAATCAGTTCCCCATGCTGTGATTTGACGGCTGCCGCTTCATTTCCCCATATTCATCATGATAACCGTCGTTTAATCTTTTCATTTAAACACGTGTTTAGCTTAAATGCTCCTTGTGACGTGTCGCTCTCTGATTGGTTCTTGACACGACGGTTTCAAGGCTATAAATTAGCCTTTAACTTCTCAATTCCGGGTTTCGATTCTGCAATTCTCTGCGCCTTGTTGATTTCCCTGCAATTCTCTCCCAGCTTCCATCGCTCAGGTAACTTCTCAAATCCGGATCCCCTATCTTCATTTCTGGCTCGACCGAGATGAGCCCCAAAGAGCATTCCTCTGATTCGGAGATGGCCTCCCATGGAGATGACCGTGACGCCGCCATTGTGGATGTCATCACAGTCCCGTTTGCCGGTGGTTCTACTGAAATGGCGACGAATACCAGGGCTGAGGCGGAGGACCTCCCTAGCACTTCTTCTTCCTCCAGTGAAGATTCCGACGACACCAAATCCGAGGACGAAATAGCCTCCATGGCGGCCGGACGTCCCAACGATTTTCCTCGCCATACCCTTGACCTAAAATTGATTAGGGAGAGGCAGCAAAAACTGACCTCCCATAATAGGGCCGAAATTCCGGCCCTTATCCCTGACCCGGTGGATTTCCGTTTGCAAGCTGGGCTTCACCCAATGCGTCATAGGCCCGGAATGACCATAGTTCATTTTGACTCAATTAGGGCCAGCCTTAGGTTTCCGCTACACCCCTTTTACATTTCTTTCTTCAATTTCTACGAAGTTGTACCGGCCCAAATTATGCCGAACTCCTATCGGGCAATGACGGGTTTTATTTGCCGTTGCAAAGATGCCGGCGCCCGACCAACCCTAGAACTCTTTCACCAATTTTTCAAGGTAGCCCCCCAACAAACCCACGGCTATCTGGCCACTAGTGCCCGAACGGGACACATTCTGTTCAAGGGAAACCCAACTTCAATCAAAGGGTTGAAAGACCGGTTTTTCTTCGTGTCTGTCCCGGACGGCCTAATTCTCCGCAAATGGAATGCCTTCCCCCGCAAGACTCCTGATCATGTCCTTACTGAAGAAATTTACAAGGACGTGCTTGCTGTGGAGAAGGATAAATGCATGGACATCATGAGTTATCTGACTCCCGAACGACTTATTACAGTCGGGATAGGTACTGCCCGTTCTCTTGGGTTTACTTGTTTTGAGAAACCAAGTGCCATGGTCCGGGCGGTCCTTCCCGTGCGAGAAACATTCTTTTTTTCTTTTTTCTAGTTTCTCACACGCTAAGGCCGCTCGATACTAACATTTCCCTTTGTCATGTTTCAGCACCAAACCCAGATCTACCTATGGACAACAACAGAGTTATGGCAGCTGGTGGGGTCGATAAGCGAAAAAAGGCCAGGAAGAACCCCCAACCTACTCCCTCTACTGTTCCTGCCCAGGATGCTGGGTCTTCTCAACCGCTTCCAGAGCCACAGCCGATACAGCAGGTCCATCAGGATCAATTCGATGCCATGCTGGTCGATGATCGGTTTGGCTCTGATCAACTGCAGCAATTTTCCGAGCATTTTCAAGCTGCTCCAGAAACCGGCCAGGGTACGGGTGAAACACCCACCGTTCAGTTATCTGGCCAGGTTGACCGGATTTCCCTGGCGGATCCGGTTCATGATGTTGTGGAAAGAGGTGGCTGTTCGGCAAGTCAGATCTGGTCTACCTCCGCCTTCTTCAACAATTTCACCGTCCCCAAGTTATCGGTCGAGCAGTCCGAGGAATGCCTTGCCTTGGCAGCTCTGAAGGTATCTTGCCATTCCATAGTTTAAATCTGTCTTAATCTACAATTTCTCTTCCCCATTTCATTCCCTGAATGTCATTCTGCAGGTTGGGCTTTACAGCCTGCAGCTGAAGGAAGCTCGGTTGGCCAAGGAGCGGGAGCTGATCGTTGCTCAGAGTTCCGCGGAGCAGAATGCAGCAGCTGCTTTTGCTGCTCTGGAGGCCGAGCGGAAGGCCTATGCTGAGGAGAAGAAACATCTTGAATCGGAGCTTGGCGAGCTTAGGGTTCAGCTCGGGGTTTCTCAGTCCAAGGTCCATGCTGCAGAAGCTGCCTTGGTTAAATTCGAAGAGCACGCCCCTCGCATCCCGGACGGCCCTGCTGAAATACAAATTGACCTGTCCGCCGTTCGGGAGTCATTTAAAGGGTCTGATGAGTTTGCTATTTTGAAGAAAGATTTCGCACAGCAGCAACTCCTAGTCACCTTTGGTGATTATCTTGACCATTTCTCCACGGGTGACGCCCGTCGGAGCGAGGGGGTCAAATTGCTCGATCAGGACCCCAGGGGGAAAAAATTTAATGATTCCCTGGCTCGATCCCTATACGTCATGGGCTGTCAGCACATCATGGCTCCCTTTATCGCCAAATTTCAAGAATTGCTAGGGAGGTCGGTCGAGCTTGCTGATCTTCCTCAGGCGCCCATAGTTGAAGCTCAATATGAGAAATATCAAAGGGACTTACAACGGGCTGCTGATCGGGAGGCGGGAAAGGAGCCTGATCCCCTCACTGACTCGGACGAGGAGGGTGATGAAGAAGACAATGGGGCAGGGCAATAGAGTAGTATCTTAGTAGTTTTAGCAACTGTAACCCCTTTTTGTTCTTTCTTTACAAAAAACCTCAACTGTATTTCCCGGCCAGTAGAGCCGATGCATATATATCTCTTTTTTGCATGAAGCTTTGTGTATTGTCTTTTCCGCCTTTTTTGCATGATTTACTCGCCATTCGGGGTTCGGCCCGTTTTGTAGGACTTAACCAATTTTCTGACTTTATTTCTTGCTTAAATATTCCTAATGTCGTTGATCGCCGTTCGGGCATTGGAAGGTTCTGATAATTTGTTAAGGAAAAAACCCCCTCTCTGGACCTCAGCCGTTCGGGCTTCAGATAACTTTTAAGGACTTAGCACATTCTGGCTTCAGATAATCTTTTACAACGTTGATAGCCGGTCATGCTTCAGGTCAATTGTTAGGACTTAGCCGTTTTCTTGGTTTTCTTCGCACCTGGGCTTCTTCATAAGTTGGTAGCCGTTCGGGCTTCAGATCAATTTTTAGGACTTAGTCGTTTGATTTCAGATAACCTTTTACAACATTGATAGCCGGTCGAGCTTCAGGTTACCTTTTAGGACTTGGCAGTTTTTCTAAACAGCAAGTCCCTGTGATCTTTGCTAATCCTCTGTAAGCCCGTCCGGGGTACGTGCACAAAAAATGAATCATAAATGCCTCAGATTAATCGTAACCACCCTATGCCACGTGTTGCTCATGGATTAGGGATTTGTGCGACACTTTCCCTATTTATAGAGAGGTGCTTCCCCTAATTTCTCCTGCTGTTTTCTCACTTTTCTTTTGAGCTTTCTCTCTCTAGAATTCCCAGAGTTCTCTTGCATACTCTCAAGCCTTCTCTCTCTAGAATTCCCAGAGTTCCTCCAGCGTTTTTATGTACTACTCCTCTAGCTCAGAATCTGAAGAGATGCCTCTGATTCGCACAAGCAAAACATCTGCTGGTAACAAGGCCGAAGGCTCTTCGTCCCAAACACCTAAACCCGCCAATCCTCAGGCCAGCAAACATATCGAACAGCCACAGGATGACGGATGTCAGTCCGGAGATGACCTCCAAGTTTATAACAAGGGGATGCCCGAGCGGCCACCCCGCATTCCCCTACACTTCACTCGCATACGCAAACAAAGACAACGTCTTCCCGAAGATGTCAAACGGCAACTTAGCCAGTTGTTGCCCCCACCAAGGGAATACTACGCCGGATTCATTCGGCACCCGATGAGGCACCGACCGGGGCACGTGCTAGTGCATCTTGATGCTCTGACTGCTGGGCTTCGGTTCCCTCTCCATTCATTCATAGTGGAGTTCTTACGCCGGGTTGCTGTACTGCCCGCTCAGTTCGTGCCCAGCACTTACCGCATTCTGACAGGCTTCATCATTCGATGCCATGAGTTGAGGATCACTCCAAGCGTCGATCTGTTCCTTCACCATTACTGCTATCAACCTTACTGGACGACCGGGTACCTGAAACTGGTAGCTCATTCTGATCGTCAGCTGTTCACAGAGAACATTACCCCGCAGGCTGACTGGGAGGAGCGGTTTTTGTTCGTTTGGGTAGGTGATTCTCTGCCATTCCCGGATAGGTGGAACGCATACCCCGTTTGGGATTCTCAGCCCAGTGTGGATGCCGTTTTACGCTCCCAAGCTGAGTCCTTGCGGATGGGAGGGACCCGAAGTCTTCGGAGCTTTGTCACTACTTCGAGCATGTTATCTGCTGGAATCGGTAAGCGTAGTAAGATTTTAACCCGATCATCCTTCATTCTCAAAAATCAGCTTCTTATTTTTTATTCTTCTTTCTTGTATATTCCGGCTAGTAATGCCGAAGAATAAACTGGACTTCTTTCCTTTATCTGTTGTCTTTTTTCTATTCTTCCTTTGATTTTTTGTTCACAATCTTTTCTATGTGGCCGATTTTCACTCGGCTCATGTATCTTTATGTCTGACACCTTCCCCGAACCCGTTTTGATCCCTTTTCCGTCCGTGACGCACGGGTTCAAAACTCTTAGCTGAGGTGAATTCCTCCAAGCCGTTTTGATCGTGACCACAGGGTCAAACTCTCAGCTGGGATAGGGGCTCCCTCCAAATTGTTAACCCGTTCGACATTCGGTCATCCGGAATGATTTCACGTGTTAACAAGCTGAGGTGAGACTCTCTTCACAATTGTTCTGACACCTTTCCCGAACCCGTTTTGATCCCTTTTTCCGTTCGTGACGCACGGGTTCAAAACTCTTAGCTGAGGTGAATTCCTCCAAGCCGTTTTGATCGTGACCACAGGGTCAAACTCTCGGCTGGGATAGGGGCTCCCTCCGAACTGTTAACCCGTTCGTCATTCGGTCATCCAGAATGATTCCACATGTTAACAAGCTGAGGTGAGGCTATCTCCCTTCCAAACCCATAATTCCGATGCATTCCGAACTGTTCTCTCTGGCTCGTATCATCCATATTAGGGGTCTGAGGTAACCCTTTTCGAACTGCAAGCAAGATCACCGAATTTGGGTCATTTCTTACTTATAGCTAAAAGCCGACTCACTTCCAAATCAAGTTTTATGACTGAGGCGAGCTTTTTCAAAACCATAGTTCCGATTCCCCGGGCGACAATCCGTACCTTATCCGAACGTCGCTCGGTTAATCCATATCTTACAGTCTTGACACCATCTCCAAGCCGTTTTGATCCCTTTGCCCGTACGTAATTACAGGGTCGACTTTGGCTAAGTTGACGACTCAGCTCCCTCCAAGCTGTTAACCCGTTCGTCATTCGGTCATCCAGAATGATTCTACGTGTTAACAAGCTGAGGTGAGAATCACTGTCCTTCGAACTCCAGGCCATTTTGATCCCTTCATCAATGCGTAATTACAGGGTCAAAACTCTTGCTGAAATAATGGCTCCCTCCAAACTGCTAATATGTTCGTCATTCGGTTTTCCAGAATCGATCCTCATATTAACCGCTGAGGTGAGACTATTTGAGCGTCAAACTCCAAGCCGTTGGCTGAGAATGACTTTCCTTCCATGCTGTTAACTCGTTCGTCACTCGGTCATCCAGAATGATTGAGTTAACCACGGGCACCGATTTTCTGAGCCTCAATTCTTCAAGCCGTTTTTGATCCCTTTATTCTTTCATAAATCTAGGGTCAAAAACTCCCTTAGCTGAGAATTGATTTTCCTTCCATGTTGTTAACTCGTTCGTCATTCGGTCATCCGGAATGATGGAGTTAACCACGGGCACCGATTTTCTGAGCCTCAATTCTTCAAGCCGTTTTTGATCCCTTTATTCTTTCATAAATCTAGGGTCAAAAACTCCCTTAGCTGAGAATTGATTTTCCTTCCATATAGTTAACCCGTTCCTCATTCGGTCATCTAGAATGATCGTGTTAATCATGGGCTGAGTTTTTGTGGAAGTTATGTCTCCCTCTCTATACATCAATTTTTTTAGAGGTGGCAACAGGCGTTTTTACTGATAAAATTTCCTTAGATGCTCCACATTCCAAGTTCCTGCTGGTCGGCCTTCGGTATTTTGTAGGCCAAACGTTCCTGAAGCATACTTCTTACATATTTGGTAGGGGCCTTCCCAATTTTGTGCAATTTTTCCACCTTCGAGCGGTTTGCTTTTTTCTCGCTTTCTTAGCACCAGGTCCCCTACCTCGATTGAACGAACTTTAACTTGCTTATCAAAATATCTTCTTGTGGCTCTGTGATATTCTTCCATTCGTGCAGCTGCCAGATCCCTTTTTTCTTCTATGAAATGCAATTCGGCCCGTAAGTTGTCTTCATTATGTTCTGGGCTGTAATGCATCGTTCGGTGTGTGGGAACTAGGATCTCCGTTGGTACTTTGGCCTGGAAACCATAGGCAAGGGCAAATGGAGTCTCTCCCGTGGCCGTTCGGGGTGTGGTCCTGTAAGTCCATAGAATATAATTCAACTGATCAGGCCACGATGAGGAGTATTCTTCCAGCTTCTTCTTCATACCATCCATGATAGTTCGGTTCATATTTTCTACCTGGCCATTCGCCTGAGGGTATAGCACGGACGCTCTGGAATGCTTGATTCCCCATTTGACCAGGTAGTTCTCAAAATTCCGGCTCACGAACTGCCTTCCATTGTCAGTTACAATCTGTTCAGGGATTCCGAATCGGCAAATGATATTTTTCCAGACAAACTTCTGACACTTAACATCTGTGATGCTGGCCAGTGGCTCGGCCTCCACCCATTTAGTAAAGTAATCTATCCCCACGATGATATACTTGTTGTTTCCTGGGGCCGTAGGTAGAGGACCTAACAGGTCTATCCCCCATCTTACGAACGGAAGGGCCACTGTCATTGGGGTGTAGAAAGTGGCAGGCTGTCCGGGAACCGGCGCGTACAGTTGGCATACCCTACATTTCTTAGTATGTGCAAAGCAATCCTGCTGGATAGTCGGCCAATAATACCCTTGTAGGATGATTTTTCTGGCCAGTGTCTTGGGCCCTTGGTGGCTGGAACAAATGCCTTCATGAATTTCTTCCATTACAGCCGCCGCTAGATCGGGTGGGAGGCATTTCAGATATGGCCCACCAAATGTCTTTTTGTACAGCTGCCCATCTACCAATTCGAACATGGAAGCCCTCCTCTGGATGCATTTTATTTGATAAGCAGGATTTTTATCTTGTGGGAGGGTTCCGTCTTTCAGGTAGTTGGTCATATCAACGACCCAGCTCGGGACGGCATAAGATATGGCCTCGATCTGGAGCACCATGATTGCTGGGGTCGCCAATGTTTCCCGATGGGCAAAACGTTGGATATGAGCCGGGATCTCTTGTGCCCGATCGTCGAACGCTGCATTCTCTAACTTGGACAGGATATCTGCTTCAGTATTTTCAATCCTGGATATTTGGTCGATCACCACCTGTTCAAATTTTCTTATCTTCTCCTCAACTATCGCCTTGTATGCCTTCATTCTCTCTTCTTTGGCCTCAGCAGTGCCGTTTACTTGATGTACTACCAATTGACTATCTGACCGGACTTTTAACCGATCGGCACCCAGGGCCTTTGCATATTTTAAACCAGCAATGAGAGCCTCATATTCAGCCTCATTGTTGGTTACCTTGAAGTCAAAATGGATAGAATAATATGCTTTGAACCCCTCGGGCGATGTAATCACAGCTCCAGCTCCACAACCCTTGGCACTAGCTGCACCATCCACATACATTTCCCACCAGTTATCCAGCCCATTGTTCTCTGAATCTGTTTCTGAGGGCCGGGCGGTACATTCTGCAATGAAATCTGCCAGGGCCTGCCCTTTGATAGTAGGCCGGCGGGGTTTGAAATCCACCTCGTATTGCCCGATCAGGAGGCTCCACTTGGTAATGCGTCCACTTGCCATAGGATTTCTCAAGATGGTGGCTAGTGGCTGAGTAGTATACACAGTTACCAGGTGGGTCTGGAAATACGGGGCCAGACGTTTAATGGCAGCTATCAGGGCCAGTACATTTTTCTCTAGCAAGGTGTACCTGGTTTCCGGGCCGTTCAACGCCTTGCTTACAAAATAGATTGGCCGTTGAACGCCATCTTCTTCTTTCAACAGTACTGTGCTCACGGCCAGGTCAGCTACAGCTAGGTACATATACAGGTGCTCCCCTGGTTCGGGTTTTGTCAAGACCAGAGAGGAAGACAGATACGTTTTGAAATCTTCAAAGGCCGTTTGGAATTCGGCCGTCCATTCAAAAGGGTTGGCTTTCTTCATGATCTGGAAGAACGGGATAGCTCGATCGGCCAGTTTGGATAGGAATATGCTCAGGGCTGCTAACCGACCGGTCAATCTCTGCACTTCTTTGAGATTTCTTGGAGCCTCCATGTCCACAATTGCCTTTACTTTTTCTGGATTGGGCTCAATCCCCTTCTCGCTCATCATGTACCCCAAAAATTTGCCTCCTCTTACAGCAAAAGCACATTTCTTGGGATTCAGCCTCATATTTGCTTTTTGCATTATCCCGAACACCTTTTCTATATCCAGGACATGGTTTTCCTTCTTTTTGCTTTTGATCAGGATGTCATCAACATAGGCTTCCATTGTGACACCCAGCACTTCTTTGAACAGCATCCCGATCATCCTCTGGAAAGTTGCCATTGCGTTCTTTAATCCGAATGGCATGACGATATAGCAAAACACGCCATCCGAAGTAACGAACGCCGTTTTCTCTGCATCGGCGGGGTGCATGAATATCTGATGATAACCCCGAAAAGCATCCATGAAGCTCAGTAATTCACATTCGGCAGTTTCATCCACTAGCAGACCGATCCTCGGCACTGGGTAGGGATCCATGGGCACGCTTTATTTAGGTCAGAGTAATCCACGCACATTCTCCAAGTAGATTGTTTCGGGGCTAGGACCACATTGGATAGCCATTCTACGTGGATTACCGGACGGATGTGCTTTATTCTCAGCAAGGTGGCCACCTCCTTCTTTGTGAATTCCCGCCGTTCGGTTGCTTGATATCGTTTCTTCTGTTGGACTGGTTTTGCATCAGACCGAACGGCAAGTTTGTGACATATTATCTCCGGATCAATGCCGAGCATATCTTCTGGCCCCCGGGCAAACAACACCTGAAACTTTTTGAGGACGGCGATCACGCCATCCCGGATATCAGCCTCCAGATCTACCCCGATAGCCACCTTACGGTTCGGGGGGAAATCGAGGTCGATTTGCTCAAGAAGGGTGGCGGGCTCTGGGTGTGCCTCGAACTCCGTTCGGTGTGTTTCCATCTCAATTGTATTAACCCGCATCCCACGAGTGTTCATCTGTTTTAGGGCCTCCCGATAACATGTCCGGGCTGTCATTGGATCAGTTCTGGCCACCCCTACCCCAGTGTCTGTAGGGAATTTGATGCATGAGTGGCAGACAGAGGCTATTGCCTCCAGATCTTCCAATCCCGGTCGGCCCAATATGGCATTGTGGGCACACTTTATATCTACCACCACGAACGTCATTCGGAGTGACGCTTTGTGGGTTTCATCCCCAATTTCAACCATTAATAGGATGGTCCCCTCCGCCTCGATGAAGTTACCAGTGAAACTTGCCAGTGGGGTCCGTAGGTGGGTCAGTTGGCTCCTTTGTAGACCCATTTTCTCGAATGATTGTAGATACAATACATTCACACTGCTCCCGGTATCGACCAGTACTCGGCGGATCAAAGCATTGTCAATACACATGCTTACCACCAGTTCATCCCTGTGTGGGCTTGGAGAGTTGGGTAAATTAGCTGGCTCGAACGTGATCGGGTCTGTCCTTCCTTTCTTCTGGGGGGGAGTGGAGACGGATCCCACATAAAGACTTCGCTCGAACCTTTTCCGTTCGGCGTTCGAATCTCCGGTCTCCCCGCCCCCAAATATAACCTTGACCTCCATTCGAGGCTTCTTTCCAGGGCCTCCCGAGCCCTCTGGCTCATCCCTGGGAGGAACATACACATCATTTTGAGGCTGGGCGTCACGTTGAGCATCCCGGCGCCAGCTATTAGGTTTCCTGGCCGGTTTCAACGTGCCCATAGCATTCGGATCTTTATTCACATATTTGCCCAGATGGCCCCTTCGGATCAGATCCTCAATGGCTATTTGTAGGGCCCTGCAGGCATTGGTGGCATGACCCTTTCTGTTGTGATATTTACAGAAAGCATTGTCATCCGCTCCCATGAACTGTCCAGAATCAGTCGGGATGGGAATATTGTCCCTCTCGTGCTGATAGATGGTCGCTATTGATAGGACCAGGGGTGTAAATCTCCCTTGTTTGGGAGGTAAAGCGGCCGCTGGGCTAGGACCCAGTCGATCGGCCATTCTGATCGGGGCAGCAGGCGTAGTGACCTTATCCCTGATCATTATCTCCTCTTCTAGGGCGGCATGCTTGCGAGCCCTATCTAATACCTCGGCGTACACCGTACCCGGATTTTTCTTCAACTCTTTGTACAACTCCCCCGTTCGGAGAGCATTTATGAATAGGGTAATGGCGGTATCATCCGTCATGTTTCCCACCGTTAAAGTTTCATCCCTCCACCTTTTCAGGAATTGATTGAGGGTCTCTTTGGCGTTTTGCTTCACGCTGGTCAAATAGCTGAAGTGCCATTTGGGATTGGCGCTGGAAGCAAACTGAGCCAAGAATAACGCTGATAACTCGGCAAAGCTGTTGATTGTCCCGGGCTGCAGTGTCCCGAACCACTCCTGGGCAGGCCCCTGAGCGTGCTGAAAAACAACCGGCAAATGGCGGCCTCGGGTGCTCCTAGCAGCATAAGCCCCCCTTGGTAACTCCTCAGATGTACGTGGGGATCTCCCACCCCATCATAAATTTGGCCGGTCGGGGGCTTGGCACCCCCTTGGATATCTGCGTACATGAGTTCCCTAGTAAACGGGGAAGTAATTCCCAGCTGAACTGGGGCAGGTTGTACAGGTACCCTGTTCATCTGGTCCCGCATTTCATTCATTTGCCTCCTCATCTCGGCCATTTCTTCCTCCTGGGCCGTCAAAGGGGGCGGTGGTGGAGCCCTCATATCCGTACAGTCCCGGTCCCAATGCCGCTGAGGGGCCCTAGTATTTTCCCGCTCGGCATACTGGAAATGATGACCAATGGGAGTTGGTCCTCTAGCTTGTGATCCGACCGGGGTTCGGTCATTGGGACTGTGGTGCGCTGTTGGTGGGGCGCTACGTCGATTATCCCGATGGACATGTGAACGGGATGACGCCGCGGTTGTTTCCGTGCGTGGGGTCTCCCCTGTAAAGCTGGAACCTCCTTCCTCTTCATTCGCCATATGCTGCATGACCTGGGCCATGTCACGCATGGCCTGAGGATTTCTTCTCAGAGATTCAGGAATCACAAAATCCCCATCGAAACGAGGATACGATCCTCGACTGGATTGTCCCTGAGGGTTTTGACTCCCCGGGGTGTGACTCCTCCCGTGACGGCGTGAACCGTCGCTCGTATGATAGGAACTGATTCTGACCATTTTTGAAAAATAGAGGTTTTTTGGATGATTAGAAAGTGAAACTTTTTGCAAGTTTCCCACAGACGGCGCCAATGTTGAGGGTAAATCCCGTAGATCCGAAAGCCCAACACGAACTTTGGATATATCAGGAATGGCCTAGAATCAAAGCGTGTAAAAAATATAAGATCTGGACTAACTAATACTCGAAAGCTCACTTGTATTAATTAACCAATCTGATTACAAGGAATTTGCCGATCGGTATGTCGGAAACTATGCTTTAATACAAGAAATAAGAGCAATGATGCTATTCTAGAGCCTGAGTATTGAAATGCTAACCCTTACAATGACTTGAAACCTTCTATTTATACTAATGGAGAGCATGGGCTGCCCCATGCTGATTGGCCGTTGTTCCACCGACTTGGTCATCCATGCTTCCACTTGCTGATGTCACAGTCTGGCATTAATTGCACCTGGCCACTTGCTGATTGGCCGTTGCTCGAACGAGATATCGGGCTGTACTGAAGATACTGTCAAATTGGCCCAAGTATGATATATAGTCCGAACTCCGTTCGGTATGTCTTCTGACTGGGCCAACCTTTGTTTGGGCCGAACTCCGTTCGGTATGTCTTCTTACTGGATCTATTCATCATAGAGTGATGGACCCGTTACTTGGGCCGGATATCTTGGGCCTTCCCGATCTGGGTATTGGGCCTCTAGGTCAATATCCCAACAGAAGCTAAATAGAAGGAAAAGTAAAAGCCCTCACTAATCGATATCAAGACCTAGCTAATTTTGGCATATAGCTAGAATGTTTAAAGTGCGTGCAACGGTGCAAGGGTACGTTTCTAAATGACTCCTCTTTACCCTATATCTTGCTTTTCAACCAAATAATTCTAATTTATACCCTATTAGGGTTAATCATTGAGACATACAATAATTATTAAAGATATAAACAAAAAGTGCATATTTCACTTAAATTTTACGTATAGTAGTAATATTTTATTTTTTTGTTAAGCTTTGCACAAAGTTTTTGAAATTAATCTACTACTTAATATAATTACTACCATTTTTATTTTAATATATATATACAAGTTGGCACGCACAACACATATATTAATTTATTTTTAAATCCTTAAAATATATAAATTTAAAAGACCGTAGTGAAAAGGTATACAAAGCTGTTTTTTGAAAACAAATAACTTAATTATTATTGATGAAGATGACAAGAAACATTACAATCATAAAACTCAAGGTTACAATGAGATGAGACATAGAAACGGACGATTCTAATTGAAAACGCCGAATCACTAATCCCACAAAGAAGTAGACTCTACCTGCAGATTGACTGCTCCTGCTACGATCACAATTATCAAAGAACTTTTAAACATCCCGATTTCTCCAGCCACCGGTAAAGAGCCAACTGTATAATTTGTTTCGGTTTCACCAGCCATCGAAAAGAAAGCAATCCAAATGATCTCATCTTCCTAGAACGGCGGTGGTTCAGGAGGGGGGCAATCCGTCTCAATATCAGCACAGAAGAAAATCATGTTTTTGATTGATGAAGAGATCAGTGCAAATCTCTTCTTAGCACACAAGGACGCCCGACCGAAAGTGGCGGGGAATATGGATCTGACAGATGATATCTCACTACCGAAAATAATATCTCCAAATAACGTTGGGAAACAAACAAATGAATAAAACTGAAAACACCGATTCAGAAGATTTTTTTTTCTATCAAAGAAGATTGAAAGAAGAGAAGAAAAGAAGAGAGAAAAAAGGAGGCGGCGGGTAGGGTTTCCCGTGCCAAATACTAAAAATTATACTAAAAATTATTCAAAACTTCTTCATCAAACAATCAAATGACAAATCGTTTACCAAATACTAAAAATTATTGTTTAACAACATGATTAATAATTAAAGGTCAACCCAAAATCTAAAAAGAGATGTGCTACTTACAAAACAACCTCAAACACTTTTGATATTATCCATCTTTAAAATTTTTCAATTTTAATGCAATCAAATTTGTGAAAATGACACTAATTAATATTCATCTTCGAGTTTTGACACAACAATAAGGATGTTTTTAATCAAACTGGTTTTAATCTCAGACTGAATCTGATAAGTTTATATCGGACTTCGATAGTTGTAGAATACACATAGAATAGACACATGTCAAATTAGACCAGACCAACTTAAACCAGACCGAAGAACTTCTATTCAATTAAAAACATCCTAAGTGGGAGGATCGTTAACACATGGAAAAATTACATAAATATGTGTAAACATATTCTGAATTTCCAAAATAAGAGTTCACTAATTACTGAGTTTCCAAAACATGAAATTAATTACTCTTATTTAAGCTATAAAAAAATAATTCCTATTTTGAAATTCACAAAAGTTTTCTCTAGTATATTCAAATTTTGTGAAGATTAATAATAATCATGTATAAGATCAAAATAAAAAACATTTTAAATAAATATTTAGAACCTATGTAATAATAGTGGGATACAGAAATGAAATGGAAAGTTTTAAATTTCAGCACTAAGAATATTCTAGTTATTATTATTATTACTATAATTAGTTAGATGATTAGAAGGAAGAAACTCTTTAATTTATTAAAGGTATGGACTTATTCGGTAGCACCTACTGGATAATCAAGTTTTTAACACGAAGTAAACGAGCCCATATATGAGGGCGGCGTACTAACTGCAACAGCGTCAAAACATTCATCCATACCCGTATCTTCGGAAGGTGAACTTATAAATAATCTCTCTTTTCTTCTCCACTTTCATCTTCTACCAATCCAACGGTGAAACCTGTAAGATTCACAAACCCTGCTTTCTTCTTCGTCCTCCATATAAATCGTCATTGTTTCATTTCAAATTCAACATTTAATTTGTTCTGCTTTCCACAACTTTTGAATTCTTAATCGTTTGGACTGGATTTAATATTCGATTTGTCGAGTACTTCACTTTCGCTTCGCATCATCAAGGCAGGTTTACTGTTTAATAAAGTATTAAATCTGGATGAGTTTTCTTGCTTCATTGAATCATAACAGCGCAATTTACACTTTTTTTATTGCTTGTGGACGCTTGATCATAGCAGATCAGTGTGATAATCAATTAAACAAGTTTTGAATGGATGAAGATGTCTTGTTGAATTACAATGTTGTGTGAATTTTATGATCTTACTTGTAAGTGCATGTCAGGTACTCAGGTTTTCTTGTTTGAGTGGAGGATGCTATTTATGTTTTAAAAGTTCACCGAAGAATTTGGTTTCAGCCTAGTGTGCGACCTTTAGGGTAGGAAGCTTTTTATCACAATGGGAACCCCTTACCGCAGGTTAGCCAAATATACTACATAGTATTTATCTTGAAATACTTTGGCAGAATCAACTTTAATTTCTTTCCTTAGATCCCATATCAGACAATTATTCATTGAAGTTGTTATCTCCCTCAGTCTTACCTATCAGCCTCTTGTTTTTTATTCCTTTCAATTGCAGTGTTGGCTTTAGGAAATCGAATGACAGTGCCAGACTTGTTATTACTACAGTTATGGGCATGGTGTTTGGATATTTTATAGGCATTTCCTTTCCATTACTTTCTTTAGCCAAGGTATGTTACCGAGTTCGTGGATATGCATGTGCTGAATCATGAAGTAATATATACTTGCCATCCACTTCATGCCTAATGATATTGTGCAGATTAACTTACCTTCAAGCCTTATATCATCTCTTGATGTAGCCTTTGGTGAGGACCATCAGAGATTTACTGAGCGTAGTTTTCCTGAAAATCTTGGTTCGGGTAGCACTCCATTATCACCTAAGGTATTTCATTGTCAATTTGTTCCAAGACACTTTCCATTTCAGCACTCATCCTCTCCTACCCTTGGGTTATTTGTGTACTTTTGACGAGTATTGTATCCAATATCTTGTGCTGTTTCTCATGTATTGTTTATTAGATTTTTTAAGTATAAATCCAGGAGATTAGAACGAGTTGATTAGCAGTTTTGCTGGAAATCCCCTGTTAAGTTTTAATTCTATCCAAGTTATGAGTCCGATTTCATTTTCTTATTTGTCATTAGCATGCTCATAATGTTTGGTACCAACGAAAGTGAAAACTGTGTATATTTGACATGTTTTTTCTCCTTTTTTGGCATTATGATATTTTAGATATACATAGATACCCGCTTAAAAATTGAAAGAAGTTAGCTAATCTGTTTCTCATTTACATCTGCAACTTCAGTTAACCTGTATGAATTCATACATATCTCTCTCTTTCTCTTTGCATATATGGAACAACTGTGAGAAATGGTTTTTATGCAAGGTTGAGAACTAGAGCTGTATGAATGTATCATTCAGAGAATAATCATGTTTCATTCGTATTGCTATTAACTTTCAGATCTATGTTCCTTCCAACCCTCGGGGTGCAGAGTCATTGCCACCAGGAATTGTAGTTTCAGAATCTGATTTTTATCTACGTAGATTATGGGGTGAACCACGCGAGGTAAACTAATGATGATATGACTCCTTTTTTTTTCAAATCTGCCACTTTGGTGTACTTAATGCTTTCGTGCTTGTATACTTTTATTGGCTCTGATATGGGGTTATTGTAGTATCTTGTTTTTAATATTTCCATTTTTCATTGGTATAATTTGTTTCATTCTTTTTCTTTGTGCCATAGCTGGAAAAGTTTTTTATAGACACAACTTTCTTTGGAACTTAAACAAAATTGTTTGTGACTACTGTCCTTTCAACATGACTAGGTTACACCATTTACCTTATTGTTCTCTGCATTGTGAAAGTTTTCTGGTAATTAAGTATCCATATAGCTCTATAAGTTCCAAGTATGCTAAAGGTTCACAAATATGTAATGGCAAACAAGTACTTCTATTAGTAGTCATTCCCCATTCGATCATTTTTATATACTACTCCTATGCATGATCTTAGTGCAGTTTTGTTTAACACTTTCTTAGAAAATTATAATTGTTGTAATTTTCAGGACCTGAAAACGAAGCCGAAGTACCTTGTAACGTTCACAGTTGGTTTGGATCAAAAGAATAATATCAATGCAGCTGTTAAAAAGGTTATATAAATGAAGGAGTTTTATGAATATAGAAATAGCAAAGCTGCTTATATATACTCCCTCCATCCGTCAAAACTTTCCCAAGTTTGATTGGCACGAGAAATATTTAAGTAAAAACTGTGTGGTTGAGGTTTAAGTAGAAGAGCAAGAAATTATAGGAACCACACATTCATTGATTAAAAGGGACCTTGGCAAAGTTTTTTTGGACAACCAAAAAAAGTAAGATGGCAATGTTATAAGGGACTGAGGGAGTATATGTATATGCACACACATGCATGCGTGTTATCAGATTAACGGACTCTATTTACTGATTTTTACAATGTAATGCCATTTTTAGTTTTCAGAAGATTTTCAAATTATGCTTTTCCATTATGATGGCCGGACAACTGAATGGGATCAATTTGAGTGGTCAAAGCGTGCAATTCATGTCAGTGTTAGAAAGCAGACAAAATGGTAAGGAATAGGATTTTATATTACGTAGAATAATTCTAGATGTGTTGTGCCTGAATCTGCAAAATAGGCATGTGACGAAGGTAATCTGTGGAATATGTGTGGAAGAGTATGTAAATGACAAGAGAAACAAACAATTTTGGAAGCCATTTCTTGGTTAGCTGAACTGTATGATGTGTATAAACCTTTCTCCCTTGGGATTGCAAAATCACAATTCTCACGCACTCTCCCTCTCTACCTCACTCCCCCATCCCATCTCTTTCAATGGAATGCTGTGTTATCAAATCAGCAAATGCACGCCTGCGTGGCAAGACGCTACTCGGACTATGTTATTAAATTAGCGATTACCTAGACCATACTGACTACTCCCCCTTGTCGATAGGATTTCACAAAACTGAGTTACTTGCTTGTGTACTTCACAATTATCTTGACTCAGTGGCTCACTTTAATTTTGTGAAATGTTTTGCTTTAGCCTCACGATACATAAATCTCCAAATATAATACTTCAAAAGGTAATACAATTTTATTCAAGTATGTCCGACGCAAATAAAGTTCTTAAATAAATATGAGTTAGTAGGTCATAATAACAACTTTAATTGCATGATAAGATCCAATTTTTATGTCAATTCTTCTCCACATCAGCACAGATGAACAAAAAGTTGAGTAGAGAATAAAGTTGGTTGCTACATTTAAAATCTATATTTTGAGAAGAAAAGAAACCAACCAGTTAGAAATGATCATAGAATACTATGGAGTAGAGAACAAAAAAGAAAGCAGTTTAGTAGAGGATCTTCTGAAGTTCTAGGGTTTGTGTTCTGTAGCTTTTCTATAAAAAATACCTCCTTCCCAAAATAATTAGCCAAATCCAAGACTTTAACCAATAATATATATTTATTGGAAATTATTTATAATTTAAAAATGATATGAAAATGTTCTTTGTTAAAAGTACTTTCATAAAAGTATAAAATTTATAACTTTCCTAATATTATACTAGTACTAATAAAAATCATGGTCCAAATTTTATGATTTGTCTAAACATTTTGGGACGGAGGTAGTATAACTAAAACCATTCGAGTTCTTTTAGTGATTTAGATGTCATATTGAGCTACAATATGTTAAAAAAAGCCAACCTTTTTCTGCAATTAGTTCATCATTGCATAATGTTAGAGACATAATCTTCTTTGTGATTGACTGACTGGGATAAGTAAAAGGCTGGATGCAACTTTTTATGACCTCGCCTCATGTCGTAAGCTTCAAAAGATTTTTAAACAATGAGCAACTCGGTTGGTGTTAAAATGTAAAACGCTCAAAACTAAAATTCAAGAAAGCAATTAGGAAAAAGGTTAGGGGGGATGAAGATTTTTCCATTCTTGAACCAAAAGATGATTGGAATTATAAATTTAGGATTCAATAACTGAGGATTGGACGTAGCCTGAACAAGTGCTGTTAGACATTTAGTTATTTTTTAAATTTACTTTCATGAGATGGTTATGAAGAAAGTGAACATAAAAATCTGATGTAGAAATACGTTATTTGACTGAAGATATAATTATTCTCTAATCTAAGTAACAAATATAAGTCAAACAGTAAAAAAAAAATCTCTCTAAAATCCCCAACCAAACAAGCACCCTAGGCTTTTACTTGGATGGGATCTTCTTTAAATGTTCAGTAAATTATGTTAGTGTATATATTTTTAATGTGACTATTATACATGACAGAGTAATCGGTCCTAATCATTCTCGATTGGCCTCTGGGTAACCACTGAGTGAGTAACACAATGCGATTAGGCATATTCATTCAAACGTGCGCCATTATACTTTGCAGTCTTTAATTCACTAGTAATGATCAGCAATAACTAATTAAAATTATTCTAAATAAATTCATATTACAAGCGATATCTTGTATACTATGGACTAGACTACCACATACGTGATAGCTCCTGATGCAGATATAATGCTAACCTAAGGTTATTGGGCCTTACCTCAACTCCTGTCTTTCTGCAGCTTCATGATATTCACACTTTTTGTATTTCACTACTATTTCCCTGTTAAATATGGACAATGTTGTATACAAGTACTTTCATGATCTTCACACTCTTACTGTTTCATGATCTTCACACTCTTACTGTTTCATGATCTTCACACACTTCGTGTTATCATCTATAATCTTCACACATTTCATGCTTCCTTATTTTTCTACACGTTTCATGTTTCCCCAAATATTCTCGGTACAGATAATCTTTCCTACATAATATTCATACTTCATGCTTTTCCATTATTAGGTGGTATGCAAAGCGGTTTTTGCATCCTGATGTTGTAGCTGCTTATGATTACATATTTATTTGGGACGAAGATCTTGGAGTAGAACACTTTAATGCACAAAAGTATGTTTCAATGATTGGTTTTTGGTTTTCTCTTTACTTGTTTTTGTTTCCTATAATTTCTTACCAACATTTGCTCCCCTGAAATTCCAGGTATATTCAACTTGTGAAGAAACACGGTCTGGAGATATCTCAGCCTGGATTAGAGCCAAACAATGGATTGACATGGCAGATGACAAAAAGGAGAGGAGACAAAGAAGTCCACAAGTACATCTTTTGTGTTCAACCTCCCTCTAAATGTTTTTTAAGATGGCTGTTTTTTGTTCCATTTCGTCAAACTATTTTCCGGGATGGATGAACAGGGATACAGATGAGAAACCAGGATGGTGCAGTGATCCACATTTGCCTCCCTGTGCAGCGTATTCTTTCTTTTCCCTCATAAGATACTTTTTAGAACTTTTTGTTATCATTTTTAGTTGCATCTGATCTCTCTCTCTCTCTCTCTTCAGTTTTGTAGAAATTATGGCTCCTGTGTTCTCTCGAGAAGCATGGCGGTGTGTTTGGCATATGATTCAGGTATTTCATAATGTTTGAGATTCTCAGGTTGCCTTGTGTACCCATGGCGCTATCAGCTTACTGTAAATGATTTTTGCATGATAAATTATGGTACTCTTTGCTTATCCTCTTTGTAGAATGACCTGGTGCATGGATGGGGATTAGATTTTGCTCTTAGAAGATGTGTAGAGGTTTGGATTTCTTTATTCATCCTCCATAATTGCACGAATTGGATTTTTGATTTACTTCATTTATTTGATTCGACACTTCAGACGTGTGTAATAAGAAGATACAGCAAAAATGTTGCACATGATGCATTTGAGTATTGAAATTTGAAGCACTCTTTAAAAAGTGCTTTCTAAAACTTATTATTTTGGTGATTGGTCTATGCAGCCTGCTCATGAAAAGATTGGTGTAGTTGATTCACAGTGGATTATTCATCAAGTTATCCCTTCTCTAGGGAATCAGGTTGAGTAATAATTAACTTCCACCTGCATCTTTCCTTGCATCTAATACGATCTGCAGATCTAGATTCTCATAAATAGCTTGCAGTTTCTTTGGCACCGAAAGATCCACATTCACTAATAAGAAGTTATGACAAGGTCTCTACAATTACTGGGCATTGCAAACTAGGGATAAATTCATAATTTTATTTGCATTTTCCCCCTTCGCCAGTCTTTTTAGGGCATTTCTGGGTCTCTGCAAATGTCAATGATGGAAAGAAGAAGCTATTCGAAGTCGTTTTCTTATGTTGGTTTACATTTGAAAATATTCAAAATCAAAATGAATAATGATTTTCTAATATTAAACTTTACATATATTTAGATTTCTTTATCTTTGTATAACAAAGTTAAGTAAAACGAGTTCAAATAGATATCTATAAAATATATGTAGTTTCAGTATACCTCCCCCCCCCCCAAATTTCATCACTTCCGAAATTTTCTTTCTAATTTCTTTCCCTAGTTTTTTTCTTGATTCCAAACGGACCCTTACTGTTGTATTGATGCAATATGCAGGGTCGGTCTGAAGATGGTAAAGCTCCGTGGCAAGGGGTATGTGCACAATCCTTTCTTTTCCTTCACTGGTGCCTTATTATCAACTCCTCTTTTTGTCTGCCCATGGATGTATACACACACATTATTAGATCAGGGCAATCACAGGGTTGCATGTCAAGCTCACCTAGTCACTTTGGTGTAGTTTGGTAGAATGGTAGAATGGTAGTCCATAATGACATAATTTAATAAAATAAATTTAGTGTAATTAGCAGTACATGTCTTACCGAACTATACATTAGTTTATCTGTATGTTTCACAATCGAATTTACAGTGTAAATGTTATTAGTAATTTTTAACGATAATGGTTTTGATGTTAACAATACACTTTAAATTTGCAGGTAAGAGAGAGATGCAGAGGGGAATGGGCAATGTTCCAAGATCGCCTTGCCAATGCTGACAAACAATATTTTGCACAGCTCGGAAGGAGTTGAAAGGACGTCAGTAAAAAATGCTTCTGTTTTGACTGGAATTTTGTACATGGAACTCCGATTTTCATTCTCGAGTTATACGCTCCCTCTCTCTTCTTTCTCAGCAGTAGAGAGTAGCAACCACAATATTCATCTATGTAGTCAGGGGCAGTCAAAAAATAAGTTAGGAACCGGAATATCTCTGTGCATAGTTACCCGAGATTTTTATTGAGTAATATATAGGCAACTGAAGAAGATATTTTGTTCATATGTTTTCTTGGGTATTTCGTATGGTGTGTAATTCATTCATCAATCCCCAGAAGGCCAGAACATCGTTTCAGTAAATGGTTCATCTTCAACTTTAATGAATTGATCCTGAATGAATTCTAAAGGTAGTTTTCCCCTTATGGATATCTAGTTTCAATAGATAATATGTTACATACAGTCATACAAACAAGATATGAAACATTCAAAGTTGTCATTAAGTCGTCATTAACATCGATCAGCCCATTTGAGTGACTCAATGTCTTAATTACATTAATAGCTGCAATAATACATACAAAACCGCTACCATAACTAGGCAACTAGCTAGCATTAAGCCTAATAAATGCAATGCATCATTAATTGTCCGTGAATTAAATGCTGCTATTTAAACTAGATGGAGGTAAGAGGGGCTCTCATGCCACTTGATACCCCCATGATCCAACATTAACTGCAGTTGGTTACTTGAGCAACTCTCGTTCGGGATTAAGCCCCGTTAAGCCATTAATCAGGAATAAGCTAATTACCCAAGTGTTAATTATATCCCGTTCGGGATGCGCTGGACCTTAATATCCCATCATATGTCCCCCACTTCCGATGTTCCGAGCGTGCTCGGGATATAAGGAAGTAGAAAAAGTGATTTTTCCACCGGTGTGATCCTGTTCGTGCTCCTTGCTAATGCTTGCCTGCTCACGACATGACGGTTCGAAGCTTTCTGGCGGCTGTCGCTTGTATTCCCTATTTAATTGTCAATGATTACTTGACGTTTCGCCTCCGTTCGACACGTGTCCCTTGGAGCATCCCTTGCTACATGTCCGCCTGAGATTGGTCCACGAATTGGCGCTTTTTGGTATAAGTATGACTTTGGGCCCTTGGCCCCGGGTTTCCGAATTCTGAATCTTCGTCCAAGTGCTCTGCCTTCTCCCCAAATCCCTAATTTCCCAGGCTCACTCAGGTAATCACCAACCTTCTTCTTTCTGTTCTCTCTTTCGGTTCGGCACAAATGCCTGTGAGTTTTGGTTCTTCTGACCCCTCAATTATTGAGCGGGTCGGGACTCTGAGATGAATGCCACTTTGGATGATACCGCGGGCATTAGTGCCGCTGCAGAGAATGTGGCCGAAGATGTCTCTTCTACCAGCAGTTCTGGAGACGTCCACTCCGGCGATTCTTCTAGTGAGACTTCGGGTGGTGGTTCCGACAGTGCGAAATCCAGCGATGATATAGCGGTGATGAAGAAAGGCCCTCCTGACGACACCCCTTTTCACCACCTGGACTTGAGGTCCATTAAAAACCAGAGGCAAAAACTCTCGCCCAAACTTAGAGCCCATATTCTTGCCCTAATCCCTGATCCAGTTGATTTTCACCTTCATGCTGGCCTCCATCCCCTGCGCCACCGTCCTGGAATGGTAGTGGTGCATCTTGATTCCGTCAAGGCCGGGTTAAGGTTCCCGTTGCACCCTTTCTTTGTGGCTCTCTTTAATCATTATCAAGTAGTTCCGGCTCAAATAATGCAGAATTCCTATCGGGTTATTGCCGGGTTCATCTGCCGCTGCGAGGATGTAGATGTGGAACCCGTTTTGGACATCTTCCATCATTTTTTCAAGGTTGCCCCCGAACAAATCGAGGCCCGAATGAAGAGGATTCTTTTTAAGGGGATCCTCATTTCCATTAAAGGGTGGAAAGACTAATTCTTTTTTGTCTCTGTTCCGGATGGTCTTATTCCACGGAGGTGGAACGCGTACCCGCCCAAAACCACAGAGCCCTTCCTTTCTGCGAAGCTAGAAGATAAAATCATCGCGGTGGAAAGGGCCAAGACGCTGGACATTATGGATTACTGAACCCCCGCTCGGCTTGTGGAAGCCCAGATAGGTACCGCCCGAATTTCTGGATTTCTTGACTGAAAATCAAGTGCCATGACCCGGGCGGTCCTACCGTGCGAGAAACTTACATACCATGCTTGTTTCACACATGCTAAAACCGTTCGGTACTAAATTTCCCTTTCTCTTTTCAGCTCCCAATATCGAAGTCATCATGAACAAGAATCGTCTTGAAGAAGTGGGTGCGGCTAAGAAGAAGAAGCCGACCAAGAAGAAGGCTAGGACCTCAGCCCCTGAGACCACCCAATCAGCCGCCCAACCTAAGGTTCAGCAGTCTCAGCCACTTCGACAAGTGCCTCTTGAGGAGGTAAACTTTGCTGATATGGTTGTAGATCAGCAGTTCGGGGATCTGCAATCCAACCCCCTTTTCAATGATGCCCCAGGTTCGTTTGATGCTGTCAATGTTGGGGCTGGACAGGCCTCTGTTTCTAAGCCCGTGGAGCCAATCTTGCTGGAGGACCCACTCCATGCAATCATAGAACAAGGCGGATGCCATCCTGACCGGGTTTCGAGTACCTCCGCCATGATGCAAGATTATCACCTTCCTAAGATGACAATTGAGCAGGCTAAAACAGGGGTTGCCCTTGCCACTCTCAAGGTAAATTCCCACCGTTCGTTTCTTTGTTCGCCTTTCATGCCGTTTGGTAAATAACCGTTTTGTCCTGCAGGCCGGCTATTATAGTGTTCAGCTCCAGCTTGCTCGGATGGAAAGAGAGGGGGAGATGATCAGGGCTCAGATGTCTGCAGAGTAGGCTACCGTTGAAGTGCTTCAGGCTGCTGATCAAGAGTAGAAGAAGTTCGAGGCTGAGCTTGGCCAACTTCGGGTGGGCCTTGCCACGGCTAGGTCTAAGGTTCATGCCATTGAGGCCGCTCAGGTCGTTTTTAAGGAAAGCGAACCTCAGATCTCGGACGGTTCTTGGGAAATATTTGTTGATTTGTCTGCCGTCCGGACATCAGCCCAGGATGGATTCCAGTTCTCTGAGGAGTTCACGAAAGCTGCTGAAGACCATGGACTGGCTCGGGCAGGCACCCTGTTCGGGAAGTGCTTAGAACAGCTCCCTCAAGGCCCGACCCGCCTTGAGGGGGGGGGGGGGGTGAATATGGCCGATGAGACTGCGGTTGGCAAGGAATGGGTTGAGGCTTTGGCCAAGAATACCTATGTTTCTGGCTATCAGCGGATCATGGAGGGCGTGGTGTCGATCCTGGAGCGGTTCATTGGCCGGCCGATTGAAACCAAGGATTTTTCTGAGGACAAGGTCCTCCTGAATCAACATGAGAAGTTCTGTCGCAATCAACAGCGGGAAGCCGATCGGGACGCAGGTAGGGAACCCGCGGCCCCAACCGATGATGAGGCCGATGAAGAAGAGGACGACGAGGCCGAAGAGTAGAGATGCCGGCCAATAGTTTTATTTTGATATTTTTGTGTATTCACCTATCTCCTTTTCTCTTTTGATCTCTAATGTACATTTCCGCCAGCAATGCCGAGGAGTAAAATACTTCTTTGTCTATATTTCCTTATTTTCTTGCATGATTTATTCCCTTTCTTTCCCTTTATCTTTCATTTGGTTGTTCGAACTCCCCAACGTAGCCTTTTGGACTTAGCTATTTTTCACACCAACTTCGTCCCGTTCGGGGTTCCCCAACCGCATACGATTCGAGCAAGATCCATACACCATAATTTCTCATTTGGTGATACCCCGTTGGGGAATAGCCTTAGGTTTCATCCGGTTTCCCATATTTATGGAACTCGGTCGGGATATTGATCCCTCTACTTAAGGAAACGTTTAAGGTTGGCCATATTCACCGTCAGACTGAATCCGTTCGGGGTCCCTGGCTATATCATCGAACAGAGATCCGTATAAAAATATGTTAATGAGCTTAAGAGCCCCTTGGGCTTAGTACTTTTTCCGGCATCATACAGCCGTTCGGGACATTGGGATTTGTATAGTTGCCCTTCCCATCCCTTTCTGGCCTTTACGCCATTCGGGACATTTTGCTGGCTGTTGAATTACACAGATGAATCACCCGTTCGGTCATTAGGCATGTTTCTGCGACCTCTGAGGTAGTCCATTTAGCTTTCGCCACGTGTCCCTCCTAGGTTCATTTCCAGGGCGGTGCTCCCTCTATATAAATATGGGGAAGCTGGTACCTCATCATTTTCTGCTGCTTCTTCAATTATTGCCTTATTGCCTTATTGCTAGCTTTCTCTCTCTAGAAATCCTCCAGGCTTTCCTTCTTCGAGGTATTTACAACCTCCTTTTCCCCTAATTTATGTCCAGTTACTTTTCTTCAGACGAGGAAGACATGGTTCTGATCCGTCGTTCTTCAAGGGGAAAGGCCGGCCCAAGTGGTCAGGCAGCCAATTCTCCCTCTCAGTCTTCGGAATCCCTCACCAACTCCCCTATTCTACCGGACGCCGAACAGTCCCTCCCTGATGGTGGATGCTTCGAGAGAGAGGACCTCCCAAAATATAAACGTGGAATGCCTGAGCGGCCACCACGTATTCCTTTAAACTTTTATTACATCCGGAAGCAACACCAGCATCTTCCAGCAGATGCGGGCCAGCAATTGGCCCAACTTTTACCGCCACTTAGGCAATTTTACAGCGGCTTCATTCGTCACCCGATGAGGCACCGACCGGGGCATGTGGCGGTGCATCTGGATGCCCTCGTGGCCGGTCTCCGCTTTCCTTTGCACCCGTTTGTTACAAACTTTCTACGCCGGCTCTCGATGCTCCCGGCCCAGTTCGTGCCCATCACCTACTGTCTCCTCACATGATTTGTCATTCGGTGTCATGTTTTAAGGATTCCTTCGAGCATCGATTTATTTCTATATCACTATAAACATGAGCCGTACTGGACCACTGGGTACCTGCGACTGACCGCTCGGCCCTTTCGTCACCTTTTCACAGAGATCCCCATGCCTCCTGAAAAATGGCAGGACCGTTTTTTGTTTGTCCACGTGGGTGAACCGCTTCCATTCCCTAACCTGTGGAACTCGTACCCTGTTCGGGACAAAGAACCGGTTCTGGATGCCGTTCCACAAAACCAGACTGAGTCGTTGCGTCTGGCGGGCTCCCGAAAAATACGGGCTTATGTTAGGCCCTCCAAGATGCTTGCTGCCGGCATCGGTACTTTCCGTTTTCAGTTGCCGTTCAGCGCGTTGCTTTGTGTTGTGATGGCCTTCTGACAATTTTTTGTGTGCAGGTGTGTTCCTGTCCGATATGAAACGTCAGGGTCCTTCATCTAGCATACCCCCCCCCCCCCCCCGGTCGGGAAGGGAAAAGGCAAGCTTACCCTGAATAGTGGTAAGCCTGCCCAACAACCTCAGTCACGAGGTACCAAAGAAACCACCCGGAAGAGATCCCGTCTGGATGATGTGGTGGACTTGACCGGTTCTAATCTGGTTCATCCAAGAATGGGTGCTCCCCTTTCCTCCTCCAGTAAGATTGTGCCTGCTACCACAAATGCCGAAAATTCCGATCGGCTATAATTCTATGGTATGGTTCCTCAATTGGAGAGTAAAACCTATTCGGGCAGACGGTCACCTCGTTGTGGTGGTCGATGGCCCTGAAAGCCTTGCCCAGCTTCACCCACTTGACCCATTAGCATGATCTGATCGAGGCAGGTCATCTGGAGAACATAAAGGTATTTTTGACTTCCTGATTCATGCCTTCTTTAAACAATTTTATTCCCATTTCTCATATTGTGACACCTCCCTTAGGCCGGCGTTTACTATCACAAGGCCTTTCTTGATGCCGACCGCGATATGGCGCACATGGCCCAAGAACTGGAGGAGGTCCATACCCTTTTGGCGGCTTCTCGCAAGATGGCTGCTGATCTGTAGGATCAGGCTACCAAAGGGACCAAAGCTGCAGCGGAGCTTGTTGAGAGTGAACAGAGAGTCCAACGGCGCAATCGGGAGATCAACTTCCTCAAAGCCAAACTTAAGGCTGTTGAAGATGCCGGGATCAAAGTCCGAACGGCCAAAGAGAAGAATAGCCCTACCACCTTTTCTGTTGATGCTTCCAAGCTTACAAAACAGGCGGTTATTGACTTCCAGCGAGGTAAGGGTCTGAACATCGTGCGGGAAAACACCGCTCGGGAGTTTCTTGCTCCGCATCTCGTTCGCTGTCTTCGAGAGAGTGAGGATCCCCTAAAGGCTGGGATAGAGCTCCTAGACAAAACTCCCGAGGGGAAAGCGTTTGTGGAGGCCCTTGCTGATGATACGCTGATTCTGAGCACAGACATTATTGTCGATCAGAATATCGATCTGATCATGAAACATTTCCCAAGGCCATTCGATCCTGAGGTCCTGGGCTTCTCCAAGTGTTTTATCAACAGTTTCGAATGGGTTATGGAAGAGCGCGCTGAACGAGCCAATGAGGCAGCAGGTGATGGAGAGTCTAGCTCCAAACCAGATTGTTCCAAGGCCAATTAAGCATAGGTCTCCCTTGTAATTTGTACTTTGGATTTTTTCATCTTCTGTACATTCCGGACAGTAGCTCCGAAGAATACAAAGATTTCATTTTTCTGTTTGAGCAAGTTCCCTTTACTTGTCTTGTGTTCTTCCGATCATGACCTTTGTTTAGCTGTGCCCATGTTTGCAACTATATGCCGGTTGGTCGATACATGTCATCTTCCAAACCACAGTTTCGATTCCCCCGTTCGATCCATCTGGTTTTGACCAGTCGGTCTGACGGTTCGTCCATACTTCTGGTTGAGATGTCCTCATTTCCAAGCTAACACGTAAGTTTCCCAGTTCGGTATTTATGGAACGGTTCATTCATTCGTGAAGCTGAAATGGCGACTCATCTCCAAAACCAGAGCTAGGATTCCACCCTTCGATCTAGTCATCGTGGCTCGTTGGCCCTCTGAACTAGTCATCGTGGTTCGTCGAAGCTAATGATTGAGACAAGATTTCAAACCATAGTTTCGATTCCCCATTCGATCAATCTGGTTTTGACCAGTCTGTTCGACGGTTTGTCCATATTGCTGGTTTCACACCATCTCCCAAACTAACCTAAAAACCCCCGTTCGGTCATCCAGAATGTAAGGCCAAAACTGAGTTGAAATGGCGGCTCTTCTCGAGACCGTAGTGAGGTTCCTTCGTTCGGTCGTCTAGAACGATTCGCCCATACTTACAGTCGAGATGAGGCTTTCAAACCATAGTTTCGATTCCCCCGTTCGATCCATCTGGTTTTGACCAGTCTGTTCGACGGTTCGTCCATATTGCTGATTTCACATCATCTCCCAAACTAGCCTAAAAACCCCCGTTCGGTCATCCGGAACGTAAGGCCAAAATTGAGTTGAAATGGTGGCTCTTCTCCAGACCGTAGTAAGGTTCCTTCATTCGGTCGTCCAGAACGATTCGACCATACTTGCAGTCGATATGAGGCTTTAAGCCATAGTTTCGATTCCCCCGTTCGATCCATCTGGTTTTAACCAGTCTGTTCGACGGTTCGTCCATACTTGTGGCTACAGGAAGTTATGTCTCCCTCTGTTTTTTTTACAAGAAGTGGCAACAACCATTTTTATTGATAAAATTTACGAAGATGCTCAACGTTCTAGGTGCCCACCGAACGGCCTTCAGTTGTCCTGAGGCCAAACGTCCCTGTTGCGTACTTTTTTCCAAATTAAACTTGATAGGGGCCTTCCAAGTAGGCCTGTCAATGGGTTGGGTCTAGACCCGGACCCGACCCGGACCCGGTTGTTTTTAATGGGTACAGGTCTATATTTTATTCCGTTTACCCGGACCTGGATCCGGACCCGTTAGTATTTTAAATAAACGGGTCGGGTATATTACATATGATTCCGACCCGTTAAGGACTCGAACCCGTTTACAATTTCTTATTTGTATACACATACACTCAAACATAAAGTGATTAGTTATAACACTTTAAATAAAATAGAAACTAATATACATATATACATAATAATACATAAAGTTATTAGTTGTGAATTTGTGATTATTCAATAAAAATATACACATTAATACATAAATACTACGAAGTATATAAGTGATATTGATCAAGATAGTATTATACCCTAAAACTAATATTTATTACTATTAATATTAATATTATTATATCATTATCATATATAATACTACATATGATTTTATACTCTTAGTAGTCCAAGAGACCTTTTTATGACTTAATTTCTAGTTTATTCTACGAGTTTTTTTGTGCGAGAGAAAGCGGCGCAAAGTGTGGAGTTATATGCCTGTACAAGAACCGATACTTTATTAGATAAAAGTACTAATTTTCTATGAGAGACCTTGATTTTTTTTTGAAATGTGAAGATATATTTTGCTTTTAAATTTGTACACTTTGCTGTATAGTTCACATACATGTCTTGCTATTTTCACAAAGTTTATAATGGTGTGCGTATCATACTTGGCGGGCGGGTCTACCCGACCCGATTCCGAGACCCGTTGGGTCTGGGTCCGGGTCCAAATTTTCAGACCCGCCGGGTAAACGGGTCGGGTTCGGGTTCATTATTAAATTAGCGGGTCCGGGTCTGGAACACTACGTTCCGACCCGGACCTGACCCATTGACAGGCCTACTTCCCAGTTCTTCACTAGCTTCCCGCTCTCGAGCGGCTTGCTTTTCTCCCTTTTTCTGAGGACCGGATCTCCCACTTCTAGGGATCAGATTTTGACCTTCTTGTCAAAGTATCTCCGGGTTGCTCGTTGATATTCTTCCATTCGTCTTGTTGCCATGTCCCTTCTTTCTTCAATGAAGTGCAGTTCTGCCCGCAAGGTGTCTTCGTTACGTTCGGGGTCAAAATGGATCGTTCGGTATGTGGGTACCAGAACTTTCGTTGGGATTTTGGCCTGGAACCCGTATGATAGAGCGAACGGTGTTTCCTCAGTAGCTGTCTTGGGGCTTGTTCGGTAAGTTCATAATATGTAGTTTAGTTGATCAGGCCATGAAGAGGAGTATTTTTCGAGTTTCTTTTTCATTCCGTCCATGATTGTTCTATTCATATTCTCGACCTCCCGTTCGCCTGGGGGTAGGCCACTGATGCCCTAGAGAGTTTGATGCCCCACTTGGTCAGGTACTGCTCAAAGCTCTTGCTCACGAACTGCCTGCCATTGTTGGTGATGATCTGCTCCGGGAGGCCGAACCGGCAAATGATGTTCTGCCAAACAAACTTCTGGCATTGGAAGTCTGTGATGCTAGCCAAAGGTTTGGCCTCCACCCGTTTGGTGAAGTAGTCAATCCCCACAATGATGTATTTCTTCCCCGCCGGTGCTGTAGGTAGGGGCCCTAGCAAGTCGGTCCCCCACCTAGCGAACGGCAATGCCGTAGTCATTGGTGTATAAAAATTGCAGGTCGTCCGGGCACCGGAGCGTATTGCTGGCAGGTTTTACACTTTCTTGTATGCTCGAAACAGTCCTGCTGAATGGTTGGCCAGTAATACCCTTACAAAATGATTTTTCTTGCAAGCGTTTTCGGACCTTGATGACGCGAACAGATTCCTTGGTGAATTTCTTCCATTACTGCTGCCGCAAGACCGGGCGGGAGACACTTTAGGTACGGTCCCCCGAACGTCTTTTTGTACAATTGTCCATCACCCAACTCGAACATGGGGGCCCTCCTCTGGATGCATTAGGCATTGTATGCCGAGTTCTTTTCTGCTGGGAAGGACCATCCTTCAGGTAGTTGATCACGTCTATGACCCAACTAGGAACGCCATAGGATATAGCCTCCACCCGAAGGACCATCGTATCTGGTGTAGCCTGCATTTCCCGGTGGGCAAACCGTTGGATGTGTGCAGGGATGAGCTGAGCCGATCGTCCAGTGCGGCATTCTCGAGCTTTGATAGAACATTTGCCTCAACATTTTCTATCCGGGAAACCTGATCGAGGACTACTTGTTCAAATTTTCTGATTTGTTCCTCGACCAGTTCCTTGTAGGCTTTCATTCTTTCCTCTTTTGCTTCGGCAGTCCCATTCACCTGGCCAACTACCAGCTGGCTAACCGAACGAATTTTCAGCCGATCGGCACCCAGGACTTTGGCATACTTTAAACCTGCAACAAGGGCCTCATACTCGTCCTCATTGTTTGTCACTTTAAAATCAAAGTGAATGGAATAGTATTCCTTGAACCCCTCAGGTGATGTGATCACAGCTCTGCAACCACAACCGTTTGCACTTGAGGCACCATCCACGTACATCTCCCACCAATTATCCAGGACGTCCTTGTTCAATTCATCCTCCGATGGCCGAGCGGTACATTCTGCTATGAAATCTGCTAAGGCCTGACCTTTAATGATAGGTCGCGGCCTGAAGTCTACCTCATACTGCCCGATCAGGAGTGACCACTTGGTAATGCGTCCACTGGCCATCGGGTTCCTTAGGATGGTGGCGAGCGGTTGAGTAGTAAAAATAGTTACCAGATGGGCCTGAAAGTACGGTGCGAGACGTTTGATAGCGACTATCAAGGCCAGAATGGTCTTCTCCATCAAGATGTACCGTGTTTCGGGGCCGTTCAGGGCCTTGCTGACAAAATATATCGGCCATTGAACCTCATCAACCTCTTTCAATAGTACCGAACTGACAACAAGATCGGCCACTGAGAGATACACATATAAGTGCTCCCCTGGATCAGCCTTGGTTAGGACTAGGGGGAAGACATGTAGGTTTTGAAATCTTCAAAGGCCGTTTGACACTCGGCTGTCCATTCGAACAGGTTGGCCTTTTTCATGATCTGGAAAAATGGATTTGCCCGATCGGCTAGTTTGGAAAGGAACCTTCCTAATGCGGCTAGCCGACCGGTCAACCTCTGGACCTTCTTCAGGTCCCTGGGTGCTTCCATGTCCATGACCGCCTTGATTTTTTCAGGAGTAGGTTCAACCCCCGTTCGCTCATCACGTATCCCAAGAATTTACCCCCTTAACTGCGAATGCGCACTTATTGGTATTTAGCCTCATGTTGGCCTTCCTCATGATTCCGAAGACTTCCTCCATGTCCCGAATATGATCCTCCTTCCTCCTGCTTTTGATCAAGATGTCATCCACATAAGCTTCCATGGTGACCCCAACACTTCTTTGAACAACATCCCGATCATTCTCTGGAATGTGGCCATAGCATTCTTCAACCCGAACGGCATAACAATGTAGCAAAATACCCCGTCCGAGGTGCCAAATGCTGTTTTCTCTGCATCAGGCGGGTGCATAAAGATCTGGTGATACCCTCGAAAGGCATCCATGAAGCTCAACAATTCACATCTGACAGTTTCATCCACCAGCAAATCAATCTGGGGCACCAGATAAGGATCCATGGGTCAGGCCTTGTTCAGATCGGAGTAATCAACGCACATCCTCCAAGTTGGCCCCTTCGGGGCGAGGACTACATTAGACAACCACTCCATGTGGATCACTGGCCTAATGTGCTTGATTTTCAGCAACGTGGCCACCTCCCGCTTGGTGAAATCTCGTCATTCGACCACCTGGTATCGTTTCTTTTGTTGGACCGGTTTAACATCCGGCCGAACGGCTAACTCGTGACAAATAATCTCCGGGTCAATGCTCGACATATCTTCTGGCCCTCTGGCGAACAGGACCTGGAACTCCTTTAGTACTGCAATCACCCCTTCCCGAATTTCAGGGGACCAATCCACTCCAATTGCAGCCTGCCGATCGGAGGGTGAATCAAGCTCAACATATTCGAGCAAGGTGGCTGGCTCAGGGTGTGCGATAAATTTCGTCCGATGGGTCTCCTCCACAATGCTATTCACCCGCAGGTCCCAGTCATTTATCTTCTTCATTGCTTCCTTGTAACAACTTCGGGCTGTAGCTGGCTTTGTTCGAGCTATTCGAACTCCAGTGTCAGTCGGGAATTTGATGCAGGAGTGTCGGACTGAAGCAGTTGTTTCCAAATCTTCTAACTCGGGTCGGCCCAATATGGCATTGTGGGCGCATTCGATGTTCACCACCACAAATGTCCCTTCTGCGTCAATACAATTCCCTGTAAAACTCGCCAGCGGAGTTTTCTGGGGTGTCAGCTGGTCTCTTTTCAGCTTCATTCTCTCGAACGTCCGTAAGTACAGGACATTCACACTGCTCCCTGTATCCACCAGCAGTCGGCAGATAAGGGCATTATCAATACACATACTCACCACCAACTCGTCCCTGTGCGGACTTGGTGATGCTGACTGATCCGCAGGACCGAACGTGATTGGTTCAATCCTGCCCTAATTCTGAGGTGAGTCGTAGATGGAAGCCACAAGTAGGCTCCATTCGAACCTCTTCCGTTCGGCAACAGTGTCTCCGGTCTCTCCACCTCCAAAGATAACCTTCACCTCCATCCTGGGTTTCTTTCCTGGATTCCCCAATCCTTCAGCTACATCCCTAGGCGGTATATATACATAATTCTGCGGTTGAGCATCTCGATGATCGTCCCTCCTCCAACTTTAGGATTTTTTGAGGGGACCTGTGGCATTCAGGTTCCAGTTCACATATTTCCCCAAGTGACCTTGCTGGACCAGTTCCTCGATGGCTATCTGAAGCACTCGGCAAGTATGGGTAGCATGGCCCTTCCTCTTGTGGTATTGACAATAAGCATCCTCGTTCCCCATATGGTCCCTTGTATCTGTTGGGGGAGGGATGAAGTTCTTCTCATGGTGAAAGACAGATGCAATGGAAAGGACAAGCGGGGTAAAGCATTTCGTTTTCGTAGGGGGTGCGGCCGCTGGGACACGACCCAGCTGGTCGGCCAATTTTGTTGGTGCAGAAGGTGTAGCCACCTTATCCGTAATCATAATTTCTTCCTCAAGGGCGGCATGCTTCTGGGCCCTAGCCAACACTTCGGTATATGCTGTCCCTGAGTTCTTCTTCAGGTCCCTTTAAAGTTCCCCAGTCTGTAGGGCATGGGTGAAGAGGGTGATTGTTGTATCCTCCGTCATGCTTCCGACCTTCAAGGTTTCGTCTCTCAATCTTTTCAAAAACTGATTGATGGATTCTCTTGGCCCCTGCTTGACACTGGTTAGGTAACTGAAGTGTCATTTAGGGGTGGCACTGGAAGCAAATTGTGCCAAGAACAAAGATGATTCGGCGAAACTGCCGATCGACCCAGGCTACAGGGTCCCGAACCACTCCTGAGCGGGGCCCCTGAGTGTGC
Source organism: Cuscuta europaea (assembly GCA_945859875.1). NCBI lineage: Eukaryota > Viridiplantae > Streptophyta > Magnoliopsida > Solanales > Convolvulaceae > Cuscuta > Cuscuta europaea. The sequence continues at coordinate 15,390,084 of CAMAPE010000031.1, read as the reverse complement.
TAAAAAATAGCCCGTAAATTGCTGCATCTGTCGCTCCCAACAGCATGAGCCCTCCTTGATAACTTCTCAAATTAACATGGGGATCTCCCACCCCATCATACGTCTGACCGGTCGGCGGTCTGGCATCCCTCTGGATTTCAGCATTCATGATCGCTCTGGTGAAGGGGGAAGTGATCCTGACCCGTTCCGGGGTGGGTTGCAGGGGTGTTCTGTTCACCTGCTCTCACAATTCAGTCATGTGCCTCCTCATTTCGATCATTTCCTCCTCATGAGCCATATGGGGAGGTGATGGTGGAGTTCCGAGATCCACCAATTCTGGGGTTCTTTCTGGTGGGGGTCCATTCCGATTCTGACGTCTTCGTAAGATCCGGGTACCATCACGTTCTTCATACTGGAAATGGGGACGAACTGACGTGGCTCCTCTCGTTTGGGACCCAAATGGGGTGTGGTCACTATGAGTGTGCGGCCTGTCCCTAGTTTCGTGAGCCCTTCGGTGATCTACCCGATGAGCCCGTGAATGGACCGAAGCCCTGGTCATTTCTGTATCAGCAGTGTCATCACCAAATGCAGTTTCTGCTGTGTAACTGGATTGCCCCCATCCTGCGCATCTGCCATCTGCTGCATCACCCTCGCTAGATCACGCATGGCAAAGAGATTTCTTCTGAGTGCTTCGGGGATAAAGAAGTCCCCGTCGAATTGTTGGTAGGACGCCTCGCTGGAGCATCCCTAGGTAGTCCTGCTGTCCTCGCGTCTCCCCGAGCTTTCACCACTATGGTGAGAGGTGATTCTGATCATTTTGTAGGTAGTTTTCTTTTGGTTAAATCAGTGTTTTGCTTTGGAAACTTTTAGTAAACGGTTCCCACAGGCGGCGCCAATGTTGACGTTAAGTACCGAATGACCCGAAGGCCCAACACCAACCTTGGATCTAGGGTAAAATTGCTATAGTAACGTGTTCAAAAGAAATATAAAAACTGATAGATTCACTCAAATGGTCTTTCTTGTATTAACACAGTAATAGTGATTACACGGAAATGGCTGAACGGTAGTTACGGTCCAGAGGCTAATACAAGAGCTAGAATGTAATATAAGCTTGTGAGTAAACAAATGCTAACACATACAAATGAATTAAATGCTGCTACTTATACTAGATGGAGGTATGGGGTGCTCTAATACGATTGGTTGCCTCCCATGCCACTTGATACCCCCATGATCCAGCATTAATTGCAATCTCTTACATGAGCAACTCTCGTTCGAGATTAAGCCCCGCTAAGCATCAATCAGGAATAAGCTAATTACCCATGTTGGTCATTATTATTATTATTATTATTATTATTATTATTATTATTATTATTATTATTATTATTATTATTATTATTATTATTATTATTATTATTATTATTATTATTATTATTATTATTATTATTATTATTATTATTATTATTATTATTATTATTATTATTATTATTATTATTATTATTATTATTATTATTATTATTATTATTATTATTATTATTATTATTATTATTATTATTATTATTATTATTATTATTATTATTATTATTATTATTATTATTATTATTATTATTATTATTATTATTATTATTATTATTATTATTATTATTATTATTATTATTATTATTATTATTATTATTATTATTATTATTATTATTATTATTATTATTATTATTATTATTATTATTATTATTATTATTATTATTATTATTATTATTATTATTATTATTATTATTATTATTATTATTATTATTATTATTATTATTATTATTATTATTATTATTATTATTATTATTATTATTATTATTAATGATGATGATGATGGTTCGGTTCATATTCTCCACCTGGCCGTTTTCCTGTGGGTACCCGACTGAGGCCCTGGAATGCCGGATGCCCCTCTTGGCCAGATATGCCTCGAACCCCTTGCCAACGAACTGACGACCATTATCCGTAATGATCTGTTCTGGGATGCCGAACTAGCATAATACATTCTGCCATACGAAACGTTGACATTGGAACTCAGTGATGTTCTTCAACGGCTCGGCCTCCACCCACTTGGTGAAATAGTCAATGGCTACTATTATGAACTTCTTTGCGCCGATCGTCCTGGGAAGGGGCCCCAGCCGATCTATCCCCCATCTCGTAAATGGTTGGGCGATGGTCATCAGAGTGTAGAAGCTGGCCGGCCTTTCCGGCATAGGTGCGTACTGCTGGCACACTGCACACCTCTGAGTGTGGTTGAAGCAGTCTCGCTGGATGGTTGGCCAGTAGTACCCCTGCAGGATGATCTTTCTCGCCAGCGTTCGGGGTCCCTGGTGACTATAACAGATGCCCTCATGGATTTCCTCCATGACTGATGCCGCTAAGTCCAGCGGTAAGCACTTGAGGTATGGTCCGCCGAACGTCTTTTTGTACAGTTTACCCCCGATGACCTCAAAACTCACCGCCCGTCTTTTTATCCATGGGGCCCTTCCGGAGGTGCGTCCATCTTTCTCGAGGGTGAGGGTTCCATCCCTGAGATAATCTGCCACCTCCTTCACCTAGCTGGGATCTGCATAAGAAACAGCATTTACGTGGATCGTCTCCGTCGCCGGTCGGAGTAGCGTTTCTTGTCTAGCGATACTCCGGATGTGTTTCGGGATGGCCGACATCTGATCCTCGGATAGGGGGTTGCCTAGCTTGGATAGGATATCAGCTTTGGCGTTCTCTACCCGAGGTACTAGGTCTATGATCACTTGTTCAAACTGCACAGTCTGCTCCTCTGCCAGCTCCTTGTAAGCTTTGATCCGTTCCTCCCGAGTTTCAACGGTACCGTTCATCTGTGTAACGACCAACTCGCTATCCATCCGCACCTTCAGGAGACTTTGAACTTAAAATCCATGGAGTAATAAGCCTTGAATCCCTCAGTGGAAGTGATGACCGCACCCCCCGCATCCCTTTGCACTCGCTGCCCCATCGGTGTACATCTCCCACCAGTTGTCCAGGTTGTTGCCACCATATTCCCCATCCTCTGTACGTGCTGTGCATTCGGCAATAAAATCTGCCAGCGCCTGCCCCTTGATCGTTGTCCTTGGCTTGAATTCCACATTGTACTGCCCGATCATCAAGGACCATTTCGTAATCCTCCCACTCGCCATTGGGTTCCTAAGGATAGTGGCCAATGGCTGAGTGGTGAACACCGTCACCGGGTGTGCCTGGAAGTACGACGCCAAGCGCTTTACTGCTGCGATCAGGGCCAGGATCGTCTTTTCCATCAGCGTGTACCTTGTCTCCGGGCCGTTTAGCGCCTTGCTAACGAAGTATATAGGCTTCTGAACGCCCTCGACCTCCTTCAGCAAGACGGAGCTTACCGCCAGATCGGCTACTGCTAGATACATGTACAGTGGCTCCCCGGGATCCGCTTTAGTCAGGACAAGTGGCGAGGAGAGATACGTCTTGAAATCTTCAAAAGCTGTCTGACACTCCAGGGTCTAGTCAAATGGATTGGCCTTCTTCATAATCTGGAAGAAAGGGATTGCCCGATCAGCCTATTTTGACATAAACCGGCTCAGGGCCGCCAAACGCCCAGTAAGCCTCTGCACATCCTTCAAATTTTTGGGAGCCTCCATGTCCATGATGGCCTTCACCTTTTCTGGGTTAGGTTTGATTCCCCGTTCGCTCATCATGTAACCAAGGAATTTCCCTCCTTTGACAGCAAAAGCACACTTCTTCGGGTTTAGCCTCATGTTTGCTCCCTCCATGATGGTGAAAACCCGTTCCATATCCTGTACGTGGTTCTCCTTCTTCTTACTCTTGATCAGGATATCGTCCACGTACGCCTCCATGATCTTCCCGAGGACGTCCTTGAACAATATCCCGATCATCCTCTGGAAGGTGGCCATTGCATTCCTCAAGCCGAACGGCATGACCACATAGCAATACACCCCGTCTGACGTGACGAAGGCAGTTTTTTCAGCATCGTCCGGATGCATGAACACCTGATGATAACCCCTGAAGGCATCCATGAAACTGAGCAGCTCGCATCTCGCGGTTTCATCCACCAACAGATCAATCCTTGGAACAGGATAAGGGTCCATTGGGCAAACTTTATTGAGATCGGAGTAATCGACGCACATCCGCCACATGGTCCCCTTGGGTGCTAGGATGACGTTGGACAACCACTCCACATGCATAACGGGCCGAATGTGGCGTATGTCGAGCAGGATAGTGACTTCCACTTTGATGAAGTCCCTCCGTTCGACCGCCATGTACCTTTTCTTCTGTTGTACGGGTCTAGCATCTGGTCGAACGACCAATTTGTGACAGATGATTTCCGGATAAATTCCTGGCATATCCTCCGATCCTCTGGCAAACAAGATCTTGAACCTTTGGAGGATCAAGATCACCCCTTCCCGGATCTCTGGCTCCAGGCCCGTTCTGATGGATACTTTCCGATCGGAGGGGTCGTCCAGTTCCACTTCCTCCAGCAAGGTAGCTGGCTTTGGTCGGGACATGGCCTACTCCTGCTGGGCTGTTTCTGCAATGTTGTCGAACCTCATGTCCCTTTCAGTCATCTTCTTCACCGCTTCCTTGTAACATGCCCTTGCCGTATCTGGATCCGTACGGGCCACACCCACCCCAGTTTCCGTGGGGAAGTTTATACAGGAATGCCGTATGAAGCAGATGGCCTCGAGGTCCTCCAATCCGGGTCATCCCAGAATGGCGTTGTGAGCGCATTTTAGCCGCACTACCACAAACGTCATGGGGATCTTTGCCCTATGCTCGCCGTCCCTGATCTCTACTGGTAGGACGATCGTCCCTTCTGCATCAATGTTGTGGCCGGTGAAACCAGCCAGGGGTGTCTGTAGGGGGCTCAGATCAGCCCTGCTCAGATGCATCTTCTTGAATACGTCCCAGTATAGGACATTGACACTGCTTCCCGTATCAACCAGGACTCGACGGATTATCCACTCCCGGATATCCATGCTCATTGCCAACTCATCCCTGTGCGGCCCTGGTGATTGCGGTAGATCTGTTGTCCCGAATGTGATGGGTTCGGCCTTATGTTTTTTGGTGGGAGGTGCGGAGATGGAATTTATCCGGAGGGCCCTCTCGAACTTCTTTCTTTCCGCCGGGGTATCCCCAGTTTCCGCCCCTCCGAAAATCATTTTGATTTCTATTTTCTTCTTGGTGCCGACCGGCCCGAGGAACGCCTCTGGTTGCTTACCGTTATGACCGAAATCCTCCTCCTTGACCCCAGCCTCTCGCCGATCATCCCGGCGCCAGCTGTAGGGCCTCCTATGCTGCTGTGAGGGGCCTTGGTATGCTCCTCCAGTGGTGAACTCACCCTGATACCCCCTCTCAATAAGTTGCTGGATGGCGTACTTCAGACTTCGGCAATCGTCCGTACGGTGTCCCTTCTTGCAGTGATACTCGAAGTAGGCTCCTGTGTCTCGGCCCATCATGAGCCCCTTGGTGGGCACCAGCTCCTTGAGCATCCCCTTGTCCTTGATAGCCCCAAAGATCTGACTGATTGGGTAGGCCAAAGGAGCAGGCCCCATGCCTATACGAGGGTCGTCCCCCGGGCGTTCCTGTGCAGCCCAAGGGACGTAACCGCTGATCGTCTTCTTCTTTTTGAGTTCCGGTGATTCCACCAGCCTGGGACCCAATCGGTTCGATACTTTGCGCGTTGCGGGGGTCGCTGTTCCATCCCGCTATGAAATCTCTTCCTCGATTGCGGCGAACTTATGCGCTCGGGCCAGTACCTCAGCATAGTTGCTCCATGGGTTCCTTTTCAGGTCCAGATAGAGGTCCCCGGTTGCCAACGCATTGGTGAAGAGGGTGATGCTAGTGCTTTCCAGAAGGTCCTCCACCTTCAAGGTCTTGTCCCTCCACCTGATTAGGAAAGCAGATAGGGATTTGTAAGGAATAATTGTAATTAGATTTTGATGATGCTATATTTATTAGGACTTTAGAGTACCCCCTCTTCAGATTTATTGTATTAGAAATTTGCGTTGTAAAAGTTTCTTAGATTAGTCGACTGACAGAAGACCTCCTGACAGAAGACCTCCAGTCAGAAGTCCCTTGGTTCTCTGTTGACCCTCGTCTAGACAGAAGACCTTTGGCTCTATATTGATTCTTACTCAGACAGAAACCCTCTGGTTCTCTGTTGAACATCACTACAACAGAAACCTTCTTGACTCTCTGTTAGTTCGCATCTGACAGAAGACCTAAAGGACCCTCAGATAGCTTATTCCAACAGAAGTACTCAAGACCTTCTCTGAGAGACTTTCTGCTGAAGACGCCAGAAGGCCTGACACTTGGAGAATTTTCTTGAAACTACTTCAACTGGTGAAACCAACAGAAGATTCCTTCAACGGCTAGAAGACTCAACGGAAAAGCTACAGTACGCGCATTAAATGCCCATTTAATGCACCCCGTACCCTGAAGAGTAAAAGATGATGATTGGCCGACATTCCAGGTTATTTCAGGATAACTTTATCCCAAAATAGAAACCCGCCAACTTTCATGGGTCCTACTGGTCAAGTCAATTGTTCGCACATTTAATGCATTGTCCTCCTCCTCCAACGGGAAGACAACCCAAGTATAAAAGATACTCTACGAAGAACAACCGGACAACTTAGATATAACTTTGCTACATCCTTCGCTCAACACTTGCTCAAACAAAACCTTCAAGGATTCAAAATCAAAAAGCCTATTTGAGATTAACATTTGATCATCCTCTACAAGGGAAGGGAGATGTTGGGAAGAATATCTACTCATATCTTCACATTCTCAACAAGAGCAAAGTTCCATTTGTTCTTCAACACTTCAAGCTCCTCAACTACAAATCTTTTGTAACGAAGCTAGTTGGAAACCCCTGTTCTCACAAGAACTCTTCTCCAACGAGAAGGACGCCCAAGTAACTGGAGCGGTGAAGTGGTGATACTTCCGGGAAGCTCAGCGAAAGGACCAGTCTTAAAGGAAGCCAGGAAGTGCATCCCAGGAGACATCTAGGCTTGAAGAAGACGTGGAAAGCTTCTTAAGTGCTAGGACTAAGGCGTTGTAAACGGACGTTTTTACAAGCTTAGTGGAACAGTGGATTAGAGGAACGAGTTGTTCCTTGAACCACTATAAAAATCCCTGGTGTCATTTACTTACTGCATTTATTTATCGCACTTAGTTAGAACTGATTAACTCCAAAGACTTGGTCTCCGTGTTCAGCAGAGCGCGTCTTGTGAGTTAACAGAAGGCCTACTGCCTTTGCTTCTATGAGGCTAATCTGACAGAACCCCTACCAGAACCCCATCCGCTGCCAGTCTGTTCTTTCAACAGAACAGGCTATTCTGTTAAATCTGGTACTTAGCTTGAAAAGTTAAAAACCAGTATAGTCTATTCACCCCCCACTAGACTGTACCCAGTATAACCGGGACCAACAAGTGGTATCAGAGCCTCCTTGTTCTAATAATCTCTTAGGTTATTTGCTGAACAAAGATCCACTTGTTTCCTTTTTGCCTCTGTTTTAATCTCATATTATGGATCACTCTCTTTCCAAGAATCTTATGTTCTCAGATCTTAAGTTTGATGACTGGAGGATCCGGATGAAGGCACATCTCTGTGACCTTCATGATGAGATGTGGGAAGTACTGGACATTGGGCCATTCACAAGCTTCCAGAAAGTCAACCCGGAGCATGCTATAGACAACACCATACCTCAGATGATCAATAAAGCCAAATCTGAGTGGACCACTGAAGAAAGGAGAAAGTATAATCTGGAAAACATTGCAAAAGACATTCTCTACAAGTCCATAGATGACAGATATTTCAACAGAATAAAGAAGTGAAAGACTGCCAAGGAGATCTGAGATACTCTTGAGCTCATTGGAGCTGGTGATGAGCAAGAGAAGGACAACAAGCTGACCATTGCCAACAAGAAGTTTGATGATTTCAAGCTTCTCCCTGGTGAAAGCATCTCCAAGATGTACGACAGGCTCCTCACCCTCACTGGAGAGATCTCTGAGATTGGCAAAGAACTTACCACCAAGGAGATCAACCTCAAAGTGTTGAGGGGATTGCCCTCAACATGGAAGATGAAAGTGGTTGCTGTCCAAGCCAGCAAGGATGTGAAGACTTATCCTACTGATAAGCTCATCTCAGATCTCAAAGCTCATGAGTTCGAGATGATTGAAGAGAAGGAGGATATACCAGAAGAAAGGACAACTACAGCCCTCACAGCTAGTACATCTAAGGTAAATGATTTTGACCCTTCAATCCTTTTATCTGACGAATATATGGCTGCTTTTGCTAGGAGATTCAAGAAGTTTATGAAGAATCCCAAAGATGGAAGAAGTCCATCTTCCAGCAGAAAGCCATTCCAGAAACCCAAAGCAACAGAGAGCAGTGGTGAGCTTCTCTGTTACAACTGCAGACAACCTGGACATTTCAAGACAGATTGTCCACATCCAAGAGTGTCTAAGAGACAAGGGCATGATGGAGAAAAGAAGAAATTTGAAGACAATACCAGAAGGAGGAAAGCACTCGTCACAGAACAACTTGAGAAAGACCCCCTTTAAGAGACAGAATCCAGTTCTAACTCTGATTCTAATGAGGCCTTCTGTTGCCTTGATAATGAGACAGAAGATCTATGTCTCATGGCTCATTCTGATGATGAGGTAACCTCTACTTCTACATCTAGTTTTTCTTCAGGAGGCTTAGCTTTAGATTCTGATTCAATGTCAGAATTTTGGGAAGAGTTTAAGGCCATCCAAGCCACTTATTCCTCTGTTACAGAAGAAAACAGTAGGCTGAAGGTTGAGATTCTTGACTTAAGAAAAGAGGTTGAGATCAAAATCAATCTTCTAATTAAGGAGAGAGATCAGTTGGAAGCTGAAAATGTTTCTCTTCTCAAGAGAATAAGAGAAATTGAGCCTCTTGAGATTAAGTACAAAGCTTACCATAAGGCCCAGTCTTCCATGGAAAAGATTATACTTGATCAACATATTGGCTTTGGTTTTTGTCTTGGATATGGCTCAACAAAATCAGGTGAGCCTTCTGTAATGCCTAGCACCAGTGTTGCTAAGGCTGATAAGGTCATAGTGCAACTGATGTCTATCCCCATCTGCCAAGCTGGTGTATCTGGTACCAAAGTTATTTATGAGGAAGTCAGACCAGAAAAAGGAAAGATAAAGGTTCAACAGAAACCCCTTTTGAAAATCAATGAACCTGGCAGAAAACCTAACAACAGAAAAGGTTTTCAGAATAACAAAAATAAAAAACAAATCGTTAACAGACAACCTCATGATAACCCATGCCAGAAATGATCACCAGAAGGGCAGATATCAAGAGAAAGTTAACTTTAATCAGAAGAGGTTGGCTGGTCAACTTCAGAAGCCCAAAGCTAACCGCCCCTCTGCTCTTGATAGTATATGGGACTTCTTTCCAACCAAGAAAGCTATGCAAAAGTATGTAAACAGGAAGCATGACCCTCACAAGCATCTGTCCAAAGTGAATCACACTTGAGTTTACTATAACTACCAGGTGGACAATGGGTACCACCCACCGAGGTTTCACTTGATGAGACCGAAATGGTACCAACTACCCAGACTTCATGACCCCCAGGACCCAACATTGCTTGGGTACCTAAATCTTTCTTTTGATCCAGCAGGAACTGTGTGCTGGAGCTATCTCGGACCAAGAATGGTTTATTGATAGTGGATGCTCCAGACACATGACAGGTGACAAAAGTTGTCTGACAGAGTTCCAGAAATGTACAAGACCTAGAGTTTCCTTTGGAGGTAATGATAAAGAAGGTCAAACAAAAGGAAGAGGGAAGCTGATCAAGAACCAGATAATTATTGATGATGTCTCTCATGTCAAAGGCCTGAAGTTCAACTTGTTGAGTGCTAGCCAATTCTGTGATAAAGGCTACACAGTTGAATTCACAAAGGACTTCTGCCATGTGAAGCATGAAACAAGAAAAGAAGTGGTTCTTACAGCAACAAGGAAGAAGAACATCTATGTGGTTGATTGGGAAACTGCAACAGATGGAGTTTGCCTGATAGCCAAGGGAGATTCAAAACTAAGCTGGGATTGGCACAAGAAGCTTAGCCATTTGAATTTCAAAACAATCAACAAACTGGCAAGAGAACACATTGTTGATGGACTGCCAGACATAGTATACAAGAAAGAGACCCTCTGCAGTGCATGCCAGAAGGGAAAGCAGCAGGAGAACTCTTTCAAACCCATTGCTGGAGATCTCTCTACAAGTCTTTTAAATCTGATCCACATGGATTTATTTGGACCTGTTGAGACTCCAAGTGTTGGTGGAAAGAAGTACACCCTAGTCATGGTTGATGACTACTCCAGATACACATGGACTATCTTCTTGTCAAAGAAAAATGAAACTCTTCAGAAGTTACCATCTCTGTTAAAACAACTTCAGTCTGAGAAGAATATGAAAGTCAGGACAATCAGGTCTGACAGAGGAACTGAATTTGTCAACCAAGTCATAAAGGACTCCTGTGATCAAAATGGAACCTTTCATCAACTCTCTGCCGCCAGAACACCTCAACAGAATGGCGTGGCAGAAAGGAGAAACAGAACGTTGAAAGAAGCTGCAAGGACAATGATTGAAGGATCTGGATTACCCATGAGATACTGGGCTGAAGCAATCAACAGTGCATGCTACACCCAGAACAGAAGCATGATCAACAAGAATCACCAGAAGACCCCTTATGAACTTTGGAAAGGAAGAAAACCTAACATCAGTTACTTTCATGTATTTGGATGCAAATGCTACATTCTCAACAATGGAAAGGAGCATCTAAAAGTATTTCAAGAGAAAGCTGATGAAACTGTTCTCATAGGCTATTCAAGCACCAGCAAAGCCTATAGAGTACTTATCAGAAGAACTCTACATGTTGTAGAATCTATACATGTAAAGTGTGATGATGGTATCTCTGTTGAAGAAATAACAGAGACCCTCAAAGAAGTCAACCTAGAAGACAGAACACCTGAACCAACAGAAGAGGTAGCAGTTAATCCTGTTGAATAAAGATGAAGATTCAGAAGAAGAGGAACTAGAGAGACCCAGACAACAACTGACAGAACCTGATGTGACATGGTTAAGAGATCATCCTGCTAACCAAGTGATTGGCCAAATCAGAAGTGGAGTACAGACTAGATCTGCTACAACAAGAAGAGAAGCAATGCTTGCCTGCTACATATCTCAGATGGAACCTATGACTGTAGAAGAAGCTCTTGCAGACTCAGATTGGATCAATGCAATGCAAGAAGAGCTCACTCAATTTGAAAGGAACAAAGTATGGGAACTTGTTCCTAGACCAAATCACCAGAATGTCATTGGAACCAAATGGGTATTCAAGAACAAAGCTGATGAAGATGGCAACATTGTAAGAAATAAAGCAAGGCTGGTAGCTAAGGGATACTTCCAAGAAGAAGGAATAGATTTTGATGAGACCTTTGCACCAGTTGCCAGACTGGAAGCCATCAGAATATTTCTAGCCTATGCTGCCTTCAACAACATCAAGGTCTACCAGATGGATGTCAAAAGTGCATTTCTGAATGGAGATGTTGAAGAAGAAGTTTATGTGGAACAACCACAAGGTTTTGTCATTCCTACTAAATCTTCTTGTGTCTACAAGCTTAGAAAGGCCCTCTATGGTCTTAAGCAAGCTCCCAGAGCATGGTATGACATTTTGTCCCTATTCCTAGTGAACCATGGGTTTACTAAGGGAAAGGTTGACAAAACTCTATTTCAAATCTCTGTTGCTAATCATATTCAGTTAGTACAAATATATGTTTATGATATTATATTTGGAAGTACTAATGCAGAATTATGCAAGAAGTTTTCTCAAGTTATGCAGAGTCAATTTGAAATGAGTATGATGGGAGAACTAAGCTACTTCCTAGGACTGCAAGTCAAACAAGTTCCAGAAGGAATCTTTATCAACCAAGGAAAGTACTCCAGAGACCTGATCAAGAAGTTTGGAATAGAAGGCAAATCCTCAGTGAAGATTCCCATGAATACTTCACAAGGAATTGGACCAAATGATGAAGGAAAAGATGTTGATGCAACAACATACAGAGGAATCATTGGATCTCTCTTCTACCTAACTGCAAGCAGACCAGATATATCATTCTCTGTTGGAATCTGTGCCAGATACCAATCAAAGCCCAAGGAGAGCCATTTAAGTGCTGCAAAAAGAATCATGAGATACATCAAAGGAAATCCAAATGCAGGCCTATGGTATCCCAAGGGAGGTAACTTTGAACTAATTGGTTACTCTGACTCAGATTTTGCAGGTTGCAGGTTAGACAGGAAGAGCACCTTTGGTCACTACCAACTGCTAGGTGGGAGACTTGTCTCCTGCTTTAGCAAGAAGCAGAACTCAATCTCAACAAGTACAACTGAAGCTGAATACATTGCAGCTGGGAGTTGCTGTGCTCAGCTACTCTGGATGAAGCAACAACTGAAGGATTATGGAATTCAAGCAAGGGAGATCAAGCTTCTGTGTGACAACACCAGTGCCATTTCCATCTCTCAGAATCCAGTTCTTCACTCCAGGACAAAGCACATTGAGATCAGACATCACTTCATTAGAGATCATGTTGAGAAGAAGCACATATGCATGGAGCATGTGTCAACAGAAGACCAACTTGCAGACATTCTGACCAAGCCTTTGCCCGAGGCTAGATTCAACAAGCTCAGAGAGGAATTGGGAATGATGGATGAAATTCCAAGAGAAGGTTGATTGGAAGATCTTCTGTTACAGATTCTCTGTTAACAGAACCTCTATTGCAGAACCCCTTCTATTTTCTACGTTGAACAGAGAACCTCTAATCCTACCAGAACACCTCAGCAACAGAAACCCTCCTCTTACCAACAAAAGGTTGTGGACTTAGAAATATTTTGAGAAAACGGGGTGACCCAGTAACGTGTTGATGGTCTCTTACCCTTAAACGGTATTATAGCCGCAAAACATTTACTGCGCCCCTATTTTCATTTATTGGCACCTCGGAACCGCCAATAATCTCAAACGTCCACTAACCCGAACCCATATATTCCAATATTTTCAACCTAAACCGCTACTGCTCTCATTACTCTCAAATCTTCGAACTTCCATATCTGTCAAGCTCTCAAACCCTCACAACTCTCTGCAATGGCTTTCTTGAACATCAACGACCTCACCGAAGAAGAAAGCAATACCTTGATCGCTAACATCTACACTGGGATGAACTGCGACCTTTCCGCACTCCCTGAACTAGCAGCAAACCAAGAAACGATGATGAAAATCATCAAAGGTATGGAGGAATCACAGCTTAGCAAGGTGATAGGTTATCATTTCGATTCCTACAGCACAAAGGATGTGGCAGAGTTCTATCTCAATGCCACATATGAAGGGGAGACCATCAAATCTCATGTCAACGGAGATGACATCATCCTCACCCCTGAGACTATCAACGTCCTCTTTGGCATAGTGGAAGATCCACAAGAAGAAGACACTGAAGGCTTCATAGCCCTAGACAGTGTCAAGGTCACTGTTGATAACTTCGTCCAACTATACTGCAGACCTGAAGTGGATGGAGTTCCCAAATTATACATGAAGAAGAATCTCCTTCAAAGTGATTATGAGAAGCTGGTCAACATCTTTCATAGGCGTGTTTGGAGCAAGAGCACCTCTACTGATGATATGACAGTTCTCAATGCAAAAGCTGTTTTTGCAGTTCATCATGGGATGAACATCAACTGGGGACAGGTAATCATCAAGTCCCTTGTTGAATTTATCAATAAGAAAGATAAGGAAACTGGTCTCTTCAAAACCCCCATGAGTTATGGCCTTCTGCTATCAGAAATTCTGATAAAGGCCAGAATAGGGTTGAGAAACCCCGTTGAGACTGACTACACCAAATTACTCTTCCTCAACACCTCAAATGATAGGAGAGTAGCTCTGAAGGCTGAACAAAAGAGGTTGAGGACTCTAGAGTTTAACCGGGAGAAACTCCAACAGAAGGTGGTCAAGTCCAAGAAGGCTGTGAAGAAGCAGCAGAAACCCTCCACCCCCTCAGATTCCGAGGAAGAAGAGCTTCTGGTAAGAAAGCCTATGAAGAAGGCTGTCACAAAGAAGGCTGCCCCAGCTAAAGTCCAGAAGCTGGTGGCAAAGAAGTCTGTGATAAAGAGAAAAGCACCTTCTTCTATCTCTACAGAAGGCACCCCTTCTGCCTCTCCCATTATGAAGAAGGCCAAGGTTCTGACTCCTGCAATTCAGAGGGAACCTGTTAACCCAACCCCTTCTGTGCAACTCATCACAAATGCCTGGCAAGGCAAGAAGATTGTATTCGAGTCAAGTGACTCAGAAGATGAAGTAGTAGTGCAGGATGCTACTACTCAGGGGGAACCAAATGTTTTTACCTCTGCTGACATACAAGAACAACCTCTGGTGATCCCATCCCCATAGCATGAAGTCAACAGAACCCTTGAGCCATCAGAACCTCAGGAGGATATCTCCTCTGTCCTAGATAAACAGTTTATCAGGGTTCTAGCATGGAAGAATTGGAGAGTGGGATCTCTCTCTGAATTGATCAGAATGCTCCTCCAGTTCATCATTGAGGAAACTGAAGTCCTCAAGTGGGCTGGAACAGAAGATGTTGAGCAATGCCTCAACAAGGATTTCCTTCTATCTGTCTTAGCAGAAAAGAAGAAGGAGAAATGCAAAGGGAAGGGCAAGCAGATTCATGTTGACGAGGAGGAACTTGTAAAAGCGTTATCAGAAGATGAAATGGATGCTTTTGATGAGTGACTCTTTGAGAAGAAGCGCAAAGAATCCTTGATCAAATTTCGTCCAAGCGCCCATGCAGAAGGAGAACCATCAACAGCTAGTGATCTCCCATTTGCCATGGAGAAGCTGGTCAAAGAATGGAGGGACTCACAATTCAAAGAAACTGTACTTGAGGTAACCACTAAATCTCCCTCTGTTCATACAGAACCTCACATTCCCTCCCCTCCTATATCACCTCCTCAATCACAATCCTCACCCAAAATCCCAACTCCCTTTACTACTCCACCTCAATCCGCCCACCAGAAATCCCCATCCCCACAGAAATCCTCACCACCACAGAGAACCACTCCACAACCAAATACCCCTCCACCCTCACTTCAGAAAACCCCTTCTAAGGAGAAAACTCTCTCCAAGGAAAAATCCCCTTCTAAACAGAAAACCTCATCCAAACATTCCTCACCCTGTAAACCAACCCAATCCAACAGAAACCGCTCACCTTCACCTCCACCATCTCTACATCAACAGAGAACCCCTCTACCTTAGAAATCCAAATCACCTACCCCACCTCAACAAAAGTCACCCTCTCCTGCTGCAAACTCTCCAAGATCCTCTCATCACTCTGCAACATCCACTCCAAAGAAGAAGCCTCTGCACCGTGTCCTCTCATCTGATAGTGACAATGATGGGTTCCTTCCATCATCTCTGGCAGGAGATCTCACTTTCAAAAGGAGGAAAACACCTACTAGAGAGCCTTCTCCACATCTTCCCTCTCTGCAACAGACCAGAAGGCCTCCAATGCCCCGGTCAAGAGGACTGGGAATGCCTGGTTTTGAAGAAACATAACCCCAAATTCCCTTTAATCAGTTTGTTCATACTACCGAAGAATTTGGTGGTCAAGTATTGGAAGGGATGGACAAACTCGTTCAGCTTAACGACAATCATTTTGAGCATCTATCTCATGTCAATGACAACCTCAACTCTGGTATGAATTTCATCTCAGCTCGCTTTGCTACACTAACAGAATCCCTCAACAACTTCATGGCCTCATCCTCTGCCAAGACTGATGCTCTCACAACAGAAGTTGAAGGTATTCACAAAACCCTTTTCACCTTTCACCAGACCTTGATGGCTCAAGGCAAAGCCATTGAAACCATCTCTTGTGATATTGAAGAGCTTCAATGGGCTGACACTAAGACTAAGGAACAGTTGCTGGACATTGAGGAATTGTGCAATGTTCACCGCAATCAAACCAGAACTCTATTTACTGCTGACAAAGAAAGATACCAAAAATTGGTTCTACTTGAAGCAAGTTCTAAGGATGTTGCCTCAGCTCTTCAGAAGCAACAGGGTGTGATAAAAGGCCTCACTTCTGTCACACAGACTCTGCCAAAAACCCTTGAGCAGATTGCCACATCTCTGACCTGGATGATGCCAAAAGGGGGAAGAGGATCCCCATCAGAAGAAGAAACAATCTGCCAGAACCTCAGCTGGCCCATCTGTTGATCCAGCCCCTTATTTCCAGGCTTCCATACAAAAGAAGAAAGAAGCTGGATTCACTAGACCTTCATCTCCTCATAGAAACACATCCAAGAAGAATAAAGCTCTAAACTTCATATAATGGAGATTAAATGGATCTCAGAGGATAGGTAGAGCTCAGTTTGAGGAAATACAACAGAAGATGACCGCTACTCAGCAGCAGAACCTCTACCTTGACAAAGATGGTCGAATAAGAGTTAGGCATGGCGGCTCACTGGAAGAAGCTGAGTACTGGTATCATAATAGAATTCTTCCATGGAAGGACGTCCATGAAGGTGTCCTCAACTATCTTGATTGCAAGCTATCACCCATTTGGGCATCCTATCAAAGAGCTGGGAACCTCATAGAGATCAGAGAAGAAGTCAATGCTGAATTCAAACGGCTGAAAGAATTGGATGATCAAGCTTTCCCTATCCTTTGTAAAGGACCACCCCTATCCTTTCCCTTAATAAAAGAACATCTCTGCCTTTCACTTTGTAAGGCAATTCTTTCATATCTGTTCTTATTCTCTGTTATGGTTGTGTGTTTGTTTTTATCTTGCGCTATTATCTGCTATTTGAATGTATCGTACTCTTACTATTTTCCTATGCCAAGTTGCCCACCAAGATTTTAATGAAAGTTTTAAACTTTAACTCTTTTATGGTGAAGGCATTTCTCTGGAAATAGTTAAAGGGTTTTGGCATCATCAAAAAGGGGGAAATTGTAAGGAATAATTGTAATTAGATTTTGATGATGCTATATTTATTAGGACTTTAGAGTACCCCCTCTTTAGATTTATTGTATTAGAAATTTGCCTTGTAAAAGTTTCTTAGATTAGTCGACTGACAGAAGACCTCCAGTCAGAAGTCCCTTGGTTCTCTGTTGACCCTCGTCCAGACAGAAGACCTTTGGCTCTCTATTGATTCTTACTAAGATAGAAACCCTCTGGTTCTCTGTTGAACATCACTACAACAGAAACCTTCTTGACTCTCTGTTAGTTCGCATCTGACAGAAGATCTAAAGGACCCTCTGATAGCTTATTCCAGCAGAAGTACTCAAGACCTTCTTTGAGAGACTTTCTGCTGAAGATGCCAGAAGGCCTGCCACTTGGAGAATTTTCTTGAAACTACTTCAACCGGTGAAACCAACGGAAGATTCCTTCAACGGCTAGAAGACTTCAACGGAAAAGCTACAGTACACGCATTTAATGCCCATTTAATGCACCCCGTACCCTGAAGAGTAAAAGCTGATGATTGGCCGACATTCCAGGTTATTTAAGGATAACTTTATCCCAAAATAGTAACCCGCCAACTTTCCTGGGTCCTACTGGTCAAGTCAACTGTTCGCACATTTAATGCATTGTCATCCTCCTCCAACGGGAAGACAACCCAAGTATAAAAGATACTCTACGAAGAACAACCGGACAACTTAGAAATAACTTTGCTACATCCTTTGCTCAACACTTTCTCAAACAAAACCTTCAAGGATTCAAAATAAAAAAGCCTCTTTAAGATTAACATTTCATCATCCTCTACAAGGGAAGGCAGACGTTGGGAAGAATATCTACTCATATCTTCACATTCTCAACAAGAGCAAAGTTCCATTTGTTCTTCAACACTTCAAGCTCCTCAACTACAAATCTTTTGTAACAAAGCTAGTTGGGAACCCCTGTTCTCACAAGAACTCTTCTCCAACGAGAAGGACGTCCAAGTAACTGGAGCAGTGAAGTGGTGATACTTCCGGGAAGCTCAGCGAAAGGACCAGTCTTAAAGGAAGCCATGAAGTGCATCCCAGGAGACATCTAGGCTTGAAGAAGACGTGGAGAGCTTCTTAAGTGCTAGGACTAAGGTGTTGTAAATGGACGTTTTTACAAGCTTAGTGGAACAGTGGATTAGAGGAACGAGTTGTTCCTTGAACCACTATAAAAATCCCTGGTGTCATTTACTTACTGCATTTATTTATCGCACTTAGTTAGAACTGATTAACTCCAAAGACTTGCTCTCCGTGTTCAGCAGAACGCGTCTTGTGAGTTAACAGAAGGCCGTTTGCCTTTGCTTCTCTGAGGCTAATCTGACAGAATCCCTACCAGAACCCCATCCGCTGCCAGTCTGTTCTGTCAACAGAACAAGCTATTCTGTTAAATTTGGTACTTAGCTTGAAAAGTTAAAAACCAGTACAGTCTATTCACCCCCCTCTAGACTGTACCCAGTATAACCAGGACCAACAGGATTCTCCCCTGTTCTGGCGGACGTTCGTCAACCAACTGAAGTGTTTCTTGGGTGTGGAGCTCGACGCGAACTGAGCCATGAACTACCGGGACAACTGTTCAATGTTGTCGATGGACCCGGGCTTGAGCTGCCCGAACCATTCTTGCGTTGCCCCCCTGAGGGTGCTGAAGAAAAGTCTGCAAACAACCTCATCGGAGGCTCCCAACATAGAGAGCGTTCCTTGATAAGATAGTAGATGGGCTTTGGGGTCCCCGAACCCATCATAAGTCAGAGTTCCGGGAGGCCGAACGTCCTGTGAAATGTCCACTGCCATAACCCTGTCAGAGAAAAGGGGTGAAAGTGCAATCCTGGGCTGCGCCTGTGTATTCTACGTACGTCAGTTCAGCTCATTTATCTGTCTCTGCATGTCCATGAGCATGACATCTCGCGGATCGGCCATTGTGGGCACGGTAGTTACCAATGCTAAGGTGTTCCCCCTTGTCATGATGCCATGATTATGCTGACCATGGTATACCCGTGCCTCCACCATCATGCCATCCACCACAGGAGTGTGTTCCCGAGCCGCCCGTCCATTGCGGGGCATGACCGGCGTGGGGTCCTGGACCGTGTGGCGTTACGTTCCTCCGAAAGGCCTGGCTCCCGCTGTAATACCAGAGATTAATTTAAGAGGATTAATAGTACTACTCATGCCAACAAGATGCATCTCCTTTTAAGGGAGCTCATCACCAAGAACTCCAAAGTTAAGCGTGCTTGCACGGGAGTAGTCTTGGGATGGGTGACCCCCTGGGAAGTTTCTCAGGGTGCGCACGAGTGAGGACAAAGTGCGCGGAAAAGGCTAGTGGAGGTTTGTGGGGACAGTACTATTGGTCCGGAGTAACTACCTCGGGTCCGGTGGGGCCGGGGTGTTACAGGTGGTATCAGAGCAACCCTGCGACAGTGTGATGATCCGTTGGATATCGGGCGGGCACTTAGCAGGGGAGAAGATTCTGGGATGTGATTGAGATTGGTTTATGGACGCAACGAGGACGTTGCGTTCCTAAGTGGGGGTGATTGTAATACCAGAGATTAATTTAAGAGGATTAATAGTACTACTCATGCCAACAAGATGCATCTCCTTTTAAGGGAGCTCATCACCAAGAACTCCAAAGTTAAGCGTGCTTGCACGGGAGTAGTCTTGGGATGGGTGACCCCCTGGGAAGTTTCTCAGGGTGCGCACGAGTGAGGACAAAGTGCGCGGAAAAGGCTAGTGGAGGTTTGTGGGGACAGTACTATTGGTCCGGAGTAACTACCTCGGGTCCGGTGGGGCCGGGGTGTTACACCCGCGGCGCCCCCATACCCGGAGAGCGGGTGTTCTGAGTTATCCTGGAATGGACCGAACGGCGGGGGTGGCTATTTTCACCGGTATGCTCGGCGAAAGACTGTATTGGGCAGATGGGTGAGAGCGGGGTCCGCTCGGTGTTGGCAGTATGCACATGCTCCTCCTCCCGCTGTTGTCAATGCACTTGTATAGGATGTCCATCAGAAGAGAATATTCTTGTACCAGCATGCCCTTCTTCACCTTGAGAGTGTTAAGGTGTTGAGCCTTTGGAAGGAATACCATTTCTTTGAAGTTTTGCTCATCAAGGATGATGTCATTAATGTCTCTGACTTCGTCCCCAGGTAAAGAAAGAAGTTCCTTTATCTCTTCTTCTTTTATCTCTACCTCAAACCCCATCACTACAGATTTCAGCGTCTCAGGTGTGGAGTTGATGTAGAACTCTGCTACTACCTCGGGGTAGAAGCAGAAGTAAGGGTAGGTGGCCATTTTAATGAGTCCTGTTGTTTCTAGCTTTCTGAGCAGTTCCCTCATGAGATCCTTGTTCTCTGCTTTCTCAAGAATCTTAGAAGTGTTTAAGATGGACCCTGTGAATATGTTTTTGGCGATTTGAACAAGGGAGGCCATTTGTGTATGGAGATTGTGTGTATGTGAGGAATTAAAGGTAGTGCGGAAGAAGGCTTTTGAGAGTATTGAGAGAGTTTGAGAGCTTTAGAATTGACAAGAAGGAGATTGCAAAGTGAAAGTGTGAAGGATTTGTACGGAGGGAGTATTTATAGGCTATCGGGAACTAGCCGTTGGAATATAGCCGTTGGAGAATACGGTTGGCCTTTTAAGCATTAACTGTGTTCACACTGTTAACAGGGGGCTTATTTTTGAGTAGATTTTCGATGATTTCTGAGAACAAGAGGTACCTTGTTGGAATCCTTGATATTAGGGGATCAAGATGATGTATGTCACTTGTTGAGATTCCATGTACATTTGTCAGAAATTGAGCCAACTGTTGGCCTAAATCAGTGCCCTGTTCCTGAAGCAGTCACCTGCTGGCAGGCACCTGCGCGAATTTTTGAACCAGTGTCTTTACCTCTGTTTGCTTTCCTTCTCTTTCTAGTCCTTTCCTTCTTCTTGAAAAAGTATGTATCCAATTCCTTCCTTTATTCAGGTAGGAGTGGGCTAGTAGCCAGTCGCCTGCTGAGCCCACTGCTTGCTAGGATGCAGTCAACTGCTGAGCCATTTGTTCGAATTCTCACTCATGTTCTTCTTTCTAGAGTTTCTGGTGAATCATAGCTAATTCTCCTTTTGGATATCTCCTTCTGTTATCCAGAACGTTGACCAATCTCTTCCATATTGATTTGTTTTTATTGAACAAATCCCACCTGATCCTCAGAGTTAGTCAAGTCATCTGGTTTCTGGACTTTGTCAATTGGAGTTAACTAGTTTGCAGGTGAAGCATAGAATACTCTTGGAAGAATCAGTAGTATTTCAGCAATCATTTCTTTGTAGCTCAATCATCCTGTGGGCTCATTTGGTAGTTATCCTTCCGAGTTATTGTAAGTATCAAGAAGTTGTAGCAGTGGCCTTCTTTATTAGGCACCTGCTGAGCCTAGTGCTGTTGAAATTCAGTCACCTGCTGTGCTCACTGCTTGGATATTGATTTCTTCTTTATTGAAAGTATGAGATAGACTTTCTTGGATCTTGATGTTTCATTTCTTGTTGATTCTGGATAACTTACCTTTGGCAGGTGACTACCCCTGAGAGTTCCCTTCTCAGCAGGTGGCTAGGAATTCCCCTTTGTTTTTAGAATTAAGTTCCCCCTGAATGAGTGCATGGGTATTCCTGCTTTGATCATCATTCCAAGCTTTTGTCAAGATGTTTTGAATCTTGTTTCATTCACTTGCTTGACTTGATGTAGAAACCTTGTGGAGTCATGTGTAGTCCCAAGAAATAGTTCATCTCCCCTTTTAGGCTCTCTTCAAAATAGACTTGAGAGTTGAAACATTAAAGGAGTGTGTGGGGACTTTCTTCAATAATGTCTTGTCTATTTGCCTTTGATGAACCCATACTTCACCATATGCTTAGAGAGTGAATCATACCATGCTCTTGGAGTTTGCTTGATTCCATAGAGCACTTTCTTTAATTGAACACCTGATCTTCCTCTCTATTGATTTTAGATCCAGGGGCTGCTCCACTGTAATACTTAAGAATTTGATTGTTTAGATATAGTAATGTTTCAGGACGAAACATCTTTTAAGGAGGGTAGAATGTGACACTCCAAAAATTTAAATAAAAAAATAAAAATAATTTTTAGCCAGATAAATCATAAAATATTGCGGAAGTGACATTTTATTAATTGAGTCAGACAAAAATTCAACAATTGTAATATTCTAATCAGATAAAAAATTCAAAATTTATGACGTCTTAGTCAGATAAAAATATTTCAGTAATAGGAACAACATTTTATGAAACAAGTGAACCAGACAGAAAATTAACAATTGTGACATTTTTAGTCAGATAAAAATGGTCCGATAAAAGAAGTAATATTTTATATCAAGTACCAATTATACATATGACATAAGAAGTAAAAACTATATTTTATTTTTCTATAAGATTACAAAACACAATTCCCATTTTTACACATAAATATATAATACTATACGTATATTACTATACGTTAAAGAAACAAGATTTTCTTTTAAAACTTACGCATCAGTTACAAAACCATCAAGAAGGAATGTTTTTTTTTAAAAAAAAAATTATGGAGAAGATCCTCCAACGTAAGTAACGTTCGAAAAGAAAAAAATATTATAGGAGCAGGATTTTAGGATCTGAATCAGAAGCTTTACACCCAGCCATCTCTATAAATAGCAGAATCAACTGCCTGGCCTTTCATCCCAAAAATTCCCGTCGGAAAATACATACATACATACATACATATATATATATATATATATATATATATATATGTGTGTGTGTGTGTGTGTGTGTGTGTGAATTTTTCCAACCCATCGCTAGACTCAAAACCGAGCCCTGAAAACACTTCCCAGACCTTCCCCTTCATGAGAGGAATCCAACGGAGGAAGAATCGTTGAAAACGGTCGTGAAACGAGGGAGAAACAGCCCGCCGGAGTTTCGCCGGGGAAAACTTTCCCGACAGGAAACGGAGGAGCAGGGACCGCCGTCGCCGCCGCCAACCCTTCACCGACCTTCGCTGTCCCGAGAGGAGTGCACCGCTACCCCGTTGGCCGTTTCCGACGAGGTAAGCCTCTTCCCTATTTTTTTTCTTCTTTTCCCCGTTTTTACGGCGAGTCGATGGAGAAGACGACCCAGCCCAGGCTGGGGTCTGTCTTGTGGGCCTGATCTTTGGGCCAGAAGAATTAAATTTGGGTCAGTTCGACCCAGTTGCAATAAATTTTTTAAATAAAATAGTAAATGAAATAAATAAAATCTGGAAAAATATAAATTAAATACCTGGTGTAGTTATACATATTCGGACCAACCAGAATTGAAAAATAATATTTTTAGCTATTTTTAATTGATTTAATGGTAATTGGGCCAATTTGTACACAATTAGTAAATAAATAAGTAAATGGCGAAATTAATTATGAAATAAATATTTGAGCAAACTAGGATAAATATAAGACTAACTAAGACATTATGGACCATTTATAAATAACAAAAATTAATATTAGTATATTTAATTGTAAATGGACCGGTTATTTGATATACGAAAAATAAATGAATAATTAAGGAAAATGAATTATAAAATAAATATTTGAACAACCTAAGCCAAATGTAGAACCAAAATATAGTTATGGACGGTTATTAATTTATAAAGTCGACTCTTGGCTATTTTATTAAATTGGACCATATAAAGCTAATTAAGTAATTAAATAATAAATTTTTTATTATCGATGGAATGAACTTATAGTTTAATATTCATTAAAGAATATTATATTAAAATAATTGTTTGGACTTCGTATCATAATTAGATTAAATAAATTGGTAGATTTTGTTTTCACTAATTATTGGACTAATTAAGGTAGAGTAATATAAAATTTGCATAATTACGGACTTTAAAATATTAAGTGTTTAAGTAATTAATAAAATCAGAATATGTTAGTTAATTCGGATTTATTAATGCTAATAATGTTAATATAAACTAATTTCGATATTTGATTAGTTAGATTAAAAATAATTCGGATATAATATTAAGACATACCAAATGCTTTAGGAGTTGAGTCAATAAAAAGATGATTATTAAATTAGAAATTTGATATTGTAATTAAATATATTCGTATATTTTAGAATTTAAGTATTTTAATTAACGACTGAATTAATAAGGTAATTTAATTAATAAGAAGTGATTAACGCGGATAATAAAATAATTGAATTAGTGAATTCGAAAAAATAAAATAAAAGGTAAAAATCGAGTAAAATAATTATTAAAGAGTAAGTGACTAATTATATCATCTTAATTAAAAAGGTGATTATTTAGAGACCGGAGTAGAAGAAGAGAATTAGGAGCACCCGGACTAGAGGTAAGTTTCTCTGCCAATCTAAAATTGTTTCCTCGTATTATATGCTTATTATGCATTATGTGAATAAGTGTGAATTGTTGAATTTTGTGTATGTGATTTTTGAAGAGATATTATATATATGGTAGTTGAGAAATATAAATTAAGTACTTTTGGGGTATTAAATATTTTTAAATACCTTCAAGACTTTTTAGAGAAATTGAGAAGTATTTTTGAAGTATTATTTATTGAAGATAAAATTTACATTTTTATAAGAAGTGAGCATCTCGGGAGTAATCCGAGGTGTCGGTTTTCCACATCCGGATAAATGTGGAGGGTGATTAGGTTTGCTACTACTAAGAAATACAGTTTGAGTTTAAAGTGATATTTGGATCGATGATCCCCTTTAAGAAGAAGTTATGGTAGTAGTAATCCCTAATCATTCAAAATATCTTATTCAGGGGTAGTTGGTAGACTGAGTCCCGACTACTCGTTACGACTTACTACTCGGAGGGCTTGGAATCCCTTTTAGGGGGTGTGCACACTTAAGGTAGTCGTTTCGTTTCCAACAGAGCAGTTGTGGTACCGGCACTTGTTCGGGGTGGCCGTCCGTAACCACGGTCCACCGGGCTCTACCGAAAGGTTGAGCATCGCCCTTCTAAATTACTAGGAAGTTAGAGAAGAAGTGATTTTTGAGGAAATCAAAGAGAAGAGTTATTATGAAGTTTTATAGAGAAGTTGAGGATTTTTGTAAAGAAGTAGTCTTGATAAAAATCAAAGTGAAAAGAATTTCGATGGTGTGAGTATTTTTATATATTATTATATAAAAATCTATTTTTGTCAAACATGATTATTTTACGGGGTTGGGTAGTACTTACTTAGCTCTAAAGCTAATTTTTGTTTTCTTTTCCTTGTTTTGTTTCTGCACTTTATTTGTGCAGGTGAGGATGATGTTGTCGAGTGATGATTGCTTGCATGGCCGAGAGCGAGTTAGAAGTCACCTTAGTTATACTAGTCATGAAATAAACATTTACTTTTCAAACACTTTACTTTTATTAAATTAGTTGTTATGTTCTAGTTGCCCGTGCATCCGGTTGAGAGATGACCGGATGTGGCGGTAACACCCATTTCCCTATTTTAGACTTCCGCTGTATTTCTTTAACTCTTTGATGAATAAATAAAAGTTTTATTTCAATTATGTCAACGTTTTGTGTGGGAAATTTGGGGGTGTTACAAATTGGTATCAGAGCCTTTGGTTTTCCCGAAAGAACTAGAACACGAGGTAATAGGTCGTAGGGAGAAATTCTGTCACAAAGACGATAACAGTCTAAGCTGGTTGGTGCATAATTGAGTCTTTGCACTCGTCCAACTAACTGGGAATTTCTCCTTGTGCTGAAACTTCGTTGTTCGAAATCTTTGACGAAAACTATGGGTTTGATGCGGGATTTTCAAAAATGTTTTCCTAAAATTAGGAGAATGAATATACTAGCAAAGAGGCCTTTTAGGAACGCGGTGAGAGGGAGAAACCTTGCGAAGTTATTGAGTTATGAAATGCATGGGATTCATGCCTCTGTGAAGTATGTGGAATATTTGATACACTATGTGTACTATTTGTTCTAAGAATCTGAAGTTAGTAGAGAATTTGTATAGAATCCTTATGTATGCATTAATACTTAGTACGGACTTTTCTTTATTAAGAAACATGCCGCCAAGAAGAAACCCCCATGCGACCCCAACTGTTGAGGAGTTGGCTCAAACTATTCAGCAGATGGCGCAACACATTGGAGCAGCTCAAACCCATAACCAAGGGGTTGACTATGCAGCGCGCGTAGCCGGAAGGAACCCCCCAAATACCTGGGGGAGGAGGATCATCTGATTTTAGAAGACTGGATCCGAACCTTCGACAAGCTCTTTGATTCGTTCAACTGCCCGTTAGAGCAGCGGGTAAACATAGCGGTGTACTACTTGCACCAAGAGGCGGATCATTGGTGGGCTGCCACCAGGACAACTCTGCTCGAGCAACCGGGATTTTGTTGGGAAGACTTCAAGATAGCCCTACGCGACCGTTTCTATCCGGACCATGTGAAAGAGGCAAACTATGATGAGTTTGTCAACTTCAAGCAAGGAGATTTAACCGTCCAAGAGTACCACATGAAGTTTGTCCAACTGGCCCGCTTCGCCAAAGAGCTGGTATCCACTGAGGCCAGCATGACCCGAAGGTTTGTGAATGGGCTGAACTTTGGCGCCCAAAAGTTCGTAACCGTGGCAGAGCCGCGGAATATGAATGAGGCGTACCGGAAGGCCGGGAAGTACTACATGGTACATCAGAAGGAGAGGGAGGCGCAGAAGAGAGACCGGAAGATTGCCGAGGTAGAACAGCAGCAAAAGAAGGCCCGAACTGACCGCCCAGAGCCAAGACAAAACAACCAAAACGGTAGAACCTTCCAAGGCCAGGGTCAGGGAAGGAACCAGCCCGCTCAGGTACGGCACTACAAATGCAAACTGTGCCCAAACAACCATCCCGGGAAGGATTGTGCGGGAAATGCGGTGAGATGTTACAACTGTAATCTCATGGGACATCGGGCATATGAGTGCCGGAAACCTCCGAGCCAGGGTCAAGGCCAAGGGAACAACCAAACTGGGGGGCGGGAATAATCATGCTAACATTAACCATGGTAATCCCGGTAATCGCCCAACGGAGGCTAACCGACACCAAGGCTCGGGAGGGCAAAACAACACTCAAGGCCGCATCTACGTCATGAACCAGGCGCAAGCAAATGCACACGATGTGGTGACAGGTACCTTTCTTGTAAACTCCAAACCTGCTTATGTGTTGTTTGATTCAGGTGCGTCCCACAGCTTCATAGCATCAAAATTCGTGGAAAGGACGAAGCTAGAACCTACCACTAAGCTTAGTCTTAACGTAAGAACGGCCTCCAACTAAGTGGTGGCATGTGGGAGTGTTTTCTGTAACGTTCCCATAGTCATATCCGATACCGAACTACCCGGAGATCTAATCCAATTTGACCTGGAGGATATCGACGTGGTGTTGGGTATGGACTGGCTAGGGAAATATAAAGCCAAAATCCTATGCGACGAGCAGAAAGTGGTCTTGAGAGGACCCAATAAAAAACGTGTATCCTACAAAGCAGTTACTTCTAAACCGGGAGTGAAGCTAGCAACCATGCAACAAGTCAAACGATATGCCCGAAAGGGGTATGAAGTTTACTTGTGCAGGATCAAAGACTTGACCTCCGAGGATCCGACCATTGACCAAATCCCTGTGGTCAATGAGTTTCCGGATGTATTCCCAGAAGAGATTCCGGGGATGCCACCGGAGAGGGAAGTCGAGTTTTCAATCGACCTTCTGCCGGGCACCGCACCCATCTCAAAGGCACCATACCGAATGGCACCGAAGGAGATGCAAGAACTGAAAGAACAACTTGAAGAATTATTGGAGAAAGGCTACATCAAACCGAGTATCTCACCTTGGGGTGCTCCGGTCTTGTTTGTGAAGAAGAAGGATGGGAGTCTGAGACTCCGCATTGACTATAGGGAGCTGAACAAGGCGACAATCAAGAACAAATACATGCTGCCTCGCATTGATGACCTCTTTGATCAACTGAGGGGAGCTAGCACGTTTTCCAAAGTTGATTTAAGGTCCGGGTACCATCAAGTGAGGATTTCTGAAAAAGATATCCCGAAGACGGCCTTTCGAACGAGGTACGGACACTATGAGTTCACCGTAATGCCGTTTGGCCTCACAATTGCACCTGCGGTATTTATGGACCTCATGAACCGTGTGT
This sequence comes from Cuscuta europaea, assembly GCA_945859875.1. Lineage (NCBI taxonomy): Eukaryota > Viridiplantae > Streptophyta > Magnoliopsida > Solanales > Convolvulaceae > Cuscuta > Cuscuta europaea. Next base: position 15,361,917 of record CAMAPE010000031.1, on the reverse strand, counting down.
TCCGACCCTACCTCGATCTGTTCATTATGGTGTTCATTGACGACATCCTGGTGTACTCCAAGACACCAACTGAGCATGAAGAACATCTGAGGATAGCACTGCAAACTTTGAGAGAGAATCAGCTATATGCCAAACTCTCAAAGTGTGATTTCTGGAGGGACCGGGTAGCATTCTTGGGCCACATCATCACCCGAGAAGGGGTATCCGTTGACCCGTCAAAGATCGAAGCAGTGATTGACTGGCCTGCGCCCAAAACCGTGACGGAGGTCCGGAGCTTTTTAGGTTTGGCGGGCTATTATCGTAGATTCGTGAAGGATTTCTCAAAGATAGCAAAGCCTTTGACTAATCTCACGAAGAAGACCACGAAGTTCATATGGAGTGAAGAATGCAAACAAGCTTTCCAAGAGCTGAAGCAAAGGTTAACAACCGCGCCTGTCTTGACCCTACCGTCCGGTACCGAGGGGTTCGAGATCTACACCGATGCTTGTTTAAAAGGGTTGGATTGCGTATTGATGCAAAATGGCAAAGTGGTGGCCTATGCATCAAGGCAACTAAAGACACATGAGGTCAACTATCCGACTCATGACTTAGAACTGGCAGCGGTTATCTTTGCTCTAAAGCTGTGGAGGCACTATCTCTATGGGGTACATTGTAAAGTTTACACCGATCACAAGAGCCTGAAGTACATCTTCACCCAAAAGGAGCTTAACATGAGACAGAGACGCTGGCTAGAACTCGTCAAGGACTATGACTTGGAGATCCAATATCATGAAGGCAAAGCAAACGTAGTTGCCGATGCGCTGAGCCGGAAATCAACCCACTCCTTCAAAGCAGCATGGGTACTACCTGATGAACTTTACCGGGACTTTCAAAAGCTAGACTTGGAAGTTCGGGATTTCGGAGAGGTAGAGCGGGAAACACGGTTACTCACCATGACCGTTACCCCATCTATCTTCGACGAAATTCGTGAAGGGCAGCCTGGAGACATAAATCTAGACCGAATCCGAGCGGGTATGACAAATGGCGTGAACGGTCCGTTCAAAATGCACGAAGACGGGAGCATTCGACACAAAGGAAGGTGGTGTGTCCCAATGAAATGTGAAGAACTTAAAAGGAAAATTCTGGAGGAAGGGCACAACACGCCTCACTCGGTACACCCTGGGGGCGATAAACTCTACAAAGACATCAAAAAGAATTTTTGGTGGCCAAAGATGAAGAAAGAGGTAGCCGAGTTCGTGGCCCGATGCTTAAACTGTCAGAAGGTGAAAGCCGAACGTTGCAAGCCCAAGGGACTCGTACAATCCTTGGAAGTACCAAAGTGGAAGTGGGATTCCATCTCCATGGACTTTGTTGGGGGCTTACCCCTAACCAAGTCTGGCAAAGACAAGGTTTGGGTCATAGTTGATCGGTTAACAAAGACCGCTCGCTTTATCCCAATGAACGAAACTTGGAGCATGGAGAAATTAGCCCGAGCCTACATCAAACACGTGGTTAAGTACCATGGAGTTCCACAAGACATCGTTTCTGACCGTGATTCTAGATTTCTATCTCAATTCTGGAAGGAATTGCAAGCCGCCATGGGGATGAAGTTGAAGCTGAGTACTGCCTTTCACCCGATGACCGATGGACAGACGGAACGAACCATCCAAACACTCGAGGACATGCTGAGAGCATGTATGTTAGACCTACAAGGGTCGTGGGACGAACACTTAGACTTAATAGAGTTTTCGTACAACAATAGCTACCACGCCAGTATCAAAATGGCCCCGTACGAAGCTCTATATGGTCAAAAGTGTAGAAGCCCACTATGCTGGGGTGACATGGAAGATCAAGTGGTGTTAGGGCCGGATTACCTCCAAGACACCATAGAGAAAGTGAAGACGATTCAAGCAAGGATGAAAGCTGCACAAGATCGTCAGAAGTCTTATGCAGACCTGAGAAGGAAGCCAGCAGAATTTGAAGCGGGAGAAAAAGTCCTACTCAGAGTCTCCCCGACCAAGGGAGTAATGAGGTTTGGAAAGAAGGGGAAGCTAAGCCCGAGGTTCATTGGCCCATATGACATCCTCGAGCGAGTGGGAAGAGTGGCATATCGGCTAGCTCTACCCACCGAGTTGGCTAAGGTATTACATACTATAAACCGCTCGCTAGTGAATACCTTAGTAAATATCTCTCAAAACCTAAAGTGAGCTATGCGTAGGTACACAACGTTTTCCATATCTCCCAATTGAAGAAGTATGTCCGCGACAAATCCCATATTCTTAGCCCCGAGGTACGAATCGCAACCTTATGATAATTAGATCCAAGTATCACATCTAACCTCGACTTTCTAGGTGGTCGAGTTGGATGAATCGTTGACTTACGAGGAGAGGCCGATCCAGATTTTGGATACTAAGACTCGTGAGACTAGAAGAAAGGCGGTTAAGATGGTGAAGGTGTTGTGGTCTAACCATTTGGCCGAAAATGCCACATGGGAGACTGAGGACGATATGCGCAAACGTTATCCAGAGTTATTTGACTAAGGTAAAGTTTTAGTTACGAGGACGTAACCTCTCTTTAAGGGGGGTAGAATGTAATACTTAAGAATTTGATTGTTTAGATATAGTAATGTTTTGGGACGAAACATCTTTTAAGGAGGGTAGAATGTGACACTCCAAAAATTTAAATAAAAAAATAAAAATAATTTTTAGCGAGATAAATCATAAAATATTGCGGAAGTGACATTTTAATTATTAATTGAGTCAGACAAAAATTGAACAGTTGTAACATTCTAATCAGATAAAAATTTCAAAATTTATGACGTCTTAGTCAGATAAAAATATTTCAGTAATAGGAACAACATTTTATGAAACAAGTGAACCAGACAGAAAATTAACAATTGTGACATTTTTAGTCAGATAAAAATGGTCCGATAAAAGAAGTAATATTTTATATCAAGTACCAATTATACATATGACATAAGAAGTAAAAACTATATTTTATTTTTCTATAAGATTACAAAACACAATTCTCATTTTTACTCCTAAATATATAATACTATACGTATATTACTATACGTTAAAGAAACAAGATTTTCTTTTAAAACTTACGCATCAGTTACAAAACCATCAAGAAGGAATTTTTTTTTTAAAAAAAATTTATGGAGAAGATCCTCCAACGTAAGTAACGTTCAAAAAGAAAAAAAAATTATAGGAGCAGGATTTTAGGATCTGAATCAGAAGCTTTACACCCAGCCATCTCTATAAATAGCAGAATCAACTGCCTGGCCTTTCATCCCAAAAATTCCCGTCGGAAAATATATCTGAATTTTTCCAACCCATCGCTAGACTCAAAACCGAGCCCTGAAAACACTTCCCAGACCTTCCCCTTCGTGAGAGGAATCCAACGGAGGAAGAATCGTTGAAAACGGTCGTGAAACGAGGGAGAAACAGCCCGCCGGAGTTTCGTCGGGGAAAACTTTCCCGACAGGAAACGGAGGAGCAGGGACCGCCGTCGCCGCCGCCAACCCTTCACCGACCTTCGCCGTCCCGAGAGGAGTGCACCGCTACCCCGTTGGCCGTTTCCGACGAGGTAAGCCTCTTCCCTATTTTTTTTCTTCTTTTCCCCGTTTTTCCGGCGAGTCGATGGAGAAGACGACCCAGCCAAGGCTGGGGTCTGTCTTGTGGGGCTGATCTTTGGGCCAGAAGAATTAAATTTGGGTCAGTTCGACCCAGTTGCAATAAAAATTAAAAATAAAATAGTAAATGGAATAAATAAAATCTGGAAAAATATAAATTAAATATCTGGTGTAATTATACATATTCGGACCAACCATAATTGAAAAATAATATTTTTAGCTATTTTTAATTGATTTAATGGTAATTGGGCCAATTTGTACACAATTAGTAAATAAATAAGTAAATGGCGAAATTAATTATGAAATAAATATTGGAGCAAACTAGGATAAATATAAGACTAACTAAGACATTATGGACCATTTATAAATAATAAAAATTAATATTAGTATATTTAATTGTAAATGGACCGGTTATTTGATATACGAATAATAAATGAATAATTAAGGAAAATGAATTATAAAATAAATATTTGGACAACCTAAGCCAAATGTAGATCCAAAATATAGTTAAATTGGACCATATAAAGCTAATTAAGTAATTAAATAATAAAAATTTTATTATCGATGGAATGAATTTATAGTTGAATATTCATTAAAGAATATTATATTAAAATAATTGTTTGGACTTCGTATCATAATTAGATTAAATAAATTGGTAGATTTTGTTTTCACTAATTATTGGACTAATTAAGGTAGAGTAATATAAAATTTGCATAATTACAGACTTTAAAATATTAAGTGTTTAAGTAATTAATAAAATCAGAAAATGTTAGTTAATTCGGATTTATTAATGCTAATAATGTTAATATAAACTAATTTCGATATTTGATTAGTTAGATTAAAAATAATTCGGATATAATATTAAGACATACCAAATGCTTTAGGAGTTGAGTAAATAAAAAGATGATTATTAAATTAGAAATTTGATATTGTAATTAATTATATTCGTATATTTTAGAATTTAAGTATTTTAATTAACGACTGAATTAATAAGGTAATTTAATTAATAAGAAGTGATTAACGCGGATAATAAAATAATTGAATTAGTGAATTCGAAAAAATAAAATAAAAGGTAAAAATCGAGTAAAATAATTATTAAAGAGTAAGTGACTAATTATATCATCTTAATTAAAAAGGTGATTATTTAGAGACCGGAGTAGAAGAAGAGAATTAGGAGCACCCGGACTAGAGGTAAGTTTCTCTGCCAATCTAAAATTGTTTCCTCGTATTATATGCTTATTATGCATTATGTGAATAAGTGTGAATTGTTGAATTTTGTGTATGTGATTTTTGAAGAGATATTATATATATGGTAGTTGAGAAATATAAATTAAGTACTTTTGGGGTATTAAATATTTTTAAATACCTTCAAGACTTTTTAGAGAAATTGAGAAGTATTTTTGAAGTATTATTTATTGAAGATAAAATTTACATTTTTATAAGAAGTGAGCATCTCGGGAGTAATCCGAGGTGTCGGTTTTCCACATCCGGATAAATGTGGAGGGTGATTAGGTTTGCTACTACTAAGAAGTACAGTTTGAGTTTAAAGTGATATTTGGATCGATGATCCCCTTTAAGAAGAAGTTATGGTAGTAGTAATCCCTAATCATTCAAAATATCTTATTCAGGGGTAGTTGATAGATTGTGAGTTGCTCACAGGTAACATATGCTAAGAATATCTTTATAGTTTCAAATGTGCAACTGTGGCAAGGGTTTCATCAAAATCTATTTCTTCTTCTTTGTAGTACCCTTTGTCCACTAGTTTTGCTTTATTCTTAATAATGTGGTCTTCCTTAGTCACCCTTTTTGTTCCTATCATATGTTGATGATAGGGTCTTCATACAAGCTTCAAGGATTGTTCCTGTTGAACTAGCTTGCATCCAGTCAGATGTTTGTAGGGCTTCTTCAGTCCTTTTGGGTTCTGTTTGAGAGAAGAGCCAAATATTGCCTCTTTCTGGCTTGATGATCTTGTACGAACCCTTTGGATAATTATTTTGATGAGGAGGATGCTGGTTGAATTATCTTGTTTCAGATCTTTGAATGAATGGAGTTACCTGCTCATCCTCCTCTTTTTCTGGTAGAGTAAGAGGATTGGGTTTATTAAGCCTTGTGCTTAATTCAGCTGGAGCGCCTTGAGGAGTTGATTTTAGAATGAGTCAGCAGCTCGCAGTGTCGTATATTTTTAGTCAACTGCTGGCAGTGATCTTTCATTTGAGTCACCTGCTAACAGTGGTTGCCATTTGAGTTCACTACTGGCAGTGGACTGCCATTTGAATCAACAGCTGCTTCCATACTCCAGTCATTTTGTTGACTTTTGGTGGGAAGGCAGCTTGGAGCCTTTCCAGTATCCTTCTTTCTTCTACCAGTTAGCACAATTTTGTTGCTTTGGACATCTCTGATCAAGCAGATGTCCATGGAGATTGTCACATTATGAATGTTATCGCGGAGCTGAGTTGTGCTTTATGAGTTTGAACTTCAATCCCATATGATATGTTTTGGATTGAAGGACTGCATTTGATTGGATTTTCCAGCTCCTTTAGATTCTCCTCTTTCTTTCTCACTCCCAAAGGTTGTTTTGGGTCCTTCTCCAGATCTAGTATTGACAGTAGCCACCTGCTGCCTGTCATGTGCATGGAGCAACTTGAATATTTATTTTTTGTAAGTTGGCTGCTTCAGCACCTTCCCGTCTTTGTCAGTTTTGAGTAGCAGCCCACAAGTTGGTCGACATCTTCCCTTGAATGCGTTTGGGCATCCATACCAATTTAGAACCATTTGGATCTAAGCTTGTAAGGAATAATTGTAATTAGATTTTGATGATGCTATATTAATTAGGACTTTAGAGTACCCCTCTTTTGATTTAATGTATTAGAAATTTTCCTTGTAAAGTTCCTTAGTATAGTCAACTGGCAGAAGGCCTCCAGAACAGAAGACCTCCTGACAGAAGACCTCCAGAACAGAAGACCTCCAGAACTGAAGACCTCCTGACAGAAGACCTTCTGATAGGCTTTGTACTAACAGAGGACCATCAACTCTCTGTTGGAGAACAGAAGACCTCTGAGGCTCTGTTAGCCTTTACACGGACAAAAACCCTCCTGGTTCTCTGTTGAACATTTCTCCAACAGAAGTGCTCAAGACCTTCTCTGATCGACTCTCTGATGAAGACACCAGAAGGCCTGACACTTAGAGAATTTCACCAAGCCGTTAAACCAACTGAAGATTCCTTCAACGGCTAGGAAACTTGAACGGAAAAGCTACAGTACGCGCATTAAATGCACATTTAATGCCTCCCATACCCTGTAGAGTAAATGCACATGATTGGCCGCAATGTCAGGATAGCTTTATCCCAAAATAGTAACCCACCAACTTTGCTGGGTCCTACTGGTCAAGTCAACTGCTCGCACATTTAATGCAGTTGTCCTCCTTCTCCTCTAACAGGAAGACAACTTCAGTATAAAAGATACACTACGAAGAACAACCGGATAACTTTGCTACAACAGTGCGAATACAAAAACATTCAAACGCTTAAAACACAAAAAGCCTCCTTGAGATTAAATCTTCATCATCTTCTACAAGAGAAGGCAGACGTTGGAAAGTTTCTTACTTCCAACTCAAGCAAAGTTCTAGTCGTTCTTCAACTCTTCAAACATTTCATCTACAAATCTTTTGTAACGAAGCAAGTTGGAGGAACCCCTGTTTCAACAGAAACTCTTCTTTCACAAGAAGGGCATCCAAGTACCTGGAGTAGTGAAGTGGTGATACTTCCGGGAAGCTCAGTGAAAGGACCAGTCTTAAAGGAAGCCAGGAAGTGCATCCCAGGAGACATCTACACTTGAAGGAGACGTGGAGAGGTTCTTAAGTGATAGGACTAAGGCGTTGTAAACGGTCGTTTTTACAAGCTTAGTGGAACAGTGGATTAGAGGAACAAGTTGTTCCTTGACCCACTATAAAAAGCCCTGTTGTCATTTACTTACTGCATATATTTATTGATCTTATTTGAACTGTTTAACTCCAAAGACTTGGTCTCTGTGTTCAGCAGAACTTGTCCTGTGAGTTAACAGAAGGCCTTCTTCCTTTGCTTCTCTGAGGCTAAACTAACAGAACCCCTACCAGAACCCCATCTGCTGCCAATCTGTTCTGCCAACAGAACAGGCTATTCTGTTAAATCTGGTACTTAGCTTGAAAAAGCTAAAAACCAATACAGTCTATTCACCCCCCCTCTAGACTGTATCCAGTACAACCGGGACCAACAAGTGGTATCAGAGCCTCCTTGTTCTAATAATCTCTTAGGTTATTTGCTGAACAAAGATCCACTTGTTTTTCTGTTTGCCTCATTTTTAATCTGATATAATGGATCACTCCCTTTCCAAGAATCTTATGTTCTCAGATCTTAAGTTTGATGGCTGGAGAATCCGAATGAAGGCACATCTCTGTGCTCTGCATGATGAGATGTGGGAAGTACTTGACATTGGGCCATTCACAAGTTTCCAGAAAGGTCAACCCTGAGCATGCTATTGACAACACCAGACCTCATATGTTCAATAAGGCCAAATCTGAGTGGACTACTGAAGAAAGAAGGAAGTACAATCTGCACAACATTGCTAAAGACATTCTTTACAAGTCCATCGATGATAGATACTTCAACAGGATAAAGAAGTGCAAGACTGCCAAGGAAATATGAGATACTCTTGAGTTCATTGGAGCTGGTGATGAGCAAGAGAAGGATAACAAGCTGACTATAGCCAACAAGAAGTTTGATGACTTCAAGCTCCTTCCTGGTGAAAGCATCTCAAAGATGTATGACATGCTCCTCACTCTCACTGGAGAAATCACTGAGCTTGGCAAGGAACTTACCACCAAGGAGATCAACCTCAAGGTGTTAAGAGGATTGCCCTCAGCATGGAAGATGAAGGTGGTTGCTGTCCAAGCCAGCAAGGATGTGAAGACTTATCCTACTGATAAGCTCATTTCAGATCTCTAAGCTCATGAGTTTGAAATGATTGAAGAGAAAGAAGATGTACCAGAAGAAAGGACCACCACAGCCCTCACTGCCAGTACATCAAAGGTAAATGATTTTCATCCCTCAATACTTTTATCTGATGAATATATGGCTGCTTTTGCTAGGAGATTCAAGAAGTTTATGAAGAATCCCAAAGATGAAAGAAGTCCATCATCCAGCAGAAAGCCCTTCCAGAAGGTCAAAACAACAGAGAGCAGTGGTGAGCTTCTCTGTTACAACTGCAGACAGCCTGGACATTTCAACGCAGAGTGTCCAAGAGACAAGGGCATGATGGAGAAAAGAAGAAATATGAAGACAATACCAGAAGGAGGAAAGCACTCGTCACAGAACAGCTCGAGAAAGACCCTCTGTCTGAGACAGAATCCAGTTCTGACTCCGACTCTGATGAGGCCTTCTATTGCCTTGATACTGAGACATAAGACCTATGCCTCATGGCTCATTCTGATGATGAGGGAACCTCTACTTCAACATCTAGTTTTTCTTCGGTAGGCTTAGCTTTTGATTCTGATTCAATGTCAGAATTTTGGGAAGAGTTTAAGGCCATCCAAGCCACTTGATCCTCTGTCATAGAAGAAAACAGAAAGATGAAGGTTGAGATTCTTGACTTAAGAAAGGAGGTTGAGATCAAAATCAATCTTCTAATCAAGGAGAGAGATCAACTGGAAGCTGAAAATGTTTCTCTTCTTAAGAGAATAAGAGAAATTGAGCCTCTTGAGATTAAGTACAAAGCTTACTTAGAAGGCCGAGTCTTCCATGGAAAAGATTGTACTTGATCAACAAATTGGCA